>JAPYXD010000750.1:1052500-2252500 GCA_030998225.1 Diplolepis rosae | reverse complement strand
CTAAAATAAATCCAAGTAAGTAAAAATTTGTCTATTTCTTTAAACTGTATTTCCAACAATTTTTCCATTTTTATTTTCAACATTTTAAGTCGTTTAGCGCACTTAATTTCGATAAAATACTTAAATATTTCCTCGAATTATTTAAAGATTGAGCAATCATTTTAGTTCAGTGTTGGTTGTTTGTTTGATTATTACGAAGTTTTATTTAACCATTGAGCAATTTATTTAGTTCAGTGTTGGAGTTTGTTTTATTATTCCGAAGTTATATTTAAAGATTGAGCAATCATTTTAGTTCAGTGTTGGTTGTTTGTTTGATTATTACGAAGTTTTATTTAACCATTGAGCAATTTATTTAGTTCAGTGTTGGTTTTTTGTTTGTTTATTACGAAGTTTAATTAAAACATTGAGCAATTTATTTAGTTCAGTGTAAGCTGTCAATTGTTTATTATAAAATGAGTAATTAAAACATTGAGCAATTATTTAGTTCAGTGTAAGTTGATAATTTATTTATTATAAAATGAGTAATTACAACATTGAGCAATTATTTAGTTCAGTGTAAGTTGTTAATTTGTTTACTATAAAATGAGTAATTAAAACATTGAGCAATTATTTAGTTCAGTGTAAGTTGTTAATTTGTTTACTATAAAATGAGTAATTAAATTAAATTAGGTCTCATCATCTTATACGCAAAAACCATAATTTATACTAAATGGACTGATTTTTACAAGCAACTTCCAATGGTAAATAATATTGCCTTTCAAAGAAGATCAGAAATCAAGAGGAAAAATCAGATTCAATTACACGGCTTCTGCGACGCAAGTACAAAGAGATATGGTACATGCATATATTTACGATCAATTAATGAAAAGGGAAAAATCATTTCAAATTTGCTCTGCGCCAAGTCTCGCATCGCACTTTTATAGGTGAGAACTATACTACGTCTCGAATTGTGTGGTGCGTTACTACTTGTCGGTTTATATAAACAAGTCAAGAGGGCCACGACATTCCATTTGAAAAAATAATCTTTTGGTCAGACTCGTCAATTGCATTACTTGGTATAAAAACTTCGCCAAACTTATTTAAGGTCTTTGTTTCAAATCGCGTTGCAGAAATTCAAAACTTATCAACTCTGCATCCCTGGAAACATGTACTATACGTTCTGAAGATAAACCACTTAACGCACTATCAAGAGGACAACTTCCTAGCGAGTTCTTAAAAAATAACATGTGGATAAATGGACCACAATGGCTTTGCTGTGACGAAAAATCTTGGCCAAAAACAGCAATTCCCGGTATAAACAATGATTTGCCAGAAGTAAGAAAAGGAATATGTCTTTTGACAAATTCTGCTAAAAGCGAAGGAGATTCAATAAAAAACGGTTGCGAAATCTTCAGGGAATTCTCCTCTTTTAATAAACTAAAAAGATTTGTCGCTTACGCCCTATATTTGAAGCGTATAAAATCATACTTGGGAAGTTTGCAAGCTCAAGATCTTTTAGACGCAGAAACAGTTATAATTAAACGCGTTCAAGGAATGCATTTTGCAAAGGAAATCAAATCACTTTCCACAGATAAGGCCACAAAAAGGGACAGCAGATTGTTATCACTAAATCTCTTTCTCGATAATGATGACGTCATTCGCATGGGCGGAGGATTAGAAAATTCACAGCCTAATTCAAACCACGTAACTGAAAAATCAGATAAGAAAAATCTTAAGACGCTGTGTCACTTGCTTTCATGCAAACCCGCCAGCGCCCGAATACTTGATGGGAGATTTACCTGATGCGCAAGTAATTCAAGATCACGTATTTAGCAATGTTGGGATTAATTATTGCGACCCGTTGTATATTAAGGAGAAAAAGTTCCGTAAAAAAACCAAGATTAAGACATATGGGTGATTCTCTGCGAGGATGCAGTTTTGTGTCTTTTGAGAATTGTACGCTTAGCTTAGCATTTTTCAAATGATTGAGTACATGAACACGTTCAATGAACTTTCATTTTACTAACCCCGATGAATTATTTGTTCAGATTTGCATTTTCATTTCTCTGAAGCACATAATGCACTCCAACCATGGCATATCTTCAACCCTGATTTCCTGAAAATTTTATCTAATCACGACTTGAATCTTTTGCGAAATAGTAAATGAGTAATGAGCAATAAGTAATTGTACCTGCAATATTTGAAGTTTTTGTAATTTTTGCACGTTTTTCAAATTACCTAACTTGACTTTAAAAAGTGTCCATCAGTTTTGATAAAAATTACATGCTTTGAATTATTATTTTGGTTCTTTTGTATCGTGCTTTGTTTTGAGCCTTGCATTTGTCAATTCGAATAAGCAGTGATCTCTGTACGTTTTAACAACGATATATCTGTCTAAAAACAATTTGTGTGTATTTTATCACCCAAGAAATATCAAAAAACGGTACGTATAAAAAATGTATGTCACAACCGTGGCACTTGTATCTTCTGAGTATCAAATAATTCATTCGTGCATTTAACTATTTTTTAATGACATTTGCTAACAGAACCTCAAAATATTTCGGAAAATTTCCTAACTCAAACCACTTCTCCGTCATGATCAGATAACTATCAAAATGTCACAACCGTGGCACGCGCGAAATGTCACAACCCTGGTAGTTTGTTTACTTCGGACCAAAAACTTTATGGAATGTGAATTTGTTGTGCACAACTGATTTTAACAATGTATTGTGGTTAATATTATAAAAATATTGTGCACTTCTGCACAAAATAATAGGAATCAGGGGCGTAGGTAAAAAAAAATTTCGGGAGGAGTTTTCGAAAACAATATATTTCCTTCGGTATTTTGTAATTTTTATTCTGTGACAATCTGGTTACTAAAGTAAAATTTTTCAATTTTTTTATTTTTAAAATCATAAAACCTTTGGTGTCCAGAGTTGTAGATTTTTCATGTTTGTATTTAATGTAACGGCGTACGATTTTTGTGATTTTCAAGTCACTAAAGTTTATCTTTTTTACATTCTAATCATGGATGAGAAGGTATTGGTTTTATGAGAAAAATGACTTTCGAAATTTTCATCAAATCTTTACGTTTTGAGACTTTTGAGTTCTGTCTGCCTGCCTGTCTGCCTGTCTGTCTGCCTGTCTATCTGCCTGTCTGTCTGTCTGTTTAACACAGTTTATGAAAAAACATATATTTTTTGTTTCAATTCCAAAAAATACGATTAAAATTCAAGAATTCCATTTTTTAGACAAAATATATGAGATACATAAAAAACGTTTAGATGAAAAATTATTTGGCTAAATGAAGTCTACACATTCTTATTAAGAAATTTCTCTACAGCATGTATATTATATGTTTTGATTTTTAATATTGAAAAAATTCGATTTTTTTCACCAAAATATGTGAGATACGAAATAAGCGTTGTTCTGCAAAATCGTTTCCTTAAATAAAGTCTACGATTGTTTTTCCTTTTTTAGATATTTGGAAGATAATAAATTATTTTAATCATGTAATTTATTAAAAAGTTACTGATATGTATACAGAAAATCGAGCGCGAAGCGCGAGTGTCATGATGAGAATGTGTTCCTTAAGGCCGACAGAGCCTCAAGTAAATTGGATTTCCTGTTTCACTTAAACTGAAAAAGAAATTTAGTGAATTTGAGAAAATGAGTAATTCACATCATCTTCAATATTATAAAATTGGTTTGAGCTTCAGTATTAAATTATAAGAAATAAACTTAAATGTATGCGAAGAGCACAAGACCGAGCGCGAAGCGCGACGATCAAGTCGCGCGCCCTAGGCGCGCTCAAACGTGCGAGCGAAGCGAGCTGCGCGCGACGAGGATGTACCCGCGAAGCGGTCAGATTTTTTTCCTTATACTTTTAGTATTTTTCATAATTGTTCTGGTATTTTTTCAAGTTGAAAGATTATCTAATATTATAATAGATTTATATTCAGCGTTAGAAAATTCGATGAAGGCTACTGAAAAACGTCAGCAAGATATTACGAAAATGAAAAAGTCGGTTTCCAATGGTAATAAAATAGGGATGCAAAAAGAAAGATTACTATTTATCGAAGCTTGATTTGGTGCAATAATTTGGTTTTACTTTTCATTTATTATGTAATTATTCAACGTAAAAAAATATGTAAATTTAATTTTATTTACAAGAAAAATATGATAAATATTGTGTACTTTGTTATGGAATGTATTTTGTCGTTCTATAAAACCACTTACAGCAATCAACTGCACCAAAAGTAGGAAAAATGTCACAACCGTGGCAATCTGGTCACAACCGTGGCACCGAGAATTAAAGATTTTATCGCCAAGAACAGACCATGACACTTGTAGCTTGACCACATTCAGGGTGTATTTCAGTAGTAAAAACACAAAGGGAAATGACAAAAACTGTACAAAAAAGAGAATTTTCATTTACAAAATTTTGGTCTTCCAAAACTGCGTCCACGCAGAGAATCACCCATATGCCGTTGTATTTGTATGTCTCGCAACTAAGGCAATCCATCTCGAATAAGTTTCTGATTTAACCACCGAAAGATTCATTGCTGCCTTGAAACGCTTTATATTTCGACGAGGGAAGCTAAAAAAGATTGAGTCTGACAATGCTTCAAATTTCGTTGCCGCAAATAACGAACTTCAATTTATTCACGCGTTTACAAATTCACCAAAACATCGAGAAAAAATTAGTAAAGTGGTATGCGATCCACAAATACAGTTATTTAAATATCATGTGAAGCGTGTAGTGACCGATCTTTTATTCACGTTCGAAGAGCTCAATACGTTTATCATTAGAGTCAAAGCAATCTTAAATTCACGTCCTCTCACTGCCATATCGAGCGATCCTAATGATCCACCAATCTTTACTTCTGCTCATTTTTTAATTGGCGATTCTTTAACAAGCTTACCAGAAACAGACTGGAGTGATATACCTACGAATCAATTATCAAGATGGCAGCATATATCCAAAGTACGTCAACATTTTTGGAACAGGTGGCATGAAGAATATCTCAACGAGTTAAATGTTCGTCATGAATGGACAACAGGCGAACGTCCAATAAACCTTAACTCAATTGTTTTATTAAAAGAAGGAAACGTGCCCTCAATGGAATGGTGTATGAGTGAGGTGATCGAAGTCCATCCTGGGGCGGATGGTTAATAAGAACTGTGACAGTGAAGACCACTACAAGTGTATTAAAACGTGGCGTGAGAAAACTGACACTTATACCGATCATAGGTGATTATAAGTAGGGACATTGAACAGCATTATTATTTTACTGCGTCAATTGTTTCCTCTCAGCAGGGGTAGTGTGTTCAATCTTATATATGTGTTTATATATAAAAATGTCATTTTACAATTCAGGCTTCAAAGGAAAGGGGATTTTATGTTTCCTGCCATCTACAAAATTTTAGTTTCCTTCAAAGGAACAATGTCAAATAAGGTAAAAGCACCAATAGCCGGACGGTACCCAATAACCGGACAGAGCCATGCATTTTTAAAAAAGTGAAAAATTTGTTGAATTAGAAATTAAAACTTCGCCAAGAAAAAAAAATTTCTCTACTGAAGCACAAGGCTGGTCGCAATGTAGCGAAATCTGCTCTATAAACTAACAGACACGTTGTCTTTGATAAGCAAATAACATTTACATTTACCCTCATTTTTCATTTTAATACGTGTTACACTGAAGTCAAATGCTTTATCTACATCATAATATTTTTCAAAATTAAAAAAAATTTTACTTTAATTAAATATTCTAAATCCGGTTATTAGGTCAATGAATATTCGTTTTGCCTAATAACCGAACGCGTGTCCGGAGTTACATTGCACTTATTTTGTTTTCGCTCTAGTCACCGGACGAAAAGGTTATTACAAGAACGAATGCGAATTTTAAAAAATGCTGTTGATATTTTCGAAAAATGTGGTATTTGATTGTTTTCAATTCATAGAAGATATCTATCTGATAAAATATTATGTAAATTACTTTAAACATATTTTAATTAGTCAAATATGAAATCCAACCTCAATTGACATTTGACGTTTATTTTCTTGTTGATTTTACATTGAGAACAATGAAAATATGGATTTCAGAGTGAAATTTCCCCACTTTTTGATCATTTTGAATGATAATTTTCAATAATAATGATAAAGTATGATTAATAATGAATAATTTTTTAAAGAAATAATATTTGAATTATGGATTTGCTGAAAATCTGATATTTTGAGAAAGTATTTTCATTTTAACATATGTATTTTCTGGGTTTTATGTATTTGGTGTCTTTATTATAGATCAAGGAAAAAGTATCAGAAAAAAAGATTAAAAAGCTTTATACCAAAGCGGATATTATTAATGCGATTGAGGATATAAGGCAAAAACGATTGACAATTAGTGCTGCAAGCTCTAATAGTATATTGTGTATCTAGGAGGTAAAGTAGGTCTTTTGGGGCGAGGACCAATGTATTCAGGCCGAGTCGTAGCCGAGCGCGCGCCGAGTCCCAAAATGACCGACCTCCGTGGTACACACGATATTTTTTGCAAAATACGTCCTAAAGAAGTATTTCGAGTGTCTGTAGAATGGTATTGAGAGTGTCCAATTATGACTCGGTGCTGGAATAGGAACATGTTGTAACAATAATAGTGATAAATATGATACGAAGGTGGTGCAAAGGGCCGTAGGGGGTGGGGCCCAGGGGCAGAGCCCCGGTGGGGCTACAGGGGGCGAAGCCCCTGCCGGGGGGGTTCGGGGGCTGAGCCCCCTGAATAGTATGAAACAAATTTGATTGAATTTAATAATGTATGGAAAAGTATAAACTTTGATTAGATTAATTAAATATTTTTCTGAAATGTAAAATGTTTTTTCTTCAAGTTTAAAAAATTTTAGGTACAATTTTTGGGATATTTAGTAATTTGTCACTAAAAAACTTCTTTTTAGGTAATTCTAAATTATCTTTTTTATTTATTGATTGACCAAATTTCAGAATTTTTTGACAACAACCTTTCTACATTTTTTATCAGAAAAACAATCGATTATTATGGTATTTTGTAAATAAATCAATTTTCTCGTATGCTTAACGCAGTGGCAAAATTAGTTCCAGAAGAAATTGTACAGTTCCAAATAGTGTGAATATTTAAACAATCATAAAAATGCTGCAGTTGGTTGGGGGGGAAATATAATCCATTTCTCGCAACTGTGCAGAGGGCGTAAAGAACAAAAGTAGGACATAAGGAACGAAAGTAGGACTTAAAGAAGAAAACAGATACAATATGAATATGCTGGTCGTAAATGGACAACTTTACAGCCGCTCTACAGGGGCTCGAAGTACTACTTTAGTGCCTATTTTGCAAAAATATAATATATTCTATTTGTAAAATCTTTTCAATACTTTTTTTTTATAAGCGCAGACCTAAAAAATGTTTCCGTAAATATTTCCCAGTGTTTATTATGCTTGAAAATATCAAATCCATATCAATCAAATTATAATATTCTCTTGTCCGAGTATTGGTGCAGCGCTGTCTGGCAATTGGATCAATTCCCTTTACCCATCCGGCAATTGGCTCCAGAGCATTATTTAATGAAAAGAATTATTAAAATGTATTATTCAGATTTAACACAACTCTGGACTTTTTGTTATAGTAGGGAGGACACATACATCAAAATAATCGCGGCAATTCTTGATTCCGCATCACATTTAGAACGATTAATACAAAAAATTGAATGACATTTCTTTAGACGTCCGGCTATTGGTGCTTTTACCTTAATATACAGAGATCTTGTACGGTAAATCTACCATCTGTTTAGCCATAATGTTAAGATGAGCAATTCTAAAATTCTCACGTTCGACCGGCCATAAACAGATTAGAAAGTCTCGGAGCATTATTGTATTCTCGAGACAGCTCTTTCTCGTAACGCTCGATTTAAATCGATCATTTGCTGTTGGTAGCAGGCCCTGTTAACTCTAATGGGAGAATATGAAGGAATATGAATTAGGCGTAGTGCAAGTTGCGGCCAACTGTTGGCGCTACGTGTCGGCCCCGCTGCACCCCACCCTGCTCGCCTAAGTCTGCGTCTGTCCTCGCATATCCTCGTTTGGTTATCGTTGCACTGCGTTGCACAAACGTCAACAAACGTCAACAAAATTAGAGGCAGTGTTAAACCCACTTGTGAAGAATCTAACCTACAAAGAAAATTACAAGAGCGAGTATCCAGTGTGCTATTTGCATTTTCGCGAGCAGGATTATTCATGTGGTCCGCGAAATGTGTTCAAGAAAAAAATAGTGCCTTCAGTGTTGTTGCCTAAAAAAGATGGGAATGGACTTAAATTGTCTTATAATTTAAAAAACTGAATATAATGATGAGTAAAATGGATATACCAAGTGAAAAAATGTATAAAAATATCAAAAAATTTATTGCTTAAACTTTCTGTATTTTATACGTGTTTTTCACTTAGTTTATCCATTTTACTGATCATTATAGTCAATTTTAAAACTTTTCACATATATACAATGTATATATAACATACATACGCCACACATTGATACTTTTAGTTCAAGTTGCGGCCAACTGTTGGCGCTGTGCTTCTTCATATTTCTACCATTGAGTTAAGAGGGCCTGGTTGGTAGCGAGTCGTGTTGACAGTTTCACTGGGGTTTAGAAGCTCACAATAGATAACACCCTTCTGATCCCAGTCTTTGAACTTTTTCAGTGTTTTTCCACGATCTTCGTTTCTCCGTAAGCTCCAACAAGCATTCGATGCAATTCTGCAGCAGTTTTCTGCAAGTGATAACAAAAAACCAGTGCTGTCAGCAAATCGTAGTTCGTAGACACAAAACTCGACATGTTGATGCTTGTGGTAAATAAACTGGTCAGGCTGTGCAAACCTAATGGAAAGGTGGTGGACCGTTAGCAACTAGCGCCGCGTACAGTACTGCACATGAACTACCATTATGTGTGCACGTGTTAGTGCATATACATGCATACGTAGCTTCTTTAAATGCGTTACAGAGAAAATATTCAAATATAATTAAAAGGAAATTGAAGATTTAACGCAAAATTGTCAAAATGTAATTCAAGAGTGAGAAGTTAATATCAACTCACTCTTGAATTACATTTTCACAATTTTGCCTTAAATCTTGGTCTTGTCGTAATGAGTAAAAATTAAAAATATCTGTAATTTGTATTTTTATTTTCATAAATTATACATAAAATTATTGTATTATCTGCAATACCTTCAAGCTTAAATTGCCTTATGAATATGTGGTATTTAGGAAAGTAGCAAATTTGAATGATTTTAGATTTATGCCTGCTTGTAGCTAAAGTACATAAATTTTTTTTTTAATTTGGAAAATGGTTTTTCTTTTTTGTTTAGAAATTTAAAAATAGTTCAATTTTGGAAAAATATATCGGTAATTTCTCTTATCATTAGAACCAAAAGTTCCATAAATTTTCATTTCTGCGGCGAAAATTGATCGAGCTCAACTTTTTTCGAAAGTAAGCGAACACTTTGTCGGGTCGAGATAGCTCTCTTCGGGGCTGTATGCAAGTCTTCTGCAAGTACATCCTTGCTGGTTCCTGCTTCTGGGACATCTTCTGATACTTTATTCTAAAATATAGATTAGAAGCATATAATTTCCATGAATATTTGAAATTTATTTCGTAGGTATTTAATTCTTATAAATTCTAGGTACAAATTAAATGAAAATCGTTTTCACGGTACTTTTATTTTTTACTTCCTTATCCTTAATTTGTAGCCTTCAAAAAATTAAAATTTGTAGTAACCCTTTTCGTGTTAATTTTGAAGTCAAGTTTTCCAATGGGTACAATTAATCATGCAGAAACATTTTAATGTTTCTCAAATAAAATATTACTATTCATAATATAGGGCTTGCAATGCCCCTCAAATAATAAATTTCATATCACGTAAGGTTGGTTCATATTATTTTAAAATTCGAAAATTTGATGAGATTGAAAAATTTATATATCCTATTGCCAGAACACATGTTTTTTCCATATGAGAAATTCATTTATATTTGACGTTTATATTACAAATTTATGTGCTACATTTCAATTTTTTACTGTAAATGATTTATCACAATTTTTTAATAATAAAAAATATCTGAGCACTAAACTGTTAGAAATGTTCGGGAATTTGCAAAATTTTTATGTTACAAATGTAGCATAAAATTTAACGATATTTATGATGTTTTTGAGTAAAGCTATTTTAAAAGTGCGAAAAGTGTACTGAATTTTCTGAAATTTTATTCTAATTTGCAAAGCTGTAAATAAATAAAACTTCAGTCACATGTTTCGGAAAATTGCGGTGGGAATTTCTGACATTATGGAATTTGTATTAGCAATTCTTAGCTATTTTTTCATAAATAATCCTTTGTAATTTTATACTATAAACATTTAGTGACATTTAGACAGAAATATATTCTAGTTTTTTAGTTCAAGTATCTCAAAATTATGTGCTAGAATTTTATTGTTATTCTTAAGGAAGTTTCAGATACTTTATCGAAATTTCCTGTACTATTTTATGTAAATTTTCTCACGGTTTTTACATTTTTTTATATTTCCAAAGTTTACTTCCAAATTAGGGCTCAAATTTGTGATATTTTATTTATTGTGCTCAAAATTTTAGAAATAAAGATCACTAATGAGGACTCTGATCAGAATCGAAAAGTTTGAAATTATTTAACCTTTTGAGTTATTATTTTTGATCCTAGAATCATTTATTAACAAGATCGTATGCAATTAAAAATATTACTACTTACGTGTGCAAACTGCACGCTGCTCTCTCCAAAGTCTCGTATGCTTTCTCCAGGTTTTTCTATTTCGGGCATCAAAATTTCAAACTCTGATGGGGAAGAAACTGCTGCGGGTTTCATGTTCACATGACTTTGACAGGACATATCACTACCCGGCGGTAAATTTGACGTCGGAACAGCACCGTACTTTAAAAGAAAAGCACCATTCCTCTTCTGATAAAAGCATTGTTCATCGAAATGTCGATGACAAACAAAAAATTATCTTTCTAATACTTGGAGGTATTCTAACCTCGACAAGTAGGGATTTGCGCATGCTTCTATCCATCGTTGTCCAGCATTTTCTTTCTTCGGAATAGGATGAATAGACACATTTTTCTTCCGACCCCTTTTAGACGTACACCTACCAACAGCGCACTGAATTTCGTACTTCGCATTCATCATGAAGCGCAATCGCGTAACGAATTGTTGATACTTGTATACAACAATGGCGGAACTCATGCGAAGCCGTTCCCCTTGCCGCATTCCATCCGCTTCCTACAACTAGAGCCGTGTACAGTACTGCACATGAACTTTCCTACGGGGACACCCAATACATTAGAGGTTGACTTGCCCTGACACTGAGCAGGAAAATACTGAATATTTTCAGTAGACAAGAACCCATTTCTCAGCTGCTAGAGGGAGAAGATGGCGCTGCAGAAGCGTTCGTACGGTCCCTAAACTGATGGCAAGCGCCATCTATAAGGAAATTCCGGTTTCATACTTCTAGACCTGGTAGCTATTGTTTATCGATTTATTAAAATTTCTTCTAAAAAGTTACACATTTTTAAAATTACACGAAATTTTTTGCATCATGTTCAACCCCAAGATAGAATGTAGGGAAAAAATTTAAAAATACTTGTATTTTGATTAGTTAACAAAATACTGTTAATCATTCAAAGTATTGCCCATCGTTAGCTACAACTTTTGCCCATCTTTCTGGTACAACTCGAATACCGTTACGGTAAAAGTTTTCATCTTTTGAGGCTATCCACGAATCAAGGCATTTTTCGATGTCTTCATATGAGCGGAACTGCTGATCAGCCAGACCATGTGCTATCGACCGGAACAAGTAATAATCGGACGGCTCAATATCTGGGGAATATGGCGGGTGGGGTAGGACTCCCCATTCAAGCGTTTCCAGGTAGGTTTTAACGGGTTTGGCAACGTGAGGCCGAGCGTTGTCATGATGTAGAATTACTTTTTCGTGCTTCTGCTTGTATTGTGGCCGTTTTTCGCGCAGTGCTCGGCTCAAACGCATCAATTGCATTTGATACCCTTCCCCAGTGATGGTTTCGTTCGGTTTTAACAGCTCATAATAGATAACATTAGTGTTTTCGAAGGTTCTTGGCCTTCCTTCACGCGGACGGTCGTCAACATCGAAATCACTGCCTTTGAATCGAAGGAACCAATCACGGCACGTTGCTTCACTTAGAGCAGCATCTCCGTAGACTTTTTGGAGCTCTCGATGCGCTTCAGCAGCCGTTTTCTTCAAATGAAAGAAGAAAATCAAAACTTTCCGCAAATGACGATTGTTTGGCTCAAAATCAGGCATTTTCGCACAACCAAGAGTATAGGACGCCAAAACAAAATCACTAATGTGTCGAAACGGTTTGTTTACCTAATACATACTATAAAAAATATTCAAACCCTTCATTTTTTAAACTTGTATCTCATGTTGAATCATATCTTGTTATAAAATATTTTGCTCATAATTTTCTAATTAAAGTACTTAATTCATGAAGATAAAAAATACTGAAATCAATATTTTGTTTTAGAACTTTAAAAATTTATTGACTTTAAATTGCACTAGAATGTAATTTTTTAAGTGTTTAAATGATCCTAAAATAAAATAAAAATCTTTTAGATATTCATTTTTTGTAAATGTTTTTCAAAATATCTAAAAAGGGAGGGTAATATCTTAAATTATTTATTTTTTCATTTTGAATTTGTCGTCTACTTCACGTGTCTCTTACATGAAGTCGAGAGGAACATAATTCTGGATCTTGGCTCAACAGCCGACAGTGTGAAATTGAAGCGAGAAAGTGGGGACACAGGTAATTGAACCATATACTCTGCCTTGCCGATTAAGGAGCAAATAAAACCGCCTCCACCTTCATTGTAGTTCCAAAAAAGCTTAGATGGATAGGGAGCGCTGCGGAAAATCAGTTGATAAGGATCCCCTAGAGAAGGATACGCCGAACCCCGTAGCTAATACGGATTGGTCGAGCGGAGATTGTGGGAGACTTCCGGTTAAGTGTTAAGCGGTTATGTTTTTGTTTAGTAATTTATAACAAATGTGACCATATTCGTTGAATAAGTATCTAATTATGATATATGCATCATAACCTGTTGTTGGTTTGTTGGATCAAGAATGCGTAAGACGTCACTTCCTATCCAATTGTCATTTCGGAGGGCTCAGTGGGGGAACATTGTCCCATTCTTCCCTAGAGGATCCTTAATTATCGGAAACACCCTATGTTCGAACAATTATTTCTGCTACTTACAATTGATTAACGAATTTTATTCATCAGCTTAATCACATTTCTAAGGCCGTGTGTTAGGATCTAACGTCACTAATTACATACGACCGCAATTTTAATGGAATAATAATTTAACTAATTTTCCGGAGAAGGCGGAAGTGATGAAAAATGCAACGCATTGCTATCTTCCTCGGAAAATTTGTTGAAATTATTATTTCATTAATAAAGCGGTGGTTTGTAATTAATGGTAATTTCAGACCGTACTATGCGGACACAACACATTACAGCGACACTAAACACAACACACTTAACAACCAAGAGAGCGTTCTGTGGGCGGGCAGGGTCTCGCCGAGGTGAACGCATGAGTCCAAGCACGGAGCAGACGCGTCCTGCAGCCCACCAACGGTAGTAGCCGCAAGGACTCTGCCAGCAGTAGAGCTGTTGCCGTCAGGATGGCTGCCAAGGGAGCCCTATAGACGGGCTTTTCCCTAGTGATGGGCCTGCCGGGCGCACGTGCCACGACGGTTGTTCTGCGACTTTCAGGCGCGTGAGGACGCGGTGTGGAGCGAAAGAATCAGGGGACCTTGAACAGGTCTCTTGATACCGAATGAACGTACACGGAGTGAATGCGGGGGGCCCCTTAATCGGGGTATCGCCCTAAATGCGTATGCGGCGATGACGCTGAACTTCCCGCGTGCGCTCTTGCGGTCACACTACAATCACATGCACGACACCGACACCCACACACACCAGAATGAATGGGACGCTGAGTGAATGGGGCTGCGGCCGGCGCCTGCTGGATATTCCCGATAGACTAGCCAAGGGAGGAGTAGTACCCTCTCGACCAGGGTAGGACGCGATGTCAGTACCTCACCTCTGTGGAAGTAATATGGGTAACCGTAAGTCCCTCCGGTGTTCCACCGCGAAGGGCAAAGATCCCGTGAAACCAGACGTTAATCTGGGAAAACCGCTCACGATCCTACTGTCTGGAGCCAATGTCGGGGTTGAAATCATGGACGTCCGGGCGCAGGAATGAAGGATTACCTGGTCAATATTTCCTTATATCCGACGCTGCGTAGGATAAATCGCACACCGTCTAGCCTGAAGTCCGGGTCAGGTGTCGGGGCGGACCCGACACCGCTCGGTCGATAGGGGTGACGTTAAACCTTTAGCATCATTATGGCGCGGGCCTATCCCGTAACCTTTTTTGCTAGCTTCATTTAATGTGCCGATAGGATCGACCTCCCGATAAGCCGCTTCTCGGGTTCGGCGCATATAACTAGGGATCTATACAGGCGGGGATAATAGCCCTACTGCGGTAGGGCTCCCATGATGGGCGAACCGTCTTAAGACACGAGGAAAACAAATATGAACTCTGAAAAAAATAAAGGACATGGAGAGGTGAAAGCGCCAGATGCGCACTAACACACTCCTACAGGAGCTGAGGGATGGCAAGACGTCCTTCAGCTCCTGAAGGAACAAAATGAAAAAATGGAAAGGTTAGCCAGGGTCCTCAGCGTTATACAACAGGGTATGCTGAGGAATAACCCTGGCTTCGTTAAAGACTCGGTGAACGAGGCAGGGGAAGACTTCGCGAACACCTCGAAGAAACCAGGCTCATCAATGAGCTTGGTTGGGTCTGCCCTGCTGGGTCGTTTGAAGCTGCTGTGCGCTCGGTGAAGCAGAAGGTGGTCGCGGCTTGCGACTACTCGATGCCTCGCCGTGAGCGCAGGCAAGCCAAGGGTTCGATGTACTAGTAGAACGTCCAGTTGGCGAGAATGCCTCGCAGCGCGGCGAAAATTCACCCGTTCAAAGGGGGATGCTACGCTGCACGGGGCATGGAAAGGGGAAAAAACAGCTTTGAGGCGAGGCATAAAGAAAAGCCGACTTCAATGCTGGAAAGACTTGATCGGTGAGGTCGAGAAGAACCCATGGGGTCTCGCCTTCAAAATAGTCACCAAGAGATTGGTGGCTAGAAGAAAGACCCCGGGCCTGGATAATCCCGATCGAGTCCAGTACATTGTGCGTAGCTTGTTTCCACACGTGGAGCCGTTCCAAAGACAGGACCGAAGTTCCTGCGTGGTCCGGCGTGAAGAACTCTTCACTCTCGAAGAACTAAAGAGAGCGGGTGGAAGGCTTAAGGCAAATACAGCGCCGGGTATCGACGGGGTGCCGAACGAGATCCTCAAAGAGGTGATCGGGGCGTACCCAGAGATCCTCCTAGAAGCCTTTAACTCCTGTCTTCGGGAGGGCAGGTTCTTCGCAGATTGGAAGAAGCAGAGGTTGGTCCTGCTGAGGAAGGGCAACAAACCTCTAGGGGTTGCCTCGTCGTATAGACCAATATGCTTATTGGATACGATGGGGAAGCTTCTGGAGGAGTTGATTCTACAACGGCTTCAGGCTCTCTTGGTCGGGGAGAACGGGCTCTCGGAAAACCAGTTCGTATTCAGGAAAGGCAGGTCCACTGTGGACGCCATCCAAGCTGTGGTTAACATCGCCACAAATGCAAGAAAAGGAACTGGTAAGCGTAAGGGATTCTGTGCGTTGATTAGCATTGACATACACAATGCGTTAAATACCGCGAGATGGGACATCTGCATCGAGGCGATGATGCGGAAAAAGGTTCCAGACTACCTGTTGCGAATGATAGATGACTATCTGAGCGACAGGTGGGTGATATATGAGGGCGACAAATGGTCTCTCAAGGAGGATATGACATGTGGCGCCCCTCAAGGGTCGCGGGTGGGTCCACTCGTTTGGAACGTCATGTACGACGATTTCCTGTGCATGGACCTGCCTGCTGGAACGAGCATCGTCGGCTTCGCGGATGACGCACTTGTCGTGTGCGCCGCTGGCGACGTCGGAATCCTAGAGCTGAGGATCAATGAAAGTCTGTGGCGAGCGAAGCGCTGGTTGGATGGCAGAGGTCTTAAAATGGCCCCTGAGAAAACCGAGGCTTTGCTCGTTACGGACAGGAGATCCTTCCAATACCCGAGGATCGTTCTCGGAGAGCATGAAGTCGATTGGAAAACAAGCATTAAGTACCTGGGGGTGCAGCTGGATCGTAGGCTTAGCTTTGGCGAACACCTAAAGATCGCAGCCGCCAAAGCCATCCAATGTGGAGCAAACTTGGCCCGGCTTATGCCAAACATTGGTGGACCCAGGGAAGCGAAAAGAAGATTGGTGGCGAGCGTGGTCCATTCGAAGCTGCTTTATGCAGCTCCGGTCTGGGCCAATGCCTTGCAAAAATATGCTATCCAGAAGAAGCTGTTCTCGGCGCAGAGACTTGTCGCGCTGAGAATAGTTTCGGCATATAGAACTATCTCGACGAGCGCTGTGCTGGTCCTGGCGAGCGTCCCGCTACTAGATTTATTGGCGGAGGAAAGGCAGGAAACCTTTCAGCTTCGCAAGGAGCTTACCTGCGCCGACCTGCAGACAATCGCTCGCGCGAAGGAGGCCATCCGCAAGGATGGAAGGCGCAGACTCGTCGAGAAATGGCAGATGAGATGGCATGGTGAGCAGACAGGGAGATGGACCTACCGCCTGATCCCGGAGCTCGCCACCTGGCTGAACAGAAAGCACGGGGAAGTCGGCTTTTACTTGGCACAAGCGCTCTCGGGCCATAGCTGTTTTAACGCGTACCTGAGGCGCTTTAAGAAGAGAGACGAGGAGACGCGTTGCTACTGCGATTCCCCGGTGGATAACGCAGAGCACGCACTCTTCGTCTGCGCAAAATGGGGTGTGGCTAGGGGGGTCCTCGGTCAGGCGGTAGGTTCCGAACTTACTCCTGACATGATGGTCCCCCTCATGCTCCAGTCTGAGCGGTTCTGGACGCTCATCGAATCATTCGTCACACTTGTGATGAAGACGAGAGAACTTGATGGGCGTCGGGACCGAAACAACGGGGAGGGCCAGTAGAAATCGCATCGGGGCCTGCACCCGCGGTCCTGCGTCTCGGGTAGACTTGACTGTCCGCGTCGTTCGGGGGAGGAATCTGTTTGTTTCTCCCCTGGGTGGCGCGGCTAGTCGGTTATTCTAGTGGGCGTGTGGCCGCGGATGGAAGATCCGAGCGAACGGATGACGGAAGAGTCGTACGCGACTTTAATGGAACCAACCACCCGTGAAGTTTAAAGCCGAAAGGCGGTTCCGCGGGTGGTGTATTGGTTCGAGAGAGGGGGTTTTTTGGTTTTAACAGGTATGCCTAGACCCGTCCTAGGAGAGTCCTGTACAACGTCTATCAAAGATTTTGCCATTTTTCCTCCTCACCAAAAAAAAAAAAAAAAAAAAAAAAGACCCTACTATGCGGCCTTAAAGCGAGATTCTGTAGTTGTAATTCCTATTAAGAAATTTTTTACAAAGTAAAGACTATCTTTCTTGTTAAAATTAAATTCCTAAATTCTAATTACAGTGAACATTAAAGTCAAGAATTTACAAAGTAATTAAATTAAATTATACTTTCGATTCATAGCGATCTTGAACTGAAATAATGAAAACTTGAATCAAGAATTCCTCTTCTTTTTCAAAGAAAGAAAAAATATTACTTCTTTCATTATTATAGCTTTGTAAATATGAAAATCTACTTGGTGAACAAGCCCTCGAAGTTAAAACTCAGACGTTTGTTCTGGTTTGCAAACATTCCTACCGGCGGTGAAGCTGTAACATAAAATTAAAAAACTATTTTAAAAGTACCTAGATAGAACAACTTATTTCCTAAAAGTTGTCTGAAACTTGCGTTGCCATGTTCAGACAAGCTACCTTCAAGTAAAAAAATGTTGGCTTGTATAGAAATGTTGGGAACGATCTACGCAGTAGTTTTTCAAGGATATCGGCTTTTATACACACACCTGTAGTTATGCGTAGAAAAGTGTATTATTAATAAACAAAAAATAAAAAATAAATCTTTCACAGGTACATTGTTAGAATTTTTCCTGAACATTGCCGGTCAAGCTTTCAAAAATTACTTCATTGAATGTAAGTTCGCAACGTTCCACAGTGGAGTGAAATAGAAAAACGAGGTTCAAAATCATTTTCTGAGCTGAATTCTTGACCGATTTGAGATTTTTTTTTTGAAAAATCCAACATTAAATTTTGAAGAGATCGCTGCAGGCCGATTTTTGAATTTGTTGTTGTTACAACTTTTATGTTAATGTAAATAGCGGAAAAAATGTCGATTTTTCGAATTTTATTTTTTATTTCTTCGAGTAAATTTTTCCTAGGCCTGTCACACCCCAGCTTCGATGCGTAGGAGTATATAGAATGGAATAATTTTGTTGACATGTGAATTCATTTGTTATAAACAAATAGATATAACAATTAGTCAACGGAATGGATTGGTCATTTGTGCAATCCAATTAAGCATCGGAATCAATCGTTCCCATCTCTAAGATGATATCTCATCATGAAAATTCGTCATCCGTTATCATTTATCAACTTTAGCAACAAATAATATAAACAAATGCACCATATGGGCATTTGTAGGCAAAAACGAGCCGAATTTCTTCCGAATGTTCATCATAATACATTGCTTGTGATGTTGACAGATGTTATCTTGTCATCCGACATTATTTATCAACTTTAGCAACAAATAATATAAACAAATGCACCATATGGGCATTTGTAGGCAAAAACGAGCCGAATTTCTTCCGAATATTCATCATAATACATTGCTTGTGATGTTGACAGATGTTATCTTGTTCGGCTCGTTTTTGCCTAGAAATGTCCATATGGTGCATTTGTTTATATGATTTGTTGCTAAAGTTGATAAATAATGTCGGATGACAAAATAACATCTGTCAACATCACAAGCAATGTATTATGATGAATATTCGGAAGAAATTCGGCTCGTTTTTGCCTACAAATTCCCATATGGTGCAGTTGTTTATATTATTTGTTGCTAAAGTTGATAAATAATGTCGGATGACAAGATAACATCTGTCAACATCACAAGAAATGTATTATGATGAAGATTCGGAGGGAATTCGGCTCGTTTTTGCCTACAAATGCCCATATGATGCATTTGTTTATATTATTTGTTGCTAAAGTTGATAAATGATAACGGATGACGAATTTTCATGATGAGATATCATCTTAGAGATGGGAACGATTGATTCCGATGCTTAATTGGATTGCACAAATGACCAATCCATTCCGTTGACTAATTGTTATATCTATTTGTTTATAACAAATGAATTCACATGTCAACAAAATTATTCCATTCTATATACTCCTACGCATCGAAGCTGGGGTGTGACAGGCCTAGGAAAAATTTACTCGAAGAAATAAAAAATAAAATTCGAAAAATCGACATTTTTTCTGCTATTTACATTAACATAAAAGTTGTAACAACAACAAATTCAAAAATCGGCCTGCAGCGATCTCTTCAAAATTTAATGTTGGATTTTTCAAAAAAAAAATCTCAAATCGGTCAAGAATTCAGCTCAAAAAATGATTTTGAACCTCGTTTTTCTATTTCACTCCACTGTGCGTTCCCAGACAAGCGGAAATTTTCTTACTTGCAGGTGACTTGCCTGAACATATAGCAATGCAAACGTACAAAACTTACAAAACTTTCTTCCAAGTAACCATTTGGATCCCCAAAACGCAATGTCTTTCTATCTCAAAAATTATATCGACAATACCAAGGAATATCTATGTACTTTGTACATAACCAATATTCTAAATTTGTCACTAACGCGTATAACACTGGAAAATCAGCATGTACCGAGATTCGAACCTTAACCACGCACGCATCGATATATTGCCAAATGCTTAGTTTACTGAGGTAAGGTAGAACATGAGATAACTGCCAAAAATCTCGATGTTACTCGTGAGATACATTTCGCTATCCATGTCTATTCTTCAACTATCCTGATATAAATTTTTCTATCCCTTCATCAATCCAAAATCAAACCAATCTTCGAATACCCTTTTCTCTATTTCGGTCTATACTTTATATATATCTATATTTATGTATATAGATATATATATATTTCCGGTGCCATTTTCTATCTCCTTTCTATTTGATAAATAATAGTATATTATGTGCCTAGGTGCATAATGAGGGTTATTATGCGACGAGCGATAATGCTCGCAGGAGATCGAAGCCAAGGAATAGTCAAAGCGTAGATGAGGCGTAGATGAGGCGTAGCCGAGACGTAGCTAAGTCAAAGCCGAGACGAAGCCGAGGCGCGATCAGTCCTGCGAGCATTTTAAGCGAGTCTCGTAATTACCCGAATTGTGTGCTCCGCTGTATGGTTATAGGCACATGCGCAGTTCAATTTTTACATTACATTCCTCTGTATCGTAATACACAACATTAGGATACTCTCAACTGTAGCGTAAAAACGAGTTTACGCGCCGGAGGCACATAAAAGTAGTTACTTGCAATTAATGAGGGTACAGTAAAGCCTATCGTAGCCGACATATATGCACGGAGAAAAATAGTTGAGGTAATTTTACTTGACTCTGTCGACTAAACTTGGGACATAAGGACATTTGAGCATTTATTAAATCCTAGTCAGGTAAAATGGATTTGATAAATACCTAATTTACCCAAAGTGAATAACAATAGGCGTTACATAGAAAATAGTAAGCAGTTGAGTAAAACGTTATCGACGACAGAGGGCATCAATATTAGTTAGTGGATTGACATGAAATGTATTAGTATATCACCGACGCTTGTGGAGTTTCAAAACGTAGTTGAGTAAAATGAGCATCGGGAGTATTATTATATTAAATAAAAAAAATTCTTACCTCAAGTCTGCCATTAGCCATCCGATACATACATGCATACATACATAAACAGCATTCAAATACATTCACACCATTCAGTCGTAGCCAATCATATTTTTAATCACAAATACACTTAAAAATATAACCTTACATCTGCTGTCCCAAATGAAAACGTAGAGAGTCGCATTCGCTATAGAGGCGAGTCACGGTATCCTTTGTTTACTCATGTACATCTCACACAGCCATACGATGCCCCGACTACCGGCGGAGATTCCCGAACATAGAAACTAATGAGACCTTTAAATTTTCGTTTTTCGCATGTTCTTTACTTCTTGACCAGGGTTGCAAAATTACGCGTAACTTGAGGTTTTCCATGTGAATTACATAAATTATGTAAATTACGTAAAATACGAATAAAACTGTAGTTAATTACATATTCAAGATGGCGAACCTTAAAAGAGTATATATAACCACTCTTGTTGTGTTTGTTTATGCAATTAATTATATTTTCAATTCGAACCAGCATTCTTCTTAATTTGATCAGGATCGGCTTTTAGGTTACAGGTAATTAAATGACAATGAAAATCTGTTTTATTTGTTTATTATCTTTTGATAATCACTGGAATATCAACAATTTTAATAGAGAACCTGGAGAAGTTATAAATATTTAGGGGCCGTTCACATAATACGTCACGCCTTTTTCATTTGCTCAAAAAGAGATAAGAATAAAATTGTCGTGAAGTTGACAACGACAAAGCTACATAAACAAAAGAAAAGTAGAGTTACGTATTATTTGAACAGCCCCTTACCAAACTACTGTAATATGTTATATTCAGGATAACGTAAATTTCTTTTCAATAAATACTATAGTAATATATAGACTAAATAATGTATGTTAATGTTGAGATCAAATTGTTTTATATAATTATTCCAACTTATTGTTTTATTTATGTTAAGAAACGTCTGCAAAGTGACATCGACTAACAAATATAATTCTGGGAATGAGAATCATCCATCTCAAGAGGACCTTACGGAAATAGATAATCCTTTCTAAAAACGTAAAGTAGAGCTTATAAGCTTTTCAGTGATACTTTATTTACAGGAGAATAAAATAATATTGATAACTTTATTAATAATAAGATATTTATTTTTATTCTGAATATATTAAATTAATAATATTTAATAATTTCATATTCAAAAATTTAAACTCAAATTTTATTTTATTTATAAGCTTAATTTTTTAACATGTCAGTAGTTAAGCCTTGAGATTTAGAATGATAGTTTTATGAATTCTATATCATTCGATTTTTAACTGAAGAAAAAAATTGTTCATTGAAAAAAAAATACTAAAAAGACATAAACTAAATTTAATAGTTATATTATAATTTGTGCAAAATTAAGAATATTTCTATTTCTTTTGTGAACCATCTTTACTATGAAATAATTTTAGCCACGGTAAATCCTTTCAAATTGACATGTGATTGAAGTTTTATTTAATATAAGAATTAAACACAAGACTTACTTTATTTTTATTGTTTAACAGCACTATTTCTTCTGGAGAAATATTCCTTTTATTGAGCACACGACTCATACTTGAAGTACAGGTGCTTTCTTGCCTTTTGTCAATTTGCATCTGCTCATCTGCTAGCAAATCATTTGTAATGGCAATGCATCTTTTCCTGGGAAAAGTAATTATAGTGCATTGGCCTACCACCCCTACTGATGTTTAAATTATAATTTTGACTTTTATTAACAAAATAACAAGATTCGCGAACGATACTCAAAAATTAGGGTAGCCTGCGCGCCCACCAAAACTTTAAATCAGTATCAAACGTCAAACTGTAAATCTGTCAAAAAGTAAAAAACATGCGAAAGACGAAAATTTAAAGGTCTCATTAGTTTCTATGTTCGGTAATCTCCGCCGGTAGTCAGGGCATCGTATGGCTGTGTGAAATGTACGTGAGCAAACGAAGGATCGCGCGACTTTCGCCTCTATAGAGAGAGCGACTCACAACGTTTTTATTTGGGACAGCAGACAACAGGGTTTCTAAAAAGTCCCGGGACGGTTGGATATTTCCTCAGGTAAAATATTTTTCAAAAAAGTGAAGGTCATTCTTGAAGTAAATTTCAATGAGGAATTCAATGGTGACCTTCATTTTGACCTTGAAGTTGACCTTAATGGCTTTTTGAAGGTCAAATTTTTTTGTTTAAATGGAAAACCCCTTTTTTTACATCTGCAATCGATAGAGCGGAAAATTCTACATTCAGATACGTACCCAAGTCATAGGTCAATTAGAGGTTATTTGAAATAAATAAAGTTTTCCAAAATGTCAGTACAATTCCTGAAGTATTTTTCAACGGGAAATTCAATGGTGACCTTCATTTTGACCTTGAAGTTGACCTTCATGTCTTTTTGAAGGTCAAATTAGTTTTTTTTAAATGGAAACCCCCTTTTTCACATCTGCAATCGATAGAGCGGAAAATTCTACATTCAGATACGTACCCAAGTCATAGGTCAATTAGAGGTTATTTGAAATAAATAAATTTTTCCAAAAGGTCAGTACAATTCCTGAAGTATTTTTCAACGGGACATTCAATGGTGACCTTGAAGTTGACCTTAATGGCTTTATGAAGGTCAAATTTTTTTGTTTAAATGGAAAACCCCTTTTTTTACATCTGCAATCGATAGAGCGGAAAATTCTACATTCAGATACGTACCCAAGTCATGGGTCAATTAGAGGTTATCTGAAATAAACAAAGTTTTCAAGAGGTCAGTGCAATTCCTGAAGTATTTTTCAACGGGACATTCAATGGTGACCTTGAAGTTGACCTTAATGGCTTTTTGAAGGTCAAATTTTTTTGTTTAAATGGAAAACAGCCTTTTTTACATCTGCAATCGATAGAGCGGAAAATTTTACATTCAGATACGTACCCAAGTCATGGGTCAATGAGAGGTTATCTGAAATAAACAAAGTTTTCCAAGAGGTCAGTGCAATTCCTGAAGTATTTTTCAACGGGGAATTCAATGGTGACCTTCATTTTGACCTTGACGTTGACCTTCATGACTTTTTGAAGGTCAAATTTGTTTTTTTTTAATTAAAACCCCCTGTTCTCACATCTGCAATCGATAGAGCGAAAAATACTACGTTCAAGTACGTACCCAAGTCATGGGTCAATTGTAACTTTCCAGATAAATTAAAGGTTATTTGAAATTAACAAAGTTTTCCAAGAGGTCAGTGTAATTTCTGAAGTAAATTTCAACCAGAAATTCATTGGTGAGCTCTGTATTGATCTTGATTACAGCGTTTTGAATATTGTAAAATCATATGTATAGGCAATTTTTCATTAAAAGTTCCAGAAGTTCTGGTAAGAGTTCTGTTCCTCTCCAAAGAGTTATATCGAAAAGTCCTATACCGTTTTTCGATATCTAAGTCAATACCCAAGGCGATACCATAAGTCCTATACCGTTTTTCTATCTCCATGCGAATATTACGAATCGAAACTAAATTTACGTATCACGAGTACATACTTACTATCTTTCGCTAAAAGATTATTATGGAGCAAGCTAAACTTTCGGAACGAGAGAAGATATCTGTACTAATGATGCGTGGTTGGGGAGATCGAGTTCGATCTCATGATCGAGTTCGTTTGCTTCTTAATTGCACTTTTCGTAATGAAGAAGGGTTAAATCCTGTCTCAAAATCAACAATTGAAAGAACTGTAAGGCGCTTTATGAATCATGGATCTATCAAGGACCTTCAGAGAACTGGTCGGCCAAAATCTGCAGAATCTGAGGAGATGCAGATGGACATAGCCCAAGCATTTGTTGAAAACCCACACCTTAGTTTACGTCGAGCTAGTGATGAGCGTGACGTTGCTCCTGAGACAGTGCGAAATATTTTAACACTAGAAAGACGGGAGCTTAGTATATATAAAATGACTGCTTTTCGGCAATATAGGTATAACACACATATATATGCCGGAAGTGAAGGTGGGGGGGGAGGCAACAACAATGATTAATTAACCCATTTATATGTTGTAGAAAAAGTCACAAAATTATAAGAAGCTGTGTCATTATTTAAATAATTATTTTTTTAATTGAAATTCAAAAGCAGTCAAAATGACTTGCTTAGGCAATCTAGTGTTAAAAAGCATTAATTTACATCCTTACAAAGTTCATCTGGTACAAGAGCTCAATGAAGACGATCCTGATCGTCGGGTTGAATTTTGTGAAATTATGATGGACAGAATTTATAGAGATCCTCTTTTCTTGTACAACACAGTATTTTCAGATGAAGCTACTTTCACTTTAAAAGGTGAAGTTAACTGGCAAAATTGTAGATATTGGTCCGACACAAATCCTAATTGGATGTTGGAGAATCACACACAATATCCACAAAAGATTAATTTTTGGGCCGGTATCTTGAATGATACATTGATAGGCCCTTTCTTCATCCATGGTAGGGTAGGGAGGTTCAAGCATATTTGGATACTCAGTTCCCTCATAGGTGGGTTGGAAGTAGGGGTGAAATCGAGTGGCCTGCAAGATCTTCTGATCTGACGCCTCTCGACTATTTTCTTCGGGGTTATTGAAAGAGCAAAGTATACTCAACGCAACCCCAAAGCATAGACGAATTGCAGAATCGGATTCTGCAAGAGGCTACTTTGAATGATAGGGAGATGATTCGTAATTCTGTAACTCACTTTTACAATCGCATAGCTTTTTGTCAAGAAGCTCAAGGTTTTCAGTTCGAACATCTTCACTGAAGAGTGAGAGGCAAGGGAACTCACGCTAATCAAGCACCCCAAAGGGGACAGAATTTACTAAATCCAAATCACAGCCAGAACAACGAGCATCACTTCGAAGCATTTGCAATTAATGACCGAAAATCTATATGAGATGGCAGAAAGTGATAGGGAAAGTGGTTTGTCGCTCTTCGCTCACGAAGGAGAGGATTAATTCTAATGGCCAAGGCATGGCGTTAATCAATTTCAAACCCCTTTCTTACTCACAAAATAATGACATTTTATTTCTTATATCAGAGATACGTCCTTTATTCCTTTCTTCGCGTGCCTCGGGTATGGAAATTGTTTAGTTTTAATTATTATTTTGTGAGTAAGAAAACATACTGAAATTGAGTAATATCACGCTTTGGGCATAAGTGAGAGGCAAGGGGACTCACAATAATCAAGCACCCCAAATCATCCCGAATTAATCAAACTTCTTCATTATTTGATTTAAAACAAAACATTTTTGTTCGACGTATACTGGCATTTGATAGAGGCAAGCCTGAAGTACGGGCTACATTTGTAGCGTTTTTCACCACTTTGCTTCATTTTTTTCCTTTTTTCTTTTTGCTTGAAAGCAAAAACCCTTTTCGTTTCGTAGGACGTGGACTAGGCCTACAGGGGATACCACGTAAAAAAAACGAGCCTTAAACTCTACCTCCGTGGTGGTGTGGAAAGGAGTTTTATTTCAGAATATTTGGGATTCTCTGAGAATGAACCAGCTTTTTTATTTTAATATTTCAAATGTGTTTTCTTTCTTTTATGTTTAAGGCAAAAACTAGATCTAAAAAAAGCAAAAAAACCTATTTCTCTAATTGCGTCCAAGATTAGAGCAGAATCTATGCAACCGATTGTTAAAGGTTTTAAAAGTTTTCGCTTTAATTTAAAAAGCAAGTCTTCATAGTATTTTACTAAGTAATGAAAGTATGTCTACAATTGTTTTCTTGAATCCTACCCAAAGGTCAAACATGGTGCAAAAATGTCGTAAAATAAGAAAAATGTCTGAGTACTTTGAAGAAGTTTTTCTAAATCGATATGTATCATATTCCAATAATATTTAGGAATATTTATTAAAATATTCATCTTCTAAATTTGTTTGATTAATGTACAGAGTACACTTTATATTTGAAATTTGTATACACTCTACATTTGAATCAGTCAAATTTTCACTGATTGAATCAGTGATTTGACTTTTCACTGAATCATCAGTGGAAACAATATTTTTCACTGTTAAATCAGTTACTTTTTACTGAAGTAATCAGTGAA
This sequence comes from Diplolepis rosae, assembly GCA_030998225.1. Classification (NCBI taxonomy): domain Eukaryota; kingdom Metazoa; phylum Arthropoda; class Insecta; order Hymenoptera; family Diplolepididae; genus Diplolepis; species Diplolepis rosae. The sequence goes on along the minus strand of JAPYXD010000750.1, from coordinate 2,225,436 downwards.
ATTTGAATGATTCACAGTAACCTGTTTTTAGTTATTTAAATCAGTCAAATTTCACTGATAATCAGTAGATTTTGACTGATTCATATTTGAAATTTGTACAGTTTTTAAAAAAATCCGAAACTTTTTGAATTTAGTAGTTTATTTATAAAATTTGAGAATGTTGTAGTTGATATTTCTATATAGAACTTTAAGCATTTATGGACATAAAATTTCATTTAAAGTTTCTTCTATCGGTATTCAAAACTTTCAACAATTTTGCAAGATCAGTCAAATGCAAAATTTGACAGAGTATTTAATCAAAATACTTACATTTATTTTTTAAATATTTTGAAAATAATTCGACTAAAATAATGATTAATAAGATTTTGTAACATTGTGGGAATATTGGAACGCTGCAAGATTAAATTTTGAGTACACTTTTCAATTAATGAATGTTTAAAGAATTGAGTGAAAGCATCAATTAAAAAATATTTTTACTTTATAAATTTGATTAAGTGCAGTAATAAGAAAATTTTGACTTTCTATAAAGCATTTCATTTATCTGATTAAAAGTCTGTGCATACGTCACTAAAACGTAAGATTAAAAAACTTTAAACTGCTTTTACCATCAATCTATGAATGTGGATTTTAAACCGTAATTTAATGTGTCTTATTTTTTTTTGATAAAATATTTTTAACATAATTTTTTGCTTAAAGTAGCCGATTTACTCGATTAAAAATTGGTCAACTTGTATATTTCAAAATTCTGTAATAAAAGTATTTTCATATTATGTTTTTGTATCCTATGCGTACAATTTTAATTTTAAAATTGAGATTTCTGACAAAGAAGAAAGATTGTCTTATTAAAACAGTTTATTCCCAGAAATTAAAAATCATTTACTTAATATTTCGATTCCAAACATTGAATATTTATTGACTTTGAATAAAACAGAAAAACAAATTTTATGAAGTTTTAAAATCTTTTTACAATGTTAGGAATTGGGCCGAATTTAGAATTACGAAATCTTTCATTAGAAAAAGAAAAAGTCACTCACATGAAATAAACTTTTGTAAGAATTATCAAGATTGAAGAGATGTTAAAATATTTGAAAAATAATGCAATTGTAAAATTGCAATTTATATCAATATTTGACAAATTTTAAGCTTTCTCAATCAAAGCATTATCCGGAAATTTTTAGTTCCTATAAAAAGATGGAATATTTATCAATTTCTTGAATGTTCATACATTAAAAAAATATCGAATTAGAGAATTATATGCAAAGTATTTTCCATTAAGAAGACATAAACATGACATAATTAGTTTTATATCTACATTTTCAGTTTACTTTTTTGTGGCTTAAGCATACATTTTGAATTCGAAATACAAAAATGCTCTACAGAGTTGAAGTATTTCCTGAATCAATTATTATTGATCCTGAATTCTATTGGAAAATTTGTTGTTTACTGTTCAAATCTTACTACGATTTTAGACGGACAGACAAATTAAGAACTACAAAATATTTCATCCAAAAGATTGCACTCCTCCATAAAATCTTGTCAAATTGTAACAAGATTTGAACACTTCGAACGAACATTTTTATGTAAAATTTAAAGTTGATTGATATTTATATGTTAATATGGAAATACCAATAAACACATATTTTAGCTTTTTAATTTATCTACTGCTATTAGACAAATTTCCATTTCCGTAGAGATTTTAAGTTTTGGAATGAAAAGTTTGTGCTTAGGCTACAAAAATGTGAGATGAAAATATTTCTAACATATAACTGAAAATATAAATTATGAAATTGAATTTTATGTTCATTTTATCTTGATAGAAAATATTGTTCTAATTGAAAAATTGTTAAATGTACAAAATTAGTAAGAAGTATATAAATTTGAATGGAAAATTATATATTGATTCAAATTTTATACATTTATTGTCACTAAATTTCACTTCACATTTTTATTATAACTACGTATGAAGTTTAATGAAATTAAAGTTTGAAATGTATATTACAAAATTGCATTATTATCAAAAAGTATCTTGTGTAAAAACATTTAAACAAAGGTTTTTTATTTTTTATTTTTGTATATTTACAAAATATGGATTTTATAATCCCAAATTACTATGGTACCTAAGAAATTTATGTGAAATCTAAATCCTGTATAGATTTTAAAATTTTATGTAATACACTAATCAAGACTTGTTGTATAAATTTTGATGACATCAATTTAATTTGAAAAACTTAAGTGAAAAAGAAAGAATTAATTATAAATGAATTATGAAAAAATTATGATTCAAGAATTTATTAAACTTACAGAATCTATATAACTAGATTGTGTGAAAGTTTTTAATAAATTGTATAAACTAGTGGATAATCATGAAAACAAATAGTGATTAACACTGCGGAGCATGTACGAAACCTTCGTGTCGAACAAACAAAACACGATCAAACACGACTGCAGTACGATGAATTTTTAAAATCACTAGTTTATAAATGGAATCCACTATTTTGGATTTAGAGAATACTAGAATAAATTGTAATTTTATTTTGTATGTTTTTAATTGATTTTGATTATTAAATATAATAACTTGGAACATCAGTATGCTGAAAATTCAACACGTTTTTCAAATTAAAAATTTTTTATGTGTGCCCAAGGCGCAAATTACTTTTATTCGTTCCTGCGTGAATGGATGTAGCTATTGGGATAAATCTTGCGATTCACGGTTTACTCAACTCTCGATTAAAACGTAGAGTAGAATGAAGGGCAAGCTCTACTATTTTGGTGATTTAATAAAAGACTGGTTTTTTTATAGTTATACTACGAGAGATAATAAAGGGTTTCCCTTTAAGGGTGATATGTTTTGAAATTGAAAAAAAACACTGAATATTCATTCGGAATTGATCGAAATCTTTTTTATTATATTGGATATTCTATGCCATTTATGATTTAAAGAATATATCGGCCAAATGTCCCCCGAGACTTGAGCCAAAAATGCGCCTCATCAGAAAAGATGATTTTTTGATGAAAATTGGGATGATTTTCAATTGATTCCAGAGCCCAATCCGCGAACTCCCGACGCAAACGATGGTCATTAGGCTTCAGTTCTTGGGCCAGAATCATCTTATAGGGATGCAGGCCAAGATCCAATCGCAAAATACGCCAGGTAGTCATCCTGGACAGGCCCAATTCCTGAGATCGGCGTGGCACGGACAATTCACGGTACGGCGGCTATATTCTGTGTAGAACGTGCGGTACGCATACGATTTTTAGGCTTAGTATCCAATAGAGTAAATTCACTCTCCAACTTATCGATTATTCGACGAATTGAGAGCGCGGATGGAGCAGAATGACCACCATATTTTGCACGATATGCTCTTTGAACACCGACAAAATTTCTCGAATTTTGATAAAATAATTGGACAATTTCCAAACGTTGTGGAAGCGTGAAACTACTCATGATTAAATGGCAAACCTTACTGATGACAACTGACAGCAGACGTCAAAAATTTCAGTTCAAATGAGCCCGATAGGGACATTCAAAATCATATCACCCCTATTGGGAAACCCTTTATATATATTTAGACATTTTTAATGCACGTTTTCATACTTCACCCTACACTTCTGAATTTTACTCAACTTTGATTGATTTTTGAACATTTTAATAAATCACAAATAATTACAATGATACTAAATAACTTCTAACTCGTCCATATGTCCCAAATTTGATCGGAAGTTGAGTAGAATTACTTCAACTAGTTTTCTCCGTGTGGGAGACATGTTCGGATACGATGGTTACCAATGAGAAGCGATAATTGCTTGAGATTTATTACTAGCTTGGTTTATTACTGTGGCGACATGATGTACTTGCAGTTTTGAACGTTCAAATGAACGATGAAAAAAAGCTTTTCAAAAATGAAATTATTTGCGATATTCATGTTCAAGGCGCACAGGATATCCGATCCAGTGAAAAAAAATATCAAGTTTTTATACAAGTATATCCTGCCAAAAGAACTACCCTCATACATCAATCACGTAAAATCAGCTATTTGATATTAATCACGCAATTACAAATTTTTTATAATTACGTGATTGATGTGAAATAGCAAATTTTAAGTGATTTATGTATAAGGGTAGGTTACCCAATTTTTTTCCCCTTTTTTAAAGTACACCATTTTGTTCGTGTTCGGCGAAGCTTATTTTCCAGAGGATAAAAAATTCATTTAAATTGCGTGATTGATATGAAATAACCGATTTCAGGTGATTTATGTATAAGGGTAGGTTACTAAATTTTGTCCCCGATTTTTAAAATACACCATTCTGCTCCTATTCGTATAAGCTTATTTTACAGGGAATAAAAAAATTTTTTAATTGCGTGATTGATATGAAATAACCGATTTTAGGTGATATATGTATGGGGGTAGTTTACCTAAGTTCTTCCCCCTTTTCTAAAATGCACCATTCTGTTCGTATTTTTTTAGAATCATTTTCCAGAGGGAAAAAAATTTTTTTAATTGCCTGATTGATATGAAATAGCCAATTTTAGGTGATTTGCATGTAAGGGTAGGTTACCCAATTTTCCCCCCCTTTTTTGAAATACACCATTATGTTCTTATTCGTATAAGCGAATTTTCCAAAGGATAAAAAAATTTTTTCAATTGCGTGATTGATATGATTCTATTCTATATGGATCCTATCTGAGCTTTATAAGATTTTTATCCGGTTTGTAGCCGGGTCCTAAAAATACGTATACTCGGTTCTTATTCGGCGCTACTGGATTTGTAAACAGTTTTTGTCCCCGGTTTATACCCGGAGTTTAACCGGGTTCTATCTGGGATCGCATAATATCTTTACACTGAGAGAAAAAGTACAGGGAAAATTCGAGTTAAGACTCTAATATTTACCGTTTTTAACGGCAACTGAGAGATATTCGCTTGGAAGGTTAAATTTACTGTTTTCATGGTAAAAAACCTGTTTTCAAGCTGGGAAATTTTTTCTGAGTAAATTGACAGTACTTTTTTTGTTACACGTACACCGAAAAAAATCTCAGTAGGTTTGACTACTTTTTAACTTACTTTCCGTAGTTCGTAATGGGCCCAGTGTCATTTTTGAAGTCGAGTGATTTGCAGGAACATAGCTAAATCAAATAAGAGCAGTAGTTGAATCGATGAATATTGTTAGCATATTTCAAAACTGTATTTACTTTCAAGTGGACACTTAACTTACTATTTTTATATGTACACTTACCTACAAACACACACCCCCCTCTACATTACACAAACGCTCATTTAGGCAGTATTAAAAATTATTCTTAACGCTGCGTGATTCGAACCCTCTCTACTTATAATTAACGCATTACTCACCTAACGATTAAGCCTCTCGGCAGCTCGGCTGCGCACGCTTGGGATACAAGAAATAAAATAGCGCTTATAACCTGCAATTACTGCAGGGTCGTGTAAGAAGTGTATGGGCCTCGTGTAATCGTGAATATTTAAATTTTATGCCAATTTATGATTCTGATTAAAATTTTAAAGATTTTTAATTATTAAATCGATTTTCTAGGAAATGAAATATTTTTGAAAGAAACAGATCAAATTTTTGAATTAAAGAACATTACAGAATAAAAAGATTTATATACATTTTCGAAGTATTTATTTTTATTATTGTATATAGGTGATACTTTATACAGATTATGATTCCTTTAATTTTTGTTTTCAAGAGTAAAATCAACGTATGTTCAGAATCTAAAAATTTGATTTTTTTCAATTCCAAAAATTTGAAGAAACTTTTGAATCAAGAAAATTATCTCATAACGAAATTATGCATTCAAGTTCGCAATAATAAATTCCAACTAATGAAGTACTATTAAAAAAATCTGCCCGCTTCGCGGGCACATTCTCATTGCGCGCTTGGCGCGCGATTCGATCGTCGCGCTTCGCGCTCCGTTCTTTCTGGACCTCGCGCTTTGCGCTCGGTCTTGTGCTCTTCGCATACGTTTAAGTTTATTTCTTATAATTTAATACTGAAGCTCAAACCAATTTAATGATATTAAAGATGATGTAAATTAGTCTTTTTCTCAAATTCACTAAGTTTCTTTTTCAGTTTAAGTGAAACAGGAAATTCAATTTACTTAAGGCTCTATCGGCCTTAAGGAACACATTCTCATCATGACACTCGCGCTTCGCGCTCGATTTTCTGTATGCATTTTTGTAACTTTTTAATAAATTACATGATTAAAATAATTTATTTATTTTCTTCCAAATATCTCAAAAAGGAAAAACAATCGTAGACTTTATTTAAGGAAACGATTTTGCAGAACAACGCTTATTTCGTATCTCACATATTTTGGTGAAAAAAATCGAATTTTTTCAATATTAAAAATCAAAAAATTAAAATATAAATCCTGTCGAGAAATTTCTCGATAAGAATGTGTAGACCTTATTTAGCCAAACAATTTTTCATCTAAAAGTTTTTTTTGTATCTCACATATTTTGTCTAAAAAATGGAATTTTTGAATTTTAATCGTATTTTTTGGAATTGAAACGAAAAATATATGTTTTATCAGAAACTGTGTGAGACAAAACTTGTAGATCTTTTTGAAACTAACAACTTTGTATTCTTACGTTTTTTTCTTATTTTACATATTATTGTTAAAAAATTGAATTTTGGATTTTCAATAGTTTTTTTTTAATTAAAAAGAAAAATATGCATCTTATGAAAAAATGTTACATTTCAAATTTGTAGGTCTTTATTTATTCAATAATATTGTATCATAACGTTTTTTTGTATCTGGTATAATTCAACTCGAAAATGGAATTTTGATATTGACTTTTTTCGAATTTGAATATGCTTTAACATTTCTAATTTTGATTTAATCAAAAAATGTTATCAAGATAATTTTTAGAGATTTATGAGCACTATCTAAAACCAGTATTGAAATTTTTGATTTTTTCAAAAAATTATTTTCAAAAACACAAAAGTAGTGCTCAACCCCTCAATTTTGATTGGATGTGGCTGATTAACAAACTTGTCCTTACTTTTTCGGCTCCGATAAAGTGTACCAAAGCTCAATTCAATCTGATAATTCTATCGAGAGTTATGCCGCACACGACCTACAGACAGACAGACAGACAGACAGACAGGCAAGCAGGCAGACAGACAGACAGACAGACAGACATTTTTCACATAAAACCAATACCTTCTCATCCATGATGAGAATGTAAAAAAATAGTACACTTATTTACTTATCATCAGATTGTTTTTCTAACTACTCTTATGTAGTAACTTCTACTGCTTATGTTTTGTGACAGGAAAATCATTTTAACGACTGTCTAAACAATCATGGTCAAACGGGATGTCCGCAGACGTCAAGGTTAGGATTTGTCGTCGCGGAAACCTTAAACGAAAATTGATTAGAGCTGATTGGAAGATTGATCAGTCAATCATGCCGGGCGCTGTATTACCGACGGGTAAGGAAAGCGCGGCACTTGACGCGTAGAAGTCATTCTACTCTTTTTCGTCTTTCGTCGTAGTTGTATGTAACGAGGGTAGAATCGGTTCCCGAACCAATATTAAAATTTAAAATTTAATTAGTGTGTTTAATTGCGTATCTGCCTTCAACAATTTGGATAGCCGAGATTATCGTCGAATTGTAAGTCTCTTTTCATCTGGTTGCTTTTGTCTCTAATAAAGAAAACTTTTTCTTAGTAGTTCACTAGATTTATTGGGTCATCCCAATCGCACCCCGCCTTTCTTCTCCGCATGTCGCTACACTGAGAGAAAGTATTAGTCGCGGTTACCTATTTTTTTTTTTGTAAAAAAGGGTCACAAGTATGTTTTTTAGTCTGTATCATCTAAAGCACCTTAGTTCTTACAGAAATATTAACTGAGTAGCAATGATTAAAATTTTTAGTAAAACTTACAAAATCCGATTAGTCGGTCCGTTTTGTAGCCGCGACTATTTTCATGCATTCCCACATTGCATCGAGCTTATAATAGATGTTACCAATACGTTTTGTAAAACTTACTAATTACGTTAATTGCTTTTACTATTTGTCCAGTGTAGTTATTACAAAAATATATATTTTTTCGACATAACGGAGAAAAGTTGTACCAAAAACTATTCCAGTATCTTAATTAGAAACTGATTAATTTTTTTCGTCCGTACATGATTAAAATAGTAATTGCAACATTGAAAAAAATGTTAAATTTACCATTCTATCTATTTTATTTTTGTTAATGTCGATGGGAACTTTCTTAGGTTAGAATTGTTTAGGAGAAAAACTTCTTTAATTATTGTTTTTCAAAATGTAACAAAGGATGATAATTGTTGAGAGGTTTTTCATCAAAAACTGCACAACAGTTTACAATTATACTTTAAAATTACCATGATTTAATTCTTCTCATTTTGATGAAGAACAAAAGCAACATTTAAAAAAATCAATATGTGTAACGATTTCTAAATGATTCAAAACAGTTGATAAGCAGTTAAAATCTAATTCGCCTGTACAATTATTTCTTGAAGTTTACTATTACCAAAGAATTGCAAGTCATGTTTACACACGAAATATTGCATATGGAAATAAAATATTTACGTTTCTCAAAATAAATGAATTTGATCAATTTTACAAAAAAAATTAGTAGCATTTACAACATTTTTGGTGCTGCTTACTAAAAATATATAGTTGTGACCTTTTAGTCAGCACAACTATTAGGATTTCTCTCAGTGTAGCAAAATTTATTTTGTCAATTAAAATTTTCTTTTGTTAGTTTTAATAAAACTAACTGGCGCTCAACAAGTCTAAACGATAGTCGTGTAATAATTCGAGCCCTGGCAACTCCTGACCCAGGCCGCGCCAGGTGAAGGGAAAATTTTGACGATAGTAAAATTAATTAAATTAAAAATAAAACTTTCGTCGAAAAAACATCCCGTCTCAGTTTACTATGAGAGCTTCAATTGATTTTACTGTTCACCCCGTGTTAATTGTACAACATGTTTAGTTATTGTCACTACCTCAACACAATCAGATACACACGCGTGCTCGCATATGATTATTATGATTACATGCGTATTCACACCGTTCCGCCGAATTTTCCAGTCAAAAAACAGTAAAAATTGCTTGCTGACTCCCGAGTTTTTTTAACCAATTCACAACAAAAGTCGCTCGTATGAGAATTGTATTTCTTTAAACACACTAACGACATATTTTTCTGTTAGGCTTGTATTTTATTATTCACATCAAGAGAAACTTTTAAAATAGCGTACTGTGAAAATTATAAATATGAAAAAAATATTCCGGTGCAAATAAATAAATTTTAAGGATGATGACAGTCAAAAAGATTACGGGACAGTAAAAGTTCTCGGTTTTAATGAATATCCTTGCTATACCTTCAAAAACCGTAAAATTACGTGATCATTTTCTCTCAGTGTACCCGGTTTCTACATGGGTCTTATCCGGGACCTTTGAGATTTTTATCCGGTTTGTATCCGGCTCCTCACTAATTTGCAAATTCAATACACCAAAACAATTAATGTTAGTGATAAGAATTATAGTTAAAATAGTCAGAGTTTTTTTACATATGTTCAATTGAAGCGAATTTCAGAAATTGCAAGTGAATTCCATAAAATTCAATTATTCATTTCGTATCCAAGTCCAAGTATATATTCATAATTGAACTTACAGTTCAATAGTTACAGTAGGGCTGTCGCCGTCAGGATGGCTGCTAAGGGAGCCCTATAGACGGGCTTTTCCCTAGTGATGGGCCTGCCGGGCGCACGTGCCACGACGGTCGTTCTGCGACTTTCAGGCGCGTGAGGACGCGGTGTGGAGCGAAAGCATCAGGGGACCTTGAACAGGTCTCTTGATGCCGAATGAACGAGCACGGAGTGAATGCGGGGGGCCCCTTAATCGGGGTATCGCCCCAAATGCGTATGCGCTGATGACGCTGAACTTCCCGCGTGCGCTCTTGCCGTCACACCACAATCACATGCACGACACCGACACTCATCAGAATCAATGGAATGCTGAGTGAATGGGGCTGCGGCCGGCGTCTGGTGGATATTCCCGATAGACTAGTCAAGGGAAGAGTAGTAGCTTCTCGACCAGGGTAGGACGCGATGTCAGTACCTCACATCTGTGGAAGTAATATGGGTAACCGTAAGTCCCTCCGGTGTTCGGCCGTGAAGGGCAAAGATCCCGTGAAACCACATGTTAAACTGGGAAAACCGCTCACGATCCTACTGTCTGGAGCCAATGTCGGGGTTGAAATCATGGAGTCCGGGGCAGGAATGAAGGATTACCTGGTCAGTATTTCCTTATATCCGACGCTGCGTAGGATAAATCGCACACCGTCTAGCCTGAAGTTCGGGTCAGGTGTCGGGGCGGACACGGCACCACTCGCTCGATAGGGGTGACGTTAAACCTTTAGCATCATTATGGCGCGGGCCTATCCCGTAACCATTTTTGCTAGCTTCATTTAATGTGCCGATAGGACCGACCTCCCGATAAGCCGCTTCTCGTTTTCGGCGCATATAACTAGGGATCTATACAGGCGGGGATAGTAGCCCTACTGCGGTAGGGCTCCCATGATGGGCGAACCGTCTCAAGACACGAGGAAAATAAATATGAACTCAGATAAAAATAAAGGAGATAGAGAGGTGAAGGCGCCAGATGCGCACTCACACACTCCTACAGGAGCTGAGGGATGGCAAGACGTCCTTTAGCGTTATACAACAGGGTATGCTGAGGAATAACCCTGGCTTCGTAAAAGACTCGGTGAACGAGGCAACTGAGGTGTTGAGCGGTATGCTCAACACCCACAAGTGCCTCCTGGAGAGCGGAGTGAAATTCCAGAAGGAAATGGAATCTCACCCCGCTATGAAGAAATTGGGGATCTTCCAGAGACCACGTTCGGCGTCTCTAGGAGATACCCCAAAAAATCAGGCGAAGGGCGAAAAAAGTCAAAGCGCTCCACGCCCGCCAGATCGGGCGATGCCATCAAGGTGTCGGCAAAGGACGGCCAGACCTACGCCGACATCTTGAGGGAAATGAAGGCGAAGGTCGACCCACGGAAGGCAGGACTTGAGGTCCTGTCTATCCGGAGGACCAGGAAGGAAGAAGTCCTTCTGGTCCTCAAAAAGGGGGGAGACGTTTCGACCTTCCGAAAGGAGCTTGACCTGGCGGTCGGGGAAAGGGCGCAAATTTCAGCCCTCGTCTCGACGAGGTCCCCCGAAATTAGGGACCTCGACGAGACCATTGAAAAAGAAGAGATTGTGTCTGCCCTGTGCTTGGCATCGGGCAGACCAGCTTTTGAGGGGTCCTGCAGGCTCTTCACCCGCTTTGGTGGGGTGAAGACTGCAGTGATCCGGCTAGCTGAGGCAGACGTCGCGCGTCTGCTTCAGCTAGGTAAGTTGAGGATCGGGTGGGTAGAGTGCCGCATTCGCGAGCACCTGGAAGTCGCCCGCTGCTTCAGGTGCCTTGGGTACGGCCACGGGACCCGGGGCTGCAGCAACCCCGACAGGAAAAACGCCTGTTGGAGATGAGGCGCCACGGGACACTTGGCCAGGACTTGTAAGGCGCCACCAACGTGCCTGTCATGCGCAGACAGGGGCGACAAAGATATCGCCCATGTGTCGGGGAGCGGCTCCTGCCCGGTCTTCCGGGAAGAGGTTCGGAGGTTTGAGAGGAAGGAAGTGAATTTCCTGCAACTCAACCTCGGAAGGGGGAAGGTTGCCCAGGACCTCCTGAAGCAGGCTACCAGGGAGAGGGGGGCCGATGCACTGCTCATTAGTGAGCAGTACAAATGGTCTGAAAACTCTTCTTGGTTTCAGGATGCATCGAGGAGGGCCGGCTTCCTTGTTTGTAGCTCTGATTTCAGCGTCGGGGATTTCCTGGAGTCCGACGCGGGGTTCGTTTGGGTGGAGGTGGCGGGTGTGCGTGGGTACAGCTGCTACTTCTCCCCCAACGATCCTTTCGAGGTCTTCGAGACCCAGATCCTCCTCCTTGAGAAGAGCTCGGTTGGGTCTACCCTGCTGGGACGTTTGAAGCTGCTGTGCGCTCGGTGAGGCAGAAGGTGGTCGCGGCTTGTGACTACTCGATGCCTCGCCGCAAGCGCAGGCAAGCCAAGGGTTCGATGTACTGGTAGAACGACCAGTTGGCAGCCCTACGTCGAGAATGCCTCGCAGCGCGGCGAAAATTCACCCGTTCAAAGGGGGATGCTACGCTGCACGAGGCATGGAAAGGAGCAAAAACAGCTTTGAGGCGAGGCATAAAGAAAAGCCGACTTCAATGCTGGAAAGACTTGATCGGTGAGGTCGAGAAGGATCCATGGGGTCTCGCCTTCAAAATAGTCACCAAGAGATTGGTGACTAGAAGAAAGACCCCGGGCCTGGATAATCCCGATCGAGTCAAGTACATTGTGCGAAGCTTGTTTCCACACGTGGAGCCGTTCCAAAGACAGGACCGAAGTTCCTGCGTGGTCCGGCGCGAAGAACTCTTCCCTTTTGAAGAACTAAAGAGAGCGGGTGGAAGGCTTAAGGCAAATACAGCGCCGGGTATCGACGGGGTGCCAAACGAGATCCTCAAAGAGGTGATCGGGGCATACCCGGAGATCCTCCTAGAAGCCTTCAACTCCTGTCTTCGGGATGGGAGGTTCTTCGCAGATTGGAAGGAGCAGAGGTTGGTCCTGCTGAGGAAGGGCAACAAACCTCTAGGGGTTGCCTCGTCGTATAGACCAATATGCTTATTGGATACGATGGGGAAACTTCTGGAGGAGTTGATTCTACAACGGCTTCAGGCTCTCTTGGTCGGGGAGAACGGGCTCTCGGAAAACCAGTTCGTATTCAGGAAAGGCAGGTCCACTGTGGACGCCATCCAAGCTGTGGTTAACATCGCCACAAATGCAAGAAAAGGAACTGGTAAGCGTAAGGGATTCTGTGCGTTGATTAGCATTGACATACACAATGCGTTAAATACCGCGAGATGGGACATCTGCATCGAGGCGATGATGCGGAAAAAGGTTCCAGACTACCTGTTGCGAATGATGGATGACTATCTGAGCGACAGGTGGGTGATATATGAGGGCGACAAATGGTCTCTCAAGGAGGATATGACATGTGGCGCCCCTCAAGGGTCGCGGGTGGGTCCACTCGTTTGGAACGTCATGTACGACGATTTTCTGCGCATGGACCTGCCTGCTGGAACGAGCATCGTCGGCTTCGCGGATAACGCACTTGTCGTGTGCGCCGCTGACGACGTTGGAATCCTAGAGCTGAGGATCAATGAAAGTCTGTGGCGAGCGAAGCGCTGGTTGGATGGCAGAGGTCTTAAAATGACCCCTGAGAAAACCGAGGCTTTGCTCGTTACGGACAGGAGATCTTCCAATACCCGAGAATCGTTCTCGGAGGGCATGAGGTCGACTGGAAAACAAGCATTAAGTACCTGGGGGTGCAGCTGGATCGTAGGCTTAGCTTTGGCGAACACCTAAAGATCGCAGCTGCTAAAGCCATCCAATGTGGAGCAAACTTGGCCCGGCTTATGCCAAACATTGGTGGACCCAGGGAAGCGAAAAGAAGATTGGTGGCGAGCGTGGTCCATTCGAAGCTGCTTTATGCAGCTCCGGTCTGGGCTAATGCCCTGCAAATCCATGCTATCCAGAGGAAGCTGTTCTCGGCGCAAAGACTTGTCGCTCTGAGAATAGTTTCAGTATATAGAACTGTCTCGACGAGTGCTGTGCTGGTCCTGGCGACAGTCCCGCAAATAGATTTATTGGCGGAAGAAAGGCAGGAAACCTTTCAGCTTCGCAAGGAGCTTACCTGCGCCGACCTGCAAGAAATCGCTCGCGCGAAGGAGGCCATCCGCAAGGATGGAAGGCGCAGACTCGTCGAGAAATTGCAGTTGAGATGGCATGGTGAGTAGACAGGGAGATGGACCTACCGCCTGATCCCGGAGCTCGCCACCTGGCTGAACAGAAAGTACGGGGAAGTCGGCTTTTACTTGGCACAAGCGCTCTCGGGCCATGGCTGTTTTAACGCGTACCTGAGGCGCTTTAAGAAGAGAGACGAGGAGACGTGTTGCTACTGCGATTCCCCGGTGGATAACGCAGAGCACGCACTCTTCGTCTGCGCAAAATGGGGTGTGGCTAGGGAGGTCCTCGGTCGGGGCGGTGGGTTCCGAACTTACTCCTGACACGATGGTCCCCCTCATGCTACAGTCTGAACGGTTCTGGACGCTCATCGAGTCATTCGTCACACTTGTGATGAAGACGAGAGAACTTGATGGGCGTCGAGAGCGAAACAACGGGGAGGGCCAGTAGAAACCGCATCGGGGCCTGCACCCGCGGTCCTGCGTCTCGGGTAGACTTGACTGTCCGCGTCGTTCGAGGGAGGAATCTGTTTGTTTCTCCCCTGGGTGGCGCGGCTAGTCGGTTATCCTAGTGGGCGTGTGGCCGCGGGTGGAAATTCCGAGCGAATGGATGACGGAAGAGTCGTACGCGACTTTAATGGAACCAACCACCCGTGAAGTTTAAAGCACTTTTTTCCGATATTTTGGCAAAGGAAAAAATCTGCCTAAAATAAACATCTAAAAGATCGTGTAAAATTTTATAGGCATTTGAACACCTCAAAAATTAACTTTCAGTCAAATTTGATGCCAATAAATGTTCAAAATTTGCATTAATATGTTTTCCTGTACAAATTTCCATACTTCTTATCAATTTTTTACATTTAAAAAATTTTCTGTCAGAGATGTTTTCTATTAAGAATATATAAACTAAAATTCCTACATCAATTTCTTATTTTTCACCCAAGAAAAAGAAAATACTGAAATAATTTTTCACAAATCCGTTTAAAAACGTCGTTATCAATTTGCACGGTGCTCGTATGGTGCCAGTATCGAGCCGACGCTTGGCATAACTACGGAAAGTACGGGCTAGCCATCATTCAGTTTGTGGGCATTGGGCTTGAGTTAAGCCAATGTTGCCACGCCGCTGCTGGTCTTCCGACCCTCGCGTAGTGCTATGCCTGTATTATAGCCCGTACTATGCCTGCACTGGTCAGCCAGCACTGACTTGCCATTACAGGCGCAGTACTGCACCCGTTGTATAGACGGGCGTCAGTACAAAATTTCCGATTGGGGGGCTGGGTAGCTGATGTACTTCCACCTTAAAAATTTCCAAGTCGACAACTGCCCTATAGAAACCAAATAGGATCCGGGTATAAACATATTTTTATGTGCCTGCAGGGCGGAAACTCGTTTTTCACTTACAGCTGAGAGTAACGGAATGTTGTGTATTCCGTTACTGAGGAATATAATGTAAAAATTGAACTGCGCATGCGAATATAGTCTTACAGCAGAGCACACTCTTCTTCTTATTCTTCTTCGTACAGCGTTAGCGCCCTACTGACAAAGCCTTGAACATTTGAACTGCGCATGCAGTTACACAGTTATACATATATACAAGATCGATAAAATCAAACTGGCGCACGCAGGAACGGATGAAAGTAATCTGCGCCTTGGGCACACATAAAATACTTTTAATTTGAAAAACCTGTTAAATTTTCAGCATACTGATGTTCCAAGTTATTATATTTAATAATCAAAATCAATTAAAAACATACAAAATACAATTGCAGTTTATTTTAGTACTCTCTAAATCCAAACTAGTGATTTCCACTTATAAAATAGTGATTTTAAAAATTCATCGTACTGCAGTCATGTTTGACTGTGTTTTGTCTGTTCGTCACGAAACTTTCGTACATACTCCGCAGTGTTAAGCACTCTTTGTTTTTATGATTATCCACTAGCTTATATAATTTATTTAAAAATTTCACATAATCTAGTTATATAAGTCCTGTAAGTTCAATAAATTCGCGATATAAAATTTGTTCTTAATTAATTTCTAATTACTTCCTTCTTTTTAACTTCAGTTTTTTAAATTAAATTCATTTCATGAAAATTTAGACAACAAAAGTCTTGATAAGTGTATTACATAAAATTTGAAAAATCTAAACCGGATTTAGATTGCAGATACATTTATTAGGGACAATAATAATTTGGAAATCACAATTGTAAAATCCATATTTTGAAAATATACAACACATTAAATAAAATAACCTCCATTAAAATGTTTTTACACAAGATTTTTTTTGTAAAAATGCAATTTTTTTATGTACATTTCAAACTTTAGTTTCATAAAAAATTCATACGTAGTTATAATAAAAATGTATACTAAATATTAATTTATAATTATATTATATATATCAACAATCGTAATTATAATAATTTATTAATTAATTATATTAATTTAAAATAATATTTTATGAATAATTTATAAAAAGAGTTGATTTATTTATACTTGAGTGAGGCTCAAAAGCTCTAGTCACGACACTTACTCTCACAAGCTTTAAATAACTCTTGCAGTCACTATATAAGAAAGTTCCAAGTTTTATGTCTGAGGATTGTAAGCGAGCGTGTGCGTGATTCAACGAAAGCGTATCGTACTATATATAAGTCTAGTTATTAGGTTTATATATATGAGGTTATATGTTTAAGTGTAATTGTGATTTAAAATATGATTGGCTACGACTGAATGGTGTGAATGTATTTGTATGTTGTTTATGTATGTACCGGATGACTATTGGCAGGCTCGAGGTAAGAATTTTTTTTTATTCAAGAGAACCATACTATTGCCAGTTAAAATAATACGCCTGATGCTCATTTTACCCAACTACGGTTTGAAGCACCTCAAGCGTCGGTGATATACTTATACATTTCATGTTAACCCACTGACGTATGTTGGTGCCCTGCCGTCGATAACGTTATACTCAACTCCTTACTATTCCCTATGTAACGCTTATTGTTATTCACTTTGAATGAATTAGGTATTTATCAAGACATTTTTATTCCTTAAGTGTGCCACCTCAGATTTTTTCCGTCTTTTATTTTTCTTAATGGATCTAGGAAGATCCTCACAGGATGGAGAACAAAATTTTTCAATAATTAATTCTTGCTTTAATTTGAACTTAATTAGTTAAGAACGGACATCGTTCAATTTATAAACACCCGACAAGGTGACCCTTTCCTGGAGCTTTGCCAGGGCTGTAACATTAGGGTTACCGGATGGGTCGGGCGAAAAACCAGGACAATCAAACATCTTTCTTATAAACCCTAAAAAAAAGGTCACTAACTTCACTCTCTTCCTCTATACACTAGCGCTTCTCGCGCCAAATTTACAAACTAAATCCAGAATTTGAATAGAGCGCTTGCTTCTATAAAGTCGCGTTCAGTATCATGCTAAGACAAACAAACATATAACTGCAATTATAAAAAAACAAAATATTTACCGCCAGAAACATTGATTTCGTTAAAACCAGGACATTTTGGGTGTCACACCAGGGCAGGTAAGCCTGAAACAAGAAATGTCCTGGGAAACCAGGATGTCTGGTAAACCTATGTAACATCGATTATTGTTGTCGAGCTCGGATCTGGCTTTGATCGTTTGTTTTTGCCTGATGTGTCCTGAGTGTGCTCAAAGTTTGTTGTTGCTTCAGAGATGAATTGGGAGATTGCTAAAGTAATGTATTTAATTTCGAGTGATTTATCGCAGCGCGCCCTGTAGAACTTCGTTTTTGCGAACTAAAATGAAAGATCCATGCTACTACTTGAAAGGTAAAACAGAGCTACTGTTTATCACTTTTGCAGCGCCTCCAATAACCTGAAGCTCTTCCTAACTAAAATGAAAGGTCCGCGTTGCTACAAGTGCTACAGCAATGTGTGGGAGCACACACAATCAAGCGCGTCATGTCAGTGTGTCCCCACTAACTCGCTTCGATTTCGCATTATCGGTTGTCGAGTTGAAATCAGAAATTGTATTTTCCTCGACTCCGTGCAAAGGAGGCGCGATATAGAAGTCAAATTCAAAATTACGGAATATATAATTAAAAAATCTGCCCGCTTTGCGGGCACATTCTCATCGCGCGCTTCGCGCGCAGCTCGCTTCGCGCGCAAGTTTGAGCGCGCCTAGGGCGCGCGATTCGATCGCCGCGCTTCGCGCTCGGTCTTGTGCTTTTCGGATACATTTAAGTTTATTTCTTATAATTTGATACTGAAGCTCAAACCAATTTTATAATAATATTACAGATGATGTAAATTACACATTTTCTCAAAGTCACTCTATTTCTTTTTGAATTTGAGTGAAATAGGAGATTCAATTTACTTAAGGCTCTATCAGCCTTAAGGAACACATTCTCATCATGACGCTCGCGCTTCGCGCTCGGTTTTCTGTATACATTTCAGTAACTTTTTAATAAATTACATGATTAAAATAATTTATTTTCTTCCAAATCTCTCAAAAAGAAAAAACAATCGTAGAGTTTATGTAAGGAAACGATTTTGCAGAACAATGCTTATTTCGTATCTCACATATTTTGGTGAAAAAAATCGAATTTTTTTATTATTAAAAATCAAAACATAAAATATACATCCTGTCCCGAAATGTCTTAATGAGAATTTGTAAACCTCATTTAGGCAAACAATTTTCCATGTAAACGTTTTTTTGTATCTCACATATTTTGTCTAAAAAATGGAATTTTTTAATTTTAATCGTATTTTTTGGAATTGAAACGAAAAATATATGTTTTATCAGAAACTGCGTCAGACAAAATTTGTAGATCTTTTTGAAACGAACAACTTTGTATTCTTACGTTTTTTTCGTATTTTACATATTATTGTTAAAAAATTTAATTTTCAATAGTTTTGAAATATTTATATAAATTTTGAAATTTTTATATAAAATCATGTTTGAAATATTCACTGACGTGCCGAATATTGCGTGTCTGGCTTTGAAAAAATCTAAGACCACACTTGAAAAATTTCAAAACTGAAAAAAAATCCAATAGGGATTCGAATATTTCGTGAAAATTATTGAAATTAGTCGATAGAAGACTGTTTTTTCAATTATTATTGAAAAATTTCGTCACCTATGTATTGTAAAATTACGATTATTTTACAGTGTAATTTTGCATCGCAGAGCACACTTTAAGATTCCATTGGTATGGGGCTACACATTATTAAAATAACACGACTGTTTTGTAAGATGTTCAACCCCAAGATATAGAATCCAGAAAATAATTTCTATAAATATTCAAAAAACCTTTTAAAATGTTAATTTTTTTACAGACTTATTGATTTCCTTCAAAGAGATCTAAATCAAAATTTCATTTGTAATATCTTTCTATAAAATGAGACACTTTAACGAAAGTTGTAACTCTAGGTCAACCTGTAATTTCCGATGGTAGTTTATATATACAAGTATATAAATTGTCAAGTAAAAGATGTTAAATTCCAAAAAATTTTATTCAATGTATTTTACTCTTTAGTAAAGGTTTGTCGACTTAGCTTCAAACCAAGAAAATTTTGAGGTGTAAATTCATATATAATTTATGTATTTTTTTAAATCACACTGTAAAAAAATCTTAATTTTCCAATACATAGGTGATGAAATTTTTCAATAATGAATTGAATAAACAATCTTCTATCCGATTATTTCAATATATTACATGAAATATTTGAATCCCTATTGGATTTTTTTTCAGTGTTGAAATTTTTCAAGTGTACACGGAGAAAAAAATCTCCCTATAATAGTAAGAAAACTAACACATTGTTCAATAAGTCCCGGGACTAACCCACAGATGGCGTTAGTAATATCCAATCCACTTCGTTTTTCAAAAGAACTAACCTTTAAATGACATGTGTCTGACTTTCACGTCAATCAGGCCATAAACAGCAAAGCTACTGTGGTGAAAGTGACGCTACTTTTGCATTTGTGTACAAAATGGACAAAAACGAATTTCGTGTGTTGATAAAACATTGCTATTTAATGGGGAAAAATACTGTGCAAGCTCAACAATGGCTTGAAAAATGTTATCCGGACTGTGCTCCGTCGAACATAACGATTTGCCGGTGGTATGCTGAATTCAAACGCGGTCGCACTGATACAAATGATGCGGAACGCTCGGGTAGGCCAAATAAAGCAGTAACTCCGGAAAATATTAAGCGAGTTTTGAAAATCGCGATACACAACCGCAAACTGAAAGTCCGTGAGATTGCTAAGATGGTGAACATATCAACTGGAAGTGCGTCTACGATTTTAAACGAAAGATTGGGCATGAAAAAGGTCTTTTCCAAATGGGTGCCGCGTTTGCTCACAATGGAACAAAAGCAACAACGAGTCGACGATTCAGAGAGCTATTTGCTACTGTTTACTCGCAATAAACAGGATTTCTTGCGTCGGTATGTGACAATGGACGAAACATGGATCCATCCCCAGATAACAAAGTGCGCGTACAGTGCGAGCGTTACCGCTCGCACGGGTGCGGATTATTCATCACGCGTGCGTTCACCACGCCACGCTAGTGTGTCATCATATGCGACGCATAACGACGGCACGTAGTGAAGTTCGCATTCATGACGTTGAAAAGCGAGCTTTATGCGTCTCGTATAATTTAAAATTATTTCCAAAATATTAATCATGATAAGAAATAAAAATACATAATTTTAAATGGATATAATGATATATAATGGCAATGGATAAATGTTTGTTATATATCCAATAAATCTCAATAAACAATGTATCAAGTGTTCAATATACATAAATAACGACGAACGCGAACATTTTTTTAGTGCCGATAAATAAGTAGTTTCCTATATTAGTACAGTTATACATTTGAAATATAATAAATATTCAACTTTTAGTTGAATCACAATGAACAGCAAAGTATTTTTAGCTATGACAGCATATGACACTAGCAATAATGGCATGAGCTAGGTTTCTTCTATAGTATAAGACATTTCATGCTAAAAATGCACGAGTTGATGCAAATACTGGTAGAAGCTAATACTAATTTCGCACATTAAGTTCGGTGCTTTAATAGGAAGAGCTCATCCTACTATAATAGTTAGATTTTTTTTCCGTGTAGTCTTAGAATTTTTCAAAGTCAGTCACGCAATATTCGGCATGTCATTGAATATTTCCTACATGATTTATAAAAAAATTTCAAAATTTATATAAAAATTTCAAAACATATATTGGTTACTTCCTTCCAATACTCTATTGGAAGTTAACAAAAAAAAAATTTAAAGTGCAGCAAACACTTTATTTACATTCATCTATTGAAATTACCATTATGCATAAGATGTGATAAAGTCCTAACGTAGTAGTCTGGGTAGGAGATAGAATCTTATGCTAGAGGGTGGAAGAAGTCAGTGACGAGTCGTAGGGTTCGGTAGAAAAAGGTAAACTATTTATTTTTATCAAAATGCAAAGTGCTTAGACCCTGTAAGGGTGCGTACGATGGTGGGCCCTGGGTTGGGGCGCTGGCCGGGGCTTACCCGGGCTGCCGAGGTAGCGAATCGAGGGGCCATGAGGTTTGGTAGGTGGCCGCTGGGGCCCTGTGGCCCGTCGTATCGTAGAGGGATCGTCGGCCGGGGGAGGGATCAATTTAATTATGCGATCGGGCGCTATCCTGGCGCGGTTGCTTGACGTCGACGTTCTCGCGTCATTTTTTCGCTGTCTCGGCAGGCGGGGTGGTGAGAGTCGAAGCGGAGTCGTAGCCCAGGTTAAGCTCTTGGCAGGGCAGGTCAACCTCTAATGTACTGGGTGTCCCGTAGGGTAGTTCATGTTCAGTACTGTACGCGGCGCTAATTGTAGGAAGCGGGTGGAGTGCAGCAAGGGGGGCGGCTTCGTATGAGTTCCGCTATTGTTGTATACAAGTATCAACAATTCGTTACGCGACTACTCTTTATAATGAATACGAAGTACGAAATTCAGTCTGCTGTTCGTGGGTGTACCTCTAAAAGGGGTCGGAAGAAAAATGTGTGCTTTTCTTTTAAAGTACAGTGCTGTTCCGACGTTAAATTTACCGCCGGGTAGTGGTATGTCGTGTCAAAGTGATGTGAACATGAAACCGGCGGCTGTTTCTTCCCAATCAGAGTTTGAAATTTTGATGGCCAAAATAGAAAAACCTGGAGAAGGTATACGAAACTTTGGAGAAAGTAGCGTGCAGTTTGCACACGTAAGTAGTAACATTTTTAATTCCATACGATGTTGTTAATAAATGACTCTAGGATCCAAAAATAACTCTAAGGGTTAAATAATTTCAAACGTTTCGACTCTGATCATAGTGCTTATTAGTGATCTTTATTTCTAAAATGTTAATCACAATAATAAAATATTACACATATGAACCCTAATTTGGATCTGCCACTTCGTTGTTTTTTCCAGGGCAGTGCTCGATCGTAAAAGACAGTTCGTCGAGTAGGCAAGTCCACCTTGCCAGTTTAAAGCAGCTATCCTTTATTCTTCTAAACCAGGTCAGCGCCCTGCTGTCCGTCCTGAGGGTGAAGTGACTGTCTTCTAGGTAATGGCGGTATCGTTTGATCGCCCAGATCACTGCCAAGCACTCCTGTTCATTGCAATGGTACCTCGATTCTGCAAGGGTGAACTTGGAGCTGGCAAAGGAAATGATGCGTCGTTGGTTTCCAGCACCTTCCTGCATTAGGATTGCGCCCATTCCCCGGGCGCTGGCATCTTTTTGCAAGATGAAGGGGAGCACTGAATCAGGCCGATCCAGTGTTAAAGGTTGACCCATTAGTTTTTTTACCTTCTCGAAGGCTGCTTGTGCTGATTGATTCCACTGTTACTTCTTCTTCGTATCCAGGAGACCGGTCAGTTCTGCTGCAGTTTCTGCAAAGTGGGGTACATATTCACGTAGCCAGCCGCACGTACCTAGAAATTGGCGTATTTCTTTCCGGTTTTTCGGTGGGTTGGCCTCCAAGATGGCACGAACGTGTTCAGGCTGTGGTTGGTTTCCCTTAATAGTTACTACATGGCCTAGATAGTCCAGCTTCTTCTGGCCGAAGTGACATTTCTTAGGATTGCAGGTGAGGCCGTAGAACTCTAGGTTTTCTAGTACTAGGCCGAGCTGCAATAGGAGCTCCTCTTCAGTGTTTGAATATATAATTATATCGTCGAGGTAGGCAATGGCAAATTTCCGCCAGTAGTTACCAAATACTTCTCGCATTAGGTTCTGAAAAGTGCAACGGGCATTTTTCAGGCCGAAAGGCATTACCTTGAATTGGTACTGCCCTCTATCAAGAGTTGAGAAGGCTGTGTATTTACGAGAATCGGTATGTAGAGGAATCTGCCAGCATCCGCTATTTAGGTCAATCGTCAAGAAGACCTTGGCTTGCCCTATCTCTTTCAGAGTCTCGTGGATCACAGGTAACGGTTGTGCTGCGTCGATAGTCAGGTCGTTTAACCTCCGGTAATCCACGCAGAATCGTTTAGTTCCGTCTTTCTTCGTCTGGATCAAGGGCGGTGAGCTGTAAGGCGATGACATGGGCTCGATGAAGTCGTCTGCGAGCATCTCTGAAACGCCCTTGTCAATCACCGCTCAGTGGGCATTAGAATATCCTCTAATTGGTATTCTGAAGGGTTGATTGTTTCGAAGATGAATCTCGTGTTGTACAGCAAGTGCTCTATTTAATTTTCCTCCTTGGAAAAATATTTTTGAATGGCACTCGACGAGTTCCCAAAATTTGTTTGCGTAGCCGTCGTCAAACTCGTGGTTAATAACCTCCTTCAAGGCGACAGGTGGTGCCATGTTGCTTGACCGTGTGTGTGAGGCTGTAAATACCCTTTGGCGCTGCTTTAACCCCAGGTATAGGCAATTTGTGAGGTTGTCAATGATGACACCGTGGTCGCACATCCATGTCGTACCTAGGACGAGGTCATGATGGGAATCTTGGGTTGCCAGGAATTCGCCAGGATATGATTTACCCTGTATCGTGACGTCCAGGCTCGCGGTCTCGTATAGTTTCATGATGGCACCGTGAGGTGCCAGTTCGGCTTCTGGGGGGCTGATACGTAGGTTGTTTTTCTGGGTAGAGGTGAGTAACTTCATGTTTATGAAGTTGTATGAAGCCGCGCAGTCTATCAGTGCCAGGATTTCAATAAAAGCTTTATTGGGAAATTTAAAATGTTTATATTAAAGTGAAATACTTATGAATTTCTTAAATATTCGTACATTTAAAAAATATTGTAACAGAGAATTATGTGCTAAGTATTTTCCATTAAGAAGAGATAAATGTATGAAATAATAAGTTTTAAATCTACATTTTTAGTTTTATGGTGAAAGAATTTTTATCTTCCTTTTTTGTGGCCTGAGCACAGATTTTGAATTCCAAATATAAAAATATTCTACAGAGCTGAATTACTTTTAAAATCAAGTAGTCATTTACAAAGATAATTACAAAACTTCAAACTTTTGTAATGAAAATCTTCATTTACAACTTTAAGCATTTAATGACAGATTTCCATTGGAAATTTTTTTTCTTTGCTGTTCAAATCTTGACAGGATTTCAGATGAGCAGAAAAATTAAAAATTATAAAATATTTCATTTAAAAGATTGAACTTGTTCATATGATCTTGTCGAATTGTAACAAGATTTAAATACTTCGAACAAAAATTTTCGTGTAAAATTTTATATCGGTAAATATTTATATGTTCATGTGAAGATAACAATGAACACATATTTTAGTTTTTTAATTTATCCACTTCTATTACAAAATTTTTCCTTTTTGTAGAGCATTTCATTTTTTGAATGAAAAGTCTATGCTTAGGCTAAATAAATGTAAAATAAAAATATTTCTAACATAAAACTGAGAATGTAAATTTTAAACTTGAATTTTATGTTAATCTTTTCTTAATAGAATATATCTTTCTTACTGAAAATGTTTTAAATGTACTAAATTGATTAGAAGTATGGAAATTTAAATAGAAAAATATATATTGATTTAAATATTGAACATTTATTGGCATCAAATTTTACTGAAAGTTCGAAATTGTCGTCTGCTTCGCGCCTCTTTTGTGCGGAGTCCAGAGAAATACAATTCTCAATTTCGACTCGATATCCGAAATACCGAAAGCGTGAAATCTAAAAATAGCATTGCAAGGAGGAAGCGAGGAGAAAAAGGAGAAGTGGGACGAGTCGTTCTCGCGTGTAAGAGCGACGAGGAAGAAAGAAAGGCAGCGCGCGCCACCGCCTTTCCCTACTCCCTTCTCACTGACAGGAGGTGCTTCTGTAGTTGTGACTGCGTTGGTATCAGATCTGTGCACACTGGCTCGAGCTGGTTGGCTCGGTTGACCAGGTCTGTAAAGGTGGTGGGGTCTGCAGCTCGTATTACTCGCCTGATACTCGGTTTGATGGTTTCGAGAATCAGTGAAACTGATTCTTCTTCGGTATTGCCAGGTCTGAGGCGTTTCGCGAGGAAATATTTTTTTTGAAGGAATATTCCTACGGGTTCTCTCTCCTGCTGTTTCGTTGAGTAAAGTTGAGTCCGTAGGCGTAAGATTGTGCTGGTACTAACAAACTTGTTTGAAAATAGCTCACAGAATTCTTCCCAGGGTAGGTTGAAAAATTTGTAGGCACTCCACCATTTGGCAGCTGTATCCTGGTGTGCTTTACCCGTAGTTCGGGTCCAGTGACTCCGGGCCATCTCCGTCTGCCTCAGGTAGGTTTCGCATTCCCTGAGAAAGATTTAGGGATCTTCGTGATTGAAGCCTGAAAATTCTGACATTGGTGGGTCTGGTGCACAGAGAGCCTGAATTAGTGCCCTGAGGTCCGTGATTGTCATTGAGAGCGATATGGAAGAGTTAACGGAGTTTGCTGACAAGGTAGATTCTCTTGATCCTTGTTGATTTTCTTCTGTGGCTGTAGTATGGCATTCCGAGGTAGCTTGGACGTCCATGTTGTTTTCCCCTGTTGCTTTGTTTGCTGGGTCGGTTGTCTTGAGCGCCACCGGATTTTATTTCCATCCCTTCCGGAAGTCACTGCTGTAGATCGGGTGGAGATGGTACGCTCGATACTTTTCTTGTTTACCGGCGAGTGTAAAACCATCTTTTTCGTGCTGGCAATGAGACTTTCAGGGCGTAAGTTGGGAAAACAAAATATTTATTTTTCGAGCCCCATGAGTTGGGCCGCCAATTGATAAGGTCCTAACGTGATGGTCTGGATAGGAGATAGGATCTTATGCTAGAGAGTGGAAGTATCATAGTCAGTGACGAGTCGTAGGGTTCGGTAGAAAAAGGTAAACTATTTATTTTTATCAAAATACAAAGTGCTTAGACCCTGTTTGGTAGGTGGCCGCTGGGCCGTGTGGCCCGTCGTATCGTAGAGGGATCCTTAGCCGGGGGAGGGATCAATTTAATTCTCCGCTCGGGCGCTATCCTGGCGCGGTTGCTTGACGTCAAGGGTCCACGTTCTCGCGTCAGTTTTTCACTGTCAACCTGGTGTCCGAAGAGTCGACGAGACACGGCGCGACTGGGCTGAGTCCTGGATGGGTCTAGTAGTTCTCTCAGGGGCGAGGAGAATCGGGGAGCAGGACAGTTCCAACTCCCAGACCGGAGATCGCAGCAGCTCGTCGAGGGCGCGACCGGACTCTGGGATTGCCCTTTCTGTTGTCGCCTCGATGTTCACCGTGTGGTACCTGGCCACCCGGTCGAACAGTTCGTCGAGGGGAAAACCTGGCGACGTCTTGGCTGCAGACGTGTGAGGGCGGTGTGGCGGAGAGGTCTTGGCTGCTGGCGTGGGAGTAGCTTGCCTAACCAATTTGTCCTTCGATGTGGGCTGGTAGTTGGCCAGTCCTGGCGCAATCTCGGCAGGCTGGGTGGTGGGTTGTACCCACGGGCTTCGGCGGCTAGACGGGCGGCCTCTTTAGCAGCGATGAAGGCTGCTAGGCGTTGATTCTGGCGTTTGACTTGGGCCGGGCCGATCTTCTGTGACAGAGGAATTATAGGGTAATCAATGGAACTCTTAGAGATCTAAGAGTAGTTAGAGAGAGGGAGGGAGATACAGAGAGGGAGATACTCAGGGATCTGAGTGTCTCGAAGAGTTCGAAGGTTTGAGATAACTCTTAGGGATCTAAGAGTAAGTCTCAAAAATAAAGAGGAAGAGAGAGAGGGAGATACTCAGGGATCTGAGTGTCTCGAAGAGTTCGAAGGTTTGAGATAACTCTTAGGGATCTAAGAGTAAGTCTCAAAAATAAAGAGGAAGAGAGAGAGAGGGAGATACTCAGGGATCTGAATGTCTCGAAGAGTTGAAAAATTTGAGATAACTCTTAGGGATCTAAGAGTAAGGGCCGGTTCCACCAACCTCGGTTAGAATGTTAATCCTCGGTTAAACCTAGTTGAGCGTTCCACCACCTATTAACGGCCGGTTAACGCGCGTTAACCAGCGTTAAATCTAACCGTTCAAGTTTGGGCGATTAGGGCGACTTAATCGTCCGTTAACCAAAAAACTGCAGTGTTGTTGTGAAATATGGAGTTTTTGGAGGAAGTTGTGACATCATCTGATGATGAAATCGAGGAAGATATTTATGTTTTTATTCGCAGAAGACCGCGAATTTTCAAAGAAAGAGTTAATTTTTTTGATAATTTCGACGACATTGATTTTCAAACGAGATTTCGATTATCAAAAGCTTGTGTTCGTGATCTGCTGAATCAAATCGAAGGAGTATTATCGCACGCTACAGAAAGGTATTTTATACTTGTTGATTGAAATTATCAATAATTAATTAAAAATTTTAAAAATTATTGAAAAAATTATATGAAAAAAAAACGAATAATTTCTTCATTCATGGCTATATGCAAAGTGTAGGTAATCGCTGACCCTGAAAATTTCATTGTTTTATAAAAAATGGTTTACGAAGTAGAAGATTTTTGTTTAATCACTTGTAACCTGAAAAGTTTGCATAGTATGTTGAAATAAAAAAATACATGTTTTTTTGTATCCAAAACGCGAAAAAAAATACTTCAGGTGATTTTATTTTATTACTATTATTATTTTATTTATACTTATTAATTACTTTAGTTTTATTTTTTTGGGAATCACCCACAAACATCATTTTTGAGGTTAGTGTGTTTTGAGGTTTTACCGCGCACTGCCATATTGCTTTGCTTTCCATTCGACTGACGGGCAGCCAATCACACGAATGATTTCAAGTGAAATGGGAGTTACTTCGAACCGACTATCTGGTTAGCTAACCGCGCTCTTCAAAAGTGTGGTGGGACGCGCAGTAGGATAATCGACGATTAACTATGGCGTTAACTTTAACCCGCCGTCAGTTAATCAATGATTTAACCGAGGTTGGTGAAACTGGCCCTAAGTCTCAAGAAAAAGAAAGAAGACGGAAAAGAAGGAAGAGTTGGAGTCAAAAGTTAGATGGACTTACAGGCTTTTTAGACTGGATCTCGTCAGACAAAATCAGACTCGGCAGTTGTGGGTTGAACAAATTTTATTCGTGATCTGAAGTTCGTTCTAGGTTGCGTAGGTCAAGAACTCTCGACGAAAGTGTACTGACTATCTAGCGTCTCGAGGCCCTTTTTATAGGGATAAGAAGTGAGGAGAAATGTCGCAGTGGAAGGAGGTAAGGGTTTTTTTATTGTAGTTTTAGAGTATCGAGCCTCCTTCCCTTCTGCGAGTTTGCTAGCTCCTTGGAGGGAGGAAGAATCGCTATCTTCCTCTATCCTATAGCTAGCATCGCTGCATCCTTTTCCTCCCTGTTGGTCGTGACCGATTGAGAAGGGGTAGATGGTAAGGGAGTCTACTTGCCTCCCCCGCTTTTTCCTCGCTTTCCCAGCGTTCACTTTTCCTATCTCGTATGAGTGAAGTCCGTTTCAAGGCAAGGGGGTAGCGGGGAGAGGGTAGATGCTTGTGGATCGGTCAGCCGTAGGGGTGAGACAAGGAAAGGGTTTAGATTCCTTGTTCAAACAAATTGAAACTTCGTTAAAACGTTTGAATAAGTTTTAAATATAATTATGATTTCACAAGAATTGTGACATGCTAAATCTTCGCAAGAATAAAAAGTTACTGAAAACTATAACCGCTATCCGCAGAAACGTTTTAATCAGGTTTCGCTTTCATTGGACTCCAAATTCAAACCTGCAACAATATTCTGAGACAATTAATAATATATTATGTGCCTAGGCGCATAATGAAGGTTATTACGCGGCGAGCGACAATGCTCGTAGGAGATCGAAGCCAAGGCATAGTCGAGGCGTAGCTGTGGCAAAGCCGAGATAAAGCCGAGACGAAGCCGAGTCCCGATCAGTCCTGCGAGAATTTCAAGCGAGTCTCGTAATTACCCGTATTGTGTGCATTGGCACATATTCTATTTTATGTGACTTCGGTGCATACACGAGTTTTTATGCGTACACTCGAATCCAATCTGAAAAGGTCGAAATTGCCGTGATTATCGCCCATCTCACTTGACGTTGCGCGAATACTTCCGGCCATTTTGATTTTACGATCTTGGGTAGTAGCAGCGTATTGTAATAGACGCATGTGCAGTTCAAATGTTTTTACATTACATTGCTCTGTATCGTAATAAAAAACATTACGATACTCTCAACTGTAGCGTAAAAACGAGTTTACGCGCCAAAAGGACATAAAAAATTTAAAATCTCTTATTCAGTTATAAAAAGTTGCAGACAAATAAAATTTTATAAATAAATCGTAGTCCAAGTAAAAAAATTCAAAATGTTAACGTAATTTAAACCAAGGAACCGGATCCATTCCGTTCTTTCGGCATTTTACATCTTGTTATGTTAGTTAAATTGATTGACATTTTTTTTCATATTCGCCACCACAACGTGTAAAATGGAGAAAAATCTAATTATATTTTCTATTTTTTCTTATACGAAAGCAATATTTTAAAATAGTGGTCTCACTTTTAGGTCAGGAAATATTAGATAATTTCGAGCGTGCACCGCGCGCATAGAGTTTTAACAATCTCGTACATGCTGGTCCCCATTTCTTGCTTTTAACAGTCATTCTCCTATATCAGTACTTGAAAATGTGAATGAAATATAGATTACGAAAAACAAAAACAAATAAAAAGCGATCCTTATTATTAGACTAAATCTTCGAATGCCATGGAAAAAATTACCTTTTCAAAATTAAAATCATTGTCGAAGACTCATAGACATAGAGTTTTATAAGATGCAGTCGCAGAAAATATCAGTGACTTTTATTACATAGTCCTTAATTTTCTTCTATAATTTAATAAACTTCGTGTGATATTTAATAAAAATTTAGTGAAATTTTCTGCGACTGCGTCTTATGAAACTCTATGTTTAAGAATTAGTGACAAGAACCCAAATTTTAAGTGAATAATTTTTTCCGTGTGCAGTCAGTTCAATTTTACCAAATGTATATTTTTTGTTTCTATTAAAAAAAATATCTTCCACATTAAAAAATTCCAATTTTTAGACAAAACATATGAGATATGAAAAAAACCTTGAGATAGAGAATAATTTGTCTGAATAAGGTCTACAAATTCTCATTAGCATATTTTTTGACAAAATGCATATTTTATTTTTTGATCCATTGAAAATCAAAAATCCCACTTTTTCACCAAAATATTTGAGATACAAAAAAAGCGATAAAATGCAAAATCGTTTGCTTCAATGAAGTCTACGAATTTTTTGTTTCTCAGACATTCAATAAATAACATACCACAGACAATAAACATTCGATAAATAGTTAAAAGTAACTATGAACATAGATTTATTTTTGTATTCAATAAAGAATATTTTCACAGTAAATAATAATGCACTTTGTATTGCGTGCTAATGATAACTCCACCTATAGAAATTCTGATGGTAAATCATATCTGGATTATCATCTAAATTTCATTATTTACCGACTCGCAAAGTACACTTTTTAAGTAACTCTAGGTTACGCGTTCAGAGGGCGCGTTTATCAGCCCAAAGTGACGTGCCGAGTCAATTCAGGCGTGAACCGTTGGTAATTTTAAATTTAATTACTTAAATTTAAATAAAATCTTGAACTCAGATGGCTGGATGTGAGCTCTCCACGTTTAAGAGTGGAAACTCACCTCACCTAGAGTGGAAACACTTCTTGTAAAAGAGAATAAAACTATTTAATATGATTTTAATATAAATAGGGTAATTAAATAAATGATAAAAGATTATTTAAACAGGCAAGATAAAACACACATATATATATATATTTGAAATGTCCTACAGATACATATAACACAAACTTAAAACTTGTAATTTACATTTAACTTCAAGTCAAAGAAAAGATCGATCACGATTTCGCGCGTGGATCGATTAAGTTCAATGGTCAGAAAAAATCTAATCTTCAGCGACGAAGCAGTGTTCGCAGAACATGGACGTAAACGGCCCCCACCGTAGACCCTACCAGCTCATGGGTTCTTTCCACGAAGGAATAATAAGGAGACCTATCTCCATGTAAGCGACTTGGCAGGAGCAACGGCACGGTAAGTGCCCGGCTTGTAAGTTGGAAGTAGTGGAAAGGAGTGCGCAAGTGCGCAGTTGTCCTCTTCTTACTCATGAGAAAATGTGCGAGTGAGACGAATCTGTCAAATTGTCTAATTGATCCAGCCCCCTGCATCTTAGCCAGAATGCACGTAATCCGCAAAACGAAAATGTCACAAGGATTGACCGTGGCCGCTAGGGGCGCTGATTGTTCATGAGACCTTAATTCAATTTAATGCATGGGAAAAATGCATAAAAATTAAATTTTTAAGGAATAAAAACTACTTGATCATATTTTTTTAAATATTTACATTGTGATTATTAAATAAAAATACAATATTTATTTATATTATCAATATTACTGATATTATATCAGTCTTACATATTATAATAGAAAAATTGGCTATTGAAATTCCATCAAATTGAATTATAATACGGGTATTAATTATATCATCTTGATTTTGTTAGAAAAATTAGATTTTATTATAGGACAGTTTGTATTTTATATTTTAAAACTTCTCAGTAATTGAAAAAATTACATTTTTATGAACAAAACTTTCACATAAGAAATGAACGTCCATTTGAAAAAGTAACAAATATAAAGAATTTATAAAATTCCTTTATAAGTATTTGAAAACACAAAGAACAAAGATATTTGTAATAAATAATAATCAACATAATATACTATATTTCATAATAATATAATGGATATTTGGATCTCATATGCACATAATTTATTATGTGTATTTTATCTATAATTAGCATAATTAGGGATGGGCGATCTCGATTAGATTCTACGGAGATCCATCTTTTTTACTCGATTAATCGGTTGGATTGATATTTTTTTCGATCTTTACGAACGATTCTCCTTTCTTTTTTTCCTGTTTCCTATTTCTATGAACTGTTCCTATGAACTGTTTTTTAGTTTAAAAGTGAGATCAAGGGGTCGACCACGAGAATATCCTTAATGTGATATACAAAGTATATTAATATTATAAACTTTATAATAATACATACAAAGTAATAGATAGCTGACCATAATAATAATTGCTTTGTTAATTAATTAGAAATTATTATCAATTCAATTATTATAACACTTTAATACACTATGGAAAGCTATATAAATATATGTATTCAAAATTGTTTTTTCCATTGCTATCAGTATCTATTAAAATTTTTTGTTGCTGTAAATTTTAATGTTTTAATGTTAATTTATTATAATATTTTCATAAATATTTTTTTATTAAAGAATATCATTTTTTATATTGTTTGTAAAATTATTCCATAAGAAACAATGTTAAAAAGACAGGCTGAAGCGCGACTGCGTTTAAAATGTTTTCTCTCTATTCCTATCATTATCTATCAAAATTTTTTTGGCTGAAAATTCTTATTATATGTTTGTCAATTTATTGTGATAGTCTCACTCGCACATTTTCCCGTGAGTAAGAAGAGGACAACTGCGCACTTGCGCACTCCTTTTCACTACTTCCAACTTACAAACCGGGCACTTACCGTGCCGTTGCTCCTGCCAGATTCGGAAAAGTTTCCCATGGCAGTTTGGTCTCCTTATTATTCCTTCGTGGTTCTTTCTGGCTCCACTGCCATAGGTTGGTTGCATCAGGAATACACAATGAGCTCGAAGCATCTATGGTGGGGGCCGTTTACATCCACGTTCTGCGAAAACTGTGACGAAGTCTCGCGAGCTGCACCGTCATATGTGCAGTTGCGCACCATCCTTGCGTCTTCCCACTAATTAGAACTAGTGCGGCTAGCCAATAGTATTGATCATAAATCCCTACTCATTAACATAAGTTCTAGATCTCTATATCCCTACTTTTCTTCTTAAATGCACGTGGACCACAGCATCAAGGGCTGCCGCAGGGCAGCTCAACCTCTAACGTATTGGGTGTCCCCGTAGGGTAGTTCAGGTGCAGGGATATACGCAGCGCTAGTTGTCGGAAGCGGATGGAGTGCGGCAAGGAGAACGGCTTCGTATGAGTTCCGCCATTGTTGTATACTCTTTCTGAGCTACGTCAAGCTACATGCCATTGGTTAAACCGTTTCAGAATTAAGTAAGACAAAATATTTTATTATTGTTAAAATTTAAATCTATTTAACTGTATGGAAGGAATATAAAAACAATGGAAACTGTTATTAGCATATTGGTTTATCTATAAACATATTTTTATTTATGATCTTTCGGCATCATGAAAGTTTAATAAGAGTGCAAATTCGGAACGGCACACAAATATTCACAATCGTTCGAAATTAAATACACATATATAATATGTTTTTATTAATTTCCATTGTCTTCATATTCCTTTCATACAGTAAAATAGATTTAAATTGTAACAATAATAAAATATCTTGTCTTATTTAATAAAAAAAAAAGGTCGTAATTGGTATCATTTACGACATCGTAAACGATATCGGATATGGTCCCAAAATCCTCTGTCGTTTACGATATCTCTTACAACAACGTTTACGATATCGCTTACGATAACGTCTCCAATGTCGTTTCCAACGTCGGAATTTTCAATAGGAGATAGATTAGCCGCCATTTTTGGACTCAAGAGTTCCCAGGTCGACAAAACCAAGGAGTTTTTTAATTATATGATTATGTTTATTGAAGCCTTGTATAAGCTGTAAAATTAATATTTTTTGTCTCTTCGATTTCCGTTGAAGTCAGCAGTATTATCATTTTTCATAACATTTTTTATTATTAGTATATTTCGTATATTTTCTGTATATTTTATGAAAATAAAAATCAATAAAAATACAAATTACAAATATTTTTGATTTTTACTTATCACCACAAAACCAAGATTTAAGGCAAAATTGTGAAAATGTAGTTCAAGAGTGAGTTGTTATTAACTTCTCACTCTTGAATTACATTTCACAATTTTGCGTTAAATCTTCAATTTCCTTTTAATTATATTTGAATATATTATCTGTAACACATTTAAAGAACCTACGCATGCATGTATATGCACTAATGCGTGCACACATAATGGCAGTTCATGTGCAGGGATATAAGCGGCGCTAGTTGCTAGCGGTCCACCACCTTTCCATTAGGTTTGCACGGTCTGGGCTGCTGCTCAAGCTTATAGTCACGTATCACATACTCGAAATTCCTATGGAATCTATGTCGTAAAAACTGTGACGTGGTATATTTTACCCGTCACATAGAAAATGTTTAATTCAGAAAACTCACCGGTGACAGGTGGGGTTATGTCCCCGGGGAAAAAGTCGTGAGACGAGAGCCCGCACTTCATCGTCACCCGAGAGCACTCGAAACACACTTTCGCGCACCACACGCACTCACGCTTCCTGTCCTGTCTGTTTCATGAGCAACACGAAGATAACAGCACCGGAGGACAGCAGCGTTGGAGACGAGACACTACCGGCTACCGAATCAACATAAAACTGGCCGCCATGTCGAGTTTCGAGCCACGATGGATCGACGCTTCGATTACCACCATCATCGATCGTTCGAGAGCAACGCACCAGACGAACAGATGCCACCACGTGACCCGGAAAATGTACCCTAGGGCGCATAGACCCTGGGGCTTGATATGAAACATATTTGATATTTAGCATCTTGGACATTTGGTGATGCTAAATTTGTGAGGTTTGACGGAGATGAACACTGATTATAATGGTGTCATCGTGTTACACGCGCCGTCCATAGTAAATAATAGAACCGCATGTTGAAGAAAGTTATTTGCCCAGGGCAATTTTTATACTAGGCACGAGTTGCCTCTTCACCTATTGGATGTTGGACATGTGACCTGTTTCCGGGTCCGCGATTGGGTCACGCGTGTAATTCGTGGGGTAGGTCGGGAATTCTGTCAGCGTCGCGTCGGCCATCGTCACTCTCGTCCTGCGACTAATACCGACAGGTTTCTCCCGTAATTATTAACATTTCAAAAGGGACGCCGGATTCTGTTAACCAAGGATGTCTGACGAATTTGTCCTGCGATTCGTACCGGAGCTCGGAGACGTGATACAGGTAGTGTGAGTGTTATTACTAAACTTTATTTCTGTGGCAAGTGGTCCGGAAAATAATGAGCTATTGAACTGATACTGACGCCATATGGCGTACTTTACAAATACCGGCCACTTAGCCTCTCTTCTCTTTTCTCTCTTGCTCGCGAGTGTTTCTCTATTTAAGTGACCTTTTTTATGTACATTCGAACAAAACGAAAATTTATTATATAAAGGAAAGTAGTGTTAAATTCTAGTTCTCTCTGGTGGGGACGCGGTAGTAGAAGTCGAATTCGCAATACTGTCGCGTGGCTCGGAAAATTCCGAGGTGTGTATCATTTTGTTTACCGTTATTGATTTTTGATTTGTATCATTCATATTCAGTTTTAATGTACATCGAGTCTGTTTCACTTGTAATAAAGCTTGTTAAAATATTTCACATAATTTAATCAAATTCTGGATTTCATTATTTACCCGGTAATCTGTTGTGACCTTTTGACCCCGCCTTGTGTTGGTTAATTTCGAGTCCCATCCTCGTTAAATAAATTTCTGTCGCTAACCGGAGTGACTGGCGCTCAACTAAAGTTCAGGCTTATTTTATTTTCAAAAATATTCAGTTGGGTAGCCAAAAATAAGAGTGCCAGGTCACGGGTAAGACCTGCATTTCAAAACTACTATCGTCTTTTAGAAGTAAACTACCTGTCACACTTAGATCCTATTTGTTTATTCTAATATAATTAATGTGTCCTGGTTATTTAGAAGATAATTATAATTGTCCTATGTCGCGATATTCTGGCGCCCGAATTTGATAATAATTTTACGTTATACTTAGGTTCTCAGAAAAGTCTTTAAATAATAAATGCTTTG
Source organism: Diplolepis rosae (assembly GCA_030998225.1). NCBI lineage: Eukaryota > Metazoa > Arthropoda > Insecta > Hymenoptera > Diplolepididae > Diplolepis > Diplolepis rosae. The sequence continues at coordinate 2,189,237 of JAPYXD010000750.1, read as the reverse complement.
CTCAAAGCACGTATTCTAAATATTATAAAGGCTAGACGCATTTGGTTCTTAATTATTAACTGTAGAATAAACACATAATAACTGTACTGATATCATGCAGCATTCATATTCATTATATTTCTCTATGTCGAATCGCTCTTATTCTATGCCAATCTCATTACTTTATTTCTAATTATTTATTTCATAAATAATTATAAAACTATTCTGTTATTTCACTGAATATTTAATTCGAGATCATTTAAACTTTCGCGCAGAAATCAAAGCTTCTCTAGTGGTAAAATCGACTATCGTCACACCACTTTTGTAAAATTCTCTTACTCCATTACTTTAACAATCTCCCAACTCATCTCTGCAAAGAGGTATATTTAAATAGAGTTGGATAGACAAGAGGTCGAAACAAATATAGGTGGATATACGAAGAATAGATAGAGATAAAGGAAACGGGATTAAAAAAGATAGGCGTGAATTTGGGTAGACAAAAACATAGAAAGAGATACAGGAGAATAGACGAGGGATAAATTTTCCTTATCTCTTCCTATCTAAGAGACAAAAAACGATTAAAAGTGATAGAATTTCTATCTCTTGACTTCCAGTTTCTGGAAGTAATTGGTTCTACCTGAGTGAAAAATGATATAATTTAATATAATACCTTTAAAGGGCTAGACCTGTGTGTCACTTTCGAAAAACATATTTTTTATTGCTTATTTCTAATATAAAACATGTTAAAAAGACTTTTCTAAAAGGGTTTGTTCGGAAACAGCTTAGTTTTTGAGCTGCAGGGCCTAAAGGCTCCCGCGGTCGGTCGATCAAAACAATGATTCCTCCCGTTTTAAAATTTTGAGCTCGTTTTTCTCAAAACCGTGTTTTTAAGATGGTGTGCAGGATTGCGAAAATCTATTCAATCGATTCGGCTCAAATTTCGTATAATTAATTTTTATGCATAATGCGAGGTACTGACGTAGGAATTTCTAAAAAAAAAAAAATTTTCCGGTTTTTACTAATTTTTTACTAATTTAATAACACCTTTGAAAAAATGTATGTAAAATATTTAAGAATAAATCGAGAAAATCCTCAAGGAATAACACAGGTCCGCAAATAATGGGTTTGTATTTGTTGTTGAAAAGCTATGGGTCGTTTCCGGAGTAATTTTTTACCTAGAATCCGAATCCGGAATCAGAATCAAGCTGTTACGTCAGGATTTTTAGATATTTGAGGTTATGTGCTCGAAAAATGGGGTTTTTCGCTACTTTGAGGTTATGTACAGGGCGCAAGAAATTTTTTTGGTTTTTTTCTCAAACGTCATCATTTAGCACTACTCTTTCCCTTTAAAATAAGCTATTGAACAGTCACGAGCGATTTCTTTTCACAAAGATACGGCCGTATCAAGTTTTGACATTTATCCGAACAACCTTATGAGCATTCACATTGACTCTTTGGTCAACAACAAAACCTGACAGACCTGTGTAATTAATAGCATATTATGTGTCTAGGCGCATAATGAGGGTTATTACGCGACGAGCGACAATGCACGCAGGAGATCAAAGCCGAGACGAAGCCGAGGCGCGATCAGTTCTGCGAGCATTTTAAGCGAGTCTCGTAATTACCCGAATTGTGTGCATTGGTGCATATTCTATTTTATGTGAATTTGGCGCATTTACGAGTTTTTCTGAGTACTTTCGAATCCAGTCTGAAAAGGTCAAAATTGCCGTGATTATTGCCCATCTCACTTGACATTTCGCGAATACTTCCGGCCATTTTGATTTTCTCGATCTTGTGTAGTAGAAGCGTATTGTAATAGGCGCATGCGCAGTTCAAATGTGCAATGTTTTGTCAGTACGGTGCCAACGCTGTACGAAGAAGAAGAAGAATAAGAAGATTATGCTCCGCTGTATCGTAATACACAACATCACAGTGCAGCCACAACCATGTATTTTAGGAGGGTAATTAAAAAAGTGAAAATGAGCATCAGCGCCGCCAAGTATTGATAGAAAGAACTCATATCAATGCAAACGAAACCCCCGTCCCCCCAACCCGATGTATTCTAAAGAGCGGAAAATTTTGAAATATATTGTATGAAATCCACTTCATAAATTTAAATTTAAAGTTGAAAATAATTTGTGAAAGAATAAAAATACAACAAGAATTTTTAAATATGAATCACAATGAACAGTTAAATACTGTAGTATTACACGGAGAAAAATTGTTGAAGTAATTTATTTACTCAACTCTGTCGATTAAACTTGGGACTTAAGGACATTTGAACATTTATTAAATCCTAGTCGGGTAAAATGAATTTGATAAATACCTAATTCACCCAAAGTGAATGTCAATAAGCGTTACATAGGAAATAGTAAGAAGTTGAGTAAAACGTTGTCGACGACAGGGCATCACAATGCGTCAGTGGGTTAGCCTGAAATGTATAAATCAGGCCATGCCCGCGTAATGCTTTAGTGGTGGCCCAACATAGATTTCGTCAGAGCCATCTGGCGTAAGCTCAAAACCCTAAAAGAAGATAATAGATGACTGTTCAGATCATGTTCAGATTATTCAGGAAATAATGAAATCGGAATAAACTTTGAGGTTAAATAAAATTATTTAAGTAATTATTATCGAGTAATTATTCGAATCGTATTGATAATCTTGCTTTTTGTGATTGCAGTTTCCTCATGAGTGCATCCTCACATACATGGAGTTTTAATTGTGTATCGCAGAGTACTGTCAGGCTAAACACAAATAGAGATGATCACCCAAGCGTCCCAAATTACAAATATATACATTGAAATAATAATACTCCATGTATGTAAGGATGCACTCATCAGAAAACTGCAATCACAAAAAGCAAGTTTATCAATGCGATTCGAATACTTACTCAATAATAATTACTTAAATAGTTTTATTAAACCTCCAAGTTTATTCCTATTCGTTAGCATCTTAGCACATTTTAGTGACCATTAGCAGCCATTAGTGATGCAACTATGGTGCGGTGGTCAGCGGGGTGAGGTTTAAGAAATTATACTTCGGCGCCATCTGGCGTAAGCTCAAAACAGGATCAAAGTATAGTGGCCGCTATCGCCTATGCTCGCGAACACGGCCTGGTATAAATATATCACCGACGCTCGAGGTGCTTCGAACGGTGGTTGAGTAAAATGAGCATCGGCTGTATTATTTCAACTGGCAATTATATGGTTGCTATGGTTACAACATTTTAAAAATAACATCGGTAGCGACAATAGCGCCACTACTTGTTGATAACAAACATTATAATTCGTTCCCCTTTTCTCCTATATGACCTACACATTGATCCTAAAAAAGCGCTCGAAAATTGCTCTTGACACAGGTCTACGTACCTTAATATTTGTCCAAGATATTAATATAAATTCAATTTTACTTTTTCATTTATTAAAAAAAACGTTTCTCTAACCTTCTAGTTCAGGATTAACAGCATTTGCATCGTTAAAATTAGGTAAGCTTTGTGCCATTGACAGTCCATCGTCAGAAAAATCTAATAATTGAATTTGAGCACCAGGGTTACTTTGCAATGATAAATCGAAGTTCAAATCAATTTCACCATCTAAAGAGGAAAATAAATTGAGGCCAAACTTTTCAACTATAAAATCGTTTCATATGCCTTCATTAGAGATCAGAAAAAATCAACATAGAATAGAATTTGTCAATGAGTTCACATGAATTCAATTTCGAATCGTAAACGTGCTGCATTATATTTAAATAAAAAAATTAATAAAAATGTCAATTATAAGAATTAATAACAATTTAGTAGCTCGATAATAATTAACATTAGTCTAAAAATAAATACCTCTTTCATTGTTGTTCGGATCATTGAAGACAATGCTATTATTGCTGTCTGAAATTGAGTGACGTAGAGACAGTAACCGTGTATTGTTTACATTCAAACAACCCTCAGGATTTTCTCTTCTTTCTGAAACTTGATTAATCCTTTCAGATAAACCAGGTCTTTTCCCCTGCATTTGCCAATTCTCCTGAATACCTTTCATTATATTCCGATTAAAAGCAGCAGTTTTATCCTAAGTGGTTTTCTTAGGAACAATACGCGTTTAAAAATTATCGTCAATCAGTTTCTCACGAATTTTACCTAATTGAGGCGAGTTTCCTTGTTGTTTAGAATCATCCCGTTTTTGCAAGTCAAGTCGTTCAGGTTGCCTTTTTTGTTTGGAATTTTCAACAGAACTTGCCCCGGCTTTTGAACAAGATTCTATAATTCCTGGTGGACTTCCTTCTGCAGAAGACCTCGCGTTTTCTTGAGAAGTCTTTCGTGAAGGAAATTTGCAATTTTGGTTTGATAAATATGAGTTTGAATCTGAAAATTATAAGTTGTCAAAATCACATATGTATATTTTTATCATACAAATGTTGTGAAAATATTTAGATATTAGAAAACAAAAACATATTGTGGAGAAATGAAGGTAAATACCGAAATCATTATCAATTTTTTCAACTTCATGAGGTTTAGAAGAATTCTGTTTTCTGTCGTTAATGCACATCTCTTCGAAAAGGGAAAATGATATCGACATAGAATCTGCGAGCCAATAAAAAAAATCACTACATTAGTTCGAGCTAATTTAAACTTTATTAAACTTTATTTTTATTATTTATTATTTATTTATTAACTTTATTTATTAAACTTTATTATAGAAATTACACGTGACTGTTACCAAGGAAATATTTTTTATTTTATTAACTTCAACAATGGAACTTTGTAAAAATTAAAATCCTCAAATAATGATAAAAAACCATTTGCTCTTGCCCAAAGAATTCTTTAAAAAATAACAGATTTTAAGTTATAACAATAGCAACTCCTTTAAATATTAAACTTCAAGTAACCATTTTTACTAATTTGTATTCGATTCATAACAATATAAAATTTAAAAATAAGGAATCATATCCCCCCCCCCCCTTGATATAGGCTATAAAATGTTATATAAAATAAATTGTTAAAATGCATGCGAATCTTCTATTGATAAAAATTTCACCAAAATCATTATATGCTTCTTTTGAGGATAAAGGTACAATACTAAATATTGTTGATGTTCTTAAAGGGACAATTTTCTCTTTTCTCACTCTCGGTGTTGATTTAGACATGATTGTTTCAATAAGTCTCAGATCCATAACAGGAGGTGGCATTTTAAAACGAGCTAATGCGTTTTGCCTCTGCTCGTCTTCTTTTTCTTTAATAAGAGCCTCAATCTTTTGAAAAATATAGGAAAAAAATTATTTATTACCAATAGATTGTCTTATTTGTTTAATTTCATTTAGAATCAATTTGAAAATGTTTTTGCATATCTTCCAAAAGTCTTACCTCTTTTTCCTGTTGTGCAATTTTTCCTTGAAACTTAGCACATTCTTCTCCTTTTTTTTTTAGATTTTTAACATTATTCCTATGATTTATCCATAGCCAAGCGATCGAAATCATGTTGTTTTGGAGTTTAATTCTCTGTATTCTTTCGTAGTCTCTGAAATGTCTTTCAATTACATTAATATTCATTTTAACAATATCCAATTGAATTTCAACTTTCTGCAACTCTTCTTTCGCTGCTTTTCTTTCTTTGGCTAGAGGATGCCCTTCGAATTTTTCCTAATTTTATATTTTTTATTATAGTTTATTACCATGTAAAATATTGAAAAAATTAGTATTCATTATTATTACTTGTTATAAGGATAATAAAAAAATAAAAAGATACATTTCTAGTGACAACTTAAGGCCATGGACCAACCTGGTAACGTGACTAGATTCCTACTTTACCGGCTTTTAAAAATAAGAATTAAAAATAATAATAAAAAGTAAGATAGGTATCTGAAAACTTGCAGAATTAACTAAAATACATTATTATAGGATTGTCTGGTCATAAATATTTATAATTATAAAAAATAAGATTTTCAAAGAAATTTAGAAATAAATGTCCATAATTATGAACAAAAATTTCTTTGAAAATTTTATTTTTATAATAATAAACATTTATAATTGAAACTTTTCTTAGTGCATTTCATTTACTCCCAAAAATTTTCAACTTGTTACCTTATTTCTTACAGAAATGGAATTACACAAATTAAAAATTCTCATAAGATAGGAATATAGTCACGTGATATGGTTGATACATGGCCTTAATCAATTAATAGTATATTAAGTGCCTAGGCGCATAATGAGGGTTATTACGCGACGAGCGATAATACTCCATTGCACTTGATATTTCGCGACTAGTTCCGGCCATTTTGATTTTCTCGATCTTGTGTAGTAGTAGCGTATTGTAATATATTACATGCGCAGTTTAAATGTACAAGGCTTTGTCAGTACGGTGCCAACGCTGTACGAAGAAGAAGAATAATAATAAGATTACGCTCCGCTGTATGGTTATAGGCACATGCGCAGTTCAATTTTTACATTACATTTCTCTGTATCGTAATACACAACATTACGCTACTCTCAACTATAGCGTAAAAACGAGTTCACGCGCCGGAGGCACATAAAATTATATATATGTATATATACATATGTATATACAGTATGGTCTTTTTCGTAGCAGTAATATGGGAAGCGTAAGTGCGACTGGCAGGATGCAGGATGTATGTGACAGACGATTCCGGTCGTGGCTCCGGCCAAGGCTGGACGTATTTCGTTCGTGCGTAGTCTGTTTGTAGATTTTTCTAATTAGAACAGCAATGTGGTGTTTTTTGTGTTTGATTCTTACTAGCTTGTATTTGTGGCGTGTTATCTTTCCACGCCTTCGGTTATTCGAACACTTCCATGAGTGGTCCTTTGCTCGAGCCCCGTGGTTGTCCTTGGAAGTGCCGATGTAGTTTTCGCTGGCCATGGAAATCTTTTATTTTCACTTTAATCGTGCTGCCTTTGTTTTTCCGTCAGCGTTTTCTTTCCTGCGATGAGGACGTTGCTATTTGTTGTTTTGGTTCTCGGTCCCAGTGTGCTCAGATCGGAGTTCGGACCAGTGTGCTCAGATTGCAAACCGGAAAACCTACAGACGCGATTGCACCCCGTATCCGTGTGAAGCGAGTAGGGAGTGACGACGGGGCGCGCTGCTTTTATTTCATCCTTGTCGTTCTTGCGTGCGAGAACGACACCTCCAACTTCTCCTTATTCTCCTCGCTTCCTCCTTGCAATGCTTTTTTTAGATTTCACGCTGTCTGTTATAGAGTCGAAATTGAGAATTGTATTTTTCTCGACTCCGTGCAAAAGAGGCGGGAAGCAGACGACAATTTCGAATATTCGAAATATGTAGTTGAAGAAATAATACTTCTTTTTTCAATATTTTTAAAACAATCTGCTTATTTTAAATATCTGGAAGGCGCTACGAAATTGTATAAGGATTCTAACTCTTAAAAAATAAACGTTCAGTAAAATTTAATACCAATCAATATTTAGAATCTTAATCAATACAAAAATTGAAAAGAATTTTAGGTTTTCAAATTAAATCTTAAATGATAAATTTCGAATTTCCATACATCTTATCCGTACATTTAAAACATTTTTAATCAGAGAATTATTTTCTATTAAGAAGAATGTCTTAATAGAAAATTTCTATTCAAGTTCAAAATTAATATACTCAATTTTATGTCAGAAATATTTTCATCTTACGTTTTTTTAACGAAAAATGAAATACTCTACGCAAAGGAAAAAATTTCTAATAGAAGTTCATAAATTAGAAAAATAAAAAATGCGTTCATTGATCTCTTCAGATTACCATGTAAGTATTTATTGACTTGAAATTTCTAATTTGTCTGTTCTTCAGTAAGCGCAGAAAGATGAAATTCAAAGTTAATAAATGTTCAAAGATTTATATGAATATATTAATTACAAAATTTGCAAGTTTCATATTCATTCACAAAATACTTAACCTATGTAGAGAATTTTTATATTTTAAACTCAAAATGTATGCTTAGGCTTAAAAAAAATAAGATAAAAATAATTTTAGTATAGAATTGAATATATCGATTTTGAACTTGAAAAATACTTGCCAAAATTATACTGTTGGAAGATCTTGTAAAATTAATAGGAGATTTAAAAAATCGAAATATAATTTACTAGTAAAATCAAAAGTCAAGAAATGTTTAAAATTTCACGCCAATATATGAATTGAAAAGTTTTGTAGTTTTTAAGTCAACTACTTCATTTGAAAAAATTCTCTTTTTCGTATAGCATTTAATTTTTGAATTAAAAATCCCTGCTTAAGCAATATAAAAATAAGATTAAATTCAAATCCAAATCTGGTATTTAATTGTGATTTTCTGAATTTTAAAATAAGGATTAAAGAAGATTGCTGCGCTCAATTTAAACTATTGCAGGACTATAATTATAAGAATAACAGTTGATTTGAGTAATGAAATTAATATAATTGATTAAATTCATGGATTAAAAACATTGTTTAATTAATGTTTTCACTTGAACCTTCAAACATTCGTCTATTAAAACTTTAAGTGGAAAGTTGATCTTACAGTGTTCAAATCTTCCCAAAATTTTACAAAATCTCACAAATTTGCATTTCAGGCGAATATTTTTTTAAATATTCGAAAAAAAAGTATAATTATTTTTATCATATAATATATAACATATCATATATATGTAAGCTTTGTGCGCATGAACCTAGGCTACGAGTAAGTGACCACCTCGTGACGATAACAGCTCCTAGAGAACACGAGACTTATGAAGAGAGGAGAGTAGAGAGGAAATCCTACACGAGCTTTGACTCGAGAGATAAAATGATTTACTAAGTTTATGATTAATAAAAGTTTGTGAAATAATCTTATGATATAAAAAAACTAGTCGAAAATAATAATCAAGAGTGTTAAATCTTTTAAGGTGCTAAAGAGATCCGTGAAGCAATAGCTTTGATTGTTGATTCTCTTTATTTTAGGTTAGTACAAAACGTGCTCACTTTGTAAATAGTGTAATTATGTAAGTAAACTAATAAAACTCTTTATTTTAGACGAATCTAATCGTGTTGCTTCCACCGATTATTTACCATCCTTATAAATCAACAATCAACAATTTTGTGGAAAATGGAAAAACTAAAATTTGAATTTGCAGTAATACCTAAACCAGAGGATAACAAATCAAACATTTATGGCTTATTATCAATCACAGATACAGAAAACAATTCTTACATCATGCCAAAAGAATACCAACCAATGAATCTACATACAGAATTAATCAAGAATAAAACATTCGAGATGGTAAAAAATTCAATAAAAAAAAGACATGAAAGAAGAGAAGTGTGGATAAACTTAACCTCTGATATAACAAAAATTTATTATGACGACGGAAATATGCAATTTAATGGTTTTCTTCTGGAAAAAATAGAAAAAGAAGAAAAGAAGTCTACAACAAACTCTGATCATACAAAAAAAAAACATAATAAACTAAAACTAGCGGAAAGATTCTCAATAGAAAAATTTTCAAAATCAACGACGAATGTTACACAGTGGCTAGATATTTTTGGAAAAGAATGTGAACGTTTGGAGTTAGACACAGATATAGAGAAAATTGAGATGCTAAGGTTACTGTTGGACGACTCTTGCAAAGACTGGTACCTGTCAATGCTGATAAAAAACACGGTGGAATCAGATTGGTCCATATGGGTACAAAGTTTGAAAGAAACATATGCTGATAAAGGTTGGTCGCCCATAAAGTATGCATTGAATTTCAAATATTTAAAGGGGTCAATATTAGACTATGCATTAAAAAAAGAAAGATTACTGCTAGAAATAAATAGTTCAATTAATAAATCACTACTTATAGACATGATTAGTGTCGGCTTACCAAATTTCGTTACAGATAAAATAGATAGAGAAAAATTAAAGGAGGTTGATGACCTCTTCAATAAATTAAGAGGACTAGAACACCTAATAAAAGAAAACAATAGTAGTAAAAATACACCAGTAGATAATAAATCAAAATTACAAAAGCCAGGAGGTATAAAAGAAAAAACTCCATGTAAAACATGTGAATCAAAAGGAAAAAAGAATAGATTTCACTCTGAAAGTATGTGTTGGTACAAAAAATGAAAAACAAGAAAATAATGAATTAATAAACACACTGTTAAACGTAGAACTATCAGAAGAAGATCCAAAAAACTAGAAATCCCCCCACTAATTGAAATGAAAGTAAAATTAGAAGAGACTTTGGAGGTGAGAGGACTTTATGACCCAGGTTCGAGAATAACAGTAATAAATGCAAGATTACTAAATAAAGAACTTATAAAAAGTAAAAAAAACTATCACCTAAAAACAATTAGTGGGTGGGGCAGAAGCTATGGTTTTATAAAAGTAAATGCAGAAATACATGGCATAAAAGGAATTTTAAATGCCTTTGTATACGATAATGAAAACTTTAATTTTGATCTCATCTTAGGCCTAGACAGTGTACAGAGATTTGGGTTGACTCATGATGAGAATTTAAACATCCAATTTCAAAATGCAAAAGAAAAAAATGATGAAACAATGAATTTAAAGGAAAACAAAAACTCAGATATAAAAGGTAAAAATGAAAATACTAAAGTCGATTTGAAGATTGACGATAGATATGAAATAAACTTTAATGAATTTATAAAAACAAATGAATTCAAGATAGAGTTAGATCACTTAAGTGAAAATAGAAAAGAAAAGATACAAATTTTAGTAAATAATTATAAAGATATTTTTGCTATAGATAAATATGACGTTGGTAAGGTAAAAAATTACGAAGCATTTATCGACTTACAAATTGATAAATATTGTTCTAAAAGACCATATAGATGTTCAATAAATGACAGGAAAGAAATAGAAGAACAAGTATCACAACTTTTAAAACACGGCCTGGTTGAAGACTCATATAGCCCCTTTGCGGCACCAGTCACACTGGCCTTCAAAAAAGAAGAAAATAAAAAGAACAGGTTGTGTGTAGACTTTAGAGAGTTAAACAAGATAATAGTTAATCAATCCCATCAATTCCCGTTAATAGAAGACTTAATGGTAAAAACAATAAATTGCAAATATTTCACAACATTGGACGTAAACTCAGCTTTTTGGTCCATTCCCTTGAGAATCAGAGACAGACAAAAAACGGGATTTGTAACCCAAGAAGGCCACTACCAGTGGACATGTCTTCCCTTCGGTTTAAAGACGTCACCAGCGATCTTTCAAAGAATCTTGGTAAATATAATAAAAAAATATAATTTATCTGGTTTCTGTGTAAATTACATAGATGATATAATGATCTTTTCAAAGACATTTGAAGAACACTTAAACCAGATTAGATTGCTGCTAGACGCAATAAAAGAAGAGGGATTAAAACTAAAATTTACGAAATGCAAATTTGCAAGAAACGAAGTAAAATATTTAGGCCACCTAATAAAAAATAACACAATCACGCCACTAAAAGATAATTTAAAAGCAATAAAAGATTCCAATACACCAAAAAACAGAAAACAGGTAAGACAGTTTCTAGGAAAAATAAATTTTGAAAGAAAATATGTGCCAAAAATCACACAAATTCTTGATCCTTTACACAACTTGCTCAGAAAGAATGTGAAATTCTATTGGTCAACTGACTGCATAGCTGCATTCAAAAAAATAAAAGAGATTTTGTGTTCAGGACCAATCCTAGCTATATTTAATCCAAAATCAGATATCTTCATATACACAGACGCAAGCATTAAGGGCCTTGGAGCAGTGCTAAAACAACCTCAAGCGGATGGAACAATAAAACCGGTCGCATACTTTTCAAGAAAATTAAACGAAACACAAAAGAAGAAAAAGGCAATTTTCCTAGAATGTCTAGCCATTAAAGAAAGTATAAAATTCTGGCAATATTGGTTAATCGGAAATTTCTTTACAATATACTCTGACCATAGACCTTTGGAGAACTTAAATGTGAAAAATAGAACAGATGATGAGTTAGGAGATATGATACACTATATATCTCAATATAACTGTACGATTAAATATAATCCCGGAAAAAATAATGCAGAAGCAGACTTCTTTAGTCGAAATCCGATCTTAGAACCAGATGAAAATTCAGAAGATGTTTTAAAAACAGTAAATAATATTACCATGCAAGAAATAATAGACGACCAAAAACTAAATAAACAAATAACGGAAAATACACAAAATTTCATAGTAGAAGACGAAATTTATTACCGAAAATTAAAAAACAAGAGGAAAATTGTGCTGAGTGAAGAATACAGCAAAACCTTGATAAAACGCATCCATGAAAAATTCTGTCACACTGGAATTAACCAGACTACACTCAAAATAAAACCATTTTACACCGCACCAAATTTGGCCAAAAACATACAACGTATATGTAAAAATTGCGAAATTTGTATTAAAAACAAAACAAGACTAAACAGAAAATACGGACTTATGTCACACCTAGGACCAGCAGAGAGGCCTTTCCAAATAATGTCATTAGATACCATCGGTGGATTTGGTGGACAAAGATCGACGAAAAGGTATTTACACCTACTAGAAGATCACTTTACTAGATACGCCTATATTTTATGCTCCAAAAATCAAAACGCATCTGATTTTATAAAATTAATTAAAAAAATACCAGAGGAAGACGAAATAGAAACAATACTCTCGGACCAATATCCCGGAATAAATTCCAAAGAGCTAAAAAACTATCTTAAAACAAGAAAAATACAACTGATTTTCACAGCCGTAGACGCACCGTTTTCAAACGGGTTGAACGAGAGATTAAACCAAACATTAGTCAACAAAATAAGATGCACATTAAATAAAAACACAAGAAAAAAATCATGGGCCACAATAGCAGAAGAATGCAAAAAAATATAACGAAACGGACCATTCAGTTACAGTTTTTTCACCCGATTATTTGCTGAATGGAAAATCCACAGATCTATTGCCACCAGAATTTAAAAAAAACAACAAAAGAAATTTGGAAGATGACATAAACCTTGCGCTACTCCGAAATCGTAAATCACACGAGTATAACAAATCTCTGTATGATAAAAATAGAATAGATTATAAATTCAAAGAGGGCGACAATGTGTACGTGGAAAATAAAAACAAACTGAACAGAAGAAAATTGGACGAGATTAGAGTCGGTCCCTTCAAGATAGAGAAAAAAATATCGGACTCGATCTTTAAGATAAAAACAGATAACAAAAAAAATTCAATAGGTTTATACCATGCCACAAAGCTTATCCCAGTAGACTAGTCAATGTGACATAATTTACATGAAAATTAATGTCTTGAAGGGGGGAGATGTAAGCTTTGTGCGCATGAACCTAGGCTACGAGTAAGTGACCACCTCGTGACGATAACAGCTCCTAGAGAACACGAGACTTATGAAGAGAGGAGAGTAGAGAGGAAATCCTACACGAGCTTTGACTCGAGAGATAAAATGATTTACTAAGTTTATGATTAATAAAAGTTTGTGAAATAATCTTATGATATAAAAAAACTAGTCGAAAATAATAATCAAGAGTGTTAAATCTTTTAAGGTGCTAAAGAGATCCGTGAAGCAATAGCTTTGATTGTTGATTCTCTTTATTTTAGGTTAGTACAAAACGTGCTCACTTTGTAAATAGTGTAATTATGTAAGTAAACTAATAAAACTCTTTATTTTAGACGAATCTAATCGTGTTGCTTCCACCGATTATTTACCATCCTTATAAATCAACAATCAACAATTTTGTGGAAAATGGAAAAACTAAAATTTGAATTTGCAGTAATACCTAAACCAGAGGATAACAAATCAAACATTTATGGCTTATTATCAATCACAGATACAGAAAACAATTCTTACATCATGCCAAAAGAATACCAACCAATGAATCTACATACAGAATTAATCAAGAATAAAACATTCGAGATGGTAAAAAATTCAATAAAAAAAAGACATGAAAGAAGAGAAGTGTGGATAAACTTAACCTCTGATATAACAAAAATTTATTATGACGACGGAAATATGCAATTTAATGGTTTTCTTCTGGAAAAAATAGAAAAAGAAAAAAGAAGTCTACAACAAACTCTGATCATACAAAAAAAAACATAATAAACTAAAACTAGCGGAAAGATTCTCAATAGAAAAATTTTCAAAATCAACGACAAATGTTACACAGTGGCTAGATATTTTTGGAAAAGAATGTGAACGTTTGGAGATAGACACAGATATAGAGAAAATTGAGATGCTAAGGTTACTGTTGGACGACTCTTGCAAAGACTGGTACCTGTCAATGCTGATAAAAAACACGGTGGAATCAGATTGGTCCATATGGGTACAAAGTTTGAAAGAAACATATGCTGATAAAGGTTGGTCGCCCATAAAGTATGCATTGAATTTCAAATATTTAAAGGGGTCAATATTAGACTATGCATTAAAAAAAGAAAGATTACTGCTAGAAATAAATAGTTCAATTAATAAATCACTACTTATAGACATGATTAGTGTCGGCTTACCAAATTTCGTTACAGATAAAATAGATAGAGAAAAATTAAAGGAGGTTGATGACCTCTTCAATAAATTAAGAGGACTAGAACACCTAATAAAAGAAAACAATAGTAGTAAAAATACACCAGTAGATAATAAATCAAAATTACAAAAGCCAGGAGGTATAAAAGAAAAAACTCCATGTAAAACATGTGAATCAAAAGGAAAAAAGAATAGATTTCACTCTGAAAGTATGTGTTGGTACAAAAATGAAAAACAAGAAAATAATGAATTAATAAACACACTGTTAAACGTAGAACTATCAGAAGAAGATCCAAAAAAACTAGAAATCCCCCCACTAATTGAAATGAAAGTAAAATTAGAAGAGACTTTGGAGGTGAGAGGACTTTATGACCCAGGTTCGAGAATAACAGTAATAAATGCAAGATTACTAAATAAAGAACTTATAAAAAGTAAAAAAAACTATCACCTAAAAACAATTAGTGGGTGGGGCAGAAGCTATGGTTTTATAAAAGTAAATGCAGAAATACATGGCATAAAAGGAATTTTAAATGCCTTTGTATACGATAATGAAAACTTTAATTTTGATCTCATCTTAGGCCTAGACAGTGTACAGAGATTTGGGTTGACTCATGATGAGAATTTAAACATCCAATTTCAAAATGCAAAAGAAAAAAAAATGATGAAACAATGAATTTAAAGGAAAACAAAAACTCAGATATAAAAGGTAAAAATGAAAATACTAAAGTCGATTTGAAGATTGACGATAGATATGAAATAAACTTTAATGAATTTATAAAAACAAATGAATTCAAGATAGAGTTAGATCACTTAAGTGAAAATAGAAAAGAAAAGATACAAATTTTAGTAAATAATTATAAAGATATTTTTGCTATAGATAAATATGACGTTGGTAAGGTAAAAAATTATGAAGCATTTATCGACTTACAAATTGATAAATATTGTTCTAAAAGACCATATAGATGTTCAATAAATGACAGGAAAGAAATAGAAGAACAAGTATCACAACTTTTAAAACACGGCCTGGTTGAAGACTCATATAGCCCCTTTGCGGCACCAGTCACACTGGCCTTCAAAAAAGAAGAAAATAAAAAGAACAGGTTGTGTGTAGACTTTAGAGAGTTAAACAAGATAATTGTTCCTCATTCCCATCCATTCCCGTTAATAGAAGACTTAATGGTAAAAACAATAAATTGCAAATATTTCACAACATTGGACGTAAACTCAGCTTTTTGGTCCATTCCCTTGAGAATCAGAGACAGACAAAAAACGGGATTTGTAACCCAAGAAGGCCACTACCAGTGGACATGTCTTCCCTTCGGTTTAAAGACGTCACCAGCGATCTTTCAAAGAATCTTGGTAAATATAATAAAAATATAATTTATCTGGTTTCTGTGTAAATTACATAGATGATATAATGATCTTTTCAAAGACATTTGAAGAACACTTAAACCAGATTAGATTGCTGCTAGACGCAATAAAAGAAGAGGGATTAAAACTAAAATTTACGAAATGCAAATTTGCAAGAAACGAAGTAAAATATTTAGGCCACCTAATAAAAAATAACACAATCACGCCACTAAAAGATAATTTAAAAGCAATAAAAGATTCCAATACACCAAAAAACAGAAAACAGGTAAGACAGTTTCTAGGAAAAATAAATTTTGAAAGAAAATATGTGCCAAAAATCACACAAATTCTTGATCCTTTACACAACTTGCTCAGAAAGAATGTGAAATTCTATTGGTCAACTGACTGCATAGCTGCATTCAAAAAAATAAAAGAGATTTTGTGTTCAGGACCAATCCTAGCTATATTTAATCCAAAATCAGATATCTTCATATACACAGACGCAAGCATTAAGGGCCTTGGAGCAGTGCTAAAACAACCTCAAGCGGATGGAACAATAAAACCGGTCGTACATTTAAAACATTTTTAATCAGAGAATTATTTTCTATTAAGAAGAATGTCTTAATAGAAAATTTCTATTCAAGTTCAAAATTAATATACTCAATTTTATGTCAGAAATATTTTCATCTTACGTTTTTTTAACGAAAAATGAAATACTCTACGCAAAGGAAAAATTTCTAATAGAAGTTCATAAATTAGAAAAATAAAAAATGCGTTCATTGATCTCTTCAGATTACCATGTAAGTATTTATTGACTTGAAATTTCTAATTTGTCTGTTCTTCAGTAAGCGCAGAAAGATGAAATTCAAAGTTAATAAATGTTCAAAGATTTATATGAATATATTAATTACAAAATTTGCAAGTTTCATATTCATTCACAAAATACTTAACCTATGTAGAGAATTTTTATATTTTAAACTCAAAAATGTATGCTTAGGCTTAAAAAAAATAAGATAAAAATAATTTTAGTATAGAATTGAATATATCGATTTTGAACTTGAAAAATACTTGCCAAAATTATACTGTTGGAAGATCTTGTAAAATTAATAGGAGATTTAAAAAATCGAAATATAATTTACTAGTAAAATCAAAAGTCAAGAAATGTTTAAAATTTCACGCCAATATATGAATTGAAAAGTTTTGTAGTTTTTAAGTCAACTACTTCATTTGAAAAAATTCTCTTTTTCGTATAGCATTTAATTTTTGAATTAAAAATCCCTGCTTAAGCAATATAAAAATAAGATTAAATTCAAATCCAAATCTGGTATTTAATTGTGATTTTCTGAATTTTAAAATAAGGATTAAAGAAGATTGCTGCGCTCAATTTAAACTATTGCAGGACTATAATTATAAGAATAACAGTTGATTTGAGTAATGAAATTAATATAATTGATTAAATTCATGGATTAAAAACATTGTTTAATTAATGTTTTCACTTGAACCTTCAAACATTCGTCTATTAAAACTTTAAGTGGAAAGTTGATCTTACAGTGTTCAAATCTTCCCAAAATTTTACAAAATCTCACAAATTTGCATTTCAGGCGAATATTTTTTTAAATATTCGAAAAAAAAGTATAATTATTTTTATCATATAATATATAACATATCATATATATGTAAGCTTTGTGCGCATGAACCTAGGCTACGAGTAAGTGACCACCTCGTGACGATAACAGCTCCTAGAGAACACGAGACTTATGAAGAGAGGAGAGTAGAGAGGAAATCCTACACGAGCTTTGACTCGAGAGATAAAATGATTTACTAAGTTTATGATTAATAAAAGTTTGTGAAATAATCTTATGATATAAAAAAACTAGTCGAAAATAATAATCAAGAGTGTTAAATCTTTTAAGGTGCTAAAGAGATCCGTGAAGCAATAGCTTTGATTGTTGATTCTCTTTATTTTAGGTTAGTACAAAACGTGCTCACTTTGTAAATAGTGTAATTATGTAAGTAAACTAATAAAACTCTTTATTTTAGACGAATCTAATCGTGTTGCTTCCACCGATTATTTACCATCCTTATATATATATAATATATAATCTTACAGAATTGATGAATGATTTGAAAACTATTCGAAGAATCTTTCAATAAAATTCAAAGTCAGTAAAAGCTTAAAATCATATTTCATGTTTCTCAAGTCTGAAATGAAAATATTTTGTACCAAAATTGGATTTAAATTTTATCTTAATTTCATATTGCTTAAGCAGAGATTTTTCTTTTAAAAATTAAATGCTGTACGAAAAAGAGAATTTTTTCAAATGAAGTAGTTGACTTAAAAACTACAAAACGTTTCAATCAATAAATTGACGTGAAATTTTAAACACTTTTTGACTTTTAATTTTAGTAGTAAATTATATGTCGAGTTTTTAAATCTCCTATTAATTTCACAAGATCTTCTAACAGTTTAATTTAAGCAAGTATTTTTCAAGTTTAAAATCGATATTTCTTCAACTAAATATTTCGTAAATTCGAAATTGTCGTCCGCTTCCCGACTCTTTTGCACGGAGTCAAGAAAAATACAATTCTCAATTTCGACTCTATAACAGACAGCGTGAAATCTAAAAATAGCATTGCAAGGAGGAAGTGAAGAGAATAAGGAGAAGTTGGAGGTGTCGTTCTCGCACGCAAAAACGACAAGGAAGGAACAAAAGTCATTGTGCGACTTTTTCAGTATATGTCATTCACTTGAAGCGTAAACAACAACAATTTTTTGTCACTCAAATATGTCGAACTTTGTGCCTGAAAAAGTGTTTTTACGGGGAGTTCTTCTTAATTACTTTAATATGAAGAAAACTGCTGCCGAAAGTCATCGTGGTTTGGTGGAAGTTTATGGTGAACATGCTCTAGCTGAGCGAACGTGCCAAAAGTGGTTTGCACGATTTAAAAGTGGTGATTTTGGCTCAGAAGACGAAGAACCACTCAAGCAGCCATTTCAAAACGTTGAAAAGCAGCCGGATACATTCAAAAGCAAGGAAATTGGGTTCCACATGAACTCAAGCCGAGAGAAGTTGAAAGGCGGTTTTGCATGTCCGAAATGCTGCTGGAAAGCCACAAAAAGAAGTCATTATTGCGTCGGATTGTTACTGGTGATGAAAAATGGATCCATTACGACAACCCCAAGCACAAAAAAATCATATGTGAAACCCGGCCAACCAGCCAAATCAACGGCAAAGCCGAATATCCATGGCGCAAAGGTAATGCTGTGTATTTGGTGGGATCAGAAGAGTGTGCTGTATTATGAGCTGCTGAAACCGGGTGAAACCATCAATGAAGAACGCTACCGAACATAATTAATCCGTTTGAAGAGAGCAATAGCCGAAAAACGCCCGGAATATGCGACCAGACACGAGGCAATCATTTTCCATCATGACAACGCTCGGCCTCATGTTGCTATTCCGGTTAAGAACTATTTGGAAAACAGTGGATGGGGAGTTTTACCCGACCTGCGTTATAGCCCAGACCTTGCCCCTTCTGACTACCATTTGTTCCAGTCGATGCAGAACGCCCTCACTGGAATACGGTTCACATCAGAACGGGGTATCAAAAATTGGCTTGTTTCATTCTTGGCCGCCATGCCGGCGCAGTTCTTTTGGGATAGAATCCACAAATTGCCAGAAAGATGGGAAAAAGTCATAGCTTATTCACGCTTATAAATTAAGATTGCCGTATAAAAGTTGATAAGTATTCAAAAAAGTTTTTTTTAGTATTTTATTATTATAAAATTTCTCAATTTTACTTCATAACAAAGAAGTCTCAAATGTGTAATTTTGTGTGCAAAATTAGATATAATTAGTTATAGTGGTTATTAGTAATTAGTTATAGTAGCTATATAATAGTTATTTTTTTAATAATAGAAACCTTTTTTTGACACTTGTATATTTAAGTAGTCATGTGAAAGATGTTACGCATTATTTTTAAAAAATGTCCAAAGTATTTTATTCCCATGAAATATTTCCCAACTTTAGTACGTGTCAGAGTAATGTCAAGAAGTATATTCATATTCAAAAAAACTTTCCAAAGTATTTTATTTGAACCTTTTATTTTTTAAATCTGAATCTCATGATTCATCTTATCTTGATATGAATTATCGTTCATATAATTTTTCAATTGAAAATAATTTATTTACAAGGCTAAAAAATATATAAATCGATATTTTGTTCTGAGACTTTGAACACTTATTGAACCATAAATTTTACTTAAAAATTATTTCTCAAGTGTTTAAATCACCTTAGAATTCAAAAAAATCTTTCAGATATTCATTTTAGGTAAATGTTTATCAAAATATCAAAAAAAGAAAGCTAATATCTCAAACTATATATTTTATCATTTGGAATTTGTCGTCTGCTTCGCGCCTCTTTCACATGAAGTCGAAGCTAGAAAGTGGGGACACACCGACATGCCGCGTTTGGTTTGGTGAGGATCCAAACAGTTCTGTGGTGGGGGCCGTTTACGTCCACGTTCTGCGAACAGTGATATTCAAAATCAATTGAGTGAAATGAAAAAAAGTTAAAAAATAAAACTACTTGAATACAACAGGTTATTAACCTAACCTCAAATTCTGCATTTAAATTCTACAAACAAATAGTGTTAAAGGTTTCAAATGAATAGTCCTTGCAAATCACACACTCGAAAGAATTATTTAACATTTCCTGAAATTCATAAAATTTATGTCACGTCATCAACATTAATTAAGATTTTTTACAAAAAAAAAATCAATAATAATTACAATAATAAACAAAATAATAAATAAATAATAAATAAAATCATTGTTTTCTTTTAAGAATTGTTTATTTATTACTTTTGCATGTAGTTTAAAAATTAAGGTGTTGAATTAGTCACTACTTTCGTTTGACATTTAAAATTTCTTGTTTGTGATACTCTGGTGATTTTTAATTAAGTGATTGGCTACTTGAGAAGTACCTTCGTACCTGATTTTTTGTACTATTTAGTGATAATCTTCTATTTTATTACTCAGGTCTTTATAGAACTGGATTCGATTATTTAGTAACATACTAGTCACAGCATGTACATACTTAATTTTCATGTAATATCTGCATTCAGTATTAATTATATTTTAGGGTTTGTTTCTTTTCCAATTTTATTATTTTATGATAAATTAAAATGTTCGTAAGCGACCAAAATACAATAGTTTATAATTTTTGTATATATTTAAAATTATTTCTGTTACTTTTTTCAGTTGGAGCAACTTATTACTCCTCAGAAATTTAAACGTATTATGAAATACGCCAACAAGATCGAGTAATTCAACATTTTTTAAAACAGAAGGGGATGGAGCTTTCTCTCAGTTTTTAAAACCGTTTATGTACAGGTACATAAGGGTTGAATTATGAAATGCGAATTAATTTATACTAAAAATAGTTATTATATGTGACTATTATTAATAGTTCACGTTCAGAACGTGAGATAATTTTTACACTACACCAAGGTACGTTTACGTTGAATTCTGTAATCTATATTTCATAAATTTATAATAAATTTATATTTAATTATAGTTAAGAAATAAATACATATGCCTTTTTAAATATATACAACATTATATACCATAATAATAAATATTACCGAGTTACATTTTAGTATTATTCAATAAATTTCATTTTATTAGTTTAATTATTTATAGTATCAATACTAATACCGGTAAAAAAAGCATGGATTTCATATTGTTTCTTCAATATTTACACTTTTCCCTTTTTACTAAATTTGAATTTACCGCAACATTCTTTGTAATCAACCTAAGTAAATATGGCGGCTCTGCCTTCAATTGGGCACACGACTTTGCGGACTTTCCTATTGGCATTGTGCATCCAGTGTATTATAGAGATCAGTGCAGGGAACTCTTGCTTTTACTTTAGTTCATATATATGCTTTATATAGACGAAATAAGGAGAGAGACAAAGTTTCCCGAAGATTTTGGAGCATCTCCGAGTTTTCGAATTCAGAAGAGGAGAAGTCGGTTGCGCGCTTAACGAAACTTACAGCTCCTACTCTATTCACACGGACGAAGCCTGTAATTGTGTGCGCATGTTTGGCGTGTCCGACCTGAGCACAATACTCGGTCCTGCTTAATTATGTTGTGACCTTTCTTCTTCTTCTTCTTGCTCGTGGCTTCTTGCTGTTCAGCAAATAGCCATAACACACACAATTATTACTAGAAATTAGGTTACTAAATATTACTAAAAATAATGCAATACAAAATGTCCCCGCACTATGTAGTGAAGCCTTATACTCCTCTTTGAAATTCTAGCCACATAAGTTTCAAGTCCAATTAAATAGTTAACTTGCAGCTTGTGCAAGTAACAAACTTTGCCAAGTAAGGTAATCCTTTTTCATCTCCGAATGTTTCCTTTCAAATTAATTCATAGGTTTCCAGAGTATCAGTTTCAGCCTATACTATAGCTATGCTTGCAGTCAACAGCCAAAATCTGAACTCCCAAAGACTGCTCATCCCAATGATGGCAAGTGGTTGAGATGGTTGCGACATCTAGAGAGATACTACTGAGACTCATATGAAAAACGCGCGAAACATTGTAGGGGTCAGGCCAAAGACACAGATGAAAACAAACCGGCAAGTTTATATATTGACGACCAAAAGTAAACACAAGTTCGGAAAGAAAGACGTAAACAACAGAGCACAGATCTACATTACACAACTTAGTCTTTAAGAAAAGGTCACATTTTCAAGTGTTTTGGAACATAGATCGAACATCGCATTCACCTGCGCAATCACAAGTTCATAGAGTTAGCAAAAATCAAAAAGCAGGAATGCAAAACCCGCGCAGAAGCCGACAGCCACCGACAGCAATTAACGACGGTACAATGAACTGAGGCAGTACCGGTATACAAACTAAAGAGTGTTCACCAGAATCCAGCAGTAAAATTATGACGCTCAAGAAGTGTCCCAAGGTACAAGCTTCATACTCGAAGCTCAAAAAAAAAAACACGCGGCAGTAATACAGTTTCAAAAGGCATGAGAGGGAACCACGTCACAGCAGAAAACAAAGCCAGCAGAATCACGCGGTAACGAAAACACGCACTGAATATAGCAATTAGCATTCAACCGACTGACAGAAACCGCATTTGAACTAGCCGCGGAGCAACACGGACTCCATATGTTGTGACCATTCCCGCGTTGCCAGACACACGGAGCGAAATTATGGAATCGACATGTTAAAATTATGGTACACTATGGTACATGTTTACAAGACGCATGCGTGGCGCGAAATTCAAATTAATATAACTTCAAATACTTCGAAGTTTAATATTATTCATAAATAAAATGTTAATAACATTTTGTTAATGAATGTAATAATATTTTGTTTTAATAAAACTATATTTATAATAATTATAACACAGTTTCTACTTTTTCAAGGCTTTGTATTTTGTAACATTTACTTAAAGTAACTCATATTAAAGAACATTCTTTTATAAAACAGATTATAATCTATAAAAAACCAGTATAATATGTAATTGTCTTTGGAATGTCTTTAAGTAAAGCACATGATAATTAATTCTACTCAGCCTTGATTTGAAAAAATGATTGATTGGTCAAACATGCTTGATATAAAGCAAAAAAAAATCTCGTTGGATAATGGCCATTCTACTTTTGTCTCTCTCTTTCGCTCTCACCGAGTTTGCAGACTGACGTTGACACTTACAGAGCGGCCTATGGCTTGTCTCCTCTATCTATACCAGCCGTATGCATCAGCCCGTATTTCACGATTCTAACTTGACCCCCCAGTGTCACAAGTTGAATTCCTAAGTTAGTTTGCCGAATCGTCACACGCGGCGCTAACTGTACCATCACTCCCTGAAAATCCAAATCTCTCAAAAAGAAAAAACAATCGTAGATTTTATTTAAAGAAACGATTTTGCAGAACAACGCTTATTTCGTATCTCACATATTTTGGTGAAAAAAATCGAATTTTTTTAATATTAAAAATCAAAACATAAAATATACATCCTGTCCCGAAATGTCTTAATGAGAATTTGTAAACCTCATTTAGGCAAACAATTTTCCATCTAAACGTTTTTTTTGTATCTCACATATTTTGTCTAAAAAATGGAATTTTTGAATTTTAATCGTATTTTTTGGAATTGAAACGAAAAATATATCTTTTATCAGAAACTGTGTACGACAAAATTTGTAGATCTTTTTGAAACGAACAACTTTGTATTCTTACGTTTTTTTGGTATTTCCAATATTATTGTTAAAAAATTGAATTTTGGATTTTCAATAGTTTTTTTTTTAATTAAAAAGAAAAATATGCATCTTATGAAAAAATGTTATAATTCGAATTTGTAGGTCTTTATGTAGAAAATAATATTGTATCATAACGTTTTTTCGTATCTCGTATAATTTAACTGGAAAATGGAATTTTGATATTGACTTTTTTCGAATTTGAATATGCTGTAACATTTCTAATTTTGATTTAATCAAAAAATGTTATCAGGATAATTTGTAGAGATTTATGAGCACTATCAAAAACCAGTATTGAAATTTTTGATTTTTTCAAAAAATTATTTTCAAAAACACAAAAGTAGTGCTCCATCCCTCAATTTTGATTGGATGTGGCTGGTTAACGAACTTGTCCTTACTTTTTTAACTCCGATAAAGTGTACCAAAGCTTTATTCAATCTGATAATTCTATCGAGAGTTATGCCGCACACGACCTACAGACAGACAGACAGACACTTTCGTAAAAACCGTTTTTTCTGACTCAGGGGGTCTCAAAACGTAAAGATTTGATGAAATTTTCGAAAGTCATTTTTCACATAAAACCAATACCTTCTCATCCATGATGAGAATGTAAAAATGGAAAAAAATGGAAAATTCTGAACAAGGAACGAAGTTGATGAGAGTTGTAATTAGTTAGGAATCATTATGAATAATTAAAGAAAATAGAATATAAAATAAGGCGAATATAATTTTTTTCTTTAAATAGTTAACTAACATTAATAAAAACAGTATAATAAGGACAATTAAATTTTTTTTCATTTTCAAATCCAAAAGTAGTCTATCTACGTCCATTTTCATCCTCTCTAACATTCACAAAATTTTGGAAACAACATTTTATGTACTTTGGACACAAACAAGTAGAAACTGGACCAAATTATTCATATAAACTTGCTACTCTTCTCAAGTATGACATGCCCTAAAAGCTCATAATTTTAGTAATAGATCAAATAAATTACATTTCTAGAAATCACTTCAGAGGTAATGAAATTTTGCATTTAGTGACCTAAAAATGAAGTGTTTTTGTGCAGCATTGACAAAAATAATGCAAAAAAGGTCAAAATTTCATAGTTTTAACCATTTTCAATAACACCTAAAGCAATGAACTTTTCAACATTTTTGTTCATCTATCACAAAGGTAGATTTACGGAAAATATCCGATGTATATGAAAGAAACTGTAATCATTTTACCTGGATGCTGTGAAATTTTAAATTTAGGGAAACAAAGTTGTAAAAGTTCAAATTCTTGAAATCATTCATAAAAAAAATATAAAAATACTTTTAATGTATTTCTAAGTTACATATTTTCTATTTTGTTTCTAATAATTAATTTTCACAATTTGTAGGATCCGCTTTCTATAGGTATGAAAATACTTTGAATTTTTACAACTTTTTGTTTCCCTAAATTTCAACTTTCACATTTCGTCAATGTTAGAGAGGATGAAAACGGACGTAGATAGACTACTTTTGGATTTGAAAATGAAAAAAAAATGTAATTGTTCTTATTACACTGTTTTTATTAATGTTAGTTAACTATTTAAAGAAAAAAATTATATTCACCTTATTTTATATTCTATTTTCTTTAATTATTCATAATGATTTATAACTAATTACAACTCTCATCAACTTCGTTCCTTGTTCAGAATTTTCCATGTTTTTCCCTTTTTCAACTTAATTTTACCTCAAAAAAATATTATAAATCCAGTGACATGTAGACAATTAAATAAAAAATTTTTTAAAAAGTTATTATTCAATGCCAAAAAGGAATAAAAGAGATATTAATATTTAAATTCTAATATCAGCTGAATGTTTCAAAATAGTTTTTGTACGAGATAAATATGAATAAAAAGGGGAAAATTTAATTTATAATATTCAAATAATATTATTATTTACAGTCTGATCTCTTTCAATTGTTTATGGCATTGAATAATATATTTTTTAAAATTTTTTATTAAATTCTTCGTATGTTACTGTGCATTTTCAGGGAGTGATGGTGCAGTTAGCGCCGCGTGTGACGGTTCGGCAAACTAACTTAGGAATTCAACTTAGGACTCTAACGGAGCACCATTTTATTTGCTGATGCATACGGCTGATCTATACTATCTCTATGAAAACAGTACTGAGAACCATGCCGCAGTTAAGTTCCGATCAGAGTCCAACAGCGGCACGTGAACAGGCTACGAATAGACCTTTTTATCCTGAAAGGCTCTGGTGCGCATGTGCCGAAATTTGACGTCATTTCCGGATTTTTCGTCAAGTTTTGTATAGAAAAACGAGATTTACTGTTATAAATTAATATACTAAACAAATAAAAAAGCATAAATATTAAGAAAACGAAAGAGGCGAAAATCTACAACAAATTGAAAAAAAATCCGGTGAAAAAACAGTAAAAAGTGCGGTTAAATCGTCAAATAGGTGCGAATGTTTACAACACGTTATAGTAGAATTTGATAAATATTGTACCTGCGTTACGTACATTCCTTCACTAGTTTTTAAAAATTTATATTAAACTTAAGAAATTACAAAATACATGTTTAAAAAAGTATATTTTAATTTTTTTGTTAAAGCTACAAAATATTTTTTAATTTTCAGATATTTATTACTACATACTACAGTGAAATACTATGCTGTAGTTACAAAAATTTTCTTAATATTATTAACTTATTTATTACTGCAGGCTATAGTAAAAGTAAGAAAAAACATGTCAAACATTCAGTTTATTTCATTTTAAAGAGTTACAAAGATGTTATTTTTAATATTATTGAGGTATTTACTTCTACATAGTATAGTAAAAGGTTGTTTTTATAAATGAATGTCAAAATGTAAAAATGAAAAAGTACATTTAAAAATGTGCTGCAATGTGATACTGACGGATATAAAAGTATTGTATGGTAGAAGTTCTGTTTCAAATGTTTATGTTATGGTTATAAAATTAATCGTATTCAATAAATTTTTAATATAGTACAAAAATTGAATTGATTATTTTCCAAAATAACTTTAAATATCTTTTCTGCATACAAGACTTGACGAAAAATGCATTTGTCAACAGCGTTCAACGGGGTCAATCGATGACAGATGTAAACATTCGCACCTATTTCACGATTTAACCGCACTTTTTACTGTTTTTTCACCGGATTTTTTTTCAATTTGTTGTAGATTTTCGCCTCTTTCGTTCTCTTAATATTTATGCGTTTTTTATTTGTTTAGTATATTAATTTATAACAGTAAATATCGTTTTACTATACAAAACCTGACGAAAAATCCGGAAATGACGTCAAATTTCGGCACATGTGCACCAGCGCCTCTCAGGATAAAAAGGTCTATAGAGTGGCCTCTTGAGAGACGCGCCAGAATCCGAAAACCGCGGGATTCCCGAACCTGGAGGTCACAGCAGAGTCAAGCAGGGGCGAGATCAAAACATAGAAGAAACCGCGAACGCTCATCCTCACAAAACGTAGAGGACAGAGGTAGCACGCTCAGAGTTCAAAAACTGTCGAGACAAGCAAAAATCACACCGACGCCACGAGAAGCGATCACGAGGAACGGACACGGAACATTCACGAAAGTGTCAGAAAAAACGAAGGTGTGGAAAAGTAGCACACCATGAACACAACCAGCAAAGAAACCTCACGTAAGGAACACCCGAATTTTTAACAATGAGAAAAAGAGACTACAAACGGACTACGCACACGGACGGAAACGTCCGGCCGAGGCCGAAGCCATGACCGGAATCTAAAGACCTTACTATATATAAATATATATATATATACAGAGTGGCTACGATTTGGTTGCAGAATTGGGCTATAGTTGCGAGTATGACAGCAATATGCTTCCGTAGTTCCGTACAGCCCTATCCGACGACGAGGTAAATTTTGGTCCCTTAGGCCAGATAGAAACTAATCCGTAAGGAAGCGCCACCTCTGTCCTCTCCTATGAAAGTATTGTTTTGCATGGTGTTCATAAAAAAATTTAAACAATTATCGGAAAAATGGAAATATTTCGTAATTTAAAGTCATTGTTTTTGTTATTCTTGATATTTAGTGTTTTTAGTGCATATTTAGTCAATCATAAACATGAGTGTATACATAATATCATTTTCAATTATACATATCTTTTCGGCACGTGAAAAAGAAATTGGTGAACATATTCATAACAAAATACAAGCACATATTCATACTGCGTGTGACTGACTTTATCATTATTTTGAATTTTTTTATTTGTGAAAATAAGACATTTTTATCAATTCATTTTCTCAGAAAATAATATTAAATGCATGTTATACTTGAGAGAAGTAGCAAGTTCATGTAATGAATGTGGTCCAGTTACTACATGTTTGTGTCCAAAATATATTTTTAAAAATTTATAAGTTAGGAAATGGTAGAATTGATCAAAATAGTCGTAGATAATAAATACATTTAAAGTTTTTGAATAATGCTACTGAGTTATTTATTTATTAGTTTGATTGTATATTTTTCATCATACAGTAATTTAAAAAATGGATGAAAATATTGACAATTTCCGCATGAAATATTAAAGTTTCTTTGATTTAATGGTACACCCTTTTAATAGGTGCTATAAAAATTTTTTGCAAAAATTTATTGGTCGACTTTTTCTCTCCATGGCGCAATTATTTCAGTGCAAGATTTCTTATGGATTTCAACTGATTAAATATTTTAATTATTTCTCAATTTAACGTTCAATACTGTTTTATATTAGTTCATTAAAATAATTTGAATATGATTAATGTTTCCTAATAATATAATAATAGACAATTCTTATTTTTTCGATTAATTTATTGATTGAATTTTTTATTAGATCATTAATAATGGATTGCTTGAATTAATTATATATATATTAATTCAATCCATTAATTAATACTAATACTTTATTAAAGCAACTATATTAGATCAAATGATAAGGTCTTGTTACTCATAATGCAATGCATAATATTTTGTATTATCAACATAAAATAAGGCAATCATTAAAGAAAAGCAGTAAATAAATATATTGCTAATATTTCCATTATTATCGATATTGGTAAAGAAATATTAATGAAGAAATAATTTTACTCTTATTATTCGTGATATAAGGATCCTATATGCAAGACAATTTATTTCTTGTATTTTTGCGATTAATTTTCTAGAGTGTTATAACGATTTTATGTTTCAAGTTCTGATTAGTAATCAAAAATGTTATTTTAATAAAATTGATAACCTTAGTTCTTCAAAAATCATGAAACTTTAATTGTTTATCAATTTTCTACATATAAAATAATACTTTAATCGGAGAGGACGGAGGTGGCACCGCCTTTTGGATTAGTTTGAAGTGGCATCACTAACGGACATATTCTGCAACCCACTTGTGGCCACCCCGTATATCTTAATCAAACCTCGTATTCTTTCCACATTTTCTGATACTTGTCTTTCAATTCTTCAGATCCCTGAATCATGGATAATTTTCGCAATGACTCGTCGTCCAACATTTTTTTTACAGTTTTGAGATTTTTTAGCGTAAGCCCTGAATAATCTTGAATGCTATATATAAAATAAAGTCTTAAATAAAGAATTTGTATTTATATTATATTGGGCCAAGCAGGTCACGCAACAAAAATTATATGTTAATATGGGGTGACCATCCGTCCAGATCAGTGTTGCCAGATTAGGGGTTTTTCCACTAGATTTAGGGGAATTTTGGTCCTTCAATGGGAAAATTAGGGGGAGAAATTCTTTAGTAGGAAAATTTAGTGGTTTTTTTTATTCAGGGTTTTTGAGGGATTTATCTTATTTTATTTTAAAATCTCTTATATCCTCCAATCACCGTAATTGTTTAATTTAAAATAAGCGAAGTGATTGGTTGTACTTCCTAGGCGAGTATTAACGCTCAATTTCATTGGTTTATTGTACACATGTTCCAAAAATGACCAAAGCACAAGTAAATTATAACTGTTCTTTCCTTTAAATAGTCAATAAAATTTCATGAAAAAAGAACCATATTTATAATATTCTTTGATTTTATCAACACTTTTAAAGACATTAGCAGCAATTAAATATTAATCAATATAATTTCTCATTATTTACTGTTTCGAAATAAATTCCTAATTTTAAAAACGCGCGTCATTAAACGTTAGGTCGGCACAGCTACCAAAAGCGAGCGTTCTCGAATTTCTTCAGAAATTCCTTTGAAATTCTTTATTTTTCTTGAAAAACAATATATACAAAGCGTTTAAATGTTGAAAAAAGAAAAATTTATCATGTACATATAAGAATTTTACTATTAAAAAAAAAATTTCAGGATCTAGTGGAAATTTCTTTTTTTAGTGGAAAATAGGGACTAATCTAGGGGGAAAGCGACTCAACCAACTGGCAACACTGGTCCGGATTTCCTCAGACATGTCCTCATTTTAGAGCTTGTGTAAGTTGTCCTACAGGATTTTTCACTTTTTCCGGATTTTTCAAATGATAAATTTTTTTCTTTTAACCAACCTTTGCATCTTTTTTTGTACAAAATTCATCAGGGTTCAAAAATGAAAATATAAGATGTCAAGCATTGATAACATTTAATAAAATAGTCACTTTTCTGTCCTATCTTGTCCTCTTTTTAAAATAAATTTTTGTCCTACTTTGTCTTCATTTTTCAAACCTTTTTGTCCTACTTTTCGAAAATCAATTATGATCATCCTATGTTAATACAAACATGTAAGGTAACTTTGTTTATAAAATATCTTGCTCAAAATTTGGTAAATATATCAGAAGATAATATGAATCGTCTGTTCCCTTCGTTTTAGTGTAAATTCTGCAATTTCTTCCATTTTAAAGTATAAAACTGAAGTGTTATCGGCAATTACAGTTCTGTAAAGGAGGAATTACACCTCTGCATGCAGGCATTATGCATGCAAGTTACCATGGTAACATACAAGAGAGAGAGAGACTGACAATTTTCCCATTTCTTTCCCACTAATATGTTACCATGGTAACCTGCATGCATAATAACTGCATGCAGAGGTGTAATTCCTCCTTAACATTTCCACGGAGAATGAACTCAATGAACCCAATAGGCACTGGCACACGATATTAGAAACGTTCTAGGAACATCCCAATGTCCAATGTCCGAAAGACGTTCCAAAAACGTTCTAAGAATGTATATATCGTCTTCAAATGTTAATAAATGAGTAAAAAATTACGGAGACAGGTCTGTTATGTCTTGAATATTCATAATGATATAATCAAATTTTAATAAAAATAAGTAATTTTAGCAAATTTGCAGAGTATATTACCGATAGTGTTGGACCAGTGCAGCAAAATTCAAGACATTGAATGAATTATATGAATAAAAAAAAGAATATTCTTTTTTTATTTAATGCACTATATACCTTCCCCTATTGATTCCATAAGCTATTATTTATCATTGGCCAATGACCGATTATTTATTAAATTTATTTTTATTCAAAATTTTATATAAGGAGAAAAAAATCGATGGTCTGTAACTGAATTGATCACGTAACCTGTATGGCCCATGTCCTTAATGCAAGTTTCAGTAGATTATCAATCTATTAGTTTAATTTTTTTTTACCACTGAGTTGCTCGTTGCATAACGTCCACAAGTTTACTTTTTCGTTGAATTGCCTCCTTTAAATTTTTTCTGCGTCCAAGCACAGCTAAAAGTTCTGTTTTTTTGCGTTCATTCAGGGATCTTTTTACTATTAATTTTAATTATACATATAAATCAATTAGGATATTATGATAAAATAAAGTTGGCTTGAATTTTCAAAGATTATCCTACCTCTGAGCTCTTCTTCGAGAGCAGTAATTTCAGTTTGCAGAGCATTGTTTAAAAGTACTTTGAATTGTGAATCATTTGGATCCACAGTTTGCAAAAGTTTATCACGAATATCCATTTTCGCAGTCGCGTTTCAAATACATCAGAATTAAGAAATGAACAATAACTTGATCAACTATATTAGAATATTCAACAAGCAATAATCACTACGTTCTGGTCACGAGCACAAAAATTAAAGGAAGTAATGACATTACCCAAAAAACATTGTTCATTACGACCGTTGCAAATTCAAACGCTTTTCCAATCAGTGCTGCCAGCTTTTGAACAAATGTTACTGTTTAACCGCCAATAAAAGATCATGAAATGTGTGTAAAAATTATAGTGTATTTTTATCGATAAAGAATTAATTTTATTAAAATATTTATTTAAAAAAAAAATTATTTCAAAGAATTAAATAAGCTTTTGAAAATAAAAATATTCCATCCTAGTGAATGGTTTTATTGGTACATTTAAAAAATACATTTACCTCAACAGCCACATAACGTGGAGTACACATATGACAAAAGGGTTATAAATCCAGCTATAAGATTATTCATATTTATATAATTATTCACAATAGACTTAATCATGTTGCATAAATTGTTCTCTAAATCAGCATGAGCGAAATGCAGATGAGAGTGAGAAATAAAGATACTATACAGTGATAATTGATAACTTATAGAAGTGTATTTTCTCTAAATCCGATCTGATGTTCAAATGTACAGTAAGTTTTATATATGCCTTCCCTCCTAAAATTCTTTGAAGGTTATAAATGTATCGAGAAACTTGTAAAAGTTGAGTGCACATACCAATTTCAAAAGGGAAGGCCAATATCAGATAATCACCATTAGTGTATGATGAAGGTCAAGTCAGGATACAAATGCCTTTCTCTCTCGTGGATTATATACATAAACTATATTGGAATTTTTTTCGATACGCAATACCTAACCGAAAGAAAGGCACCTGTGTACCCTAATGTACAAATCAGTCATGCCTAATATCAAATCATGGCTTTTATAAAATGGAAACATATCCAAGTGAAGAAGTACATGATAATCCAAACTTTCATTCACACTGGAAGGCAGTAGCCAAAGACTAGAACCTTTGAAGAAATTATATCCTATCTACTTTGCAGTTTGGTCAAACTATACCTGACTCACTAGGAATACTACTATCAAGAGTGACATCTATTTCAAAAACGAGATTACGATCTAATAATCCAAATTGTCACGGATACTTATTCTTATACCTAAATTCTGTAATGCATGGTACAATTTCCATTATTTTCTTCCTCACATTTCTTGATAATATGTGCATCACTGAATATTGAAGTTAACAAAGAAGTTTCCTCATAGCGAAATACCTTCAACAATTTTGATCATTTTCAGAAGAGAACGTAATCTGCAGAAATGAATCTAGTCCTAAGTTCATGAACTAATGACGATTTATTGTCTGGACCCGGGTGACGTCGCGCCTGGGTCGAATTGACTTCTATCTACTCAAGACTGAACTTTGACTTGCACGTTCCAGCTTCTCGAAGTGTTTACGCGCATTTCGAATATTTATTAAAGTCGCTGCCGAAGCTGAAATGAATGAAATTTGAATAAGTATCACAAGCAGAAGACAGTGAAGTTTTCAAAAATAAAAATAAAGCACTTACGAATAACGGGATCTGACATGACAACCATAACGTATGTATTGGATGTAAATATGTCGATAAAAGCTGCAAAGTTTGTGTTTCTCACTTCCATGCTTTGAAACTGCGCTGCCAACTTACTGTAAAATTAATCGAACTACTGAAATACATTTAACATACTTTTTAAATGTTTCTAGAAATCATTAGATATTTTAACAAAATTTAATAATGAAAACTCACCTGCAGCTTAATTTAAACTGCTTTATTATATTTGAGACTTTTTCGAATCGGTGTACGTCCCTATGAAATCGTCTTTGACAGTGGCTAATTACGAGGAAAGTTGCTCGTTCGAAAAGCAAAACTTCGTCTGCGTCGATGATATTTGCGAACTGGTTGAGACTTTGTTCTAGCTCTTTTACATTTGGTATCAACATGTACACTATGGAAGACCACGCTCTGAAAGATTACATATATTATCCAATGTTAGAGAAGATTGAAAAATTAAATTATTACATTGATTTGCAATAGAAATTTGATAAATAATTCCAAATTAGATGGTTGAGTTTGAGATTTTTGCCACTGCCTACATTATCGGAGGATCATTAGTGTAGGCAGTGGCAAAAATTTCGAACTCTACTATCTAATTTGGAATTATTACAACCGTAAGGCAGTGCCGTTAGGCGATATAAAGAGGTCTTCCTCTTGATGTCGGACGCCTGTGTAGCTCAGTTAGTTAAAGCAGTCTCTCTTTTTCCACAGAACGATTTCAAATTCTTTAAAATTTATAAATTATACCTGTATAATGTCTCATCCCATATGCTAGTTCTAAAACACGTGCATTCTAAAGGCAAACTCAGTCTCTTTAAGTCTTCCTCTCGTTCCCGAAAGATCAAATCTCTCTGGTCATCCTGAATTAAGTCCATTTTGTGAACTAAACAGAATATCTTTGCCTCTGGACTGTTTTGTAAAATGGCCTCCAAACAGCTCTGATAATAATGCATATCCTTATCTAATTCACGAGATTCCACATCAAACACATATATCAAGACCTCTACATTTCGAAAAATATTGTCTCGTTGGGAAGCAAAATAGTTCTCCATGAATGCTTCCTGTCCTCCGCAGTCCCAGAGATTTAGCACTAAATTTCCGAGGAACCGAACGTGGCTGTGTTCGACATCGACTGTAAAAGTAATTAACTTGAAAATGATAAGCAATAAAAATTATTAATTAAGAGTAGTGTAAGTTGTATTGGCCCTCAATTTCAATAAACTGGTAATTTTTTGGAAAAAATTGGCTTCAAAACATCTGATTAAATCGACTAAATCATTTTCAGACCCTACCCTAGCAGACCCGGTGGAGAGAACGGTTAGAGATTAGATTTCAAAAAATAGAAAAAATGATTCATCAATAAAACCAAATAAAATGATCATTAGTACTTCTGAATGTTAAAAGTAAGTAGAATAACCCAAAAAATTAGCGAAATTGATCTTCAAATTTTCTTATAGCGAACCAAAAGCATTTAGTAACAAATGTTGACATAAACATACTTGTGGCACCCAAACGACGAGTATCTCGAGCAATGTAATTGGCAAATATAATACTCCTCATGCTCGTCTTCCCAGAGCCGCTTTTCCCCATCAACAATACCTAAATAAAACAAAAAACCATCAACAAACACCATATCATAAAAGAAGCGAATCCAACAATCAAAAGTAAATGGCCATGTGATACTTGAGAAAATTAGCAATTTCATGTGAAAAATTTGGTCCAGTTCCTACATGTTTGTTTCCAAAAATGCATAAAATTTTGTTTCCAAAATTTGGGAAATGGCAGAAAAGATAAAAACGAACGCAGATAGACTACTTTTGGTTTTGATAACGAAAAAAGGTTTACTGATATATTTTGTGAAATTGAACTTTTTTTTCATTTTCGGTACCAAAATTAGTCTATCTACGTCCGTTTTTATCTTATCTACCATTTCCTAAAATTTAAAAAACAATATTTTATGTACTTTGGACATAAACATGTAGAAACCTAAAATCAATAAAATTTTCTAATTTACTGAGTACCACATGCCATTAAGGCCATGGATCAACCAGTACAGCTGACTAAATCAATAAAATCAGTTTCCCCCAAAATTGTTCCAAAATAATTCATTTTTTTAGTTGAAACTTTAGGACATAATAATTAACATATTAGCGGATGGCTGTCGACTTTAAATAGTTTCTAACAACTAAAATAATGTTGGTGTCGTAAAACAGGATTAATTTTTTTGATATTTTAAAATTAATTGAAGTCTAAAACCAACCGCTAATATATTCTTTATTAGGTCCCAAAGGTTCTCCCAAAAAATTCATTATTGTGGAAAAATTTTGGGGGAAACTGATTTCTAACAAATTTTCCGAAGACAGCAATGCAGAAATATGTAACGCATTAATGTCTTCTCCGAAACATTTGTTAAAATTATTATTTTAATTATAAAGTGGTCGTATATAATTGGTGATGTCAGAGCCTACCATACGGACTTGAATGTAATACTTTAGTGCAAGTTAATTTAATAATTTGAAAATAAATAGTCAGTAATTCCTACCTTTTTCTTCATGCTGATTATGGATTTTATTGAAAATTTGCCAAATAATTTTGGGCAAGATTTTTCTGATAATATGTACTTGGTCAAACCTTCTATCACTTGCAAATACGCCACTTTACGGGGAGATTATTCGAATTCCATCACCTCACATATAAATGAACGCTGTACTTGACAGTTTTTCAATTTTTTTACAACTACGAAACACTACTTTATCAGCCCACACTTTGATCCTTATTCCTAAGTTGAAAATGTCACAGATGTTGACCGTTGGCCACCGTGGCGCTGGCTGTTCATGAGGCCGACCTTATACAGATTAGCATTATAGACCATTGAAATTTAACGTTTTTTGTGAAAAATTGGTGTCTGAAGTGCTTTTGTGTGCTTTTTAGGTAAATTGGAATGGTTTTAACAGTCGGTGATATAAAAATTTAAGTGAAAATGCGGAAATTTGCTGTAGGTTGCAAAACAGGCTACACGTCATGCTCTGAAAAAGTGCATTGTTTTGTGGTTTATTTATCACGAGCGCCTTTAACTTATTAAAATTTAATCTATACTAAATTTAAATCGCTTTGAATAAAAAAATCAACATAGCTGACTGACTGAACTTAAGGTATTATAGATAGGGATGGGCGATCTTCAAAAAAAAGAATTGATTTTGAAATTATTGATTCAATTTGATCGATTAATCGGTTAAAAAGATCGATTTTTGAATCGATCATCAAAAATCGATACCTTTTTCTGAAAATGATAAATTTCTGTAAAATAACCTTTTTTTAAAATGTTTTATAATAATTGGAGATATAATTGTTACTTGCATATTTTGTGAATTTAAATTATCAAAATAAAAAAGTGTTTATATCAATAAAAAAGGAAATTAGGCTTAAAAAACACACCATATTTGTGAATCAGGAACGTTTTTTATTTTTTTAAATTGCACAATTTCTAAAGCAATGCGTATTATTAGTGATAAAGTTTCTGACAAATATGAAGTATTACTATAAAGTTTATAATATTATTATACTTTGAATTTTGCATATCACTTAAAGTATTATTTATGATAAAATTTCTGGCATAAATATGAAGTATTACTATAAAGTTTATAATATTAATATACATTGTATATCACATTAAGGATATTTTCGTGGTCGACCCCTTGATCTCACGTTTAAACTAAAAAACAGTTCATAGGAACATTTCATAGAAATAGGAAACAGGAAAAAAAGAAAGGAGAATCGTTCGTAAAGATCGAATAAAAACATCAATCCAACCGATTAATGGAGTAAAAAAGATCGATCTCCGTAGAATCGAATCGAGATCGCCCATCCCTCATTATAGATAAAATACACATAATAAACTATGTGCATATGAGATCTAAATATCCATTATATTATTATGAAATATAGTATATTATGTTGATTATTATTTATTACAAACATCTTTTTTCTTTGTGTTTTCAAATACTTATAAAGGAATTTTATAAATTCTTTATAGTTTAATGTGATGTAAAAAAAAATATGATCAAGTAGTTTTTATCCCCAAAAATTTAATTTTTATGCATTTTTCCCATGCATTAAAATGAATTAAGGTCTCATGAACAATCAGCGCCCCTAGCGGCCACGGTCAATTCTTGTGACATTTTCGTTTCGCGGATTACGTGCATTCTGGCTAAGATGCAGGGGGCTGGATATTATAAACCTATATGCGGTGCAGGCACGGTCGTATAGACAGGTCTGGCATCTCCCGTGGTGGGGGATGTTCCCTTATTGTAGTCAGAATGTTTCATATTTTTGCCACGGATAGCGCTAGTATCGAGTAGTAGCCCGAATGACCGCGCTGTAGCATGTATGTATATAGATATATCCAGAACGTAGTCAGATGTGAAAGCCGTGAAAGCTGTCTGTAAACCACAAAGGAATAATAAGAAGACCAAACTGCAATGGGAAACTTTTCCAAATCTGGCAGGAGTAACGGCACGGTAAGTGCCCGGCTTGTAAGTTGGAAGTAGTGGAAAGGAGTGCGCAGTTGTCCTCTTCTTACTCACGGGAAAATGTGCGAGTGAGACGACTTGTTAAATTGATCTAAGCCAGAGAGGTTATGCAACCCGGTACGCGACACGACATTGCTTAGAAAAAAATTTATTATATTACATGCGATCTTCAAAATCTTGAAAATTTCTTGGATTAAATTCCCTCACCTCTAAAGAAAAAAACTATTCTACATTATTTAACACACGATTTACGAAGTACTATCAAATACCATAATTTCAATTTCAAGATTTACAATCTTATATTCGATATATCCTTACCACTTTTATAATGCACTCCTTTAGCTTTATAGGAGTCCTGAGATAATATTTGTTTTTGTTTTAAACAAAATTGAAATGGAACAAATATCTGCCGCTTGCAAATGATCAAAAAATCAATCAACATAACCACTCTGGCTTAGATCAATTTGACAAATTCATCTCACTCGCACATTTTTTCGTGATTAAGAAGAGGACAACTGCGCACTTGCGCACTCCTTTCCACTACTTCCAACTTACAAGCCGGGCACTTACCGTGCCGTTGCTCCTGCCAAGTCGCTTACATGGAGATAGGTCTACTTATTATTCCTTCGTGCTGTAAACCACGGGTATTCCTTCAACTACTCGATTGCAGTCCGCAAAGTCGTATGCCCAATTGAAGGCAGAGCCGCCATATTTACTTAGGTTGATTACAAAGAATGTTGCGGTAAATTCAAATTTAGTAAAAAGGGAAAAGTGTAAATATTGAAGAAACAATATGTAATCCATGCTTTTTTACCGGTATTAGTATTGATACTATAAATAATTAAACTTATAAAATGAAATTTATTGAATAATACTAAAATGTAACTCGGTAATATTTATTATTATGGTATATAATGTTGTATATATTTAAAAAGGCATATGTATTTATTTCTTAACTATAATTAAATGTAAATTTATTATAAATTTATGAAATATAGATTACAGAATTCGACGTAAACGTACCTTGGTGTAGTGTAAAAATTATCTCACGTTCTGAACGTGAACTATTAATAATAGTCACATATAATAACTATTTTTAGTATAAATTAATTCGCATTTCATAAATCAACCCTTATGTACCTGTACATAAACGGTTTTAAAAACTGAGAGAAAGCTCAATCTCCTTCTGTTTTAAAAAATGTTGAATTACTCGATCTTGTTGGCGTATTTCATAATACGTTTAAATTTCTGAGGAGTAATAAGTTGCTCCAACTGAAAAAAGTAACAGAAATAATTTTAAATATATACAAAAATTATAAACTATTGTATTTTGGTCGTTTACGAACATTTTAATTTATCAGAAAATAATAAAATTGAAAAAGAAACAAACCCTGAAATATAATTAATACTGAATGCAGATATTACATGAAAATTAAGTATGTACATGCTGTGACTGGTATGTTACTAGATAATAGAATCCAATTCTATAAAGACCTAAGTAATAATATAGAAGATTATCACCAAATAGTACAAAACATCAGGTTCGAAAGTACTTCACAAGCAGCAAATCACTTAATTAAAAATCACCAGAGTATCACAAATAATAAGTTTTGAATGTCAAACTAAAGTAGTGACTAATTTAACACTTTAATTTTTAAACTACATGCAAAAGTAATAAATAAACAATTCCTAAAAGAAAGCAATGATTTTATTTATTATTTTTTTATTATTTTTTTATTATTTTGTTTATTATTGTAATTATTATGGATTTTTTTCTTTTAAGAATTGTTTATTTATTACTTTTGCATGTAGTTTAAAAATTAAGGTGTTGAATTTGTCACTACTTTAGTTTGACATTTAAAACTTCTTGTTTGTGATACTCTTGTGATTTTTAATTAAGTGATTTGCTGCTTGTGAAGTACTTTTGTACCTGATGTTTTGTACTATTTAGTGATAATCTTCTATATTATTACTCAGGTCTTTATAGAATTAGATTCTATTATTTAGTAACATACTAGTGCAGAATTTGAGGTTAGGTTCATAACCTGTTGTATCCAAGTAATTTTATTTTTTAACTTTCTTTGATTTCACTCAATTGATTTTGAATATTATAAATTCAGAACGTTAATTAATTGCATTTTAATGTAAATTTTAAAAATAATAATCATTTTTAATTAAAAAATTCTGTCATAATTACCTTTCTTGTAATTCTATTTTATGAGAATATAAAAACACTCCTTTAAAGATAAAATGTGGAAACCTAGCTTCAAGTTTGCTTACGTAGGAAAAACTTTGCAGCCGACCCAAAATTTATGACATAACTAAATAAATAATTACTTACAGGAAATAACTATTTAATATTCATTCTTACCAATACCTTATGGTAATAAAGTACATCTATGAAGGGAAAAATTGTTACTGTCAATATTTTTGGTCGAAATGAGAAATTGAAATTTTGAGTTTAGAATTTAAATCCAATACTCTTACAGTCTTGCAAATGAAAATTAAATTACAGTTATTGAAATTTTACAAAAGTACAATGTAAATCAGATGAATTAATGATACAATGATCTAAAAATGAAAGAGTTTTAAAATCGTTTGAACTCAAAATTTTTTTAATTTT
This sequence comes from Diplolepis rosae, assembly GCA_030998225.1. Classification (NCBI taxonomy): domain Eukaryota; kingdom Metazoa; phylum Arthropoda; class Insecta; order Hymenoptera; family Diplolepididae; genus Diplolepis; species Diplolepis rosae. Next base: position 2,148,458 of record JAPYXD010000750.1, on the reverse strand, counting down.
CAAAGGCTTTTTTAAGGCTATAAGTGCTTTTTACAAGTGATTAATTAAAAGCTTACAAGAAAATCATAAGTGGTCAGATTAAAAAATAATGAGGTATTGAAAATTGCTTAATAGTAATATTTCCAATTTTAAATTGAATAAGTTGGGAATATTTAAATAAAAAGATCTACGCAAATAATTATTGTAGTTCCTCTTTAAAAAAATTTTAATTGCAAACAATTCCAATTGTAAAATATCCTCGATTTGCAAGCGTTTTTAAAATAAATCTATATAATTTAAAGTCATTTAAGTTATATATCGAAAAAATTGAAATAGTCCTCGGACTTTAGAAAACTAGGAAATTTATTCATGGAAATCATTTCAAATATCATTTAATGAAATATTTGAAATGAAACAATTATTTTTTGTGCCCTCTTTTGAGGATATTGTTAGAATTTCCTTTTCTTACAATTTTACTGGGAATTCTTATATAAATCAGGATCACCTTCGGTAAGTACGCTTTATTTCACTCTCTAAATCAAAATAAGTGCACTCAGAAAAAAGATTTGATTAAATCAAAGAAAATTATTTGCTTGAAAGACTTTCTTTGCTTTAAAGAAATGATTTGTTTAAATGAAATAAAATTTGTTTAATTCAAACAAAATGTCTTTAAACGAAATAAATATTTGTTTGAATCAAATTAATTTTTCTTCAAAATAAAGAAATTAATTCAATGATATATGGTCAAAGATATAAATTGTTTGATTGAAGGCAGAAATTTATTTGATTCAAACAAATATTTATTTGGTCCAAAGATGTTTTGTTTGAATCAAAAAAATTTTGTTTCAATAAGGTAGTTTTCATCATCGAAAAGTAAACCTCAGGCAAAAATTGATAATTTTGCCGTTAAGAATAGCAATATTATTATTGAAGGGCTATTTTGAAAGAGAAAAGATTAATTTCCATGAAAAAAATTTGAAATACAGAAAAATAATTTTGTTAATAAATTTTATTTTTGACCCAACTTTTTTTCTTATCGCTTCTTACCAAATTTCAAAAAATTATGCGATTCTAATAAATCATGAATCACTTTTTCAGAGAAAAGATTTCCCACAACTTAACCATTTACAATATTCGAAAATGAATAAATTATTATCAAATTCAGCAATTTGTTTATAAAAATTTCGTTTTGGAAAATGTTTTTTTATTGGTTTCAGCCTGTTATAGTTGAAACTAAACTTTCTAATTTTTGTATAGTAGTGACATCAAACTGATGTCACTTTGTATGTTTTTATTCGTGAGAGATGTTAGAGAAGAACTGACGAGGCCTGCCTGAACCTCTACATATATAGGCAGCTAAACCTAGGAGGGGGAGGTCATGAACCTCTACATATATGGGTAACTAAACCTGGGGAAAGGAGGTCATCATCTGGCCTGGCAATACCCCCCTTTTTAGACATGAATTAGTCTCTTAATTTACTAAACTCTTAACCTCCTTACTTTTGGTATTTCGGTGATCACCAAGGGTTGCAAGCTAGAATTGTACCTGACGACGTTCGTCGGCGTTGTTACCTTTGTTTTTACACAGAATATACAGAGTTTATTAGGCATACACTTTTGTATGAATTCGAGTATTCCTAATCTGTACAGAACATAGGCTGATCCTAATCCTAGCGCTGTGTAACCTAAATAGCTTAACCAATCTATAGTTGTTTCTCTCCATGTTCTTAGTCTTCTGTTAGTGGCTATTGATTTTAACATATTTTCTGCATCGTCTAGGCTTAATTTGGCTTGTCGTAATTCATTGTTATCTATAATTTTAGGGAGAAGTATTAATTTACTTTCTAAGGTTTTTAGATCGTCGTTAGAGTAACTTATGTTATAGGTCACATTGAATTCGTTGTAAAATTGTCCCTTTAGATTTTTGCTAAGGTACAGTGCGTCCATTCCATTATAGATTTTACAATTTGAGCCCGTCAGTAGTGAGGGTTGTTTAATCTTTAGGTGTTCTATTCCTGTTTCGCAGCTAATATCTAAATCTACCTCGTTCATTAGTACTATTATGTATCCGTTTAGTACGGGTATGAGGGTTTCTTTGTGTAAGGCAAAAGGTGAAGTTTTACATTTGTTCTCTGAGTATCGCTTGAATATCGTAGCATCGCATGTTTCACTGTCAGTCAACCTAAAGTTTGGTTGGTTTCTTTCGCAAATTTTATACTCGCTTATCGTCGTACATTTATTTATTGTTTCCTCGTCAGTAATTACATATGAGTCTCTAAATTTTATTAAATAGTCATGGTCGGGAATTACTGCAAAATATAGGTTTTGGATAGGATAAGGGATAGGTATAATATGTTTGATGGTACCCTCTTCCTGTTCTATGATGGGAATTTTGAGTATATAGGTGAATAGTCCTTTCAGGATGGCAACTGATAGTTGACTTATCCCGATTATATGCTGATAGCAGGTTTCGTCTGCATCAAAATGGTATCTTGTTCTGTGTTTTTCTTCAAATTCCTTAATAGTTGTTTTTAACGTAGCAGGTGTTAATATTTGAGGATGGATGATTCCATGTTTACCGTCGTTGATAGCGTTGATGGCCATGTCTATGTCTTCGCTTGTCTCGTCAATCATTATGGCTGCTATTAGCAGCTTACTGTTAACGAAGCTGTCCCTTGATACTGGACTGGTCTTCCAAGCTTGGTTCTTCTTCTTCAGTACTAATTCCGGTTTTTTCCATTGCTTCTTGTAATGTGTCCTTAGTGATGGGAAAAAGTCTGGATTGACATTCCGCTACTTTATTTTCTTTTCCTTTTACATATTCTATTTCGTATTCGTATTCTTCCATACGAAGTCTCCATCGTAAAAGTCTTGAGCTAGGGTCTTTCACATTGTGTAGCCAAACTAAAGCACGGTGGTCTGTTTGAATTTTGAATTTCTTTCCGAGAAGATATTGTCTGAGGTGTTTCATAGTCCATACAATTGCTAAAAGTTCTTTTTCAGAGGTGGTGTATTTTTCTTCGGCTTTGTTCAATGTTCTTGATATAAAAAGACAAGGGTGCCCGTCTTGGCTCAATACTGCTCCTAATCCACAGTTGGATGCGTCCGTAGTCAGTATAAATTGTTTGGAAAAATCAGGGAATTTTAAAACTGGTGCGATTACCAATGCGTTCTTCAAATCGTAAAATGCTTTTTCGCAGACTGGGGTCCAATCGAATATTGTCTCTTTCTGAGTTAGCTTTGTTAAGGGTCTCGCTATAGTAGAGAAATTCTTGATGAATTTCCTATAGTAACCTGCAAGTCCTAAAAATGATTGCACATCTTTTACAGTTTTCAATGGTCTGAATTCTTTTATGCAGTTTATTTTTTCAGGGTTGGGTTTGACTCCTTCTTTGGTTATTATGTGTCCAAGGTATTCTAGTTCTGGTTTAAGGTATTCACATTTTTTCGGTTCTAATCTTAGTCCTAACTGGTAGATTCTTTCCATGACTGCTACTAAGTTCTCATTATGTTCCTGAGTTGAGCTTCCGAATATCACAATGTCATCTATGTACGCAAAGCATTTCGTTCCGATTAATCCTGTGAATGCATTATCCATCATTCTTTGGAAAGTGGCTGGTGCGTTCTTTAAACCGAAAGGCATGCGATTGTATTCGAAATGTCCTTGGGTTGTAGAAAACGCAGTGTACTTTTTGTCTTCTTCCTTCATCGGGATTTGGTGGAATCCAGCTGAGAGGTCAAAGGCAGAAAAGAACTTAGCTTTTCCTAAGTGGTCTAATATATCGTGGATCATTGGTAATGGGTAAGCATCTTGATCCGTGTCTTCATTAATCTTTCTGTAGTCAATTACCATTCTTAATTTATTTCCTTTTTTCGGTACTATCCATAAAGGTGAGTTGTATGGTGATTGGCTTTCTCTTATAATTCCCTTTTTTAATAACTTTTCTGTTTCTTCTGGGTCAAACTGTCGGTGTTTTTCGGGTAATTTGTGGGATCTTAGATTGATTATTTTTCCATTTTTAAGTACTATTTGATGTTCGGTAAGGTTAGTACATGGAAGTGGGTCTGATTCAAAGGTGAAAACTTCCGAATATCTGGCTATCATTTTTTTGATGAATTCTCTCTGGTCTTTTTCTAAATGATCTAATCTTGAAGCTTTCAATAATTCATTTAGTCGAAATGTCATTTGAGGTCCATTACTTTCATTTGTGATTATTTTTAATATAGGTTCGTAGCTAATCTGGAGATTTACTTCTTTAGGGTAATCCTCATTATTTTTCAATGGGATTTTTATTTGTCCGTTTCGTATAGTGTAGAGTCCGTCGGGGATTTCCTTATCATCTATAATGATAATATCTTGATCTTCTGCGTCAGTTGAAATGGTACATATCTTTTCGGATTTTCCTGGTATGAAATCATTGCTTAGGTGCAAAGGTAGCTTTACCTTATTTAGCACGAGGTGACTGTTCGTGATCGCATATCTTGGATATTTTTCAAAGAATTTAATTCCAATTATACCTCCTTCTGGTAAGGGAAAATCGTTGGGTACTATGTAGAAAACGTGTTCTTGTCCAAAAAAGTTTAATTTTGTAGAATATTTAGAGATATGCCGATCGTTACCCATTAGGAATGTTTTGTGGGTAGATTTCCTTTCGTCTCTATCATCCAATATTTCTTCTTTGATTATGTTTATAGCAGCTCCTGAGTCTACTAATAATCTGTATCTTCCAGTTTTTCTTCTGGCATCGATTGTTCGTAATCTTCCGCATATGGAAGAAATTCGGCTGATTCCTCGAAGATCAGTTGCTCCGTTATTTCTTCCTCTGTCATGTTTTACGCTTCTGTTTCTTCCTCTTGGATTGCTCTTACCGGAGGTGGTCGCTTGAAACCATGGCCTGGGGGAAAACCCTGCTTCACTTGGCACTGTGAAGATATATGACCTATTTTGCCGCACTTGAAGCAATTCATTTTAAATCTGTCACTCAGTGGTATGGTACTATTCTGTGCTCTAGGTGTAGTATTTGCACTGAGTCGAGGTGGTCCGGGTGATTTGGCCCATATTTTTACTGGTGGTTTGATAATTTGTCTGACAGGTTGGCTGTCTTTTAACCATGTTTCAGTTTCGATGGCTAATGCTTGAGCCTCGTTTACTGTGTTCGGTTTTAACAGACGTACCTGCATTCCAATTTCTCTTTTTTAAATTTAATAAGTAACGGTTAACGGCTTCTTCTTCTTCCAATTCTATTTTAAGTCTTCGTTTAGTGGGGTTTACGTGCTGGGATTGGACAAGGTAATTTATTTCATTTGTTATTTGTCGAAACCTCGTCGTGAAGTTCTGAACCGTTTCTGTTAAGCCTTGCTTGCAGCTTTCTAATTTAGATTTTAATGAAATTAATGAACTGGTTATTGTTTCAATTGCTAACTTGGCTCCCATTTTCCGTTCCTCGTGTGGTGCTGTTGGGACAGTTGTTGGGAAAAATTGTGATTGACCGTAAATATTTTCCTGCCTTGGTCTAAATGTTTCTTTTCTTTGGAATGTTTTTTCTTCGACCGAAGAATGATCGTCTGTCACTTCTGGTCGTTGCTGGGATTCACTTTCTGTTTCTACTGTCCCTGCTCCTCCTAATTACTTTGATAATCTTGAAATTTCATCTATCCTAGTTTCGTTTTCTTTTTTCAGGGCGTTGAATGAGATAGTCAGAGTTTCCATTTGGCTGTGAACCCTTACTAGTCATTCGTCAGTGGTGTAAGAGGGGGACTGGGCCCTGACGGGAGATTGTGCTCGAGACATGAGAGTGGTTGTGATTGGAAAATTTAAAGAGGATGAGTCCGTATCGTAGGATGAGTCAGTTTGATAGAGCGTGCTATCTCGGTGTTTATCAAACGCCAGTGTACCTACTTATCTATTGTCTGTGACTCGGGTGTAGAATGTCGCGATAAAATTTTAAATGTTTATTTTTTAATACAACAAAATGCAGTACAAGTTGCTACAAACTGCTACTGATTTTGAGGTAGTGATACTTAATTTGTTAAGGGTGGCCAGTGCTTGTGAACACACAGAGTATAGCCAACCCGATCTTGCCTCAACTTTACCTCACCTATACCGTAGTACAGTAGCCGTGCAACGTACGTAAAGAGGATTTATACTCTAAGGCCCAAGATCGATTGAGAAATGTTTACAATACTTTCACTTTCTAGAAGTAATGCTTACTGTGCTACTCGTGGCCTGATGAGGGATCCGTAGACCACCTGCCTTCCTTTACGTTTCGAAGAGATGAGTCAGCTTACTGTTGAGAACCGGTTACCTGGCTGGGCGTTGGCTGCTTACTTACGCAGATGCGTCTTCCGCCTGATTGCGGGCCTCGTTCAATTTTAATGGAATCTTTCACTGATAATTTACGTGGTATAGTGGCTACTAAATTCACCAACTAATTTTTATTATCAGCTACTTATTCCTGTTTTCGGGCTTACCGTAGTGCAGTCCGGAGTTCTTCTTATTTTTAAAACTTCGTAAAGTTTCTTTAGCTTCTTGGGTCCGTGGATTCCAAGTCTCGCACAGGTCCGCGTTCTATGTGGATTTTCGTAGAAATTAAAAACCGAGAACTTAAGCGGATCGTGGCAGGATCGCCAAAATGTTACCCATATATGTAGATGTTGATGACCTCCCCCTCCTGGCTTTAGCTGTCTATATATGTAGAGGTTCAGGAAGGCCTCGTCAGTTTTTCTCTAAAATCTCTCACGAATAAAACAAGCAAAGTGACATCAGTTTGATGTCACTACTATCCAAAAAATAGAAAGTTTAGTTTTCACTATAACATTTTGGCGATCCTGCCACGATCCGCTTAAGTTCTCGGTTTTTAATTTCTACGAAAATCCACATAGAACGCGGACCTGTGCGAGACTTGGAATCCACGGACCCAAGAAGCTAAAGAAACTTTACGAAGTTTTAAAAATAAGAAGATCACCGGACTGCACTACGGTAAGCCCGAAAACAGGAATAAGTAGCTTATAATAAAAATTAGTTGGTGAATTTAGTAGCCACTATACCACGTAAATTATCAGTGAAAGATTCCATTAAAATTGAACGAGGCCCGCAATCAGGCGGAAGACGCATCTGCGTAAGTAAGCAGCCAACGCCCAGCCAGGCAACCGGTTCTCAACAGTAAGCTGACTCATCTCTTCGACACGTCAAGGAAGGCAGGTGGTCTACGGATCCCTCATCAGGCCACGAGTAGCACAGTAAGCATTACTTCTAGAAAGTGAAAGTATTGTAAACATTTCTCAATCGATCTTGGGCCTTAGAGTATAAATCCTCTTTACGTACGTTGCACGGCTACTGTACTACGGTATAGGTGAGGTAAAGTTGAGGCAAGATCGGGTTGGCTATACTCTGTGTGTTCACAAGCACTGGCCACCCTTAACAAATTAAGTATCACTATCTCAAAATCAGTAGCAGTTTGTAGCAACTTGTACTGCATTTTGTTGTATTAAAAAATAAACATTTAAAATTTTATCGCGACATTCTACACCAGAGTCACAGACAATAGATAAGTAGGTACACTGGCGTTTGATAAACACCGAGATAGCACGCTCTATCAAACTGACTCATCCTACGATACGGACTCATCCTCTTTAATTTTCCCAATCACAACCACTCTCATGTCTCGAGCACAATCTCCCGTCAGGGCCCAGTCCCCCTCTTACACCACTGACGAATTACTAGTAAGGGTTCTCAGCCAAATGGAAACTCTGACTATCTCATTCAACGCCCTGAAAAAAGAAAACGAAACTAGGATAGATGAAATTTCAAGATTATCAAAGTAATTAGGAGGAGCAGGGACAGTAGAAACAGAAAGTGAATCCCAGCAACGACCAGAAGTGACAGACGATCATTCTTCGGTCGAAGAAAAAACATTCCAAAGAAAAGAAACATTTAGACCAAGGCAGGAAAATATTTACGGTCAATCACAATTTTTCCCAACAACTGTCCCAACAGCACCACACGAGGAACGGAAAATGGGAGCCAAGTTAGCAATTGAAACAATAACCAGTTCATTAATTTCATTAAAATCTAAATTAGAAAGCTGCAAGCAAGGCTTAACAGAAACGGTTCAGAACTTCACGACGAGGTTTCGACAAATAACAAATGAAATAAATTACCTTGTCCAATCCCAGCACGTAAACCCCACTAAACGAAGACTTAAAATAGAATTGGAAGAAGAAGAAGCCGTTAACCGTTACTTATTAAATTTAAAAAGAGAAATTGGAATGCAGGTACGTCTGTTAAAACCGAACACAGTAAACGAGGCTCAAGCATTAGCCATCGAAACTGAAACATGGTTAAAAGACAGCCAACCTGTCAGACAAATTATCAAACCACCAGTAAAAATATGGGCCAAATCACCCGGACCACCTCGACTCAGTGCAAATACTACACCTAGAGCACAGAATAGTACCATACCACTGAGTGACAGATTTAAAATGAATTGCTTCAAGTGCGGCAAAATAGGTCATATATCTTCACAGTGCCAAGTGAAGCAGGGTTTTCCCCCAGGCCATGGTTTCAAGCGACCACCTCCGGTAAGAGCAATCCAAGAGGAAGAAACAGAAGCGTAAAACATGACAGAGGAAGAAATAACGGAGCAACTGATCTTCGAGGAATCAGCCGAATTTCTTCCATATGCGGAAGATTACGAACAATCGATGCCAGAAGAAAAACTGGAAGATACAGATTATTAGTAGACTCAGGAGCTGCTATAAACATAATCAAAGAAGAAATATTGGATGATAGAGACGAAAGGAAATCTACCCACAAAACATTCCTAATGGGTAACGATCGGCATATCTCTAAACATTCTACAAAATTAAACTTTTTTGGACAAGAACACGTTTTCTACATAGTACCCAACGATTTTCCCTTACCAGAAGGAGGTATAATAATTGACTACAGAAAGATTAATGAAGACACGGATCAAGATGCTTACCCATTACCAATGATCGACGATATATTAGACCACTTAGGAAAAGCTAAGTTCTTTTCTGCCTTTGACCTCTCAGCTGGATTCCACCAAATCCCGATGAAGGAAGAAGACAAAAGGTACACTGCGTTTTCTACAACCCAAGGACATTTCGAATACAATCGCATGCCTTTCGGTTTAAAGAACGCACCACCCACTTTCCAAAGAATGATGGATAATGCATTCAGAGGATTAATCGGAACGAAATGCTTTGCGTACATAGATGACATTGTGATATTCGGAAGCTCAATTCAGGAACATAATGTGAACTTAGTAGCTGTCATGGAAAGAATCTACTAGTTAGGACTAAGATTAGAACCGAAAAAATGTGAATACCTTAAACCAGAACTAGAATATCGAAAATCAAGAATATGTAACATTCGCAATAAATTCCACGGGATTCACACCCTTTGAACTCACGTTTGGAAGATTACCAAATATACCATCTCAAATTGAAAACTCACCCAATTTAACCCATCAAGATCTGATTAGAAAATGGAGGAAAAAATACGAGGAAAACATCAGGAAAGCTAAAGAAAGAATACAAGTGGAATTAGAAAAAACTAAGAAATGATTGGATGAAGGAATAACAAGAACGCATCCTTTATACAAGCCAGGGAACCTAGTTAAAATCTTAAATAACACCAAACAAAACAAATTAGAACAATCCTGGAAAGGTCCTTACGAAGTTATAGATTACCTAGATAATAATAATCTACGCATTAGGAATAAAGATAAAATACTGAGAGTACACATAGATCAGTGTATGCCTTATTTTTTAGATGAGGACCCTAGTACTTCTAATAGCGGCAATGGCCAACTGTAAAGCCAACTACACCTTACAACCGTCAAAATTCCCATTATAGAACAGGAAGAGGGTACCATCAAACATATTATACCTATCCCTTATCCTATCCAAAACCTATATTTTGCAGTAATTCCCGACCATGACTATTTAATAAAATTTAGAGACTCATATGTAATTACTGACGAGGAAACAATAAATAAATGTACGACGATAAGCGAGTATAAAATTTGCGAAAGAAAACAACCAAACTTTAGGTTGACTGACAGTGAAACATGCGATGCTACGATATTCAAGCGATACTCAGAGAACAAATGTAAAACTTCACCTTTTGCCTTACACAAAGAAACCTTCATACCCGTACTAAACGGATACATAATAGTACTAATGAACAAGGTAGATTTAGATATTAGCTGCGAAACAGGAATAGAACACCTAAAGATTAAACAACCCTCACTACTGACGGGCTCAAATTGTAAAATCTATAATGGAATGGACGCACTGTACCTTAGCAAAATCTAAAGGGACAATTTTACAACGAATTCAATGTGACCTACAACATTAGTTACTCTAACGACGATCTAAAAACCTTAGAAAGTAAATTAATACGTCTCCCTAAAATTATAGATAACAACGAATTACGACAAGCCAAATTAAGCCTAGACGATGCAGAAAATATGTTAAAATCAATAGCCACTAACAGAAGACTAAGAACATGGAGAGAAACAACTATAGATTGGTTAAGCTATTTAGGTTACACAGCGCTAGGATTATGATCAGCCTATGTTCTGTACAGATTAGGAATACTCGAATTCATACAAAAGTGTATGCCTAATAAACTCTGTATATTGTGTGTAAAAACAAATGTAACAACGCCGACGAACGTCGTCACGTACAATTCTAGCTTGCAACCCTTGGTGATCACCGAAATACCAAAAGTAAGGAGGGTAAGAATTTAGTAAATTAAGAGACTAATTTATGTCTAAAAAGGGGAGTGTTACCAGGCCAGATGATGACCTCCTTCCCCCAGGTTTAGTTACCCATATATGTAGAGGTTGATGACCTTCCCCTCCTGGGTTTAGCTGTCTATATATGTAGAGGTTCAGGCAGGCCTCGTCAGTTCTTCTCTAAAATCTCTCACGAATAAAACATACAAAGTGACATCAGTTTGATGTCACTACTATCCAAAAATAGAAAGTTTAGTTTTCACTATAACACGAGATGTAAAGAAAATTAACAATGACGTCTGGGCACTATTATTTTTTTGAAAAATTAAATATTGTGGAAGAACAACTGTGTAAACTAAATTGCTCTTTTGGCAAAGTATCACATGCTCTTAAGTCTAAATTTTCAATTAACTAATTAATTTACAATTTTATTTTTATAATTGCAATTATTAATTTGAATAATATTTGAAAAGAATAAAAATCCTGGAAACTAGAAGTTGTTCATAATGAAAAAAATTGGCCTGCTTCGCGGGCACATTCTCATCTCGCGCTTTGCGCGCAAGTTTGAGCGCGCCTAGGGCGCGAGATTTGATCGCTGTGCTTCGCGCTCCGTTCTTTCTCGACCTTGCGCTTCGCGCTCGGTCTTGTGCTCTTCGCATAGATTTAAATTTATTTCTTATAATTTGATACTGAAGCTCAAACCAATTTTATATTAATATTACAGATGATGTGAATTACACATTTTCTCAAAGTCACTCAATTTCTTTTTGAATTTAAGTGAAACAGGAAATTCAATTTACTTAAGACTCTATCGGCCTTAAGGAACACTTCTCATCATGACACTCATGCTTCGCGCTCGATTTTCTGTATACATTTCAGTAACTTTTTAATAAATTACATGATTAAAATGATTTATTTATTTTATTCCAAATATCTCAAAAAGAAAAACAATCGTAGACTTGATTTAAGGAAACGATTTTGCAGAACAACGCTTATTTCGTATCTCACATATTTTGGAGAAAAAAATCGAATTTTTTTAATATTAAAAATCAAAACATAAAATATACATCCTGTCCTGAAATGTCTTAATGAGAATTTTTAGACTTCATTCAGGCAAACAATTTTTCATCCAAACGTTTTTTTTGTATCTCACATATTTTGTCTAAAAAATGGATTTTTCGAATTTTAATCGTATTTTTTGGAATTAAATCGAAAAATATATGTTTCATTAAAAACTGTATGAGACAAAATTTGTAGATCTTTTCGACTCGAACAATTTTGTATTCTTACGTTTTTTTCGTATGTCACATATTATTGTTAAAAAATTGAATTTTGGATTTTCAATAGTTTTTTTTTAAATTAAAAATAAAAATATGCATCTTATGGAAAAATGTTACAATTTAAATTTGTAGGTCTTTATGTAGTAAATAATATTGTATTATAACGTTTCTAATTTTAGTTTAATTTTCACAATTTTGGTCGGTTGTGGCTGGTTAACGAACTTGTCCCAACTTTTACGGCTCTGATAAAATATGTCAAAGCTCAATTCAATCCGATAATACTATCGAGAGTTATCGAGTATACGACCTACTACTACTACAGACAGACAGACACTTTCGTAAAAACCGTTTTTTCTGACTCAGGGGGTCTCAAAACGTAAAGATTTGATGAAAATTTCGAAAGTCATTTTTCACATAAAACCAACACCTTCTCATCCATGATGAGAATGTAAAAAAAAGAATTAAAAATACGAAAATATGAAAATAAAAAATTAAACTTTTTAAAAATAAGAAACTAATTCTCTTTCTATTGCATACATGTTCAAATTATAATAATTAAATATTGGTTTATCATTCATGTACTTATCTTTCACTGACAGAAAGTTAATTGAGCAATGCATGTTCACTGTAACCTATTTCAATATCAAAATGATACTATAAAGCAAAATAAAATACACATAAAGTAACATTGAAACACTTTACACGTCGCTTTTCCTTGCTTTGTTTTTCAATTTTTAATTTTATTTAATATAAATAATTTAAATTTATATTTTTAAAGCGCGCTTACTGTTTTTGGGTATCTCAGCGGGTGGACGGGAATGGAGGGAGAGACATTTAGCGCCTCTATAATGCTTTCGAGGAACTAATTTGATTTTTTTTTTTTTTTTTGTGACGAGGAAAAATGGCAAACTCTTTTATAGACGTTGTACAGGACTCTCCTAGGACGGGTCTAGGCATACCTGTTAAAACCAAAAAACCCCCTCTCTCGAACCAATATACCACCCGCGGAACCGCCTTTCGGCTTTAATCTTCACGGATGGTTGGTTGCATTAAAGTCGCGTACGACTCTTCCGTCGTCCGTTCGCTCGGAACTTCCATCTACGGCCACACGCCCACTAGGATAACCGACTAGCCGCGTCACCCAGGGGAGAAACAAACAGATTCCTCCCCCGAACGTCGCGGACAGTCAAGTCTACCCGAGACGCAGGACCGCGGGTGCAGGCCCCGATGCGATTTCCACTGGCCCTCCCCGTTGTTTCGCTCCCGACGCCCATCAAGTTCTCTCGTCTTCTTCACAAGTGTGACGAATGACTCGATGAGCGTCCAGAACCGTTCAGACCATGGGAGTGAAACCCGCTATGGAAGGGGAGAAACACGTCCATGCAAATGTGGGGGAATTACGCAGCCAATTGAAAATCACCCAGAAAACCATGAGAGTGAAGGCCGCTTTGGGAGGGGAGAAACACGTCCATGTAAATGTGGGGGAATCACGCAGCCAATTAAAAATCCCCCAGAAAACAGTTGATCTCGCGGTTCAGAAGAGTCATAGCAGCATGTGAAATTACATTTAGTCTAAAGCCAAGGAAATTAATGCTAAATACTCCAATGAGGCACCAGAGGGGATCAAGTTATGAAATTACAAGACAAAATTTACTGCTTAATACATAGTAATACAAAGTTTTGCAATTTCAGCACCTAATCGCTTCAGATGTATAAAAATTTCATTTTAGAATGTATTCTGGCAAAGGGGACAGGAGGGCAGCGGGAGCACTGAAAGGCTCCATGCAAAAGTGTGGGATCGCATGCATTTACCGCCATGTTTGTTTCCAGTAATTTACCATTGGGTTTCACCCCCATGGTTCAGACTGGAGCATGAGAGGGACCACGTGTCAGTAGTAAGTTCGGAACCCACCGCCTGACCGAGGACCTCCCTAGCCATATCCCACGTTGCGCAGACGAAGAGTGCGTGCTCTGCGTTATCCATCGGGAAATCAGGCGGTAGGTCCATCTCCCTGTCTGCTCACCATGCCATCTCATCTGCCAATTCTCGACGAGTCTGCGCCTCCCATCCTTGCGGATGGCCTCCTTCGCGCGAGCGATTTCCTGCAGGTCGGCGCAGGTAAGCTCTTTGCGAAGCTGAAAGGTTTCCTGCCTTTCCTCCGACAGTAAATCTATTGGTTGGACGCTCGCCAGGACTAGCATAGCGCTCGTCGAGATAGTTCTATATGCCGAAACTATTCTCAGCGCGACAAGTCTCTGCGCCGAGAACAGCTTCTTCTGGATAGCATGGTTTTGCAAGGCATTGGCCCAGACCGGAGCTGCATAAAGCAGCTTCGAATGGACCACGCTCGCCACCAATCTGTTTTTCGCTTCCCTGGGTCCACCAATGTGTGGCATAAGCAGGGCCAAGTTCTCTCCACATTGGATGGCTTTGGCAGCTGCGATCTTTAGGTTTTCACCAAAGCTAAGCCTACGATCTCAGGGGCCATTTTAAGACCTCTGCCATCCAACCAGCGCTTCGCTCGCCACAGACTTTCATTGATCCTCAGCTCTAGGATTCCGACGTCGTCAGCGGCGCACACGACAAGTGCGTCATCCGCGAAGCCGACGATGCTCGTTCCAGCAGGCAGGTCCATGCGCAGCAAATCGTCGTACATGACGTTCCAAACGAGTGGACCCACCCGCGACCCCTAAGGGGCGCCACATGTCATCTCCTCCTTGAGAGACCATTTGTCGCCCTCATATATCACCCACCTGTCGCTCAGATAGTCATCTATCATTCGCAACAGGTAGTCTGGAACCTTTTTCCGCACCATCGCCTCGATGCAGACGTTCCATCTCGCGGTATTGAACGCATTGCGTATGTCAATGCTAATCAACGCACAGAATCCCTTACGCTTACCAGTTCCTTTTCTTGCATTTGTGGCGATGTTAACCACAGCTTGGATGGCGTCCACAGTGGACCTGCCTTTCCTGAATCCGAACTGGTTTTCCGAGAGCCCGTTCTCCCCGACCAAGAGAGCCTGAAGCCGTTGTAGAATCAACTCCTCCAGAAGCTTCCCCATCGTATCTAATAAGCATATTGGTCTATACGACGAGGCAACCCCTAGAGGTTTGTTGCCCTTCCTCAGCAAAACCAACCTCTGCTTCTTCCAATCTGTGAAGAACCTCCCCTCCCGACGAGAAGAGTTAAAGACTTCTAGGAGGATCTCCGGGTATGCCCCGATCACCTGTTTGAGGATCTCGTTTGGCACCCCGTCGATCCACGGCGCTGTATTTGCCTTAAGCCTTCCACCCGCTCTCTTTAGTTCTTCGAGAGTGAAGAGTTCTTCGCGCCAGACCACGCAGGAACTTCAGTCCTGTCTTTGGAACGGCTCCACGTGTGAAAACAAGCTTCGCACAATGTACTGGACTCGATCGGGATTATCCAGGCCCGGGGTCTTTCTTCTAGCCACCAATCTCTTGGTGACTATTTTGAAGGCGAGAGCCCATGGGTCCTTCTCGACCTCACCGTTCAAACCGGGGGAGAAGTAGCAGCTGTACACACGCACACCCGCCACCTCCACCCAAACGAACCCCGCATCGCTCTCCAGGAAGTCCCCGACGCCCAAATCAAGGTTACAAACAAGGATGCCGGCCCTCCTTTATGCATCCTGATACCAAGCAGCGTTTTCGGACCACTTTTACTGCTTACTAATGAGCAGCACATCGGCCCCCTCTCCCTGGCAGTCTGCATCAGGAGGTCCTGGACATCCTTCCCCCTTCCGAGGTTGAGTTGCAGGGACTTCAATTCCTGCCTTTCAACCTCCGAAGCTCTCCCCAGAAGACCTGGCAGGAGCCGCTTCCTGACACATGGGCGACATCTTTGTCGCCCCTGTTTGCGCATGTCAGGCACATTGGTTGCGTCTTACAACTCCTGGCCAAGTGTCCCGCGGCGCCGCATCTCCAACAGGCGTTTTTCCTGTCGGGGTTGCTGCAGCCCCGGGACCCGTGGCCGTACCCAAGGCACCTGAAGCAGCGGGCGACTTCCACGTGCTCGCGAATGCGGCACGCTACCCATCCGATCCTCAATTTACCTAGCTGAATCAGACGCGCGGCGTCTGCCTCAGCTAGCCGGATCACTGCAGTCTTCACCCCACCAAAGCGGTTGAAGAGCCTGCAGGACCCCTCAAAAGCTGGTCTGCCCAATGCCAAGCACAGGGCAGACAAAACCTTCTCTTTTTCAACGGTCTCTTCGAGGTCCCTAATTTCGATGGACCTCGTCGAGACCAGGGCTGAAATCTCTGCCCTCTCCCCGACCGCCAGGTCGAGCTCCTTTCGGAAGGCCTAAACGTCTCCCCCCTTTTTGAGGACCAGAAGGACTTCTTCCTTCCTGGTCCTCCGGATAGACAGGACCTCAAGTCCTGTCTTCCGGGGGTCGACTTTCGTCTTCATCTCCTTCAAGATGTCGGCGTAGGACTGGCCGTCCTTCTCCGATACCTTGATGGCGTCGCCCGACCGGAAGGGCGAGAAGCGCTTCGAAGTCCTCTTTTTGTTTCAACCCTGTGCTTCTTGCACAGGGTCCTTCGCCTTCCTCTCCGTATCCACTTTTTTATTTTCCTTTTTCTTTTTTTTCTTTTTGGCGACCACTTGCTCATTCACTCCACTCATTCATTTTATCAGCGCATCGTGCGTAGAGGAGCGGGTCGGAATAGATGGGAGCGGGTGTACCCTCGGACCGAAGTCCTACCCCAGTTCCCTGAGGCCCAACCTCCGCTTAGCCGGTCTCCGGAAGAGACGGACAGACCGGACTCGCTCGAGGCAACACAGGCTCCGACACCTGTGTTCAATACGCACTACCTGATCAAGGTCCCGAAGGGGCTGGCTTCTGATCCCGCATGGCACACTACCTCGGCAGAGCTAGGCTCACAGCAGCCTCGCCTCCTCGTGGGTCGGGGAAGACACCACTCGGCGACGAAGCACTCCCAGTGGGGCGCCATACGGAAACGATCGTTTAGACTGTTCTTGGTCACAGACTGCGGAGGCCATGCAGTGTCCCCCAGGAGATTCCATACACCAATTCGCTCTTAGCCTCTTTCAAGAGGGAGACCGTCTATAGGTTCTCCTCTCACATTCGAAGGACACATATCACAGTCATGCGGCGCTGACATTCGTTCAGTTCACTCATTCTTCACAAGCAATCTCAGACTCTCTCTCAGCGCCGCTACCTGGGGCATACATCCTTCTCTATGCATGGGTATGGACGCGTTTATAGCGTCCCCCACTCTCAACCTGGGATAGACCCGTTTATAGGGCACCCTTTACGCAATGGGAAGATGCCCGTCTATAGAGCCCCCTGCATTTGTTCAACTATAATTGGCCGCATCTAGGTTTATAATATCTTTGAACAAATATTGCACATATGAGCCCTATTATGGAAAAAACTTTGGTAATGTAAAAAATGTAAAATATCGTGAGAAAATTTACATAAAATTGTACAGAAAACATCGGTAAATTATCTAAAAACTTCCTTAGGAATAACAATAAAATTCTAGCACATAAATTTAATGTAAATCAACTAAAACACTAGTATATATTTGTGTCTAAATGCTACTGAAGATATAGATGTAGGTACATATTGATACCCACGTTCTAATATGTCGTATCCCACATGCCGATTTTCACGAATTCTAATATGTCGTATCCCACATCCATTGGTTAAGTCAGCGCCAGCGATGTGACAGTCAATTTTTATTTTGTGATTAGTCTTAAGTTTATTTTGAGAAATTATCTAATAAAATGAGTAAGAAGGTAATTACAAATAATATTTTTAAAACTCCAATTAAATCTAGAGCATCCGCTGAAACCTCTGTTTGTAGATCGATTAAAAAGAACCAAAAGTAAATGGCAACAATTACAGACATTAAAAAAAGTGTTGCTGAGAGATACACACTGCTTCTATGATAATATAAAATATATTGATGATACTGACTCTGCTTCTGACCAATCTCCATCAATAAAAAATTTGGAAGCCGAGAGTAAAAATATAGTTAATGTAACTGAAAAGACTAAGAGTAAGAAACGAAAAGCTAATCAAGTTAATCTTGGTGTTAAAAGCAAAGTACTGCGTACTAATAATAGATTTAAAAAACCTGAAGATAATGATATTAATTATAAAGGAAATTGTGATAATACCAGACGAAAGAAGACAAAAAATTTTCAACAATCTCAACAAGAAAATGTACCTCAAGTAAAAAAAAACAAAAAAAATTAAGAGTACTTAAAATGAAAAAAAAATGTTTTAAGCAATATTAAAGATAGAAAAATAAAATGTATCAATAATGTTATATTATAATAATTATGAATTAAACCATACAAGATAAGAGAGAAAAATGTTACGTATGGGATGAAACAATATTTAATTATAAAACGATTAAATCCATTTTCTTTCTAAAATACATTTTAATTTTTTCTTCTTGCGTAACCCACATAAATATCATAAAATTTATTTAAATAATTTTTGTTGCTTTAGTTATTATTAGTTATGCATTTTTATGAACGTACAAAACAAAAATTTGTTTATATTTATTTATTTGTGCTAGCAAGACGTTTTTATCGTTTCCTGAAAAATTTTCCAAATGTGGGATACGACATATTAGAACGTGGGTATCGATATGTAGTATAAAATTACAAAGGATTATTTATGAGAATTATCATAGAATTGCTAATATTAATTCTACACTGTCAGAAATTTCCCAGAACATGTGAGTGGAGTTGTATTCAGGTACAACCTCCTAAAATTTAGACAGAATTTCAGGAAATTCTGTTACTTTTTGGTAAATTTATGAAAAAAAAATTTATTATTAAACTTCAGTTCCAAAGTGTTGAATATTCTGTATATGTTTCGCTGGAAATACTGATACTTTTAATAGGAATAATTTTACGTTTTGGAAAACTGAAGTTCAATGCACTTAAATGTACCTGAAAATTCATTCTCATGCAACTCTAACTCAGTTACAGTTACGCAATTTTATGATAATTTTATAAAAGTTCTGTTACAGTTTAGCAATATTTTATCTACTGTTTTAAAATTTCAGAAATAAAGATCACTGATGAGGACTTCGATTAGAGTCGAAATGTTTGAAAGTATGTGACTTTCTGAGGTATCATTTCTGGACCCTAAAGCCAATTATTAACAACAACATCGTATAGAATTTTGATCTATTATCACGATGTAATTAGGAATGTGGATTTTTAACCTTAATTTCTTATTTTTTTTAAATAAAATATTTTCCACTAAATTTTTTAATTGATATAGTTGATTCACGCACCATAAACTTTTTTTATACTATTTTATTAAAAATAAATATTTTATATTTGTATTTTATATAAGAGAAATCGTGAAGTGTAATTTTGTATGCAAATTTAGATGTAATTTTGGTTTTTTTGAATAATGAAACCTTTTATTCACAGTTTTATAATGAAATTCATATGTGAATAATATTACGTATTTTAAAAAGCTTTTAGAGTATTTTATTTGAATGAAATTTTTTTCAATGTTGCCTTATACCAGAGAAGAAACTCTACTGCATAATTTCGAGTGTATAATTAGATATAATTTATGTATTACTTAAGTATTTTAATATTTTATTTTTTAAACTCCAATATCATATTTTATCATTCCTTAATATATAATATTCTCTACATAATTTTCTAATTGAATTATTTGATTTGCACAGTTAAAAAATATTGAAATTGGTATTTTTTTTTGAAACTTTAAAAATTTATTGACATTAAATTTCAATAGGAAATCATTTTTTAAGTGTTTAGATCATTATAAAATTTAAAATAAAAGCTTTATATATCCATTTTAGGTGAATGTTTTTAAAAATATCTAAGAAAGAAAGGTAATATCTTAAATTATATATTTGGTGATTTTAAATTTGTCGTCTGCTTCGCGCCACTTTAACACGAAGTCAACAGAAACATAATTTTCGATCTTGGCTCAACAGACGAAAGCGTGAAATCGAAGCGAGGAAGTGGGGACACACCGACACGGCGCGCTTGATTGTGTGTGCTCCCACATGGGAGCGTGGTGAGGGCCGCCAGCTCCCACGATCTGGGATCACTGGTGCAGGCCTCGTTCCCCGCGAAGATTGTAGACGGCGCGTCCGGTGAAAATGTGTTACGAGCCGCTTACGTGTGAATTGCGCGCACTCTCTGATTGGTCAGTTCTTTAGTGGCGTAAATCCTTAAGAGGAACCAGGAGAATGTATGATTTGAAAATAAAGCACAAATCTCGAGAAAGGTTATTGTTTAATAATCAAATATATCATATTATTTCACGACCCGTTAAGTCTAGACTTATAATTTGAAATACCGATCTTCGCGACGATTTACAAAAGATCTCGATTTTCTACAAATTCGACGAGGGAATTTGTAGAAGTTTAACGAAAGTATTCGATTGCAAGTCCTGAACATTCTGACCTTCCTTCACTCCACCAAACTCACGCATCCCCTTTCACAACTCTCCCCCACGCATCCCCTCTCTCTCAATTTCACACACTGGCCCTCGCTAGGCCCAGCCCAACTTCCCGGAGAAGCTCGACCAGGGAAAACCGAGTCCGGAGAAGCCCGATTCGGAAAACCACAGTCCCAGCCTCTCTCCTCTTAGCTGCAATTTTTTTATGGTGCTTGCAGTGAAAGCGCAAGAGAAAGCAGTAAAACAGTAAATCTTACAGGATTACTTTTTACTCCCTTCTGGCGACCAGACATGCTATTTTAAATCTTTTTAGGTGTACGTGACTAACTGGTTCCTATATCTATTTAGCTGGCCATTCCGTTTAGTTTCTTGCCTATCTAAAATATAAATGCATATCACATTTATAAATCCCTGATTCTATCCTAACTTAATTTATTTAAGGGGGTCTTCTACCTTGTGGCTTCATTTTTGACACAGTTTTTTGAATATTAGTTAAAGGAAAACTAAAAACGCAATCGAGATGCGATTTATTGCATACAACTTGTTTATTTAAATACATTTAACACTAATTTTACTGAAAATTTTCCGTCTTCGATTTGACCGTGACTGGACCTTGAAGTATCCCTTGCAAAAAATGCATACACAAATGGTTGACACGATTCAGCTCATAAAAATCGTCTGGAACAAAAAAATCAAAATGATTTAGTTTTATTATCAGCTTGGCTATCGTTTGACAGATGCGATTTTCAAAATTTGAAAATTTCGCAGAACACTCAACTTTAAAAAAAAATAATTTTTTTTTCATGTTTTCGAGGTTAAAAACATCTGTAAAAATTGTTTAAATAAAAAAAATCTAAAAAGCATCTGTCAGACGATAGGCACATGTTTTTCACAAATAAGGTCGAAATGTTTCAACAGAAAATAAAATTGCGAGAAGTTCTTTTTCGATTGTTGAGTAATTTACTTCTGTTTCTGACAGGGTTCTGGACGCGTACGCGATTGGAAGGACTTTACCATCGAGTTCTTGGCTTAACACCCCCCCCGAGACCATAGTTGGAGGCATCACTAGAAACTATAAAAGGTTGACCGAAATCAGGATATTGTAAGAGAGGGTAAGTACAGAGTATGTTTTTTAGTTTATTGAAGGCTTCGTTCTGACTTTCTGTCCATTTAAATAAAACATTTTTTTTTAGAAGATAACTCAGAGGCTTTGCAATAGATGAGAAATCAGGGATGAACCTGCGGTAGTCACCGACAAGACCCAGAAATTGCTTAATGTTCTTCGCGTTTCGAGGTTGAGGGAACCTACGTACGGCTTCTACTTTCTTTGGATCGGGTTTCACTCCATCTCGAGTGATAGTATGACCGAGGTAGCAGACTTCCTTACGTAGGAAGAAACATTTCTCGGGTTGAAGGCTTAGGTTGGCTTTGTCTAAACGTTCGAGTATGTTCCTGGTATGTTCTTCTAGGGAGCTGGCATATATAACTATATCGTCCATGTAAACGAATAGTTCTATGCCCTGAAGACCGGACAAGACCCTATCCATTAGTCGTTGGAAAGTGGCAGGGGCATTTTTAAGACCGAACGGCATTCTATTGAAATGATAGTGTCCGAACGGTGTGGAAAAGGCTGTCTTAGCTTTGGATTTTGGATGCATTTTTAGCTGATGAAAACCCATAGCAAGATCCAGAGTGGAAAAATATTGAGCGCCGCCTAATTGATCCAATATGTGAGTGATGTTCGGTAGGGGATAAGCATCTTTTACTGTTTTTTCGTTCAGCTGGCGAAAGTCGATGACCATTCGCCAGCGCTTGTTTCCGTCAGGGTCTGGTTTTTTGGGAACAATCCATACTGGCGAGTTCTAGGGTGAGTCTGAGTCTTTAGTAATTTTGTTCTTTAATAAGTCTTTAGTCGGTTTTGAAATTTCTTCGTTATGTATTTCTGCCTGTCTATATTGTTTATGAAAAATAGGAGTATCGTCAGTCGTGTTTAATTCGTGGGTGATTACGTCGGTGGCTTCTAATGTATCTCCTTCTAAAAAGAAACGGTGAGAGTATTTAGATATTGGATCGAGAAGGCTGCTCTTTTCCATGTCATTTAATTGGGGCAAATTAAACATTTGAAATAAGTCTGATATTCGATGAGCTGGATCCTTCTTAGGGTTGTTTTCGGATTCGTTTTTTCCTCTAAGTTTTTTATCTCGTGCCTGTTCCAGGGTTCAAATTCCTGAAGTTTTACGGGAGGGATAATTACCTGCATGTCGCTGTGTGTAGTATTTATTGCAAATAACTTTAAGTGACCGTTTTTGGGTTTTACTAGATTTTCTCCTATATAAATGCCTTTACCGGTTTTAATCGTTTCGAAATAGCATTCGTTTAAAACAGTGTTCGCCACAGGCAGGTTAACGCATTTTATTGATCTAGCGGGTAAATTAATGGAACACGGAATTACTGTATTAATCAGAGGAAGGTTGGGTGTTACTTCATCGTTTCTGAATTTTAGAGAGGCTAGATTCTCGCGTAGGAACTCTGTTCCCAAAATTCCGCAGGTGGAAATAGGGAAATTTTTTCGTACAAGATGGAATTTTATTACTCTTTCGAAAATATTTAATCTTATACTTCCGCGAGTTTTTTGTGTACCCTGACCAATGCCGGTTAAGTGAAATATGTCGGATTTATCGCGTCGCCGGTCTTTACTGATGCACGATTCTTTCAAAAGATTTAATTCGCTTCCCGTATCTATTAAAAATTGAGCTTTACCATCGTGAAATCTATTGTTTTTTATTTCGATGTTTGGACCTGTGTTTGACTTTATTTCGGAGATTGTGAGCACAGCACGTTTGATTGGCGCGAAGTTTGGTTACTCGTCGTTGCGCCCGAACGATGAGCACTCGGGAAGTTTAAATACTCGGAACGTGGTTTGGCAGTTCCTTGTGTTCTCTGCATTTCCGAAAGTCTTTTTTCAGCTTCCTCTGCTCTTCGTTTAAAACAGTTTTCGCGAGAATGTCCATTTCGAAAGCAAAAATCGCAATTTTCCCTCGTTACCGTATTCCGATAATTATTATAAGAGTTTCTAATGGGAGGTTTCATTTTTCGGTTTGGACAATTTCGAGAAGTGTGACCTTCCTTACCAGAGGTATAGCAGGTGAAGCTATATTTTAAGTTTCGTTCCGTCGCGCGCTTATTTTCTACCTTGAAAACCGACTTGAATTTTTTCTGAGCCGGTTCCCTGACTGCAAAATTATCGGAGTTTTGTCGGGAAGTCGATGGGAGGCTATCAATCTCACCGTACAATCTCTTTCGGCGCGACTTCGCGTTCGGCTTCGATCCCGAAGTTGACAGCTTCGTACAAGCTCTTCGGATTCTTTTGTCGTACTCGAAATTCCAACTCGTCTCGTAAACCTAAGCAAAAACAAGAAGCTATCTCCGAATCGTACTCGCGAATTCTGATAGCTGAGATGGCAGAAGAAGATCGTTGGTTAGTCAATTCTGTCATTCTCGCAAAAAGATCCATCGCTCTCGTAGAGTATGACAGTATTGACTCCCCACTATTTTTCTTCATAGATGCGATCTCGGAGTGTATCTAAAACGGAGTTTTTGAGGTCCCGAAAGCTGTTTCTAAAATGTTTAAAAGTTCTGGAAGGGTCTGAAATTGTAAATGTTTTATATACAATTCGGCATCCCCTTGAATTTTGCTACGTACTAATTTAATAAAGAGTGGACGAAGATTTGGAGCTACCCCTTCCTCGGCAAATTTGCACCCGCGAGAGAAAGTCTGAACGGATATATTATTTCCGATAAAAATGGGAATGAGGTCGACGATTAATCTAAGGGCAGTAATATCACTCCCTCTGAATGCGTAAGCTGAAGGGTGTGAGAAGGAAGTATGTTCTCCCGGATGCGTTATATTTACATTTCTAGACTCTCTCGCTCGTTCGGATTCACGCAAATCTATTTGACGGCGAATTATTTCTGTTAGATCACCGATGTTACCTGTACTGAGTCGCTGAGAATGTCGATTTAGACCTTGAGAAACTATCCTATCGTTTCCTAAGGTTACCATATTAGTTTCATGGTCCGGGTTGTCATTTTGAACACTGACACTTTCCAGGATATCATCTATTGTTAATAATGATCCTATCTCATCCCTAGATGTGTTTAAATCTAATAAGTGGTTCGCATATGACCCAGTCTTCTCAGTTTGGTCCATTGTTGTCTAGGATATATTTATTTAAATGAAAATAATTAATTGAAAGGAAAAAGGGAGATTTGATTTCAAAGAAAGGAAAAGTCAAGAAAAATAATTGAAATTTTTGAAGCCTACGTATCTTAAATATTTTTATGTGCCTCAGCCGCGGAAACTCGTTTTTCCGTTACAGCTGAGAGTAAAGCAATGTTGTATATGATATATTCAAAGTATTGAACATTGGATTCTACACATTTTGCCCATCTTTCAGGCAAATCATGGATACCATTGCAAAAAAACTTTTCCTTTTTCAAGGCAAACCATTCGACGAGCCATTTTTCGACTTCATCAAAATTGGCAAAGCGCTGCTCTGCGAGTGAGTGTCCCATCGATGCGGAAAGGTGATATTCGGACGGGGCGATGTCTGGAGAATACGGCGGGTGCGATATAATTTCCCAATTCAATACTTTTAATGTGTTCTTCACCACTTTAGCGGTATGAGACGGTGCATAGTCATGTTGTAGGATAACTTTGCCATGTCTTCGGGCCCATTCCGGACGTTTTTCGATCAACGCATGATTCAAATTGATAATTTGTTGTCGGTAGCGATCCGTATTCACCTTCTCACCAGGTTTTCATAACTCGAAGTACAGCACACCACACTGGTCCCACCAAACACAGAGCATTGTCTTACGACCAAAGCGATTTGGCCTTGGAGTAGATGGGCCGACCTCACCAGATGAAAGCCATGATTTTTTCCGCTTCGAGTTCTCGAAATGAATCCATTTTTCGTCCCCCGTGACAATTCGATGCAGAAAATATTTCCATTTGAACCGTTGAAGCAGCATTTCACAAATGGTTTATCGATTTTCCATTTGTCTATCGTTCAGTTGGTGTGGTACCCATTTTCCATACTTTTGGATTTTTCCCATGGCTTTTAAACGTTGGCAAATTGCTCCACGGATCACATTTAGTGTTTGTGCCAATTTTTGCTGCAATTGGGTCGGGTCTTCATCCAATTACGCCTGCAATTCCTCGTCTTCGAACTTTTTCGCTGCACCAGGATGTTCATTGTCTGTTAAATCGAAATCTCCACTTTTAAATTGACGAAACCATGTCTCACGTGTTCTAATCACTGGAGCATGTTCACCATAAGTTTCTATCAGCAATCGATGAGCTTAAACTGACTTTTTCTTTTGATGAAATAAGAAAAGCAACGAATGCCGCAAATGCGATTTACTTGGAACGAAACTCGACATATTAACTGAGGTAAACAACTATGATGCTATTATTTTGGCAGAATGTAATTTTGTATCAGCCCAGTGCTACTCCTCTACAGGCCTGTGGAATAAAAGTTGGCTGAGAATTGGATCACGGCCACCAGGCGAAATGGTAGCGCTGATTACCTATAGGGCCGACTTGCTTTCAAATACATGGCAAAATGTAAATATTTATGTTTTTTTTAAATTTGAACTGCCTTTTCGTGTATTTCTTGACAGAAAAATAAAGTTAAATGTTTTTGGCAAATAATAATACAAAATATATGAGGAAAAAAGTGAAACATATTGATTTTCTGAACAATCAAGTAGGAGTGAAAGAAATAAGAAAAAATTGTCCCAGTTAATAAATTTAATAAAATAAATATAAAATAAGAAGTAATCACAATAAAATTGTTATTAATTATATAATTAATATAATTAGTGAACTAATTAATTTTGGAATTTTATTGCAATGATCATAATTATAATCAAATATAAATACATTTATTTGTACATTTTATTTTTATAAAGTGGCCTAGAAATACGCGAGATATACGTACTCTGACTTTAAGAAAGGTGATCAAGTAATGCACGAGTTCAATGGACCTCAGGTTTGATATAAATACATAGGTGGTCTCGTAATACGCGAGTTAAACGAAGTCTGTCCTGAAAAGAGTGACTAAGTAATGCGCGAGATTTCAGTACTTTGACTTTAAGTAAGGTTCCCAAGTAATGCGCGAATTCTTAGGAGTATACGAATATTCATAAAGTGGCCAAGTAATACGCAAGATTTCCGGACTATGACATTAAGTAAGGTGGCCAAGTAATACGCCAATTCTTAGGATTATAAAAATTATTATTATAAAGTGGCCAAATAATACGCGAGATTTCCGGACCCTGACTCAAAGTAAGGTGGCCAAGTAATGCGCGAATTCTTAGGAGTATAAGAATTTTTATAAAGTGGCCAAGTAATACGCGAGATTTCCGGAATCTGACCTTAAGTAAGGTGGCCAAATAATGCGCGAGATCAATGGACCTCAGGTTTGATATAAATACATAGGTGGCCTCGTAATACGCGAGTTAAACGAAGTCTGTCCTGAAAAGAGTGACCAAGTTATGCGCGAATTCTCAGGAGTATAAGAATTTTTATAAAAAGTCGCCAAGTAATACGCGAGATTTCCGGATTCTTACTCAAAGTAAGGTTCCCAAGTAATGCGCCAATTCTTAGGATTATAAGAATTATTATAAAGTGGCCAAATATTACGCGAGATTTCTGGACTCTGACTCAAAGTAAGGTGGCAAAGTAATGCGACAATTCCGAGTATTATAAGAATTATTATAAAGTGGCCAAATAATACGCGAGATTTCCGGACTCGGGCTTTAAGTAAGGTGGCCAGGTAATACGCGATTTCGTAGGATTATAAGAATTATTATAAAGTGGCCAAATATTACGCGAGATTTCTGGACTCTGACTCAAAGTAAGGTGGTCAAGTAGCACGCGAGTTCAATAGACCTCAGGACCGATATCAATAAATAAGTGGCCTCGTAATACTCGAGTTAAACGAAGTTTGTTCTGAAAAGAGTTGCCAAGTAATGGGCTAATTCTTAGGAGTATATGAATTTTTATAAAGTGGCCAAGTATTACCCGAGATTTCCGGACTCTGACTTTAAGTAAGGTGGCCAAGTAATGCGCGAGATTAATGGACCTCAGGTTTGCTATAAATACATACGTGGCCTCGTAATACTCGAGTTAAACGAAGTCTGTCCTGCAAAGAGTGACCAAGTTATGCGCGAATTCTTAGGACTATAAGAATTATTATAAAGTGGCCAAATAAAACGACAGATTTCCGGACTCTGACTCAAAGAAAGGTGGCCAAGTAATGCGCGAATTCTTAGCAGTATGGGATTTTTTATAAAGTTGCCAAGTAATCCGCGAGATTTCCGGACTCTGACTTTAAATAAGTTTCCCAAGTAATGCGCGAATTCTTAGGGTTATAAGAATTATCATAAAGTGGCCAAATAATACGCGAGATTTCCGGACTCTGACTCAATTTAAGGTGGCCAAGTAACACGCGAATTCATAGCAGTATGAGAATTTTAATAAAGATGCCAAGTAATACGCGAGATTTCCGGACTCTGGCTTTAAGTAAGGTGGCCAAGTAATACGCGATTTCGTAGGAGTATAAGAATTGTTATAAAGTGGCCAAATAATACGCGTGATTTCCGGACTATGAATCAAAGTAAGGTTCCCAAGTAATGCGCGAATTCTTAGGAGTATACGAATATTTATAAAGTGGCCAAGTAATACGCGAGATTTCCGGACTCTGACTTAAAGTAAGGTTCCCAAGTAATGCGCGAATACTTAGAGGATTATAAGAATTATTATAAAGTGGCCAAATAATACGCGAGATTTCCGGACTATGACTCAAAGTAAGGTTCCCAAGTAATGCGCGAATTCTTAGGAGTATACGAATATTTATGAAGTGGCCAAGTAATACGCGAGATTTCCGGACTCTGACTCAAAGTAAGGTTCCCAAGTAATGCGCGAATTCTTAGGATTATAAGATTTATTGTAAAGTGGCCAAATAATACGCTAGATTTCCGGACTCTGACTCAAAGTAAGGTGGCCAAGTAATGTGCTAATTCTTAGGAGTATTAGAATTTTAATAAAGTGGCCAAGTAATACGCAAGATTTCCGGACTATGACATTAAGTAAGGTGGCCACATAATGCGCGAGATCAATGGACATCAGGTTTGATATAAATACATATGTGGCCTCGTAATACGCGAGTTAAACGAAGTCTGTCCTGAACAGAGTGACCAAGTTATGCGTGAATTCTTAGGAGTATAAGAATATTTATATAAAGTGGCCAAATAATACGCGAGATTTCCGGAATCAGACTTCAAGTAATGTGGCAAAGTAATGCGCTAATTCTTAGGAGTATGATAATTTTAATAAAGTGGCCAAGTAATACGCAAGATTTCCGGACTATGACATTAAGTAAGGTGGCCAAGTAATACGCCAATTCTTAGGATTATAAAAATTATTATTATAAAGTGGCCAAATAATACGCGAGATTTCCGGACCCTGACTCAAAGTAAGGTGGCCAAGTAATGCGCGAATTCTTAGGAGTATAAGAATTTTTATAAAGTGGCCAAGTAATACGCGAGATTTCCGGAATCTGACCTTAAGTAAGGTGGCCAAATAATGCGCGAGATCAATGGACCTCAGGTTTGATATAAATACATAGGTGGCCTCGTAATACGCGAGTTAAACGAAGTCTGTCCTGAAAAGAGTGACCAAGTTATGCGCGAATTCTTAAGAGTATAAGAATTCTTATATAAAGTGTCCAAGTAATACGCGAGATTTCCGGACTCTGACTTAAAATAAGGTTCCCAAGTAATGCGCGAATACTTAGGATTATAAGAATTATTATAAAGTGGCCAAATAATACGCGAGATTTCCGGACTCTGGCTTTAAGTAAGGTGGCCAAGTTATCCGCGAATTCTTAGGATTATAAGAATTTTTATATAAAATGGCAAAGAAATACGCGAGATTTCCGGACTCTGACTTCAAGTAAGGTGGCCAAGTAACCCGCGAGTTCAATAGACCTCAGGAATGATATAAATACATAAGGGGCCTCGTAATACGCGAGTTAAACGAAGTCTGTCCTGAAAATGTGGCCAAGTAATGCGCTAATTCTTAGAAGTATAAGAATTATTATAAAGTGGTCAAGTAATATGCGAGATTTCCGGACTCTGACGTTAAGTAAGGTGGCCAAATAATGTGCGAGATCAATGGACCTCAGGTTTGATATCAATTCATTGGTTGCCTCGTAATACGCGAGTTAAACGAAGTCTGTCCTGAAAAGAGTGTCCAAGTAATGCGCGAATACTTAGGATTATAAGAATTATTATAAAGTGGCCAAATAATTCGCGAGATTTCCGGACTATGACTCAAAGTAAGGTGGCCAAATAATACGCGAATTCTTAGGAGTATAAGAATTTTTATAAAGTTGCCAAGTAATGCTCGAGAATTCCGGACTCTGACTTTAAGTAAGGTGGCCAAGTAATGCGCGAATTCTTAGTAGTCTATGAATTTTAATAAAGTGGCCATGTAATACGCTAGATTTCCGGACTATGACATTAAGTAAGGTGGCCATATAATACGCTAATTCATAGGAGTATACGAATATATATAAAGTGGCCAAGTAATACGCGAGATTTCCGGAATCTGGCTTTAAGTAAGGTGGCCAAGTAATACGCGAATTCTTAGGAGTCTAAGAATTTTTATATAAAGTCGCCAAGTAATACGCGAGATTTCCGGACTCTGACTTTACGTAAGGTTCCCAAGTAATGCGCGAATACTTAGGATTATAAGAATTATTATAAAGTGGCCAAATAATACGCGAGATTTCCGGACCCTGACTCAAAGTAAGGTGGCCAAGTAATGCGCGAATTCTTAGGAGTATAAGAATTTTTATAAAGTGGCCAAGTAATACGCGAGATTTCCGGAATCTGACCTTAAGTAAGGTGGCCAAATAATGCGCGAGATCAATGGACCTCAGGTTTGATATAAATACATAGGTGGCCTCGTAATACGCGAGTTAAACGAAGTCTGTTCTGAAAAGAGTGACCAAGTTATGCGCGAATTCTCAGGAGTATAAGAATTTTTATAAAAAGTCGCCAAGTAATACGCGAGATTTCCGGACTCTGACTTTAAATAAGTTTCCCAAGTAATGCGCGAATTCTTAGGGTTATAAGAATTATCATAAAGTGGCCAAATAATACGCGAGATTTCCGGACTCTGACTCAATTTAAGGTGGCCAAGTAATGCGCTGATTCTTAGGAGTATGAGAATTTTAATAAAGTGGTCAAGTAATACACAAGATTTCCGGACTACGACATTAAGAAACGATGCCAAGTAACACGCGAATTCATAGCAGTATGAGAATTTTAATAAAGATGCCAAGTAATACGCGAGATTTCCGGACTCTGGCTTTAAGTAAGGTGGCCAAGTAATACGCGATTTCGTAGGAGTATAAGAATTGTTATAAAGTGGCCAAATAATACGCGAGATTTCCGGACTATGACTCAAAGTAAGGTTCCCAAGTAATGCGCGAATTCTTAGGAGTATACGAATATTTATAAAGTGGCCAAGTAATACGCGAGATTTCCGGACCCTGACTCAAAGTAAGGTTGCCAAGTAATGCGCGAATTCTTAGGATTATAAGAATTATTATAAAGTGGCCAATTATTACGCGAGATTTCTGGACTCTGACTCAAAGTAAGGTGGCCAAGTAATGCGTGAATTCTTAGTAGTATGAGAATTTTAATAAAGCGGCCAAGTAATACGCAAGATTTCCGGACTATGACTTTAAGTAAGGTTGCCAAGTAATACGCGAGTTCATAGCAGTTTACGAATATTTATAAAGTGGCCAAGTAACGTGCGAGATTTCCGGACTCTGACTTCAAGTAAGGTGGCCAAGTAGCACGCGAGTTCAATAGACCTCAGGACAGATATCAATACATAAGTGGCCTCGTAATACTCGAGTTAAACGAAGTCTGTCCTGCAAAGAGTGACCAAGTTATGCGCGAATTCTTAGGACTATAAGAATTATTATAAAGTGGCCAAATAAAACGACAGATTTCCGGACTCTGACTCAAAGAAAGGTGGCCAAGTAATGCGCGAATTCTTAGCAGTATGGGATTTTTTATAAAGTTGCCAAGTAATCCGCGAGATTTCCGGACTCTGACTTTAAATAAGTTTCCCAAGTAATGCGCGAATTCTTAGGGTTATAAGAATTATCATAAAGTGGCCAAATAATACGCGAGATTTCCGGACTCTGACTCAATTTAAGGTGGCCAAGTAATGCGCTGATTCTTAGGAGTATGAGAATTTTAATAAAGTGGTCAAGTAATACACAAGATTTCCGGACTACGACATTAAGAAACGATGCCAAGTAACACGCGAATTCATAGCAGTATGAGAATTTTAATAAAGATGCCAAGTAATACGCGAGATTTCCGGACTCTGGCTTTAAGTAAGGTGGCCAAGTAATACGCGATTTCGTAGGAGTATAAGAATTGTTATAAAGTGGCCAAATAATACGCGAGATTTCCGGACTATGACTCAAAGTAAGGTTCCCAAGTAATGCGCGAATTCTTAGGAGTATACGAATATTTATAAAGTGGCCAAGTAATACGCGAGATTTCCGGACTCTGACTTAAAGTAAGGTTTCTAAGTAATGCGCGAATACTTAGAGGATTATAAGAATTATTATAAAGTGGCCAAATAATACGCGAGATTTCCGGACTATGACTCAAAGTAAGGTTCCCAAGTAATGCGCGAATTCTTAGGAGTATACGAATATTTATAAAGTGGCCAAGTAATACGCGAGATTTCCGGACTCTGACTCAAAGTAAGGTTCCCAAGTAATGCGCGAATTCTTAGGATTATAAGAATTATTGTAAAGTGGCCAAATAATACGCGAGATTTCCGGACTCTGACTCAAAGTAAGGTGGCCAAGTAATGTGCTAATTCTTAGGAGTATTAGAATTTTAATAAAGTGGCCAAGTAATACGCAAGCTTTCCGGACTATGACTTTAAGTAAGGTGGCCAAATAATGCGCGAGATCAATGGACCTCAGGTTTGATATAAATACATAGTTGGCCTCGCAATACGCGAGTTAAACGAAGTCTGTCCTGAAAAGAGTGACCAAGTTATGCGCGAATTCTTAAGAGTATAAGAATTCTTATATAAAGTGTCCAAGTAATACGCGAGATTTCCGGACTCTGACTTAAAATAAGGTTCCCAAGTAATGCGCGAATACTTAGGATTATAAGAATTATTATAAAGTGGCCAAATAATACGCGAGATTTCCGGACTCTGGCTTTAAGTAAGGTGGCCAAGTTATCCGCGAATTCTTAGGATTATAAGAATTTTTATATAAAATGGCAAAGAAATACGCGAGATTTCCGGACTCTGACTTCAAGTAAGGTGGCCAAGTAACCCGCGAGTTCAATAGACCTCAGGAATGATATAAATACATAAGGGGCCTCGTAATACGCGAGTTAAACGAAGTCTGTCCTGAAAATGTGGCCAAGTAATGCGCTAATTCTTAGAAGTATAAGAATTATTATAAAGTGGTCAAGTAATATGCGAGATTTCCGGACTCTGACGTTAAGTAAGGTGGCCAAATAATGCGCGAGATCAATGGACCTCAGGTTTGATATCAATTCATAGGTGGCCTCGTAATACGCGAGTTAAACGAAGTCTGTCCTGAAAAGAGTGTCCAAGTAATGCGCGAATACTTAGGATTATAAGAATTATTATAAAGTGGCCAAATAATTCGCGAGATTTCCGGACTATGACTCAAAGTAAGGTTCCCAAGTAATGCGCGAATTCTTAGTAGTCTATGAATTTGTAAAGAGTGACAAATAAATACGCGAGATTTCCGGACTCTGGCTTTAAGTAAGGTGGCCAGGTAATGCGCAAATTCTGAGGAGTATGATAATTTTTATAAAGTGTCCAAATATTTCGCGAGATTTCCGGACCCTGACTTTAAGTAAGGTGGCCAACTAATCCGCGAATTCTTAGGAGTATAAGTATTTTTACATAGTTTCATAGTTATGCTCGAGATTTCAGGACTCTGACTTTATGTAAGGTGGCCAAGTAATGCGCGAATTCTTAGTAGTCTATGAATTTTAATAAAGTGGCCATGTAATACGCAAGATTTCCGGACTCTGACTTCAAGTAAGGTGGCCAAGTAACCCGCGAGTTCAATAGACCTCAGGAATGATATAAATACATAAGGGGCCTCGTAATACGCGAGTTAAACGAAGTCTGTCCTGAAAATGTGGCCAAGTAATGCGCTAATTCTTAGAAGTATAAGAATTATTATAAAGTGGTCAAGTAATATGCGAGATTTCCGGACTCTGACGTTAAGTAAGGTGGCCAAATAATGCGCGAGATCAATGGACCTCAGGTTTGATATCAATTCATAGGTGGCCTCGTAATACGCGAGTTAAACGAAGTCTGTCCTGAAAAGAGTGTCCAAGTAATGCGCGAATACTTAGGATTATAAGAATTATTATAAAGTGGCCAAATAATTCGCGAGATTTCCGGACTCTGACGTTAAGTAAGGTGGCCAAATAATGCGCGAGATCAATGGACCTCAGGTTTGATATCAATTCATAGGTGGCCTCGTAATACGCGAGTTAAACGAAGTCTGTCCTGAAAAGAGTGTCCAAGTAATGCGCGAATACTTAGGATTATAAGAATTATTATAAAGTGGCCAAATAATACGCGAGATTTCCGGACTCTGGCTTCAAGTAAGGTGGCCAAGTAACCCGCGAGTTCAATAGACCTCAGGAATGATATAAATACATAAGTGGCCTCGTAATACGCGAGTTAAACGAAGTCTGTCCTGAAAATGTGGCCAAGTAATGCGCTAATTCTTAGAAGTATAAGAATTATTATAAAGTGGTCAAGTAATATGCGAGATTTCCGGACTCTGACGTTAAGTAAGGTGGCCAAATAATGCGCGAGATCAATGGACCTCAGGTTTGATATCAATTCATAGGTGGCCTCGTAATACGCGAGTTAAACGAAGTCTGTCCTGAAAATGTGGCCAAGTAATGCGCTAATTCTTAGAAGTATAAGAATTATTATAAAGTGGTCAAGTAATATGCGAGATTTCCGGACTCTGACGTTAAGTAAGGTGGCCAAATAATGCGCGAGATCAATGGACCTCAGGTTTGATATCAATTCATAGGTGGCCTCGTAATACGCGAGTTAAACGAAGTCTGTCCTGAAAAGAGTGTCCAAGTAATGCGCGAATACTTAGGATTATAAGAATTATTATAAAGTGGCCAAATAATACGCGAGAATTCCGGACTCTGACTTCAAGTAAGGTGGCCAAGTAACCCGCGAGTTCAATAGACCTCAGGAATGATATAAATACATAAGGGGCCTCGTAATACGCGAGTTAAACGAAGTCTGTCCTGAAAATGTGGCCAAGTAATGCGCTAATTCTTAGAAGTATAAGATTTATTATAAAGTGGTCAAGTAATACGCGAGATTTCCGGACTCTGGCTTTAAGTAAGGTGGCCAGGTAATGCGCAAATTCTTAGGAGTATGAGAATTTTTATAAAGTGGCCAAGCATTACGCGAAATTTCCGTACTCTGACTTTAAGTAAGGTGGCCAAGTAATACGCGAATTCTTAGGAGTATAAGAATTTTTATAAAAGTGCCAAGTAATGCGCGAGAATTCCGGACTCTGACTTTATGTAAGGTGGCCAAGTAATGCGCGAATTCTTAGTAGTCTATGAATTTGTATAAATTGACCAACTAATACGCAAGATTTCCGGACTCTGACTTTAAGTAAGGTCATCAAGTAATGCGCGAGTTCAATGGACGTCAGGTTTGATATAAATACATATATGGCCTCGTAATACGCGAGTTAAACGAAGCCTGTCCTGAAAAGAGTGGCCAAGTAATGCGCGAATTCTTAGGAGTATAAGAATTCTTATATGTAGTCGCCAAGTAGTACGCGAGATTTTCAGACTCTGACTTTAAGTAAGGTGGCCAAGTAATGCGCGAATTCTTAGGAGTTTAGGAATTTTTATAAAGTAGCCAAGTAATGCGCGAGATTTCCGGTCTCTGACTTTAAGTAAGGTGGAAAATAATGCGCGAGTTCAATGGACCTCAGTTTTGATATAAATACTTAGGCGGCCTCGTAATACGCGAGTTGAACGAAGTCTGTACTGAAAAGAGTGGTCAATGAATGAGCGATTTCTCATGTGTATAAGAATTTTTATAAAAAGTCGCCAAGTAATACGCGAGATTTCCGGACTCTGACTCAAAGTAAGTTTCCCAAGTAATGCGACAATTCCGAGTATTATAAGAATTATTATAAAGTGGCCAAATAATACACGAGATTTCCGGACTTGGGCTTTAAGTAAGGTGGCCAGGTATTACGCGATTTCGTAGGAGTATAAGAATTTTTATAAAGTGACCAAGTAGTACTGGAGATTTCCGGACTCTGACTTTAAGTAAGGTTGCCAAGTAATGCGCGAATTCTTAGTAGTCTATGAATTTGTAAAGAGTGACAAATAAATACGCGAGATTTCCGGACTCTGGCTTTAAGTAAGGTGGCCAGGTAATGCGCAAATTCTTAGGAGTATGAGAATTTTAATAAAGTTTCCAAGTAATACGCAAGATTTCCGGACTATGACATTAAGTAAGGTGGCCAAGTAATACGCCAATTCTTAGGATTATAAAATTATTATTATAAAGTGGCCAAATAATACGCGAGATTTCCGGACTATGACTCAAAGTAAGGTTCCCAAGTAATGCGCGAATTCTTAGGGTTATAAGAATTATCATAAAGTGGCCAAATAATACGCGAGAATTCCGGACTCTGACTTTATGTAAGGTGGCCAAGTAATGCGCGAATTCTTAGGAGTATTAGAATTTTAATAAAGTGGCCAAGTAATACGCAAGCTTTCCGGACTATGACTTTAAGTAAGGTGGCCAAATAATGCGCGAGATCAATGGACCTCAGGTTTGATATAAATACATAGTTGGCCTCGCAATACGCGAGTTAAACGAAGTCTGTCCTGAAAAGAGTGACCAAGTTATGCGCGAATTCTTAAGAGTATAAGAATTCTTATATAAAGTGTCCAAGTAATACGCGATATTTCCGGACTCTGACTTAAAATAATGTTCCCAAGTAATGCGCTAATAATTAGGATTATAAGAATTATTATAAAGTGGCCAAATAATACGCGAGATTTCACCTTCTCACCAGGTTTTCATAACTCGAAGTACAGCACACCACACTGGTCCCACCAAACACAGAGCATTGTCTTACGACCAAAGCGATTTGGCCTTGGAGTAGATGGGCCGACCTCACCAGATGAAAGCCATGATTTTTTCCGCTTCGAGTTCTCGAAATGAATCCATTTTTCGTCCCCCGTGACAATTCGATGCAGAAAATATTTCCATTTGAACCGTTGAAGCAGCATTTCACAAATGGTTTATCGATTTTCCATTTGTCTATCGTTCAGTTGGTGTGGTACCCATTTTCCATACTTTTGGATTTTTCCCATGGCTTTTAAACGTTGGCAAATTGCTCCACGGATCACATTTAGTGTTTGTGCCAATTTTTGCTGCAATTGGGTCGGGTCTTCATCCAATTACGCCTGCAATTCCTCGTCTTCGAACTTTTTCGCTGCACCAGGATGTTCATTGTCTGTTAAATCGAAATCTCCACTTTTAAATTGACGAAACCATGTCTCACGTGTTCTAATCACTGGAGCATGTTCACCATAAGTTTCTATCAGCAATCGATGAGCTTAAACTGACTTTTTCTTTTGATGAAATAAGAAAAGCAACGAATGCCGCAAATGCGATTTACTTGGAACGAAACTCGACATATTAACTGAGGTAAACAACTATGATGCTATTATTTTGGCAGAATGTAATTTTGTATCAGCCCAGTGCTACTCCTCTACAGGCCTGTGGAATAAAAGTTGGCTGAGAATTGGATCACGGCCACCAGGCGAAATGGTAGCGCTGATTACCTATAGGGCCGACTTGCTTTCAAATACATGGCAAAATGTAAATATTTATGTTTTTTTTTAAATTTGAACTGCCTTTTCGTGTATTTCTTGACAGAAAAATAAAGTTAAATGTTTTTGGCAAATAATAATACAAAATATATGAGGAAAAAAGTGAAACATATTGATTTTCTGAACAATCAAGTAGGAGTGAAAGAAATAAGAAAAAATTGTCCCAGTTAATAAATTTAATAAAATAAATATAAAATAAGAAGTAATCACAATAAAATTGTTATTAATTATATAATTAATATAATTAGTGAACTAATTAATTTTGGAATTTTATTGCAATGATCATAATTATAATCAAATATAAATACATTTATTTGTACATTTTATTTTTATAAAGTGGCCTAGAAATACGCGAGATATACGTACTCTGACTTTAAGAAAGGTGATCAAGTAATGCACGAGTTCAATGGACCTCAGGTTTGATATAAATACATAGGTGGTCTCGTAATACGCGAGTTAAACGAAGTCTGTCCTGAAAAGAGTGACTAAGTAATGCGCGAGATTTCAGTACTTTGACTTTAAGTAAGGTGGCCAAGTAATGCGCGAATTCTAAGGAGTATGAGAATTTTAATAAAGTGGCCAAGTAATACGCGAGATTTCCGGAATCTGACTCAAAGTAAGGTGGCCAAGTAATGCGCGAATTCTTAGGAGTATAAGAATTTTTATAAAGTGGCCAAGTAATACGCGAGATTTCCGGACTCTGACTTTAAGTAATGTGGCCAAGTAATGCGCGAATTCTTAGGAGTATGAGAATTTTAATAAAGTGGCCAAGTAATATGCGAGATGTCCGGATTCTGACTTAAAGTAAGGTGGCAAAGTAATACGCGATTTCGTAGGAGTATAAGAATTTTTATAAAGTGGCCAAGTAATACGCGAGATTTCCGGACTCTGAATTTAAGTAAGGTGGCCAAATAATGCCCGAGATCAATGAACCTCAGGTTTGATATAAATACATAGGTGGCCTCGTAATACGCGAGTTAAACGAAGTCTATCCTGAAAAGAGTGCTCAAGTTATGCGCGAATTCTTAGGAGTATAAGAATTTTTATAAAGTGGCCAAATAATACGCGAGATTTCCGGACTCTGACTCAAAGTAAGGTTCCCAAGTAATGCGCGAATTCTTAGGAGTATACGAATATTCATAAAGTGGCCAAGTAATACGCGAGATTTCCGGACTCTGACTCAAAGTAAGGTAGCCAAGTAATGCGCTAATTCTCAGGATTATGAGAATTTTAATAAAGTGGCCAAGTAATACGCAAGATTTCCGGACTATGACTTTAAGTAAGGTGGCCAAGTAATACGCGAATTCATAGGAGTATACGAATATTTATAAAGTGGCTAAGTAATGCGTGAAATTTCCGGAATCTGACTTTAAGTAAGGTGGCCACATAATGCGCGAGATCAATGGACATCAGGATTGATATAAATACATATGTGGCCTCGTAATACGCGAGTTAAACGAAGTCTGTCCTGAAAAGAGTGACCAAGTTATGCGCGAATTCTCAGGAGTATATGAATTTTTATAAAAAGTCGCCAAGTAATACGCGAGATTTCCGGATTCTTACTCAAAGTAAGGTTCCCATGTAATGCGCCAATTCTTAGGATTATAAGAATTATTATAAAGTGGCCAAATATTACGCGAGATTTCTGGACTCTGACTCAAACTATGGTGGCAAAGTAATGCGACAATTCCGAGTATTATAAGAATTATTATAAAGTGGCCAAATAATACGCGAGATTTCCGGACTCGGGCTTTAAGTAAGGTGGCCAGGTAATACGCGATTTCGTAGGAGTATAAGAATTTTTATAAAGTGACCAAGTAGTACGCGAGATTTCCGCAATCTGACTCAAAGTAAGGTGGCCAAGTAATACAAGAATTCATAGGAGTATAAGAATTTTTATAAAGTGGCCAAGTAATACGCGAGATTTCCGGACTCTGACTTTGAGTAAGGTGGCCAGGTAATACGCGATTTCATAGGAGTATAAGAATTATTATAAAGTGGCCAAATAATACGCGAGATTTCCGGAATCAGACTTCAAGTAATGTGGCAAAGTAATGCGCTAATTCTTAGGAGTATGATAATTTTAATAAAGTGGCCAAGTAATACGCAAGATTTCCGGACTATGACATTAAGTAAGGTGGCCAAGTAATACGCCAATTCTTAGGATTATAAAAATTATTATTATAAAGTGGCCATATAATACGCGAGATTTCCGGACCCTGACTCAAAGTAAGGTGGCCAAGTAATGCGCGAATTCTTAGGAGTATAAGAATTTTTATAAAGTGGCCAAGTAATACGCGAGATTTCCGGAATCTGACCTTAAGTAAGGTGGCCAAATAATGCGCGAGATCAATGGACCTCAGGTTTGATATAAATACATAGGTGGCCTCGTAATACGCGAGTTAAACGAAGTCTGTCCTGAAAAGAGTGACCAAGTTATGCGCGAATTCTCAGGAGTATAAGAATTTTTATAAAAAGTCGCCAAGTAATACGCGAGATTTCCGGATTCTTACTCAAAGTAAGGTTCCCATGTAATGCGCCAATTCTTAGGATTATAAGAATTATTATAAAGTGGCCAAATATTACGCGAGATTTCTGGACTCTGACTCAAAGTAAGGTGGCAAAGTAATGCGACAATTCCGAGTATTATAAGAATTATTATAAAGTGGCCAAATAATACGCGAGATTTCCGGACTCGGGCTTTAAGTAAGGTGGCCAGGTAATACGCGATTTCGTAGGAGTATAAGAATTTTTATATAAAATGGCAAAGAAATACGCGAGATTTCCGGACTCTGACTTCAAGTAAGGTGGCCAAGTAGCACGCGAGTTCAATAGACCTCAGGAATGATATAAATACATAAGTGGCCTCGTAATACTCGAGTTAAACGAAGTTTGTTCTGAAAAGAGTGGCCAAGTAATGGGCTAATTCTTAGGAGTATATGAATTTTTATAAAGTGGACAAGTATTACCCGAGATTTCCGGACTCTGACTTTAAGTAAGGTGGCCAAATAATGCGCGAGATTAATGGACCTCAGGTTTGCTATAAATACATATGTGGCCTCGTAATACGCGAGTTAAACGAAGTCTGTCCTGCAAAGAGTGACCAAGTTATGCGCGAATTCTTAGGACTATAAGAATTATTATAAAGTGGCCAAATAAAACGACAGATTTCCGGACTCTGACTCAAAGAAAGGTGGCCAAGTAATGCGCGAATTCTTAGCAGTATGGGATTTTTTATAAAGTTGCCAAGTAATCCGCGAGATTTCCGGACTCTGACTTTAAATAAGTTTCCCAAGTAATGCGCGAATTCTTAGGGTTATAAGAATTATCATAAAGTGGCCAAATAATACGCGAGATTTCCGGACTCTGACTCAATTTAAGGTGGCCAAGTAACACGCGAATTCATAGCAGTATGAGAATTTTAATAAAGATGCCAAGTAATACGCGAGATTTCCGGACTCTGGCTTTAAGTAAGGTGGCCAAGTAATACGCGATTTCGTAGGAGTATAAGAATTGTTATAAAGTGGCCAAATAATACGCGAGATTTCCGGACTATGAATCAAAGTAAGGTTCCCAAGTAATGCGCGAATTCTTAGGAGTATACGAATATTTATAAAGTGGCCAAGTAATACGCGAGATTTCCGGACTCTGACTTAAAGTAAGGTTCCCAAGTAATGCGCGAATACTTAGAGGATTATAAGAATTATTATAAAGTGGCCAAATAATACGCGAGATTTCCGGACTATGACTCAAAGTAAGGTTCCCAAGTAATGCGCGAATTCTTAGGAGTATGTGAATTTTAATAAAGTGGCCAAGTAATACGCAAGATTTCCGGACTATGACATTAAGTAAGGTGGCCACATAATGCGCGAGATCAATGGACATCAGGTTTGATATAAATACATATGTGGCCTCGTAATACGCGAGTTAAACGAAGTCTGTCCTGAACAGAGTGACCAAGTTATGCGTGAATTCTTAGGAGTATAAGAATATTTATATAAAGTGGCCAAATAATACGCGAGATTTCCGGACTCAGACTTCAAGTAATGTGGCAAAGTAATGCGCTAATTCTTAGGAGTATGAGAATTTTAATAAAGTGGCCAAGTAATACGCAAGATTTCCGGACTATGACATTAAGTAAGGTGGCCAAGTAATACGCCAATTCTTAGGATTATAAAAATTATTATTATAAAGTGGCCATATAATACGCGAGATTTCCGGACCCTGACTCAAAGTAAGGTGGCCAAGTAATACGCGAATTCATAGGAGTATACGAATATTTATAAAGTGGCCAAGTAATGCGCGAGATTTCCGGAATCTGACTTTAAGTAAGGTGGCCACATAATGCCCGAGATTAATGAACCTCAGGTTTGATATAAATACATAGGTGGCCTCGTAATACGCGAGTTAAACGAAGTCTGTCCTGAAAAGAGTGACCAAGTTATGCGCGAATTCTTAAGAGTATAAGAATTCTTATATAAAGTGTCCAAGTAATACGCGAGATTTCCGGACTCTGACTTAAAATAAGGTTCCCAAGTAATGCGCGAATACTTAGGATTATAAGAATTATTATAAAGTGGCCAAATAATACGCGAGATTTCCGGACTCTGGCTTTAAGTAAGGTGGCCAAGTTATCCGCGAATTCTTAGGATTATAAGAATTTTTATATAAAATGGCAAAGAAATACGCGAGATTTCCGGACTCTGACTTCAAGTAAGGTGGCCAAGTAACCCGCGAGTTCAATAGACCTCAGGAATGATATAAATACATAAGGGGCCTCGTAATACGCGAGTTAAACGAAGTCTGTCCTGAAAATGTGGCCAAGTAATGCGCTAATTCTTAGAAGTATAAGAATTATTATAAAGTGGTCAAGTAATATGCGAGATTTCCGGACTCTGACGTTAAGTAAGGTGGCCAAATAATGCGCGAGATCAATGGACCTCAGGTTTGATATCAATTCATAGGTGGCCTCGTAATACGCGAGTTAAACGAAGTCTGTCCTGAAAAGAGTGTCCAAGTAATGCGCGAATACTTAGGATTATAAGAATTATTATAAAGTGGCCAAATAATTCGCGAGATTTCCGGACTATGACTCAAAGTAAGGTTCCCAAGTAATGCGCGAATTCTTAGTAGTCTATGAATTTGTAAAGAGTGACAAATAAATACGCGAGATTTCCGGACTCTGGCTTTAAGTAAGGTGGCCAGGTAATGCGCAAATTCTTAGGAGTATGAGAATTTTAATAAAGTTTCCAAGTAATGCGCGAGAATTCCGGACTCTGACTTTATGTAAGGTGGCCAAGTAATGCGCGAATTCTTAGTAGTCTATGAATTTTAATAAAGTGGCCATGTAATACGCAAGATTTCCGGTCTCTGACTTTAAGTAAGGTGGAAAATAATGCGCGAGTTCAATGGACCTCAGTTTTGATATAAATACTTAGGCGGCCTCGTAATACGCGAGTTGAACGAAGTCTGTCCTGAAAAGAGTGGTCAAGTAATGAGCGAATTCTCATGAGTATAAGAATTTTTATAAAAAGTCGCCAAGTAATACGCGAGATTTCCGGACTCTGACTCAAAGTAAGTTTCCCAAGTAATGCGACAATTCCGAGTATTATAAGAATTAT
Organism: Diplolepis rosae; assembly: GCA_030998225.1. Taxonomy (NCBI): domain Eukaryota; kingdom Metazoa; phylum Arthropoda; class Insecta; order Hymenoptera; family Diplolepididae; genus Diplolepis; species Diplolepis rosae. The sequence goes on along the minus strand of JAPYXD010000750.1, from coordinate 2,105,266 downwards.
TATAAAGTGGCCAAATAATACGCGAGATTTCCGGATTCGGGCTTTAAGTAAGGTGGCCAGGTAATACGCGATTTCGTAGGAGTATAAGAATTTTTATAAAGTGACCAAGTAGTACTGGAGATTTCCGGACTATGACTCAAAGTAAGGTTCCCAAGTAATGCGCGAATTCTTAGTAGTCTATGAATTTGTAAAGAGTGACAAATAAATACGCGAGATTTCCGGACTCTGGCTTTAAGTAAGGTGGCCAGGTAATGCGCAAATTCTTAGGAGTATGAGAATTTTAATAAAGTTTCCAAGTAATACGCAAGATTTCCGGACTATGACATTAAGTAAGGTGGCCAAGTAATACGCCAATTCTTAGGATTATAAAATTATTATTATAAAGTGGCCAAATAATACGCGAGATTTCCGGACCCTGACTCAAAGTAAGGTGGCCAAGTAATGCGCGAATTCTTAGGATTATAAGAATTATTATAAAGTGGCCAAATAATACGCGAGATTTCCGGACTCTGACTCAAAGTAAGGTGGCCAAGTAATGTGCTAATTCTTAGGAGTATTAGAATTTTAATAAAGTGGCCAAGTAATACGCAAGCTTTCCGGACTATGACTTTAAGTAAGGTGGCCAAATAATGCGCGAGATCAATGGACCTCAGGTTTGATATAAATACATAGTTGGCCTCGTAATACGCGAGTTGTAAGAAGTCTGTCCTGAAAAGAGTGGTCAAGTAATGAGCGAATTCTCATGAGTATAACAATTTTTATATACAGTGGCCAAGTAATACGCGAGATTTCCGGACTCTGACTCAAAGTAAGGTTCCCAAGTAATGCGCGAATACTTAGGATTATAAGAATTATTATAAAGTGGCCAAATAATACGCGAGATTTCCGGACTCTGGCTTTAAGTAAGGTGGCCAAGTTATCCGCGAATTCTTAGGATTATAAGAATTTTTATATAAAATGGCAAAGAAATACGCGAGATTTCCGGACTCTGACTTCAAGTAAGGTGGCCAAGTAATGCGCGAATTCTTAGAAGTATATGAATTTGTAAAGAGTGACAAATAAATACGCGAGATTTCCGGACGCTGTATGTAAGTAAGGAGGCCAGTTAAATCTCAAATTCTTAGGAGTATGAGAATATTAATAAAGTGGCCAAGTAATGCGCGAGAATTCCGGACTCTGACTTTATGTAAGGTGGCCAAGTAATGCGCGAATTCTTAGTATTCTATGAATTTTAATAAAGTGGCCATGTAATACGCTAGATTTCCGGACTATGACATTAAGTAAGGTGGCCAAGTAATACGCTAATTCATAGGAGTATACGAATATATATAAAGTGGCCAAGTAATACGCGAGATTTCCGGACTCTGACTCAAAGTAAGGTGGCCAAGTAATGCGCGAATTCTTAGGAGTATAAGAATTTTTATAAAAGTGCCAAGTAATGCGCGAGAATTCCGGACTCTGACTTTATGTAAGGTGGCCAAGTAATGCGCGAATTCTTAGTAGTCTATGAATTTGTATAAATTGACCAACTAATACGCAAGATTTCCGGACTCTGACTTTAAGTAAGGTCATCAAGTAATGCGCGAGTTCAATGGACGTCAGGTTTGATATAAATACATATATGGCCTCGTAACACGCGAGTTAAACGAAGTCTGTCCTGAAAAGAGTGGCCAAGTAATGCGCGAATTCTTAGGAGTATATGAATTTTTATATATGGTCGCCAAGTAATACGCGAGATTTCCAGACTCTGACTTTAAGTAAGGTGGCCAAGTAATGCGCCAGTTCTTAGGAGTTTAGGGATTTTTATAAAGTAGCCAAGTAATGCGCGAGATTTCCGGTCTCTGACTTTAAGTAAGGTGGAAAATAATGCGCGAGTTCAATGGACCTCAGTTTTGATATAAATACTTAGGCGGCCTCGTAATACGCGAGTTGAACGAAGTCTGTCCTGAAAAGAGTGGTCAAGTAATGAGCGAATTCTCATGAGTATAAGAATTTTTATAAAAAGTCGCCAAGTAATACGCGAGATTTCCGGAGTCTTACTCAAAGTAAGGTTCCCATGTAATGCGACAATTCGTAGGATTATAAGAATTATTATAAAGTGGCCAAATAATACGCGAGATTTCCGGACTCGGGCTTTAAGTAAGGTGGCCAGGTAATACGCGATTTCGTAGGAGTATAAGAATTTTTATAAAGTGACCAAGTAGTACTGGAGATTTCCGGACTCTGACTTTAAGTAAGGTTGCCAAGTAATGCGCGAATTCTTAGTAGTCTATGAATTTGTAAAGAGTGACAAATAAATACGCGAGATTTCCGGACTCTGGCTTTAAGTAAGGTGGCCAGGTAATGCGCAAATTCTTAGGAGTATGAGAATTTTAATAAAGTTTCCAAGTAATACGCAAGATTTCCGGACTATGACATTAAGTAAGGTGGCCAAGTAATACGCCAATTCTTAGGATTATAAAATTATTATTATAAAGTGGCCAAATAATACGCGAGATTTCCGGACTCTGACTCAAAGTAAGGTTCCCAAGTAATGCGCGAATACTTAGGATTATAAGATTTATTGTAAAGTGGCCAAATAATACGCGAGATTTCCGGACTCTGACTCAAAGTAAGGTGGCCAAGTAATGTGCTAATTCTTAGGAGTATTAGAATTTTAATAAAGTGGCCAAGTAATACGCAAGCTTTCCGGACTATGACTTTAAGTAAGGTGGCCAAATAATGCGCGAGATCAATGGACCTCAGGTTTGATATAAATACATAGTTGGCCTCGTAATACGCGAGTTAAACGAAGTCTGTCCTGAAAATGTGGCCAAGTAATGCGCTAATTCTTAGAAGTATAAGAATTATTATAAAGTGGTCAAGTAATATGCGAGATTTCCGGACTCTGACGTTAAGTAAGGTGGCCAAATAATGCGCGAGATCAATGGACCTCAGGTTTGATATCAATTCATAGGTGGCCTCGTAATACGCGAGTTAAACGAAGTCTGTCCTGAAAAGAGTGTCCAAGTAATGCGCGAATACTTAGGATTATAAGAATTATTATAAAGTGGCCAAATAATTCGCGAGATTTCCGGACTATGACTCAAAGTAAGGTTCCCAAGTAATGCGCGAATTCTTAGTAGTCTATGAATTTGTAAAGAGTGACAAATAAATACGCGAGATTTCCGGACTCTGGCTTTAAGTAAGGTGGCCAGGTAATGCGCAAATTCTTAGGAGTATGAGAATTTTAATAAAGTGGCCAAGCAATACGCGAAATTTCCGTACTCTGACTTTAAGTAAGGTGGCCAAGTAATACGCAAATTCTTAGGAGTATAAGAATTTTTATAAAAGTGCCAAGTAATGCGCGAGAATTCCGAACTCTGACTTTATGTAAGGTGGCCAAGTAATGCGCGAATTCTTAGTAGTCTATGAATTTGTATAAATTGAACAACTAATATGCAAGATTTCCGGACTCTGACTTTAAGTAAGGTCATCATGTAATGCGCGAGTTCAATGGACGTCAGGTTTTAAATAAATACATATTTGGCCTCGTAACACGCGAGTTAAACGAAGTCTGTCCTGAAAAGATTGGCCAAGTAATGCGCCAATTCTTAGGAGTATAAGAATTCTTATATGTAGTCGCCAAGTAGTACGCGAGATTTTCAGACTCTGACTTTAAGTAAGGTGGCCAAGTAATGCGCGAATTCTTAGGAGTTTAGGAATTTTTATAAAGTAGCCAAGTAATGCGCGAGATTTCCGGTCTCTGACTTTAAGTAAGGTGGAAAATAATGCGCGAGTTCAATGGACCTCAGTTTTGATATAAATACTTAGGCGGCCTCGTAATACGCGAGTTGAACGAAGTCTGTCCTGAAAAGAGTGGTCAAGTAATGAGCGAATTCTCATGAGTATAAGAATTTTTATAAAAAGTCGCCAAGTAATACGCGAGATTTCCGGACTCTGACTCAAAGTAAGTTTCCCAAGTAATGCGACAATTCCGAGTATTATAAGAATTATTATAAAGTGGCCAAATAATACGCGAGATTTCCGGACTCGGGCTTTAAGTAAGGTGGCCAGGTAATACGCGATTTCGTAGGAGTATAAGAATTTTTATAAAGTGACCAAGTAGTACTGGAGATTTCCGGACTCTGACTTTAAGTAAGGTTGCCAAGTAATGCGCGAATTCTTAGTAGTCTATGAATTTGTAAAGAGTGAAAAATAAATACGCGAGATTTCCGGACTCTGGCTTTAAGTAAGGTGGCCAGGTAATGCGCATATTCTTAGTAGTCTATGAATTTTAATAAAGTGGCCATGTAATACGCAAGATTTCCGGACTATGACATTAAGTAAGGTGGCCAAGTAATACGCCAATTCTTAGGATTATAAAATTATTATTATAAAGTGGCCAAATAATACGCTAGATTTCCGGACCCTGACTTTAAGTAAGGTTCTCAAGTAATTCGCGAATTCTTAGGGTTATAAGAATTATCATAAAGTGGCCAAATAATACGCGAGATTTCCGGACTCTAACTCAATTTAAGGTGGCCAAGTAATGTGCTAATTCTTAGGAGTATTAGAATTTTAATAAAGTGGCCAAGTAATACGCAAGCTTTCCGGACTATGACTTTAAGTAAGGTGGCCAAATAATGCGCGAGATCAATGGACCTCAGGTTTGATATAAATACATAGATGGCCTCGCAATACGCGAGTTAAACGAAGTCTGTCCTGAAAAGAGTGACCAAGTAATGCGCGAATACTTAGGATTATAAGAATTATAATAAAGTGGCCAACTAATACGCAAACTTTCCGCACTATGCCTTTAAGTAAGGTGGCCAAGTTATCCGCGAATTCTTAGGATTATAAGAATTTTTATATAAAATGGCAAAGAAATACGCGAGATTTCCGGACTCTGACTTCAAGTAAGGTGGCCAAGTAACCCGCGAGTTCAATAGACCTCAGGAATGATATAAATACATAAGGGGCCTCGTAATACGCGAGTTAAACGAAGTCTGTCCTGAAAATGTGGCCAAGTAATGCGCTAATTCTTAGAAGTATAAGAATTATTATAAAGTGGTCAAGTAATATGCGAGATTTCCGGACTCTGACGTTAAGTAAGGTGGCCAAATAATGCGCGAGATCAATGGACCTCAGGTTTGATATCAATTCATAGGTGGCCTCGTAATACGCGAGTTAAACGAAGTCTGTCCTGAAAAGAGTGTCCAAGTAATGCGCGAATACTTAGGATTATAAGAATTATTATAAAGTGGCCAAATAATTCGCGAGATTTCCGGACTATGACTCAAAGTAAGGTTCCCAAGTAATGCGCGAATTCTTAGTAGTCTATGAATTTGTAAAGAGTGACAAATAAATACGCGAGATTTCCGGACTCTGGCTTTAAGTAAGGTGGCCAGTAATGCGCGAATTCTGAGGAGTATGATAATTTTTATAAAGTGGCCAAGCAATACGCGAAATTTCCGTACTCTGACTTTAAGTAATGTGGCCAATTAATTCGCGAATTCTTAGGAGTATAAGAATTTTTATAAAGGGGCCAACTAATGCGCGAGATTTCCGGACTCTGACTCTATGTAAGGTGGCCAAGTAATGCGCGAATTTTTAGTAGTCTATGAATTTGTATAAATTGACCAACTTATACGCAAGATTTCCGGACTCTGACTTTAAGTAAGGTCATCAAGTAATGCGCGAGTTCAATGGACGTCAGGTTTTATATAAATACATATATGGCCTCGTAATACGCGAGTTAAACGAAGTCTGTCCTGAAAAGAGTGTCCAAGTAATGCGCGAATACTTAGGATTATAAGAATTATTATAAAGTGGCCAAATAATTCGCGAGATTTCCGGACTATGACTCAAAGTAAGGTTCCCAAGTAATGCGCGAATTCTTAGTAGTCTATGAATTTGTAAAGAGTGACAAATAAATACGCGAGATTTCCGGACTCTGACTTCAAGTAAGGTGGCCAAGTAACCCGCGAGTTCAATAGACCTCAGGAATGATATAAATACATAAGGGGCCTCGTAATACGCGAGTTAAACGAAGTCTGTCCTGAAAATGTGGCCAAGTAATGCGCTAATTCTTAGAAGTATAAGAATTATTATAAAGTGGTCAAGTAATATGCGAGATTTCCGGACTCTGACGTTAAGTAAGGTGGCCAATTAACCCGCGAGTTCAATTGACCTCAGGTATGATATAAATACATATGTGGCCTCGTAATACGCGAGTTAAACGAAGTCTGTCCTGAAAAGAGTGTCCAAGTAATGCGCGAATACTTAGGATTATAAGAATTATTATAAAGTGGCCAAATAATTCGCGAGATTTCCGGACTATGACTCAAAGTAAGGTTCCCAAGTAATGCGCGAATTCTTAGTAGTCTATGAATTTGTAAAGAGTGACAAATAAATACGCGAGATTTCCGGACTCTGGCTTTAAGTAAGGTGGCCAGGTAATGCGCGAATTCTGAGGAGTATGATAATTTTTATAAAGTGGCCAAGCAATACGCGAAATTTCCGTACTCTGACTTTAAGTAAGGTGGCCAAGTAATACGCGAATTCTTAGTAGTCTATGAATTTGTATAAATTGACCAACTTATACGCGAGATTTCCGGACTCTGACTTTAAATAAGTTTCCCAAGTAATGCGCGAATACTTAGGATTATAAGAATTATTATAAAGTGGCCAAATAATACGCGAGATTTCCGGACTCTGACTCAAAGTAAGGTGGCCAAGTAATGCGCGAATTCTTAGGAGTATACGAATTTTTATATGTAGTCGCCAAGTAGTACGCCAGATTTTCAGACTCTGACTTTAAGTAAGGTGGCCAAGTAATGCGCCAGTTCTTAGCAGTTTAGGAATTTTTATAAAGTAGCCAAGTAATGCGCGAGATTTCCGGTCTCTGACTTTAAGTAAGGTGGAAAATAATGCGCGAGTTCAATGGACCTCAGTTTTGATATAAATACTTAGGCGGCCTCGTAATACGCGAGTTGAACGAAGTCTGTCCTGAAAAGAGTGGTCAAGTAATGAGCGAATTCTCATGAGTATAAGAATTTTTATAAAAAGTCGCCAAGTAATACGCGAGATTTCCGGACTCTGACTCAAAGTAAGTTTCCCAAGTAATGCGACAATTCCGAGTATTATAAGAATTATTATAAAGTGGCCAAATAATACACGAGATTTCCGGACTCGGGCTTTAAGTAAGGTGGCCAGGTAATACGCGATTTCGTAGGAGTATAAGAATTTTTATAAAGTGACCAAGTAGTACTGGAGATTTCCGGACTCTGACTTTAAGTAAGGTTCCCAAGTAATGCGCGAATTCTTAGTAGTCTATGAATTTGTAAAGAGTGACAAATAAATACGCGAGATTTCCGGACTCTGGCTTTAAGTAAGGTGGCCAGGTAATGCGCAAATTCTTAGGAGTATGAGAATTTTAATAAAGTTTCCAAGTAATACGCAAGATTTCCGGACTATGACATTAAGTAAGGTGGCCAAGTAATACGCCAATTCTTAGGATTATAAAATTATTATTATAAAGTGGCCAAATAATACGCGAGATTTCCGGACCCTGACTTTAAGTAAGGTGGCCAAGTAATGCGCGAATTCTTAGGAGTATAAGAATTTTTATAAAGTGGCCAAGTAATACGCGAGATTTCCGGACTCTGACTCATAGTAAGGTGGCCAAGTAATGCGCTAATTCTTAGGAGTATAAGAATTTTTATAAAGTGGCCAAGTAATGTGCGAGAATTCCGGACTCTGACGTTAAGTAAGGTGGCCAAATAATGCGCGAGATCAATGGACCTCAGGTTTGATATTAATTCATAGGTGGCCTCGTAATACGCGAGTTAAACGAAGTCTGTCCTGAAAAGAGTGTCCAAGTAATGCGCGAATACTTAGGATTATAAGAATTATTATAAAGTGGCCAAATAATTCGCGAGATTTCCGGACTATGACTCAAAGTAAGGTGGCCAAGTAATACGCGAATTCATAGGAGTATACGAATATTAATAAAGTGGCTAAGAAATGCGCGAGATTTCCGGAATCTGACTCAAAGTAAGGTGGCCAAGTAATGCGCGAATTCTTAGGAGTATGTGAATTTTAATAAAGTGGCCATTAATACGCGAGAATTCCGGACTCTGACTTTATGTAAGGTGGCCAAGTAATGCGCGAATTCTTAGTAGTCTATGAATTTGTATAAATTGACCAACTAATACGCAAGATTTCCGGTCTCTGACTTTAAGTAAGGTGGCCAAATAATGCGCGAGTTCAATGGACCTCAGTTTGGATATAAATACTTAGGTGGCCTCGTAATACGCGAGGTAAACGAAGTCTGTCCTGAAAAGAGTGGTCAAGTAATGAGCGAATTCTCATGATTATAAGAATTTTTATAAAAAGTTGCCAAGTAATACGCGAGATTTCCGGACTCTGACTCAAAGTAAGTTTCCCAAGTAATGCGACAATTCCGAGTATTATAAGAATTATTATAAAGTGGCCAAATAATACGCGAGATTTCCGGACTCGGGCTTTAAGTAAGGTGGCCAGGTAATACGCGATTTCGTAGGAGTATAAGAATTTTTATAAAGTGACCAAGTAGTACTGGAGATTTCCGGACTCTGACTTTAAGTAAGGTTCCCAAGTAATGCGCGAATTCTTAGTAGTCTATGAATTTGTAAAGAGTGACAAATAAATACGCGAGATTTCCGGACTCTGGCTTTAAGTAAGGTGGCCAGGTAATGCGCAAATTCTTAGGAGTATGAGAATTTTAATAAAGTTTCCAAGTAATACGCAAGATTTCCGGACTATGACATTAAGTAAGGTGGCCAAGTAATACGCCAATTCTTAGGATTATAAAATTATTATTATAAAGTGGCCAAATAATACGCGAGATTTCCGGACCCTGACTTTAAGTAAGGTGGCCAAATAATACGCGAATTCTTAGGAGTATAAGAATTTTTATAAAGTGGCCAAGTAATGCGCGAGAATTCCGGACTCTGACTTTATGTAAGGTGGCCAAGTAATGCGCGAATTCTTAGTAGTCTATGAATTTTAATAAAGTGGCCATGTAATACGCAAGATTTCCGGACTATGACATTAAGTAAGGTGGCCAAGTAATACGCCAATTCTTAGGATTATAAAATTATTATTATAAAGTGGCCAAGTAATACGCGAGATTTCCGGACTCTGACTTTACGTAAGGTTCCCAAGTAATGCGCGAATACTTAGGATTATAAGAATTATTATAAAGTGGCCAAATAATACGCGAGATTTCCGGACTATGACTCAAAGTAAGGTTCCCAAGTAATGCGCGAATTCTTAGTAGTCTATGAATTTGTAAAGAGTGACAAATAAATACGCGAGATTTCCGGACTCTGGCTTTAAGTAAGGTGGCCAGGTAATGCGCAAATTCTTAGGAGTATGAGAATTTTAATAAAGTTTCCAAGTAATACGCAAGATTTCCGGACTATGACATTAAGTAAGGTGGCCAAGTAATACGCCAATTCTTAGGATTATAAAATTATTATTATAAAGTGGCCAAATAATACGCGAGATTTCCGGACCCTGACTTTAAGTAAGGTGGCCAAATAATACGCGAATTCTTAGGAGTATAAGAATTTTTATAAAGTGGCCAAGTAATGCGCGAGAATTCCGGACTCTGACTTTATGTAAGGTGGCCAAGTAATGCGCGAATTCTTGGGAGTATTAGAATTTTAATAAAGTGGCCAAGTAATACGCAAGATTTCCGGACTATGACATTAAGTAAGGTGGCCAAGTAATACCCCAATTCTTAGGATTATAAAAATTATTATTATAAAGTGGCCATATAATACGCGAGATTTCCGGACCCTGACTCAAAGTAAGGTGGCCAAGTAATGCGCGAATTCTTAAGAGTATAAGAATTTTTATAAAGTGTCCAAGTAATACGCGAGATTTCCGGACTCTGACTCAAAGTAAGGTGGCCAAGTAATGTGCTAATTCTTAGGAGTATTAGAATTTTAATAAAGTGGCCAAGTAATACGCAAGCTTTCCGGACTATGACTTTAAGTAAGGTGGCCAAATAATGCGCGAGATCAATGAACCTCAGGTTTGATATAAATACATAGGTGGCCTCGTAATACGCGAGTTAAACGAAGTCTGTCCTGATAAGAGTGCTCAAGTTATTCGCGAATTCTTAGGAGTATAAGAATTTTTATATAAAGTCGCCAAGTAATACGCGAGATTTCCGGACTCTGACTTTACGTAAGGTTCCCAAGTAATGCGCGAATACTTAGGATTATAAGAATTATTATAAAGTGGCCAAATAATACGCGAGATTTCCGGACTCTGACTCAAAGTAAGGTGGCCAAGTAATGCGAGAATTCTTAGGAGTAAGTGAATTATAATAAAGTGGCCAAGTAATACGCCAGATTTCCGGACGATGACATTAAGTAAGGTGGCCAAATAATACGCGAATTCTTAGGAGTATAAGAATTTTTATAAAGTGGCCATTAATGCGCGAGAATTCCGGACTCTGACTTTATGTAAGGTGGCCAAGTAATGCGCGAATTCATAGTAGTCTATGAATTTGTATAAATTGACCAACTAATACGCAAGATTTCCGGTCTCTGACTTTAAGTAAGGTGGCCAAATAATGCGCGAGTTCAATGGACCTCAGTTTTGATATAAATACTTAGGTGGCCTCGTAATACGCGAGTTGAACGAAATCTGTCCTGAAAAGAGTGGTCAAGTAGTGAGCGAATTCTCATGAGTATAAGAATTTTTATAAAAAGTCGCCAAGTAATACGCGAGATTTCCGGACTCTGACACAAAGTAAGGTTCCCAAGTAATGCGACAATTCCGAGTATTATAAGAATTATTATAAAGTGGCCAAATAATACGCGAGATTTCCGGACTCTGACTAAAAGTAAGGTTGCCAAGTAATGCGCGAATTCTTAGATCTCTATCAAGTTGTAAAGTGTGACAAATAAATAGGCGAGATTTCCGGACTCTGGCTTTAAGTAAGGGGGCCAGGTAATGCGCAAATTCTTAGGAGTATGAGAATTTTAATAAAGTGGCCATGTAATACGCAAGATTTCCGGACTATGACATTAAGTAAGGTGGCCAAGTAATACGCCAATTCTTAGGATTATAAAATTATTATTATAAAGTGGCCAAATAATACGCGAGATTTCCGGACCCTGACTTTAAGTAAGGTGGCCAAATAATACGCGAATTCTTAGGAGTATAAGAATTTTTATAAAGTGGCCAAGTAATGCGCGAGAATTCCGGACTCTGACTTTATGTAAGGTGGCCAAGTAATGCGCGAATTCTTAGTAGTATATGAAATTTAATGAAGTGGCCAAGTAATACGCAAGATTTCCGGACTATGACATTAAGTAAGGTGGCCAATTAATACGCCACTTCTTAGGATTATATAATTATTATTATAAAGTGGCAAAATAATACGCGAGATTTCCGGACTCTGACTCAAAGTAAGGTGGCCAAGTAATGCGCGAATTCTTAGGAGTATGTGAATTTTAATAAAGTGGCCAAGTAATACGCAAGATTTCCGGACTATGACATTAAGTAAGGTGGCCAAGTAATACCCCAATTCTTAGGATTATAAAAATTATTATAAAGTGGCCAATTATTACGCGAGATTTCCGGACTCTGTCTCAAAGAAAGGTGGCCAAGTAATGCGCGAATTCTTAGCAGTATGGGATTTTTTATAAAGTTGCCAAGTAATCCGCGAGATTTCCGGACTCTGACTTTAAATAAGTTTCCCAAGTAATGCGCGAATTCTTAGGGTTATAAGAATTATCATAAAGTGGCCAAATAATACGCGAGATTTCCGGACTCTGACTTTAAGTAAGGTGGCCACATAATGCGCGAGATCAATGGACCAAAGGTTTGATATAAATACATATGTGGCCTCGTAATACTCGAGTTAAACGAAGTCTGTCCTGCAAAGAGTGACCAAGTAATGCGCGAATTCTTAGGACTATAAGAATTATTATAAAGTGGCCAAATAAAACGACAGATTTCCGGACTCTGACTCAAAGAAAGGTGGCCAAGTAATGCGCGAATTCTTAGCAGTATGGGATTTTTTATAAAGTTGCCAAGTAATCCGCGAGATTTCCGGACTCTGACTTTAAATAAGTTTCCCAAGTAATGCGCGAATTCTTAGGGTTATAAGAATTATCATAAAGTGGCCAAATAATACGCGAGATTTCCGGACTATAACTCAAAGTAAGGTTCCCAAGTAATGCGCAAATTCTTAGGAGTATACGAATTTGTAAAGAGTGACAAATAAATACGCGAGATTTCCGGGCTCTGGCTTTAAGTAAGGTGGCCAGTTAATGTGCGAATTCTTAGGAGTATGAGAATTTTAATAAAGTGGCCAAGTAATACGCAAGATTTCCGGACTATGACATTAAGTAAGGTTGCCAAGTAATACGCCAATTCTTAGGATTACAAAAATTATTATTATAAAGTGGCCAAATAATACGCGAGATTTCCGGACCCTGACTTTAAGTAAGGTGGCCAAATAATACGCGAATTCTTAGGAGTATAAGAATTTTTATAAAGTGGCCAAGTAATGCGCGAGAATTCCGGACTCTGACTTTATGTAAGGTGGCCAAGTAATGCGCGAATTCTTAGTAGTCTATGAATTTTAATGAAGTGGCCAAGTAATACGCACGATTTCCGGACTATGACCTTCCGTCAGGTGGCCCAGTACTACGCCAATTCTGCGGATTCTAAAGTTATTATTATAAAGTGGCAAAATAATACGCGAGATTTCCGGACCCTGACTTTAAGTAAGGTGGCCAAATAATACGCGAATTCTTAGGAGTATGTGAATTTTAATAAAGTGGCCATGTAATACGCTAGATTTCCGGACTATGACATTAAGTAAGGTGGCCAAGTAATTCGCGAATTCTTAGGATTATAAGAATTTTTATAAAGTGGCCAATTAATTCGAGAGATTTCCGGACTCTGTCTCAAAGAAAGGTGGCCAAGTAATGCGCGAATTCTTAGCAGTATGGGATTTTTTATAAAGTTGCCAAGTAATCCGCGAGATTTCCGGACTCTGACTTTAAATAAGTTTCCCAAGTAATGCGCGAATTCTTAGGGTTATAAGAATTATCATAAAGTGGCCAAATAATACGCGAGATTTCCGGACTCTGGCTTTAAGTAAGGTGGCCACATAATGCGCGAGATCAATGGACATCAGGTTTGATATAAATACATATGTGGCCTCGTAATACGCGAGTTAAACGAAGTCTGTCCTGCAAAGATTGACCAAGTAATGCGCGAATTCTTAGGACTATAAGAATTATTATAAAGTGGCCAAATAAAAAGACAGATTTCCGGACTCTGACTCAAAGAAAGGTGGCCAAGTAATGCGCGAATTCTTAGCAGTATGGGATTTTTTATAAAGTTGCCAAGTAATCCGCGAGATTTCGGGACTCTGACTTTAAATAAGTTTCCCAAGTAATGCGCGAATTCTTAGGGTTATAAGAATTATCATAAAGTGGCCAAATAATACGCGTGATTTCCGGACTCTGACTCAATTTAAGGTGGCCAAGTAATGCGCTGATTCTTAGGAGTATGAGAATTTTAATAAAGTTGCCAAGTAATACACAAGATTTCCGGACTACGACATTAAGAAACGATGCCAAGTAACACGCGAATTCATAGCAGTATGAGAATTTTAATAAAGATGCCAAGTAATACGCGAGATTTCCGGACTCTGGCTTTAAGTAAGGTGGCCAAGTAATACGCGATTTCGTAGGAGTATAAGAATTGTTATAAAGTGGCCAAATAATGCGCGAGAATTCCGGACTCTGTCTTTATGTAAGGTGGCCAAGTAATGCGCGAATTCTTAGTAGTCTATGAATTTTAATAAAGTGGCCAAGTAATACGCAAGATTTCCGGACTATGACATTAAGTAAGGTGGCCAAGTAATACGCCAATTCTTAAGATTATAAAAATTATTATTATAAAGTGGCCAAATAATACGCGAGATATCCGGACCCTGACTCAAAGTAAGGTGGCCAAGTAATGCGCGAATTCTTAGAAGTCTATGAATTTTAATGAAGTGGCCAAGTAATACGCAAGATTTCCGGACTATGACATTAAGTAAGGTGGCCAAGTAATACGCCAATTCTTAAGATTATAAAAATTATTATTATAAAGTGTCCAAATAATACGCAAGATTTCCGGAATATGACATTAAGTAAGGTGGCCAAGTAATACGCCAATTCTTAGGATTATAAAAATTATTATTATAAAGTGGCCATATAATACGCGAGATTTCCGGACCCTGACTCAAAGTAAGGTGGCCAAGTAATGCGCGAATTCTTAGGACTATAAGAATTATTATAAAGTGGCCAAATAATACGCGAGATTTCCGGACTCTGACTCAAAGAAAGGTGGCCAAGTAATGTGCTAATTTTTTGGAGTATTAGAATTTTAATAAAGTGGCCAAGTCATACGCGAGATTTCCGGACTATGACATTAAGTAAGGTGGCCACATAATGCGCGAGATCAATGGACCTCAGGTTTGATATAAATACATAGGTGGCCTCGTAATACGCGAGTTAAACGAAGTCTGCTCTGAAAAGAGTGTCCAAGTAATGCGCGTATACTTAGGAGTATAAGAATTTTTATAAAAAGTCGCCAAGTAATACGCGAGATTTCCGGAGTCTTACTCAAAGTAAGGTTTCCAAGTAATGCGCCAATTCTTAGGATTATAAGAATTATTATAACGTGGCCAATTATTACGCGAGATTTCTGGACTCTGACTCAAAGTAAGGTGGCCAAGTAATGCGCGAATTCTTAGCAGTATGGGATTTTTTATAAAGTTGCCAAGTAATCCGCGAGATTTCCGGACTCTGACTTTAAATAAGTTTCCCAAGTAATGCGCGAATTCTTAGGGTTATAAGAATTATCATAAAGTGGCCAAATAATACGCGAGATTTCCGGACTCTGACTTTAAGTAAGGTGGCCAAGTAATGCGCGAGATCAATGGACCTCAGGTTTGATATAAATAAATATGGGGCCTCGTAATACTCGAGTTAAACGACGTCTGTCCTGCAAAGAGTGACCAAGTAATGCGCGAATTCTTAGGACTATAAGAATTATTATAAAGTGGCCAAATAAAACGACAGATTTCCGGACTCTGACTCAAAGAAAGGTGGCCAAGTAATGCGCGAATTCTTAGCAGTATGGGATTTTTTATAAAGTTGCCAAGTAATCCGCGAGATTTCGGGACTCTGACTTTAAATAAGTTTCCCAAGTAATGCGCGAATTCTTAGGGTTATAAGAATTATCATAAAGTGGCCAAATAATACGCGTGATTTCCGGACTCTGACTCAATTTAAGGTGGCCAAGTAATGCGCTGATTCTTAGGAGTATGAGAATTTTAATAAAGTGGCCAAGTAATACACAAGATTTCCGGACTACGACATTAAGAAACGATGCCAAGTAACACGCGAATTCATAGCAGTATGAGAATTTTAATAAAGATGCCAAGTAATACGCGAGATTTCCGGACTCTGGCTTTAAGTAAGGTGGCCAGGTAATACGCGATTTCGTAGGAGTATAAGAATTGTTATAAAGTGGCCAAGTAATGCGCGAGAATTCCGGACTCTGACTTTATGTAAGGTGGCCAAGTAATGCGCGAATTCTTAGTAGTCTATGAATTTTAATGAAGTGGCCAAGTAATACGCAAGATTTCCGGACTATGACATTAAGTAAGGTGGCCAAATAATACGCCAATTCTTAAGATTATAAAAATTATTATTATAAAGTGGCCAAATAATACGCGAGATATCCGGACCCTGACTCAAAGTAAGGTGGCCAAGTAATGCGCGAATTCTTAGAAGTCTATGAATTTTAATGAAGTGGCCAAGTAATACGCAAGATTTCCGGACTATGACATTAAGTAAGGTGGCCAAATAATACGCCAATTCTTAAGATTATAAAAATTATTATTATAAAGTGTCCAAATAATACGCAAGATTTCCGGACTATGACATTAAATAAGGTGGCCAAGTAATACGCCAATTCTTAGGATTATACAATTATTATTATAAAGTGGCCAAATAATACGCGAGATTTCCGCACCCTGACTTTAAGAAAGGTGGCCAAATAATACGCGAATTCTTAGGAGTATAAGAATTTTTATAAAGTGGCCAAGTAATGCGCGAGATTTCCGCAATCTGACTCAAAGAAAGGTGGCCAAGTAATGTGCTAATTCTTAGGAGTATTAGAATTTTAATAAAGTGGCCAAGTCATACGCGAGATTTCCGGAATCTGACCTTAAGTAAGGTGGCCAAATAATGCGCGAGATCAATGGACCTCAGGTTTGATATAAATACATAGGTGGCCTCGTAATACGCGAGTTAAACGAAGTCTGTTCTGAAAAGAGTGCCCAAGTAATGCGCGAATTCTTAGGAGTTTAGGAATTTTTATATAAAGTGGCCAAGTAATACGCGAGATTTCCGGACTCTGGCTATAAGTAAGGTGGCCAAGTTATCCGCGAATTCTTAGGATTATAAGAATTTTTATATAAAATGGCAAAGAAATACGCGAGATTTCCGGACTCTGACTTCAAGTAAGGTGGCCAAGTAACCCGCGAGATCAATTGACCTCAGGAATGATATAAATACATAAGTGGCCTCGTAATACGCGAGATAAACCAAGTCTGTCCTGAAAATGTGGCCAAGTAATGCCCTAATTCTTAGAAGTATAAGAATTATTATAAAGTGGTCAAGTAATATGCGAGATTTCCGGACTCTGACGTTAAGTAAGGTGGCCAAAAAATGCGCGAATACTTAGGATTATTAGAATTATTATAAAGTGGCAAACTAATTCGCGAGATTTCCGGACTATGACTCAAAGTAAGGTTCCCAAGTAATGCTCGAATTCTTAGGAGTATACGAATATTTATAAAGTGGCCAAGTAATACGCGAGATTTCCGGACTCTGACTCATAGTAAGGTGGCCAAGTAATGCGCGAATTCTTAGGAGTATAAGAATTTTAATAAAGTGGCCAAGTAATACGCAAGATTTCCGGACTCTGACTTCAACTAAGTTGGCCAAGTAATGCGCGAGTTCAATGGACCTCAGTTTTGATATAAATACTTAGGTGGCCTCGTAATACGCGAGTTGAACGAAATCTGTCCTGAAAGGAGTGGTCAAGTAATGAGCGAATTCTCATGAGTATAAGAATTTTTATAAAAAGTCGCCAAGTAATACGCGAGATTTCGGGACTCTGACTCAAAGTAAGGTTCCCAAGTAATGCGCCAATTCCGAGTATTATAAGAATTATTATAAAGTGGCCAAATAATACGCGAGATTTCCGGACTCGGGCTTTAAGTAAGGTGGCCAGGTAATACCCGATTTCGTAGGAGTATAAGAATTTTTATAAAGTGACCAAGTAGTACGCGAGATTTCCGGACTCTGACTTTAAGTAAGGTTGCCAAGTAATGCGCGAATTCTTAGTAGTCTATGAATTTGTAAAGAGTGACAAATAAATACGCGAGATTTCCGGACCCTGACTTTAAGTAAGGTGGCCAAGTAATGTGCTAATTCTTAGGAGTATTAGAATTTTAATAAAGTGGCCAAGTAATACGCTAGATTTCCGGACTATGACATTAAGTAAGGTGGCCATATAATACGCTAATTCATAGGAGTATACGAATATATATAAAGTGGCCAAGTAATACGCGAGATTTCCGGAATCTGGCTTTATGTAAGGTGGCCAAGTAATGCGCGAATTCTTAGTAGTCTATGAATTTTAATAAAGTGGCCATGTAATACGCGAGATTTCCGGACTCTGACTTTAAGTAAGGTGGCCAAATAATGCGCGAGATCAATGAACCTCAGGTTTGATATAAATACATAGGTGGCCTCGTAATACGCGAGTTAAACGAAGTCTGTCCTGATAAGAGTGCTCAAGTTATTCGCGAATTCTTAGGAGTATAAGAATTTTTATATAAAGTCGCCAAGTAATACGCGAGATTTCCGGACTCTGACTTTACGTAAGGTTCCCAAGTAATGCGCGAATACTTAGGATTATAAGAATTATTATAAAGTGGCCAAATAATACGCGAGATTTCCGGACTCTGACTCAAAGTAAGGTGGCCAAGTAATGCGCGAATTCTTAGGAGTATGTGAATTTTAATAAAGTGGCCAAGTAATACGCAAGATTTCCGGACTATGACATTAAGTAAGGTGGCCAAGTAATACCCCAATTCTTAGGATTATAAAAATTATTATTATAAAGTGGCCATTAATGCGCGAGAATTCCGGACTCTGACTTTATGTAAGGTGGCCAAGTAATGCGCGAATTCATAGTAGTCTATGAATTTGTATAAATTGACCAACTAATACGCAAGATTTCCGGTCTCTGACTTTAAGTAAGGTGGCCAAATAATGCGCGAGTTCAATGGACCTCAGTTTTGATATAAATACTTAGGTGGCCTCGTAATACGCGAGTTGAACGAAATCTGTCCTGAAAAGAGTGGTCAAGTAGTGAGCGAATTCTCATGAGTATAAGAATTTTTATAAAAAGTCGCCAAGTAATACGCGAGATTTCCGGACTGTGACTCAAAGTAAGGTTCCCAAGTAATGCGACAATTCCGAGTATTATAAGAATTATTATAAAGTGTCCAAATAATACGCGAGATTTCCGGACTCTGACTTTAAGTAAGGTTGCCAAGTAATGCGCGAATTCTTAGTAGTCTATGAATTTGTAAAGAGTGACAAATAAATACGCGAGATTTCCGGACTCTGGCTTTAAGTAAGGTGGCCAGTTAATGCGCGAATTCTTAGGAGTATGAGAATTTTAATAAAGTTTCCAAGTAATACGCAAGATTTCCGGACTATGACATTCAGTAAGGTGGCCAAGTAATACGCCAATTCTTAGGATTATAAAGTTATTATTATAAAGTGGCCAAATAATACGCGAGATTTCCGGACCCTGACTTTAAGTAAGGTGGCCAAATAATACGCGAATTCTTAGGAGTATAAGAATTTTTATAAAGTGGCCAAGTAATGCGCGAGAATTCCGGACTCTGACTTTATGTAAGGTGGCCAAGTAATGCGCGAATTCTTAGTAGTCTATGAATTTTAATAAAGTGGCCAAGTAATACGCAAGATGTCCGGACTATGACATTAAGTAATGTGGCCAAGTAATACGCCAATTCTTAGGATTATAAAAATTATTATTATAAAGTGGCCATATAATACGCGAGATTTCCGGACCCTGACTCAAAGTAAGGTTGCCAAGTAATGCGCGAATTCTTAGGAGTATAAGAATTTTTATAAAGTGGCCAAGTAATACGCGAGATTTCCGGAATCTGACCTTAAGTAAGGTGGCCAAATAATGCGCGAGATCAATGGACCTCAGGTTTGATATAAATACATAGGTGGCCTCGTAATACGCGAGTTAAACGAAGTCTGTTCTGAAAAGAGTGACCAAGTTATGCGCGAATTCTTAGGATTATAAGAATTATTATAAAGTGGCCAATTATTACGCGAGATTTCCGGAGTCTGACTCAAAGTAAGGTGGCCAAGTAATGCGTGAATTCAATGGACCTCAGTTTTGATATAAATACTTAGGTGGCCTCGTAATACGCGAGTTGAACGAAATCTGTCCTGAAAGGAGTGGTCAAGTAATGAGCGAATTCTCATGAGTATAAGAATTTTTATAAAAAGTCGCCAAGTAATACGCGAGATTTCCGGACTCTGACTCAAAGTAAGTTTCCCAAGTAATGCGACAATTCCGAGTATTATAAGAATTATTATAAAGTGGCCAAATAATACGCGAGATTTCCGGACTCGGGCTTTAAGTAAGGTGGCCAGGTAATACCCGATTTCGTAGGAGTATAAGAATTTTTTATAAAGTGACCAAGTAGTACGCGAGATTTCCGGACTCTGACTTTAAGTAAGGTTGCCAAGTAATGCGCGAATTCTTAGTAGTCTATGAATTTGTAAAGAGTGACAAATAAATACGCGAGATTTCCGGACTCTGGCTTTAAGTAAGGTGGCCAGGTAATGCGCGAATTCTGAGGAGTATGATAATTTTTATAAAGTGGCCAAGTAATACGCAAGATTTCCGGACTATGATATTAAGTAAGGTGGCCAAGTAATACGCGAATTCATAGGAGTATACGAATATTTATAAAGTGGCCAAGTAATACGCGAGATTTCCGGAATCTGGCTTTAAGTAAAGTGGCCAAGTAATACGCGATTTCGTAGGAGTATAAGAATTTTTATAAAGTGGCCAAGTAATACGCGAGATTTCCGGACTCTGACTTTAAGTAATGTGGCCAAGTAATGCGCGAGATCAATGAACCTCAGGTTTGATAAAAATACATAGGTGGCCTCGTAATACGCGAGTTAAACGAAGTCTGTCCTGAAAAGACTGACCAAGTTATGCGCGAATTCTTAAGAGTATAAGAATTCTTATATAAAGTGTCCAAGTAATACGCGAGATTTCCGGAGTCTGACTTAAAATAATGTTCCCAAGTAATGCGCGAATACTTAGGATTATAAGAATTATTATAAAGTGGCCAAATAATCCGCGAGATTTCCGGACTCTGACTCAATTTAAGGTGGCCAAGTAATGCGCTGATTCTTAGGAGTATGAGAATTTGAAAAAAGTGGCCAAGTAATACGCGAGATTTCCGGACTCTGACCTTAAGTAAGGTGGCCAAGTAATACGCGAATTCATCGGAGTATAAGAATTTTTATAAAGTGCCCAAGTAATACGCGAGATTTCCGGACTCTGACTCAATTTAAGGTGGCCAAGTAATGCGCGAATTCTTACGAGTATAAGGATTTTTATAAAGTGGCCAAGTAATAAGCGAGATATCCGGACTCTGACTTTAAGTAAGGTGGCCAAGTAATACGCCAATTCTTAAGATTATAAAAATTATTATTATAAAGTGTCCAAATAATACGCAAGATTTCCGGACTATGACATTAAATAAGGTGGCCAAGTAATACGCCAATTCTTAGGATTATAAAGTTATTATTATAAAGTGGCCAAATAATACGCGAGATTTCCGGACTCTGACTTAATGTAAGGTGGCCAAGTAATGCGCGAATTCTTAAGAGTATATGAATTCTTATATAAAGTGTCCAAGTAATACGCGAGATTTCCGGACTCTGACTCAAAGTAAGGTGGCCAAGTAATGTGCTAATTCTTAGGAGTATTAGAATTTTAATAAAGTGGCCAAGTAATACGCGAGATTTCCGGACTCTGACTTTATGTAAGGTGGCCAAGTAATGCGCGAATTCTTAGTAGTCTATGAATTTTAATGAAGTGGCCAAGTAATACGCAAGATTTCCGGACTATGACATTAAGTAAGGTGGCCAAGTAATACGCCAATTCTTAAGATTATAAAAATTATTATTATAAAGTGGCCAAATAATACGCGAGATATCCGGACCCTGACTCAAAGTAAGGTGGCCAAGTAATGCGCGAATTCTTAGAAGTCTATGAATTTTAATGAAGTGGCCAAGTAATACGCAAGATTTCCGGACTATGACATTAAGTAAGGTGGCCAAGTAATACCCCAATTCTTAAGATTATAAAAATTATTATTATAAAGTGTCCAAATAATACGCAAGATTTCCGGACTATGACATTAAGTAAGGTGGCCAAGTAATACGCCAATTCTTAGGATTATAAAAATTATTATTATAAAGTGGCCATATAATACGCGAGATTTCCGGACCCTGACTCAAAGTAAGGTGGCCAAGTAATGCGCGAATTCTTAGGAGTATAAGAATTTTTATAAAGTGGCCAAGTAATACGCTAGATTTCCGCGATCTGACTCAAAGAAAGGTGGCCAAGTAATGTGCTAATTCTTAGGAGTATAAGAATTTTTATAAAGTGGCCAAGTAATACGCGAGATTTCCGGAATCTGACCTTAAGTAAGGTGGCCAAATAATGCGCGAGATCAATGGACCTCAGGTTTGATATAAATACATAGGTGGCCTCGTAATACGCGAGTTAAACGAAGTCTGTTCTGAAAAGAGTGACCAAGTTATGCGCGAATTCTTAGGAGTATAAGAATTTTTATAAAAAGTCGCCAAGTAATACGCGAGATTTCCGGAGTCTTACTCAAAGTAAGGTTTCCAAGTAATGCGCCAATTCTTAGGATTATAAGAATTATTATAACGTGGCCAATTATTACGCGAGATTTCTGGACTCTGACTCAAAGTAAGGTGGCCAAGTAATGCGTGAATTCTTAGCAGTATGGGATTTTTTATAAAGTTGCCAAGTAATCCGCGAGATTTCCGGACTCTGACTTTAAATAAGTTTCCCAAGTAATGCGCGAATTCTTAGGGTTATAAGAATTATCATAAAGTGGCCAAATAATACGCGAGATTTCCGGACTCTGGCTTTAAGTAAGGTGGCCACATAATGCGCGAGATCAATGGACATCAGGTTTGATATAAATACATATGTGGCCTCGTAATACGCGAGTTAAACGAAGTCTGTCCTGCAAAGAGTGACCAAGTAATGCGCGAATTCTTAGGACTATAAGAATTATTATAAAGTGGCCAAATAAAACGACAGATTTCCGGACTCTGACTCAAAGAAAGGTGGCCAAGTAATGCGCGAATTCTTAGCAGTATGGGATTTTTTATAAAGTTGCCAAGTAATCCGCGAGATTTCCGGACTCTGACTTTAAATAAGTTTCCCAAGTAATGCGCGAATTCTTAGGGTTATAAGAATTATCATAAAGTGGCCAAATAATACGCGAGATTTCCGGACTCTGACTCAATTTAAGGTGGCCAAGTAATGCGCTGATTCTTAGGAGCATGAGAATTTTAATAAAGTGGTCAAGTAATACACAAGATTTCCGGACTACGACATTAAGAAACGAGGCCAAGTAACACGCGAATTCATAGCACTATGAGAATTTTAATAAAGATGCCAAGTAATACGCGAGATTTCCGGACTCTGGCTTTAAGTAAGGTGGCCAAGTAATGCGCGAATTCTTAGGATTATAAGAATTTTTATATAAAATGGCAAAGAAATACGCGAGATTTCCGGACTCTGACTTCAAGTAAGGTGGCCAAGTAACCCGCGAGTTCAATAGACCTCAGGAATGATATAAATACATAAGGGGCCTCGTAATACGCGAGTTAAACGAAGTCTGTCCTGAAAATGTGGCCAAGTAAAGCTCTAATTCTTAGAAATATAAGAATTATTATAAAGTGGTCAAGTAATATGCGAGATTTCCGGACTCTGACGTTAAGTAAGGTGGCCAAATAATGCGCGAATACTTAGGATTATAAGAATTATTATAAAGTGGCCAAATAATTCGCGAGATTTCCGGACTATGAATCAAAGTAAGGTTCCCAAGTAATGCGCGAATTCTTAGGAGTATAAGAATATTTTTTAAGTGGCCAAGTAATACGCGAGATTTCCGGACTCTGACTCAAAGTAAGGTGGCCAAGTAATGCGCGAATTCTTAGGAGTATAAGAATTATTATAAAGTGGCGAAATATTACGCTAGATTTCCGGACTCTGACTTTAAGTAAGGTGGCCAAATAATGCGCGAGTTCAATGGACCTCAGTTTTGATATAAATACTTAGGTGGCCTCGTAATACGCGAGTTGAACGAAATCTGTCCTGAAAGGAGTGGTCAAGTAATGAGCGAATTCTCATGAGTATAAGAATTTTTATAAAAAGTCGCCAAGTAATACGCGAGATTTCGGGACTCTGACTCAAAGTAAGGTTCCCAAGTAATGCGCCAATTCCGAGTATTATAAGAATTATTATAAAGTGGCCAAATAATACGCGAGATTTCCGGACTCGGGCTTTAAGTAAGGTGGCCAGGTAATACCCGATTTCGTAGGAGTATAAGAATTTTTATAAAGTGACCAAGTAGTACGCGAGATTTCCGGACTCTGACTTTAAGTAAGGTTGCCAAGTAATGCGCGAATTCTTAGTAGTCTATGAATTTGTAAAGAGTGACAAATAAATACGCGAGATTTCCGGACACAGGCTTTGAGTAAGGTGGCCAAGTAAAGCGCGAATTCTGAGGAGTATGATAATTTTTATAATGTGGTCAAGTAATACGCGAGATTTCCGGACTCTGACTTTGAGTAAGGTGGCCAAGTAATACGCGATTTCGTAGGAGTATAAGAATTTTAATAAAGTGGCCAAGTCATACGCGAGATTTCCGGAATCTGACCTTAAGTAAGGTGGCCAAATAATGCGCGAGCTCAATGGACGTCAGGTTTGATATAAATACATAGGTGGCCTCGTAATACGCGAGTTAAACGAAGTCTGTCCTGATAAGAGTGCTCAAGTTATTCGCGAATTCTTAGGAGTATAAGAATTTTTATATAAAGTCGCCAAGTAATACGCGAGATTTCCGGACTCTGACTTTACGTAAGGTTCCCAAGTAATGCGCGAATACTTAGGATTATAAGAATTATTATAAAGTTGCCAAATAATACGCGAGATTTCCGGACTCTGACTCAAAGTAAGGTGGCCAAGTAATGCGCGAATTCTTAGGAGTATGTGAATTTTAATAAAGTGGCCAAGTAATACGCAAGATTTCCGGACTATGACATTAAGTAAGGTGGCCAAGTAATACGCCAATTCATAGGATTATAAGAATTTTTATAAAGTGGTCAAGTAATGCGCGAGATTTCCGTACTCTGACTTTAAGTAAGGTGGCCAAGTAATGCGCGAATTCATAGTAGTCTATGAATTTGTATAAATTGACCAACTAATACGCAAGATTTCCGGTCTCTGACGTTAAGTAAGGTGGCCAAATAATGCGCGAGTTCAATGGACCTCAGTTTTGATATAAATACTTAGGTGGCCTCGTAATACGCGAGTTGAACGAAATCTGTCCTGAAAAGAGTGGTCAAGTAGTGAGCGAATTCTTAGGAGTATAAGAACTTTTATATAAAGTCGCCAAGTAATACGCGAGATTTCCGGACTCTGACTCAAAGTAAGGTGGCCAAGTAATGTGCGAATTCTTAGGAGTATTAGAATTTTAATAAAGTGGCCAAGTAATACGCAAGATTTCCGGACTATGACATTAAGTAAGGTGGCCAAGTAATACGCCAATTCTTAGGATTATAAAATTATTATTATAAAGTGGCCAAATAATACGCGAGATTTCCGGACCCTGACTTTAAGTAAGGTGGCCAAATAATACGCGAATTCTTAGGAGTATAAGAATTTTTATAAAGTGGCCAAGTAATGCGCGAGAATTCCGGACTCTGACTTTATGTAAGGTGGCCAAGTAATGCGCGAATTCTTGGGAGTATTAGAATTTTAATAAAGTGGCCAAGTAATACGCAAGATTTCCGGACTATGACATTAAGTAATGTGGCCAAGTAATACGCCAATTCTTAGGATTATAAAAATTATTATTATAAAGTGGCCATATAATACGCGAGATTTCCGGACCCTGACTCAAAGTAAGGTTGCCAAGTAATGCGCGAATTCTTAGGAGTATAAGAATTTTTATAAAGTGGCCAAGTAATACGCGAGATTTCCGGAATCTGACCTTAAGTAAGGTGGCCAAATAATGCGCGAGATCAATGGACCTCAGGTTTGATATAAATACATAGGTGGCCTCGTAATACGCGAGTTAAACGAAGTCTGTTCTGAAAAGAGTGACCAAGTTATGCGCGAATTCTTAGGATTATAAGAATTATTATAAAGTGGCCAATTATTACGCGAGATTTCCGGAGTCTGACTCAAAGTAAGGTGGCCAAGTAATGCGTGAATTCAATGGACCTCAGTTTTGATATAAATACTTAGGTGGCCTCGTAATACGCGAGTTGAACGAAATCTGTCCTGAAAGGAGTGGTCAAGTAATGAGCGAAGTCTCATGAGTATAAGAATTTTTATAAAAAGTCGCCAAGTAATACGCGAGATTTCGGGACTCTGACTCAAAGTAAGGTTCCCAAGTAATGCGCCAATTCCGAGTATTATAAGAATTATTATAAAGTGGCCAAATAATACGCGAGATTTCCGGACTCGGGCTTTAAGTAAGGTGGCCAGGTAATACCCGATTTCGTAGGAGTATAAGAATTTTTATAAAGTGACCAAGTAGTACGCGAGATTTCCGGACTCTGACTTTAAGTAAGGTTGCCAAGTAATGCGCGAATTCTTAGTAGTCTATGAATTTGTAAAGAGTGACAAATAAATACGCGAGATTTCCGGACTCTGGCTTTAAGTAAGGTGGCCAGGTAATGAGCGAATTCTGAGGAGTATGATAATTTTTATAAAGTGGCCAAGTAATACGCAAGATTTCCGGACTATGACATTAAGTAAGGTGGCCAAGTAATACGCTAATTCATAGGAGTATACGAATATTTATAATGTGGTCAAGTAATACGCGAGATTTCCGGAATCTGACTTTGAGTAAGGTGGCCAAGTAATACGCGATTTCGTAGGAGTATAAGAATTATTATAAAGTCGCCAAGTAATCCGCGAGATTTCCGTACTCTGACTTTAAGTAAGGTGGACAAATAATGCGCGAGATCAATGAACCTCAGGTTTGATAAAAATACATAGGTGGCCTCGTAATACGCGAGTTAAACGAAGTCTGTCCTGAAAAGACTGACCAAGTTATGCGCGAATTCTTAAGAGTATAAGAATTCTTATATAAAGTGTCCAAGTAATACTCGAGATTTCCGGACTCTGACTTTTCGAAAGGTTCCCAAGTAATGCGCGAATACTTAGGATTATAAGAATTATTATAAAGTGGCCAAATAATACGCGAGATTTCCGGACTCTGACTCAAAGTAAGGTGGCCAAATAATGCGCGAATTCTTAGGAGTATGTGAATTTTTATAAAGTGGCCAAGTAATACGCGAGATTTCCGGAATCTGACCTTAAGTAAGGTGGCCAAATAATGCGCGAATTCATAGGATTATAAGAATTATTATAAAGTGGCCAAATAATTCGCGAGATTTCCGGACTCTGACTCAATTTAAGGTGGCCGAGTAATGCGCGAATTCTTAGGAGTATATGAATTTTTATAAAGTGGCCAAGTATTACCCGAGATTTCCGGACTCTGACTTTAAGTAAGGTGGCCAAGTAATGCGCGAATTCTTAGCAGTATGGGATTTTTATAAAGTTGCCAAGTAATCCGCGAGATTTCCGGACTCTGACTTTAAATAAGTTTCCCAAGTAATGCGCGAATTCTTAGGGTTATAAGAATTATCATAAAGTGGCCAAATAATACGCGAGATTTCCGGACTCTGACTCAATTTAAGGTGTCCAAGTAATGCGCTGATTCTTAGGAGTATGAGAATTTTAATAAAGTGGTCAAGTAATACACAAGATTTCCGGACTACGACATTAAGAAACGAGGCCAAGTAACACGCGAATTCATAGCACTATGAGAATTTTAATAAAGATGCCAAGTAATACGCGAGATTTCCGGACTCTGGCTTTAAGTAAGGTGGCCAAGTAATA
Source organism: Diplolepis rosae (assembly GCA_030998225.1). NCBI lineage: Eukaryota > Metazoa > Arthropoda > Insecta > Hymenoptera > Diplolepididae > Diplolepis > Diplolepis rosae. The sequence goes on along the minus strand of JAPYXD010000750.1, from coordinate 2,077,819 downwards.
CGCGATTTCGTAGGAGTATAAGAATTGATATAAAGTGGCCAAATAATACGCGAGATTTCCGGACTATGACTTTAAGTAAGGTTGCCAAGTAATGCGCGAATTCTTAGTAGACTATGAATTTGTAAAGAGTGACAAATAAATACGCGAGATTTCCGGACTCTGACTTTAAGTAAGGTGGCCAAGTAACGCGCCAATTCCTAGTATAATAAGAATTGTTATAAAGTGGCCAAATAATACGCGAGATTTCCGGACTCTGACTCAAAGTAAGGTGGCCAAGTAATGTGCTAATTCTTAGGAGTATTAGAATTTTTATAAAGTGGCCAAGTAATACGCGAGATATCCGGACTCTGACTTTAAGTAAGGTGGCCAAGTAATACGCGAGTTCACTGGACCTCAGTTTTGATATAAATACTTAGGTGGCCTCGTAATACGCGAGTTAAACGAAGTCTGTTCTGAAAAGAGTGACCAAGTTATGCGCGAATTCTCAGGAGTATAAGAATTTTTATAAAAAGTCGCCAAGTAATACGCGAGATTTCCGGAGTCTTACTCAAAGTAAGGTTTCCAAGTAATGCGCCAATTCTTAGGATTATAAGAATTATTATAAAGTGGCCAAATATTACGCGAGATTTCTGGACTCAGACTCAAAGTAAGGTGGCCAGGTAATGCGCGAGTTCAATGGACCTCAGTTTTGATATAAATACTTAGGTGGCCTCGTAATACGCGAGTTGAACGAAGTCTGTCCTGAAAATAGTGGTCAAGTAATGAGCGAATTCTCATGAGTATAAGAATTTTTATAAAAAGTCGCCAAGTAATACGCGAGATTTCCGGACTCTGACTCAAAGTATGGTTCCCAAGTAATGCGCCAATTCCGAGTATTATAAGAATTATTATTAAGTGGCCAAATAATACGCGAGATTTCCCGACTCGGGCTTTAAGTAAGGTGGCCAGGTACTACGCGATTTCGGAGGAGTATAAGAATTTTTATAAAGTGACCAAGTAGTACGCGAGATTTCCGAACTCTGACTTTAAGTAAGGTTGCCAAGTAATGCGCGAATTCTTAGTAGTCTATGAATTTGTAAAGAGTGACAAATAAATACGCGAGATTTCCGGACTCTGGCTTTAAGTAAGGTGGCCAGGTAATGCGCGAATTCTGAGGAGTATGATAATTTTTATAAAGTGGCCAAGTAATACGCAAGATTTCCGGACTATGACATTAAGTAAAGTGGCCAAGTAATACGCTAATTCATAGGAGTATACGAATATATATAAAGTGGCCAAGTAATACGCGAGATTTCCGGAATCTGGCTTTAAGTAAGGTGGCCAAGTAATACGCGAATTCTTAGGAGTCTAAGAATTTTTATAAAGTGGCCAAGTAATACGCGAGATATCCGGAATCTGACTTTAAGTAAGGTGGCCATTTAATTCGCTAATTCATATGAGTATACGAATATTTATAAAGTGGCCAAGTAATACGCGAGATTTCCGGAATCTGGCTTTAAGAAAGGTGGCCAAGTAATATGCGATTTCGTAGGAGTATAAGAATTTTTATAAAGTGGCCAAGTAATACGCGAGATTTCCGGAGTCTGACTTAAAATAATGTCCCCAAGTAATGCGCGAATACTTAGGATTATAAGAATTATTATAAAGTGGCCAGATAATACGCGAGATTTCCGGACTACGACATTAAGAAACGAGGCCAAGTAACACGCGAATTCATAGCAGTATGAGAATTTTAATGAAGATGCCAAGTAATACGCGAGATTTCCGGACTGTGACTTTAAGTAAGGTGGCCAAATAATGCGCGAGTTCACTGGACCTCAGTTTTGATATAAATACTTAGGTGGCCTCGTAATACGCGAGTTGAACGAAGTCTGTTCTGAAAAGAGTGACCAAATTATGCGCGAATTCTGAGGAGTATAAGAATTTTTATAAAAAGTCGCCAAGTAATACGCGAGATTTCTGGAGTCTTACTCAAAGTAAGGTTCCCAAGTAATGCGCCAATTCTTAGGATTATAAGAATTATTATAAAGTGGCCAAATATTACGCGAGATTTCTGGACTCAGACTCAAAGTAAGGTGGCCAGGTAATGCGCGAGTTCAATGGACCTCAGTTTTGATATAAATACTTAGGTGGCCTCGTAATACGCGAGTTGAACGAAGTCTGTCCTGAAAATAGTGGTCAAGTAATGAGCGAATTCTCATGAGTATAAGAATTTTTATAAAAAGTCGCCAAGTAATACGCGAGATTTCCGGACTCTGACTCAAAGTATGGTTCCCAAGTAATGCGCCAATTCCGAGTATTATAAGAATTATTATTAAGTGGCCAAATAATACGCGAGATTTCCCGACTCGGGCTTTAAGTAAGGTGGCCAGGTACTACGCGATTTCGGAGGAGTATAAGAATTTTTATAAAGTGACCAAGTAGTACGCGAGATTTCCGAACTCTGACTTTAAGTAAGGTTGCCAAGTAATGCGCGAATTCTTAGTAGTCTATGAATTTGTAAAGAGTGACAAATAAATACGCGAGATTTCCGGACTCTGGCTTTAAGTAAGGTGGCCAGGTAATGCGCGAATTCTGAGGAGTATGATAATTTTTATAAAGTGGCCAAGTAATACGCAAGATTTCCGGACTATGACATTAAGTAAGGTGGCCAAGTAATACGCTAATTCATAGGAGTATACGAATATATATAAAGTGGCCAAGTAATACGCGAGATTTCCGGAATCTGGCTTTAAGTAAGGTGGCCAAGTAATACGCGAATTCTTAGGAGTCTAAGAATTTTTATATAAAGTGGCCAAGTAATACGCGAGATATCCGGAATCTGACTTTAAGTAAGGTGGCCAAGTAATACGCTAATTCATAGGAGTATGCGAATATTTATAAAGTGGCCAAGTAATACGCGAGATTTCCGGAATCTGGCTTTAAGAAAGGTGGCCAAGTAATATGCGATTTCGTAGGAGTATAAGAATTTTTATTAAGTGGCCAAGTAATGCGCGAGATTTCCGGAGTCTGACTTAAAATAATGTCCCCAAGTAATGCGCGAATACTTAGGATTATAAGAATTATTATAAAGTGGCCAGATAATACGCGAGATTTCCGGACTACGACATTAAGAAACGAGGCCAAGTAACACGCGAATTCATAGCAGTATGAGAATTTTAATAAAGATGCCAAGTAATACGCGAGATTTCCGGACTCTGGCTGTAAGTAAGGTGGCCAAGTACTACGCGAGTTCGTAGGAGTATAAGAATTGTTATAAAGTGGCCAAGTAATATGCGAGATGTCCGGATTCTGACTTAAAGTAAGGTGGTGAAGTAATGCGCGAATTCTTAGGAGTATGATATTTTTATAAAGTGGCCAAGTAATACGCGAGATTTCCGGACTCTGACTTAAAGTAAGGTTCCCAAGTAATGCGCGAATACTTAGAGGATTATAAGAATTATTATAAAGTGGCCAAATAATACGCGAGATTTCCGGACTATGACTCAAAGTAAGGTTCCCAAGTAATGCGCGAATTCTTAGGAGTATACGAATATTTATAAAGTGGCCAAGTAATACGCGAGATTTCCGGACTCTGACTCAAAGTAAGGTTCCCAAGTAATGCGCGAATTCTTAGGATTATAAGATTTATTGTAAAGTGGCCAAATAATACGCGAGATTTCCGGACTCTGACTCAAAGTAAGGTGGCCAAGTAATGTGCTAATTCTTAGGAGTATTAGAATTTTTATAAAGTGGCCAAGTAATACGCGAGATATCCGGACTCTGACTTTAAGTAAGGTGGCCAAGTAATGCGCGAATACTTAGGATTATAAGAATTATTATAAAGTGGCCAAATAATACGCGAGATTTCCGGACTATGACTCAAAGTAAGGTTCCCAAGTAATGCGCGAATACTTAGGATTATAAGAATTATTATAAAGTGGCCAAATAATACGCGAGATTTCCGGACTCTGGCTTTAAGTAAGGTGGCCAAGTTATCCGCGAATTCTTAGGATTATAAGAATTTTTATATAAAATGGCAAAGAAATACGCGAGATTTCCGGACTCTGACTTCAAGTAAGGTGGCCAAGTAACCCGCGAGTTCAATAGACCTCAGGAATGATATAAATACATAAGTGGCCTCGTAATACGCGAGATAAACCAAGTCTGTCCTGAAAATGTGGCCAAGTAATGCCCTAATTCTTAGAAGTATAAGAATTATTATAAAGTGGTCAAGTAATATGCGAGATTTCCGGACTCTGACGTTAAGTAAGGTGGCCAAGTAATACGCGAATTCTTAGGAGTATAAGAATTATTATAAAGTGGCCAAATAATTCGCGAGATTTCCGGACTATGACTCAAAGTAAGGTTCCCAAGTAATGCGCGAATTCTTAGGAGTATAAGAATTATTATAAAGTGGCGAAATATTACGCTAGATTTCCGGACTATGACTTTAAGAAAGGTGGCCAAATAATGCGCGAGTTCAATGAACGTCAGTTTTGATATAAATACTTAGGTGGCCTCGTAATACGCGAGTTGAACGAAATCTGTCCTGAAAAGAGTGGTCAAGTAATGAGCGAATTCTCATGAGTATAAGAATTTTTATAAAAAGTCGCCAAGTAATACGCGAGATTTCCGGACTCTGACTCAAAGTAAGTTTCCCAAGTAATGCGACAATTCCGAGTATTATAAGAATTATTATAAAGTGGCCAAATAATACGCGAGATTTCCGGACTCGGGCTTTAAGTAAGGTGGCCAGGTAATACGCGATTTCGTAGGAGTATAAGAATTTTTATAAAGTGACCAAGTAGTACGCGAGATTTCCGGACTCTGACTTTAAGTAAGGTTGCCAAGTAATGCGCGAATTCTTAGTAGTCTATGAATTTGTAAAGAGTGACAAATAAATACGCGAGATTTCCGGAATCTGGCTTTAAGTAAGGTGGCCAAGTAATGTGCTAATTCTTAGGAGTATTAGAATTTTAATAAAGTGGCCAAGTAATACGCAAGATTTCCGGACTATGACATTAAGTAAGGTGGCCAAGTAATACGCTAATTCATAGGAGTATACGAATATTTATAAAGTGCCAAATAAATACGCGAGATTTCCGGAATCTGGCTTTAAGTAAGGTGGCCAAGTAATACGCGATTTCGTAGGAGTATAAGAATTTTTTATAAAGTGGCCAAGTAATACGCGAGATATCCGGAATCTGACTTTAAGTAAGGTGGCCAAATAATGCGCGAGATCTATGAACCTCAGGTTTGATAAAAATACATAGGTGGCCTCGTAATACGCGAGTTAAACGAAGTCTGTCCTGAAAAGACTGACCAAGTTATGCGCGAATTCTTAAGAGTATAAGAATTCTTATATAAAGTGTCCAAGTAATACGCGAGATTTCCGGAGTCTGACTTAAAATAATGTCCCCAAGTAATGCGCGAATACTTAGGATTATAAGAATTATTATAAAGTGGCCAGATAATACGCGAGATTTCCGGACTATGACATTAAGTAAGGTAGCCAAGTAATACGCTTATTCATAGGAGTATACGAATAATTATAAAGTGGCCAAGTAATACGCGAGATTTCCGGAATCTGGCTGTAAGTAAGGTGGCCAAGTAATGCGCGAATTCATAGGATTATAAGAATTATTATAAAGTGGCCAAATAATACGCGAGATTTCCGGACTCGGGCTTTAAGTAAGGTGGCCAGGTAATACGCGATTTCGGAGGAGTATAAGAATTTTTATAAAGTGACCAAGTAGTACGCGAGATTTCCGAACTCTGACTTTAAGTAAGGTTGCCAAGTAATGCGCGAATTCTTAGTAGACTATGAATTTGTAAAGAGTGACAAATAAATACGCGAGATTTCCGGACTCTGGCTTTAAGTAAGGTGGCCAGGTAATGCACGAATTCTGAGGAGTATGATATTTTTTATAAAGTGGCCAAGCAATACGCGAAATTTACGTACTCTGACTTTAAGTAAGGTGGCCAAGTAATACGCGAATTCTTAGGAGTATAAGAATTTTTTATAAAGTGGCCAAGTAATGCGCGAGAATTCCGGACTCTGACTTTATGTAAGGTGGCCAAGTAATGCGCGAATTCTTAGTAGTCTATGAATTTGTATAAAGTGACCAAATAATACGCAAGATTTCCGGACTCTGACTTTAAGTAAGGTGGCCAGGTAATACGCGATTTCGTAGGAGTATAAGAATTTTTATAAAGTGACCAAGTAGTACGCGAGATTTCCGTACTCTGACTTTAAGTAATGTGGCCATGTAATACGCCAATTCATAGAAGAATAAGTATTTTTTTTTATAAAGTGTCCAACTAATACGCGAGATTTCCGAACTCTGGCTTTAAGTAAGGTGGCCAAGTAATACGCGGTTTCGTAGGAGTATAAGAATTTTTATAAAGTGGCCAATTAATGCGCGAGATTTCCGGACTCTGAATTTAATAAGGTGATCAAGTAATGCGCTAGTTCAATGGACGTCAGGTTCGATATAAATACATAGGTGGCCTCATAATAGGCGAGTTAAACGAAGTCTGTCCTGAAAGGTGTGGCCAAGTAATGCGCGAATTCTTAGAAGTATAAGAATTGTTATAAAGTAGCCAACTAATACGCGAGATTTCCGGACTCTGACTCAAAGTGAGGTGGCCAATAATACGCGAATTCATAGGAGTATAACAATTTTTTATATAAAGTATCCAAGTAATACGCGCGACTTCCGAACTATGACACAAAGTAAGGTGGCAATGTAATGCGCGAATTCTTAGGAGTATAAGAATTTTTTATATAAAGTATCCAAGTAATACGCGCGACTTCCGAACTATGACACAAAGTAAGGTGGCAATGTAATGCGTGAATTCTTAGTAGTATAAGAATTCTTATAAAGTTGCCAAGTAATACGCGAGATTTCCGGAATCTGGCTGTAAGTAAGGTGGCCAAGTAATGCGCGAATTCATAGGATTATAAGAATTATTATAAAGTGGCCAAATAATACGCGAGATTTCCGGACTCGGGCTTTAAGTAAGGTGGCCAGGTAATACGCGATTTCGGAGGAGTATAAGAATTTTTATAAAGTGACCAAGTAGTACGCGAGATTTCCGAACTCTGACTTTAAGTAAGGTTGCCAAGTAATGCGCGAATTCTTAGTAGACTATGAATTTGTAAAGAGTGACAAATAAATACGCGAGATTTCCGGACTCTGGCTTTAAGTAAGGTGGACAAATAATGCGCGAATTCTGAGGAGTATGATATTTTTTATAAAGTGGCCAAGCAATACGCGAAATTTACGTACTCTGACTTTAAGTAAGGTGGCCAAATAATACGCGAATTCTTAGGAGTATAAGAATTTTTATTAAGTGGCCAAGTAATGCGCGAGAATTCCGGACTCTGACTTTATGTAAGGTGGCCAAGTAATGCGCGAATTCCTAGGACTATAAGAATTATTATAAAGTCGCCAAGTAATCCGCGAGATTTTCGGACTCTGACTTTAAGTAATGTGGCCAAGTAATGCGCGAATTCTTAGAAGTATAAGAATTGTTATAAAGTAGCCTACTAATACGCGAGATTTCCGGACTCTGACTAAAAGTAAGGTGGCCAAGTAACGCGCGAATTCAAAGGAGTATAACAATTTTTTATATAAAGTATCCAAGTAATACGCGCGACTTCCGAACTATGACACAAAGTAAGGTGGCAATGTAATGCGTGAATTCTTAGTAGTATAAGAATTCTTATAAAGTGGCCAACTAATACGCGAGAGTTCCGGACACAGACTTTGAGTAAGGTGGCCAAGTAAAGCGCGAATTCTGAGGAGTATGATAATTTTTATAATGTGGTCAAGTAATACGCGAGATTTCCGGAATCTGACTTTGAGTAAGGTGGCCAAGTAATACGCGATTTCGTAGGAGTATAAGAGTTTTTATAAAGTGGCCAAGTAATGCGCGAGATTTCCGGACTCTGACTTAAAGTAAGGTGGCAAAGTAAAGCGCGAATTCTGAGGAGTATGATAATTTTTATAATGTGGCCAAGTAATGCGCGAGATTTCCGGACTCTGACTTTAAGTAATGTGGCCATGTGATACGCCAATTTATAGGAGTATCAGAATTTTTTTTTTATAAAGTGGCAAAGTAATAAGAAAGATTTCTCGACTCTGACTTAAAGTGAGGTGGCCAAGTAATGCGCGAGTTCTTAGGAGTATAAGAATTGTTATAAAGTAGCCAACTGATACGCGAGATTTCCGTACTCTGACTCATAGTAAGGTGGCCAAGTAACGCTCGAATTCATAGGAGTTTAACAATTTTTTATATAAAGTATCCAAGTAATACGCGCGACTTCCGGACTCTGACACAAAGTAAGGTGGCAATGTAATGCGCGAATTCTTAGGAGTATAAGAATTATTATAAAGTGGCCAAGTAATACGCGAGATTTCCGGAATCTGACCTTAAGTAAGGTGGCCAAATAACGCGCGAGATCAATGGACCTCAGGTTTGATATAAATACATAGGTGGCCTCGTAATACGCGAGTTAAACGAAGTCTGTCCTGAAAAGAGTGACCAAGTTATGCGCGAATTCTCAGGAGTATAAGAATTTTTATAAAAATTCGCCAAGTAATACGCAAGATTTCCGGACTATGACTTTAAGTAAGGTGGCAAAGTAAAGCGCGAATTCATAGCAGTTTACGAATATTTATAATGTGGCCAACTGATACGCGAGATTTCCGTACTCTGACTCATAGTAAGGTGGCCAAGTAACGCGCGAATTCATAGGAGTTTAACAATTTTTTATATAAAGTATCCAAGTAATACGCGCGACTTCCGGACTCTGACACAAAGTAAGTTGGAAATGTAATGCGCGAATTCTTAGGAGTATAAGAATTTTTATAAAGTGGCCAAGTAATACGCGAGATTTCCGGAATCTGACATTAAGTAAGGTGGCATTATATTGCGCGTGTTCACTTGACATCTGGTTTGATATAAATACATATGTGGCCTCGTAATACGCGAGTTAAACGAAGTCTGTCCTGCAAAGAGTGACCAAGTTATGCGCGAATTCTTAGGACTATAAGAATTATCATAAAGTGGCCAAATAATACGCGAGATTTCCGGACTCTGTCTCAATTTAAGGTGGCCAAGTAATGCGCTGATTCTTAGGAGTATGAGAATTTTAATAAAGTGGCCAAGTAATACACAAGATTTCCGGACTACGACATTAAGAAACGAGGCCAAGTAACACTCGAATTTATAGCAGTATGAGAATTTTAATAAAGATGCCAAGTAATACGCGAGATTTCCGGACTCTGGCTTTAAGTAAGGTGGCTAAGTTATCCGCGAATTCTTAGGATTATAAGAATTTTTATATAAAATGGCAAAGAAATACGCGAGATTTCCGGACTCTGACTTAAAGTAAGGTGGCCAAGTAACCCGCGAGTTCAATAGACCTCAGGAATGATATAAATACATAAGTGGCCTCGTAATACGCGAGTTAAACGAAGTCTGTACTGAAAATGTGGCCAAGTAATGCGCTAGTTCTTAGAAGTATAAGAATTATTATAAAGTGGTCAATTAATATGCGAGATTTCCGGACTCTGTCTCAATTTAAGGTGGCCAAGTAATGCGCTGATTCTTAGGAGTATGAGAATTTTAATAAAGTGTCCAAGTAATACACAAGATTTCCGGACTACGACATTAAGAAACGAGGCCAAGTAACACGCGAATTTATAGCAGTATGAGAATTTTAATAAAGATGCCAAGTAATACGCGAGATTTCCGGACTCTGCCTCTAAGTAAGGTGGCCAAGTAATCCGCGAATTCTTAGGATTATAAGAATTATTATATAAACTGGCAAAGTAATACGCGAGATTTCCGGACTCTGACTTAAAATAAGGTTCCCAAGTAATGCGCGAATACTTAGGATTATAAGAATTATTATAAAGTGGCCAAATAATAAGCGAGATTTCCGGACTCTGGCTTTAAGTAAGGTGGCCAAGTTATCCGCGAATTCTTAGGATTATAAGAATTTTTATATAAAATGGCAAAGAAATACGCGAGATTTCCGGACTCTGACTTCAAGTAAGGTGGCCAAGTAACCCGCGAGTTCAATAGACCTCAGGAATGATATAAATACATAAGGGGCCTCGTAATACGCGAGTTAAACGAAGTCTGTCCTGAAAATGTGGCCAAGTAATACGCCAATTCTTAGGATTATAAAGTTATTATTATAAAGTGGCCAAATAATACGCGAGATTTCCGGACTATGACTCAAAGTAAGGTTCCCAAGTAATGCGCGATTTCTTAGGAGTATAAGAATTTTTATAAAGTGGCCAAGTAATACGCGAGATTTCCGGACACTGACTCATAGTAAGGTGGCCAAGTAATGCGCGAATTCTTAGGAGTATAAGAATTATTATAAAGTGGCCAAATAAAACGACAGATTTCCGGACTCTGACTTTAAGTAAGGTGGCCAAATAATGCGCGAGTTCAATGGACCTCAGTTTTGATATAAATACTTAGGCGGCCTCGTAATACGCGAGTTGAACGAAGTCTGTCCTGAAAAGAGTGGTCAAGTAATGAGCGAATTCTCATGAGTATAAGAATTTTTATAAAAAGTCGCCAAGTAATACGCGAGATTTCCGGACTCTGACTCAAAGTATGGTTCCCAAGTAATGCGCCAATTCCGAGTATTATAAGAATTATTATAAAGTGGCCAAATAATACGCGAGATTTCCGGACTCGGGCTTTAAGTAAGGTGGCCAGGTAATACGCGATTTCGTAGGAGTATAAGAATTTTTATAAAGTGACCAAGTAGTACTGGAGATTTCCGAACTCTGACCTTAAGTAAGGTGATCAAGTAATGCGCGAGTTCAATGGACGTCAGGTTTTATATAAATACATATATGGCCTCGTAACACGCGAGTTAAACGAAGTCTGTCCTGAAAAGAGTGCCCAAGTAATGCGCGAATTCTTAGGAGTTTAGGAATTTTTATAAAGTAGCCAAGTAATGCGCGAGATTTCCGGTCTCTGACTTTAAGTAAGGTGGCCAAGTAATGCCCGAGTTCTTATGAGTTTAAGAATTATTATAAAGTGACCAACTAATACGCGAGATTTCCGAACTCTGGCTTTAAGTAAGGTGGCCAGGTAATACTCGATTTCGTAGGAGTATAAGAATTTTTATAAAGTGACCAAGTAGTACGCGAGATTTCCGGAGTCTGACCTTAAGTAAGGTGATCAAGTAACGCGCGAATTCATAGGAGTTTAACAATTTTTTATATAAAGTATCCAAGTAATACGCGCGACTTCCGGACTCTGACACAAAGTAAGGTGGCAATGTAATGCGCGAATTCTTAGGAGTATAAGAATTTTTATAAAGTGGCCAAGTAATACGCGAGATTTCCGGAATCTGACCTTAAGTAAGGTGGCCAAATAATGCGCGAGATCAATGGACCTCAGGTTTGATATAAATACATAGGTGGCCTCGTAATACGCGAGTTAAACGAAGTCTGTCCTGAAAAGAGTGACCAAGTTATGCGCGAATTCTCAGGAGTATAAGAATTTTTATAAAAAGTCGCCAAGTAATACGCAAGATTTCCGGACTATGACTTTTAAGTAAGGTGGCAAAGTAAAGCGCGAATTCATAGCAGTTTACGAATATTTATAAAGTTGGCAAGTAATGTGCGAGATTTCCGGACTCTGACTTCAAGTAAGGTGGCCAAGTAGCAGGCGAGTTCAATAGACCTCAGGACAGATATCAATACATAAGTCGCCTCGTAATACTCGAGTTAAACGAAGTTTGTTCTAAAATGAGTGGCCAAGTAATGCGCTAATTCTTAGGAGTATAAGAATTTTTATAAAGTGGCCAAGTATTACCCGAGATTTCCGGAATCTGACTTTAAGTAAGGTGGCCAAATAATGCGCGAGATCAATGGACCTCAGGTTTGATATAAATACATATGTGGCCTCGTAATACGCGAGTTAAACGAAGTCTGTCCTGCAAAGAGTGACCAAGTTATGCGCGAATTCTTAGGACTATAAGAATTATCATAAAGTGGCCAAATAATACGCGTGATTTCCGGACTCTGTCTCAATTTAAGGTGGCCAAGTAATGCGCTGATTCTTAGGAGTATGAGAATTTTAATAAAGTGGCCAAGTAATACACAAGATTTCCGGACTACGACATTAAGAAACGAGGCCAAGTAACACTCGAATTTATAGCAGTATGAGAATTTTAATAAAGATGCCAAGTAATACGCGAGATTTCCGGAATTGGCTTTAAGTAAGGTGGCCAAGTTATCCGCGAATTCTTAGGATTATAAGAATTTTTATATAAAATGGCAAAGACATACGCGAGATTTCCGGACTCTGACTTCAAGTAAGGTGGCCAAGTAACCCTCGAGTTCAATAGACCTCAGGAATGATATAAATACATAAGTGGCCTCGTAATACGCGAGTTAAACGAAGTCTGTCCTGAAAATGTGGCCAAGTAATGCTCTAATTCTTAGAAGTATAAGAATTATTATAAAGTGGCCAAATAATTCGCGAGATTTCCGGACTATGACTCAAAGTAAGGTTCCCAAGTAATGCGCGAATTCTTAGGAATATACGAATATTTATAAAGTGGCCAAGTAATACGCGAGATTTCCGGACTCTGACTCAAAGTAAGGCGGCCAAGTAATGCGCGAATTCTTAGGAGTATAAGAATTATTATAAAGTGGCGAAATATTACGCTAGATTTCCGGACTCTGACTTTAAGTAAGGTGGCCAAATAATGCGCGAGTTCAATGGACCTCAGTTTTGATATAAATACTTAGGTGGCCTCGTAATACGCGAGTTGAACGAAGTCTGTCCTGAAAAGAGTGGTCAAGTAATGAGCGAATTCTCATGAGTATAAGAATTTTTATAAAAAGTCGCCAAGTAATACGCGAGATTTCCGGACTCTGACTCAAAGTATGGTTCCCAAGTAATGCGCCAATTCCGAGTATTATAAGAATTATTATAAAGTGGCCAAATAATACGCGAGATTTCCGGACTCGGGCTTTAAGTAAGGTGGCCAGGTAATACGCGATTTCGGAGGAGTATAAGAATTTTTATAAAGTGACCAAGTAGTACGCGAGATTTCCGAACTCTGACCTTAAGTAAGGTGATCAAGTAATGCTCGAGTTCAATGGACGTCAGGTTTTATATAAATACATATATGGCCTCGTAAAACGCGAGTTAAACGAAGTCTGTCCTGAAAAGAGTGGCCAAGTAATGCGCGAATTCTTAGGAGTTTAAGAATTTTTATAAAGTAGCCAAGTAATGCGCGAGATTTCCGGACTCTGACTTTAAGTATTTTGGCCAAGTAATGCCCGAGTTCTTATGAGTTTAAGAATTATTATAAAGTGACCAACTAATACGCGAGATTTCCGAACTCTGGCTTTAAGTAAGGTGGCCAGGTAATACTCGATTTCGTAGGAGTATAAGAATTTTTATAAAGTGACCAAGTAGTACGCGAGATTTCCGGACTCTGACCTTAAGTAAGGTGATCAAGTAATGCGCGAGTTCAATGGACGTCAGGTTTTATATAAATACATATATGACCTCGTAAAACGCGAGTTAAACGAAGTCTGTCCTGAAAAGTTTGGCCAAGTAATGCGCGAATTCATAGGAGTTTAAGAATTTTTATAAAGTAGCCAAGTAATGCGCGAGATTTCCGGACTCTGACTTTAAGTAAGGTGGTCAAGTAATAATCAAATTCATAGGAATATAAGAATTTTTTTTATAATGTTGTCAAGTAATACGCTAGATTTTCGGACTCTGAGTTAAAGTAAGGTGGCAAAGTAATGCGCGAGAATTCCGGACTCTGACTTTACGTAAGGTGGCCAAGTAATGCGCGAATTCTTAGTAGTCTATGAATTTGTATAAAGTCGCCAAGTAATACGCGAGATTTCCGGACTCTGACTTTAAGTAAGGTGGCCAAGTAATGCGCGAATTCTTAGTAGTATAAGAATTATTATAAAGTGGCGAAATATTACGCTAGATTTCCGGACTCTGACTTTAAGTAAGGTGGCCAAATAATGCGCGAGTTCAATGGACCTCAGTTTTGATATAAATACTTAGGTGGCCTCGTAATACGCGAGTTGAACGAAGTCTGTCCTGAAAAGAGTGGCCAAGTAATACGCCAATTCATAGGAGAATAAAAATTTTTTTTTTTATAAAGTGGCAACGTAATACGCGAGATTTTCGAACTCTGGCTTTAAGTAAGGTGGCCAAGTAATACGCGGTTTCGTAGGAGAATAAGAATCTTTATAAAGTGGCCAAGTAATGCGCCAGATTTCGGGACTCTGAATTTAATAAGGTGATCAAGTAATGCGCTAGTTCAATGGACGTCAGGTTCGATATAAATACATAGGTGGCCTCATAATACGCGAGTTAAACGAAGTGTGTCCTGAAACGAGTGGCCAAGTAATGCGCGAATTCTTAGAAGTATAAGAATTGTTATAAAGTAGCCAACTAATACGCGAGATTTCCGGACTCTGACTTAAAGTAAGGTGGCCAAGTAAAGCGCGAATTCAAAGGAGTATAACAATTTTTTATATGAAGTATCCAAGTAATACGCGCGACTTCCGGACTCTGACACAAAGTAAGGTGGCAATGTAATGCGCGAATTCTTAGGAGTATAAGAATTTCTATAAAGTTGCCAAATATTACGCGAGATTTTCGGACTCTGACTTAAAGTAAGGTGGCAAAGTAAAGCGCGAATTCTGAGGAGTATGATAATTTTTATAAAGTGGTCAAGTCATACGCGAGATTTCCTGACTCTGACTTTGAGTGAGATGGCCAAGTAATGCGCGAATTCTTAGTAGTATAAGAATTTTTATAAAGTGGCCAAATAGTGCGCGAGATTTCCGTACTCTGACTTAAAGTAAGGTGGCAAAATAAAGAGCGAATTCTGAGGAGTATGATAATTTTTATAAAGTGGTCAAGTAATACCCGAGATTTCCGGACTCTGACTTTGAGTAAGGTGGTCAAGTAATGCGCGAATTCTTAGTAGTATAAGAATTTTCATAAAGTGGCCAAGAAATACGCGAGATTTCCGGACTCTGACTTAAAGTAAGGTGGCAAAGTAAAGCGCGAATTCTGAGGAGTATGATAATTTTTATAAAGTGGCCAAGTAATGCGCGAGATTTCCGGACTCTGACTTAAAGTAAGGCGGCAAAGTAAAGCGCGAATTCTGAGGAGTATGATAATTTTTATAAAGTGGCCAAGTAATACGCGAAATTTCCGTACTCTGACTTGAAGTAATGTGGCCATGTAATACGCCAATTCATAGGAGTATCAGAATTTTTTTTTTATAAAGTGGCAAAGTAATAAGAGAGATTTCTCGACTCTGACTTAAAGTGAGGTGGCCAAGTAATGCGCGAGTTCTTAGGAGTATAAGAATTGTTATAAGGTGGACAAGTAACATGCGAGATTTCCGGAATCTGACTATAAGTAAGGTGGACAAAGAATGCGCGAGATCAATGGACCTCAGGTTTTAAATAAATACATAGGTGGCCTCGTAATACGCGAGATAAACGAAGTCTGTCCTGAAAAGAGTGGCCAAGTTATGCGCGAATTCTTAGTAGTCTATGAATTTTTATAAAGTGGCCAAGTAATACGCGAAATTTCCGTACTCTGACCTTAAGTAATGTGGCCATGTAATACGCCAATTCATAGGAGTATAAAAATTTTTTTTTTATGAAGTGGCAAAGTAATACGCGAGATTTCTGGATTCTGACTTAAAGTAAGGTGGCCAAGTAATGCGGGAATTCTTAGTAGTCTAAGAATATTTATTAAGTGGCCAAGTAATGCGCGAGATTTCCGTACTCAGAATCAAAGTAAGGTGGCAAATAATGCGCGAATTCTAAGGAGTATAAGAATTTTAAAATAAAGTCGCCAAGTAATACGCGAGATTTCCGGACTATTACTTAAAGTATGAACGACAAGTAATACGCGAATTCATAGGAGTATAAGAATTTTTTTATAAAGTAGCCAAGTAAAACGCGCAAGTTCCGGACACTGACACAAAGTAAGGTGTCAATGTAATGCGCGAATTCTAAGGAGTATATGAATTTTTATATAAAGTCGACAAGTAATACGCGAGATTTCCGGAGTATGACTTGAAGTAAGGTGGCAAAGTAAAGCGCGAATTCTTAGGAGTATAAGAATTTTTATATAAAGTCGCCAAGTAATACGCGGGATTTCCGGGCTCTGACTTTAAGTAATGTGTACAGGTAATGCGGGAATTCTTAGTAGTCTAAGAATATTTATAAAGTGGCCGACTAATACGCGAGATTTCCGGACTCTGGCGTTAAGTAAGGTGGCCAAGTAATACGCGATTTCGTAGGAGTATAGGAATTTTTATAAAGTGGCCAAGTAATGCCCGAGATATCCGTACTCAGAATCAAAGTAAGGTGGCCAAATAATGCGCCAATTCTTAGGAGTATAAGAATTTTTAAATAAAGTCGCCAAGTAATACGCGAGATTTCCGGACTATGACTTAAAGTATGGAGGCCAAGTAATACGCGAATTCATAGGAGTATAAGAATTTTTTTTATAAAGTAGCCAAGTAGCACGCGAGATTTCCGGACTCTGACTTAATGTAAGGTGGCAAAGTAAAGCGCGAATTCTTAGGAGTATAAGAATTTTTATATAAAGTCGCCAAGTAATACGCGGGATTTCCGGGCTCTGACTTTAAGTAATGTGTCCAAGTAATGCGGGAATTCTTAGTAGTCTAAGCATATTTATAAATTGGCCGACTAATACGCGAGATTTCCGGACTCTGGCTTTAAGTAAGGTGGCCAAGTAATACGCGATTTCGTAGGAGTATAAGAATTTTTATAAAGTGGCCAAGTAAAGCGCAAGATTTCCGTACTCAGAATCAAAGTAAGGTGGCCAAATAATGCGCCAATTCATAGGAGTATAAAAATTTTCTTTTTATGAAGTGGCAAAGTAATACGCGTGATTTCTGGATTCTGACTTAAAGTATGGTGGCCAAGTAATGCGGGAATTCTTAGTAGACTAAGAATATTTATTAAGTGGCCAAGTAATGCGCGAGATTTCCGTACTCAGAATCAAAGTAAGGTGGCAAATAATGCGCGAATTCTTAGGAGTATAAGAATTTTAAAATAAAGTCGCCAAGTAATACGCGAGATTTCCGGACTATTACTTAAAGTATGAAGGCCAAGTAATACGCGAATTCATAGGAGTATAAGAATTTTTTTTATAAAGTAGCCAAGTATTACGCGAGATTTCCGGACTCTGACTTTAAGTAAGGTGGCCAAATAATGCGCGAGTTCAATGGACCTCAGTTTTGATATAAATACTTAGGTGGTCTCGTAATACGCGAGTTGAACGAAGTCTGTCCTAAAAAGAGTGGTCAAGTAATGAGCGAATTCTCATGAGTATAAGAATTATTATAAAGTGGCCAAATAATACGCGAGATTTCCGGACTCGGGCTTTAAGTAAGGAGGCCAGGTAATACGCTATTTCGTAGGAGTATAAGAATTTTTATAAAGTGACCAAGTAGTACGCGAGATTTCCGGACTCTGACTTTAAGTAAGGTTGCCAAGTAATGCGCGAATTCTTAGTAGTCTATGAATTTGTAAAGAGTGACAAATAAATACGCGAGATTTCCGGACTCTGGCTTTAAGTAAGGTGGCCAGGTAATGCGCGAATTCTGAGGAGTATGATAATTTTTATAAAGTGGCCAAGCAATACGCGAAATTTACGTACTCTGACTTTAAGTAAGGTAGCCAAGTAATACGCTTATTCATAGGAGTATACGAATAATTATAAAGTGGCCAAGTAATACGCGAGATTTCCGGAATCTGGCTGTAAGTAAGGTGGCCAAGTAATGCGCGAATTCATAGGATTATAAGAATTATTATAAAGTGGCCAAATAATACGCGAGATTTCCGGACTCGGGCTTTAAGTAAGGTGGCCAGGTAATACGCGATTTCGTAGGAGTATAAGAATTTTTATAAAGTGACCAAGTAGTACGCGAGATTTCCGTACTCTGACTTTAAGTAAGGTGGCCAAGTAATACGCGAATTCTTAGGAGTATAAGAATTTTTATAAAGTGGCCAAGTAATGCGCGAGAATTCCGGACTCTGACTTTATGTAAGGTGGCCAAGTAATGCGCGAATACTTAGGAGTATACGAATAGTATTATAAGAATTATTATAAAGTGGCCAAATAATACGCGAGATTTCCGGACTCGGGCTTTAAGTAAGGTGGCCAGGTAATACGCGATTTCGTAGGAGTATAAGAATTTTTATAATGTGACCAAGTAGTACGCGAGATTTCCGAACTCTGACTTTAAGTAAGGTTGCCAAGTAATGCGCGAATTCTTAGTAGACTATGAATTTGTAAAGAGTGACAAATAAATACGCGAGATTTCCGGACTCTGGCTTTAAGTAAGGTGGCCAGGTAATGCGCGAATTCTGAGGAGTATGATATTTTTTATAAAGTGGCCAAGCAATACGCGAAATTTACGTACTCTGACTTTAAGTAAGGTAGCCAAGTAATACGCTTATTCATAGGAGTATACGAATAATTATAAAGTGGCCAAGTAATACGCGAGATTTCCGGAATCTGGCTGTAAGTAAGGTGGCCAAGTAATGCGCGAATTCATAGGATTATAAGAATTATTATAAAGTGGCCAAATAATACGCGAGATTTCCGGACTCGGGCTTTAAGTAAGGTGGCCAGGTAATACGCGATTTCGGAGGAGTATAAGAATTTTTATAAAGTGACCAAGTAGTACGCGAGATTTCCGAACTCTGACTTTAAGTAAGGTTGCCAAGTAATGCGCGAATTCTTAGTAGACTATGAATTTGTAAAGAGTGACAAATAAATACGCGAGATTTCCGGACTCTGGCTTTAAGTAAGGTGGCCAGGTAATTCGCGAATTCTGAGGAGTATGATAATTTTTATAAAGTGGCCAAGCAATACGCGAAATTTCCGTACTCTGACATTAAGTAAGGTGGCCAAGTAATACGCGAATTCTTAGGAGTATAAGAATTTTTATAACGTGGCCAAGTAATGCGCGAGAATTCCGGACTCTGACTTTATGTAAGGTGGCCAAGTAATGCGCGAATTCTTAGTAGTCTATGCATTTGTATAAAGTGACCAACTAATACGCAAGAGTTCCGGACTCTGACTTTAAGTAAGGTGATCAAGTAATGCGCGAGTTCAATGGACGCTCAGGTTTTATATAAATACATATATGGCCTCGTAAAACGCGAGTTAAACGAAGTCTGTCCTGAAAAGAGTGCCCAAGTAATGCGCGAATTCTTAGGAGTTTAGGAATTTTTATAAAGTAGCCAAGTAATGCGCGAGATTTCCGGTCTCTGACTTTAAGTAAGGTGGCCAAGTAATGCCCGAGTTCTTAGGAGTTTAAGAATTATTATAGAGTGACCAACTAATACGCGAGATTTCCGGACTCTGGCTTTAAGTAAGGTGGCCAGGTAATGCGCGAATTCTTAGTAGTCTATGAATTTGTAAAGAGTGACAAATAAATACGCGAGATTTCCGGACTCTGGCTTTAAGTAAGGTGGCCAAGTAATACACGAATTCTTAGGAGTATAAGAATTTTTATAACGTGGCCAAGTAATGCGCGAGAATTCCGGACTCTGACTTTATGTAAGGTGGCCAAGTAATGCGCGAATTCATAGGAGTATACGAATAGTATTATAAGAATTATTATAAAGTGGCCAAATAATACGCGAGATTTCCGGACTCGGGCTTTAAGTAATATGGCCAGGTAATACGCGATTTCGTAGGAGTATAAGAATTTTTATAATGTGACCAAGTAGTACGCGAGATTTCCGGACTCTGACTTTAAGTAAGGTTGCCAAGTAATGCGCGAATTCTTAGTAGTCTATGAATTTGTAAAGAGTGACAAATAAATACGCGCGACTTCCGGACTCTGACACAAAGTAAGGTGGCAATGTAATGCGCGAATTCTTAGGAGTATAAGAATTTCTATAAAGTTGCCAAATATTACGCGAGATTTTCGGACTCTGACTTAAAGTAAGGTGGCAAAGTAAAGCGCGAATTCTGAGGAGTATGATAATTTTTATAAAGTGGTCAAGTCATACGCGAGATTTCCTGACTCTGACTTTGGAGTGAGATGGCCAAGTAATGCGTGAATTCTTAGTAGTATAAGAATTTTTATAAAGTTGCCAAATATTTCGCGAGATTTCCGTACTCTGACTTAAAGTAAGGTGGTAAAGTAAAGCGCGAATTCTGAGGGAGTATGATAATTTTTATAAAGTGGTTAAGTATTACGCGAGATTTCCGGACTCTGACTTTAAGTAAGGTGGCAATGTAATGCGCGAATTCTTAGTAGTATAAGAATTTTCATAAAGTGGCGAAGAAATACGCGAGATTTCCGGACTCTGACTTAAAGTAAGGTGGCAAAGGAAAGCGCGAATTCTGAGGAGTATGATAATTTTTATAATGTGGCAAAGAAATACGCGAGAGTTTCGTACTCTGACTTAAAGTAAGGCGGCAAAGTAAAGCACGAATTCTGAGGAGTATGATAATTTTTATAAAGTGGCCAAGTAATACGCGAAATTTCCGTACTCTGACTTGAAGTAATGTGGCCATGTAATACGCCAATTCATAGGAGTATCAGAATTTTTTTTTTTAGTAAAGTGGCAAAGTAATAAGAGAGATTTCTCGACTCTGACTTAAAGTGAGGTGGCCAAGTAATGCGCTAGTTCTTAGGTGTATAAGAATTGTTATAAGGTGGACAAGTAACATGCGAGATTTCCGGAATCTGACTATAAGTAAGGTGGACAAAGAATGCGCGAGATCAATGGACCTCAGGTTTTAAATAAATACATAGGTGGCCTCGTAATACGCGAGATAAACGAAGTCTGTCCTGAAAAGAGTGGCCAAGTTATGCGCGAATTCTTAGTAGTCTATGAATTTTTATAAAGTGGCCAAGTAATACGCGAAATTTCCGTACTCTGACCTTAAGTAATGTGGCCATGTAATACGCCAATTCATAGGAGTATAAAAATTTTTTTTTATGAAGTGGCAAAGTAATACGCGAGATTTCTGGATTCTGACTTAAAGTAAGGTGGCCAAGTAATGCGGGAATTCTTAGTAGTCTAAGAATATTTATTAAGTGGCCAAGTAATGCGCGAGATTTCCGTACTCAGAATCAAAGTAAGGTGGCAAATAATGCGCGAATTCTAAGGAGTATAAGAATTTTAAAATAAAGTCGCCAAGTAATACGCGAGATTTCCGGACTATTACTTAAAGTATGAACGACAAGTAATACGCGAATTCATAGGAGTATAAGAATTTTTTTTATAAAGTAGCCAAGTAAAACGCGCAAGTTCCGGACACTGACACAAAGTAAGGTGTCAATGTAATGCGCGAATTCTAAGGAGTATATGAATTTTTATATAAAGTCGACAAGTAATACGCGAGATTTCCGGACTATGACTTTAAGTAAGGTGGCAAAGTAAAGCGCGAATTCTTAGGAGTATAAGAATTTTTATATAAAGTCGCCAAGTAATACGCGGGATTTCCGGGCTCTGACTTTAAGTAATGTGTACAGGTAATGCGGGAATTCTTAGTAGTCTAAGAATATTTATAAAGTGGCCGACTAATACGCGAGATTTCCGGACTCTGGCTTTAAGTAAGGTGGCCAAGTAATACGCGATTTCGTAGGAGTATAGGAATTTTTATAAAGTGGCCAAGTAATGCCCGAGATATCCGTACTCAGAATCAAAGTAAGGTGGCCAAATAATGCGCCAATTCTTAGGAGTATAAGAATTTTTAAATAAAGTCGCCAAGTAATACGCGAGATTTCCGGACTATGACTTAAAGTATGGAGGCCAAGTAATACGCGAATTCATAGGAGTATAAGAATTTTTTTTATAAAGTAGCCAAGTAGCACGCGAGATTTCCGGACTCTGACTTAATGTAAGGTGGCAAAGTAAAGCGCGAATTCTTAGGAGTATAAGAATTTTTATATAAAGTCGCCAAGTAATACGCGGGATTTCCGGGCTCTGACTTTAAGTAATGTGTCCAAGTAATGCGGGAATTCTTAGTAGTCTAAGCATATTTATAAATTGGCCGACTAATACGCGAGATTTCCGGACTCTGGCTTTAAGTAAGGTGGCCAAGTAATACGCGATTTCGTAGGAGTATAAGAATTTTTATAAAGTGGCCAAGTAAAGCGCAAGATTTCCGTACTCAGAATCAAAGTAAGGTGGCCAAATAATGCGCCAATTCATAGGAGTATAAAAATTTTCTTTTTATGAAGTGGCAAAGTAATACGCGTGATTTCTGGATTCTGACTTAAAGTATGGTGGCCAAGTAATGCGGGAATTCTTAGTAGACTAAGAATATTTATTAAGTGGCCAAGTAATGCGCGAGATTTCCGTACTCAGAATCAAAGTAAGGTGGCAAATAATGCGCGAATTCTTAGGAGTATAAGAATTTTAAAATAAAGTCGCCAAGTAATACGCGAGATTTCCGGACTATTACTTAAAGTATGAAGGCCAAGTAATACGCGAATTCATAGGAGTATAAGAATTTTTTTATAAAGTAGCCAAGTATTACGCGAGATTTCCGGACTCTGACTTTAAGTAAGGTGGCCAAATAATGCGCGAGTTCAATGGACCTCAGTTTTGATATAAATACTTAGGTGGTCTCGTAATACGCGAGTTGAACGAAGTCTGTCCTAAAAAGAGTGGTCAAGTAATGAGCGAATTCTCATGAGTATAAGAATTATTATAAAGTGGCCAAATAATACGCGAGATTTCCGGACTCGGGCTTTAAGTAAGGAGGCCAGGTAATACGCTATTTCGTAGGAGTATAAGAATTTTTATAAAGTGACCAAGTAGTACGCGAGATTTCCGGACTCTGACTTTAAGTAAGGTTGCCAAGTAATGCGCGAATTCTTAGTAGTCTATGAATTTGTAAAGAGTGACAAATAAATACGCGAGATTTCCGGACTCTGGCTTTAAGTAAGGTGGCCAGGTAATGCGCGAATTCTGAGGAGTATGATAATTTTTATAAAGTGGCCAAGCAATACGCGAAATTTACGTACTCTGACTTTAAGTAAGGTAGCCAAGTAATACGCTTATTCATAGGAGTATACGAATAATTATAAAGTGGCCAAGTAATACGCGAGATTTCCGGAATCTGGCTGTAAGTAAGGTGGCCAAGTAATACGCGAATTCATAGGAGTATAAGAATTATTATAAAGTGGCCAAATAATACGCGAGATTTCCGGACTCGGGCTTTAAGTAAGGTGGCCAGGTAATACGCGATTTCGTAGGAGTATAAGAATTTTTATAAAGTGACCAAGTAGTACGCGAGATTTCCGTACTCTGACTTTAAGTAAGGTGGCCAAGTAATACGCGAATTCTTAGGAGTATAAGAATTTTTATAAAGTGGCCAAGTAATGCGCGAGAATTCCGGACTCTGAATTATGTAAGGTGGCCAAGTAATGCGCGAATACTTAGGAGTATACGAATAGTATTATAAGAATTATTATAAAGTGGCCAAATAATACGCGAGATTTCCGGACTCGGGCTTTAAGTAAGGTGGCCAGGTAATACGCGATTTCGTAGGAGTATAAGAATTTTTATATAAAATGGCAAAGAAATACGCGAGATTTCCGGACTCTGACTTCAAGTAAGGTGGCCAGGTAATGCGCAAATTCTTAGTAGACTATGAATTTGTAAAGAGTGACAAATAAATACGCGAGATTTCCGGACTCTGGCTTTAAGTAAGGTGGCCAGGTAATGCGCGAATTCTGAGGAGTATGATATTTTTTATAAAGTGGCCAAGCAATACGCGAAATTTACGTACTCTGACTTTAAGTAAGGTAGCCAAGTAATACGCTTATTCATAGGAGTATACGAATAATTATAAAGTGGCCAAGTAATACGCGAGATTTCCGGAATCTGGCTGTAAGTAAGGTGGCCAAGTAATGCGCGAATTCATAGGATTATAAGAATTATTATAAAGTGGCCAAATAATACGCGAGATTTCCGGACTCGGGCTTTAAGTAAGGTGGCCAGGTAATACGCGATTTCGGAGGAGTATAAGAATTTTTATAAAGTGACCAAGTAGTACGCGAGATTTCCGAACTCTGACTTTAAGTAAGGTTGCCAAGTAATGCGCGAATTCTTAGTAGACTATGAATTTGTAAAGAGTGACAAATAAATACGCGAGATTTCCGGACTCTGGCTTTAAGTAAGGTGGCCAGGTAATTCGCGAATTCTGAGGAGTATGATAATTTTTATAAAGTGGCCAAGCAATACGCGAAATTTCCGTACTCTGACATTAAGTAAGGTGGCCAAGTAATACGCGAATTCTTAGGAGTATAAGAATTTTTATAACGTGGCCAAGTAATGCGCGAGAATTCCGGACTCTGACTTTATGTAAGGTGGCCAAGTAATGCGCGAATTCTTAGTAGTCTATGCATTTGTATAAAGTGACCAACTAATACGCAAGAGTTCCGGACTCTGACTTTAAGTAAGGTGATCAAGTAATGCGCGAGTTCAATGGACGTCAGGTTTTATATAAATACATATATGGCCTCGTAAAACGCGAGTTAAACGAAGTCTGTCCTGAAAAGAGTGCCCAAGTAATGCGCGAATTCTTAGGAGTTTAGGAATTTTTATAAAGTAGCCAAGTAATGCGCGAGATTTCCGGTCTCTGACTTTAAGTAAGGTGGCCAAGTAATGCCCGAGTTCTTAGGAGTTTAAGAATTATTATAGAGTGACCAACTAATACGCGAGATTTCCGGACTCTGGCTTTAAGTAAGGTGGCCAGGTAATGCGCGAATTCTTAGTAGTCTATGAATTTGTAAAGAGTGACAAATAAATACGCGAGATTTCCGGACTCTGGCTATAAGTAAGGTGGCCAAGTAATACCCCAATTCTTAGAAGTATAAGAATTTTTATAACGTGGCCTAGTAATAGGCGAGATTTCCGGACTCTGACTTTATGTAAGGTGGCCAAGTAATGCGCGAATTCATAGGAGTATACGAATAGTATTATAAGAATTATTATAAAGTGGCCAAATAATACGCGAGATTTCCGGACTCGGGCTTTAAGTAATATGGCCAGGTAATACGCGATTTCGTAGGAGTATAAGAATTTTTATAATGTGACCAAGTAGTACGCGAGATTTCCGGACTCTGACTTTAAGTAAGGTTGCCAAGTAATGCGCGAATTCTTAGTAGTCTATGAATTTGTAAAGAGTGACAAATAAATACGCGAGATTTCCGGACTCTGGCTATAAGTAAGGTGGCCAAGTAAAGGGCGAATTCTGAGGAGTATGATAATTTTTATAATGTGGTCAAGTAATACGCGAGATTTCCGGACTCTGGCTTTAAGTAAGGTGGCCAGGTAATGCGCGAATTCTTAGTAGTCTATGAATTTGTAAAGAGTGACAAATAAATACGCGAGATTTCCGGACTCTGGCTTTAAGTAAGGTGGCCAGGTAATGCGCGAATTCTGAGGAGTATGATAATTTTTATAAAGTGGCAAAGCAATACGCGAAATTTCCGTACTCTGACTTTAAGTAAGGTGGCCAAGTAATACACGAATTCTTAGGAGTATAAGAATTTTTATAACGTGGCCAAGTAATGCGCGAGAATTCCGGACTCTGACTTTATGTAAGGTGGCCAAGTAATGCGCGAATTCATAGGAGTATACGAATAGTATTATAAGAATTATTATAAAGTGGCCAAATAATACGCGAGATTTCCGGACTCGGGCTTTAAGTAATATGGCCAGGTAATACGCGATTTCGTAGGAGTATAAGAATTTTTATAATGTGACCAAGTAGTACGCGAGATTTCCGGACTCTGACTTTAAGTAAGGTTGCCAAGTAATGCGCGAATTCTTAGTAGTCTATGAATTTGTAAAGAGTGACAAATAAATACGCGAGATTTCCGGACTCTGGCTTTAAGTAAGGTGGCCAGGTAATGCGCGAATTCTGAGGAGTATGATAATTTTTATAAAGTGGCCAAGCAATACGCGAAATTTCCGGACTCTGGCTTTAAGTAAGGTGGCCAGGTAATGCGCGAATTCTTAGTAGTCTATGAATTTGTAAAGAGTGACAAATAAATACGCGAGATTTCCGGACTCTGGCTTTAAGTAAGGTGGCCAGGTAATGCGCGAATTCTGAGGAGTATGATAATTTTTATAAAGTGGCAAAGCAATACGCGAAATTTCCGTACTCTGACTTTAAGTAAGGTGGCCAAGTAATACACGAATTCTTAGGAGTATAAGAATTTTTATAACGTGGCCAAGTAATGCGCGAGAATTCCGGACTCTGACTTTATGTAAGGTGGCCAAGTAATGCGCGAATTCATAGGAGTATACGAATAGTATTATAAGAATTATTATAAAGTGGCCAAATAATACGCGAGATTTCCGGACTCGGGCTTTAAGTAATGTGGCCAGGTAATACGCGATTTCGTAGGAGTATAAGAATTTTTATAATGTGACCAAGTAGTACGCGAGATTTCCGGACTCTGACTTTAAGTAAGGTTGCCAAGTAATGCGCGAATTCTTAGTAGTCTATGAATTTGTAAAGAGTGACAAATAAATACGCGAGATTTCCGGACTCTGGCTTTAAGTAAGGTGGCCAGGTAATGCGCGAATTCTGAGGAGTATGATAATTTTTATAAAGTGGCCAAGCAATACGCGAAATTTCAGTACTCTGACTTTAAGTAAGGTGGCCAGGTAATACGCGATTTCTTAGGAGTATAAGAATTTTTATAAAGTGGCCAAGTAATGCGCGAGAATTCCGGAATCTGAATTTATGTAAGGTGGCCAAGTAATGCGCGAATACTTAGGAGTATACGAATAGTATTATAAGAATTATTATAAAGTGGCCAAATAATACGCGAGATTTCCGGACTCGGGCTTTAAGTAAGGTGGCCAGGTAATACGCGATTTCGTAGGAGTATAAGAATTTTTATAATGTGACCAAGTAGTACGCGAGATTTCCGGACTCTGACTTTAAGTAAGGTTGCCAAGTAATGCGCGAATTCTTAGTAGTCTATGAATTTGTAAAGAGTGACAAATAAATACGCGAGATTTCCGGACTCTGGCTTTAAGTAAGGTGGCCAGGTAATGCGCGAATTCTGAGGAGTATGATAATTTTTATAAAGTGGCAAAGCAATACGCGAAATTTCCGTACTCTGACTTTAAGTAAGGTGGCCAAGTAATACGCGAATTCTTAGGAGTATAAGAATTTTTATAACGTGGCCAAGTAATGCGCGAGAATTCCGGACTCTGACTTTATGTAAGGTGGCCAAGTAATGCGCGAATTCTTAGTAGTCTATGAATTTGTAAAGAGTGACAAATAAATCCGCGAGATTTCCGGACTCTGGCTTTAAGTAAGGTGGCCAGGTAATGCGCGAATTCTGAGGCGTATGATAATTTTTATAAAGTGGCCAAGCAATACGCGAAATTTTTTGTACTCTGACTTTAAGTAAGGTGGCCAAGTAATACGCGAATTCTTAGGAGTATAAGAATTTTTATAACGCGGCCAAGTAATGCGCGAGAATTCCGGACTCTGACTTTATGTAAGGTGGCCAAGTAATGCGCGAATTCTTAGTAGTCTATGAATTTGTAAAGAGTGACAAATAAATACGCGAGATTTCCGGACTCTGGCTTTAAGTAAGGTGGCCAGGTAATGCGCGAATTCTGAGGAGTATGATAATTTTTATAAAGTGGCAAAGCAATACGCGAAATTTCCGTACTCTGACTTTAAGCAAGGTGGCCAAGTAATGCGCGAATTCTTAGGAGTTTAAGAATTTTTATAAAGTAGCCAAGTAATACGTGAGATTTCCGGACTCTGACTTTAAGTAAGGTGGCCAAGTAATGCCCGAGTTCTTAGGAGTTTAAGAATTATTATAAAAGTGACCAAGTAATGCGCTAGAATTCCGGACTCTGACTTTATGTAAGGTGGCCAAGTAATGCGCGAATTCTTAGGAGTCTATGAATTTGTATAAAGTGACCAACTAATACGCAAGATTTCCGGACTCTGACTTTAAGTAAGGTGATCAAGTAATGCGCGAGTTCTTAGGAGTTTAAGAATTTTTATAAAGTAGCCAAGTAATGCGCGAGATTTCCGGTCTCTGACTTTAAGTAAGGTGGCCAAATAATGCGCGAGTTCAATGGACCTCAGTTTTGATATAAATACTTATGTGGCCTCGTAATGCACGAGTTGAACGAAGTCTGTCCTGAAAAGAGTGGTCAAGTAATGAGCGAATTCTCATGAGTATAAGAATTTTTATAAAAAGTCGCCAAGTAATACGCGAGATTTCCGGACTCTGACTCAAAGTAAGGTTCCCAAGTAATGCGCCAATTCCGAGTATTATAAGAATTATTATAAAGTGGCCAAATAATACGCGAGATTTCCGGACTCGGGCTTTAAGTAAGGTGGCCAGGTAATACGGGATTTCGTAGGAGTATAAGAATTTTTATAAAGTGACCAAGTAGTACGCGAGATTTCCGTACTCTGACTTTAAGTAAGGTGGCCAAGTAATACGCGAATTCTTAGGAGTATAAGAATTTTTATAAAGTGGCCAAGTAATGCGCGAGAATTCCGGACTCTGACTTTATGTAAGGTGGCCAAGTAATGCGCGAATACTTAGGAGTATACGAATAGTATTATAAGAATTATTATAAAGTGGCCAAATAATACGCGAGATTTCCGGACTCGGGCTTTAAGTAAGGTGGCCAGGTAATACGCGATTTCGTAGGAGTATAAGAATTTTTATAATGTGACCAAGTAGTACGCGAGATTTCCGAACTCTGACTTTAAGTAAGGTTGCCAAGTAATGCGCGAATTCTTAGTAGACTATGAATTTGTAAAGAGTGACAAATAAATACGCGAGATTTCCGGACTCTGGCTTTAAGTAAGGTGGCCAGGTAATGCGCGAATTCTGAGGAGTATGATATTTTTTATAAAGTGGCCAAGCAATACGCGAAATTTACGTAATCTGACTTTAAGTAAGGTAGCCAAGTAATACGCTTATTCATAGGAGTATACGAATAATTATAAAGTGGCCAAGTAATACGCGAGATTTCCGGAATCTGGCTGTAAGTAAGGTGGCCAAGTAATGCGCGAATTCATAGGATTATAAGAATTATTATAAAGTGGCCAAATAATACGCGAGATTTCCGGACTCGGGCTTTAAGTAAGGTGGCCAGGTAATACGCGATTTCGGGGGAGTATAAGAATTTTTATAAAGTGACCAAGTAGTACGCGAGATTTCCGAACTCTGACTTTAAGTAAGGTTGCCAAGTAATGCGCGAATTCTTAGTAGACTATGAATTTGTAAAGAGTGACAAATAAATACGCGAGATTTCCGGACTCTGGCTTTAAGTAAGGTGGCCAGGTAATGCGCGAATTCTGAGGAGTATGATATTTTTTATAAAGTGGCCAAGCAATACGCGAAATTTACGTACTCTGACTTTAAGTAAGGTGGCCAAGTAA
This sequence comes from Diplolepis rosae, assembly GCA_030998225.1. Lineage (NCBI taxonomy): Eukaryota > Metazoa > Arthropoda > Insecta > Hymenoptera > Diplolepididae > Diplolepis > Diplolepis rosae. The sequence continues at coordinate 2,048,323 of JAPYXD010000750.1, read as the reverse complement.
TACGCGAATTCTTAGGAGTATAAGAATTTTTATAAAGTGGCCAAGTAATGCGCGAGAATTCCGGACTCTGGCTTTAAGTAAGGTGGCCAGGTAATGCGCGAATTCTGAGGCGTATGATAATTTTTATAAAGTGGCCAAGCAATACGCGAAATTTTTTGTACTCTGACTTTAAGTAAGGTGGCCAAGTAATACGCGAATTCTTAGGAGTATAAGAATTTTTATAACGCGGCCAAGTAATGCGCGAGAATTCCGGACTCTGACTTTATGTAAGGTGGCCAAGTAATGCGCGAATTCTTAGTAGTCTATGAATTTGTAAAGAGTGACAAATAAATACGTGAGATTTCCGGACTCTGGCTTTAAGTAAGGTGGCCAGGTAATGCTCGAATTCTGAGGAGTATGATAATTTTTATAAAGTGGCAAAGCAATACGCGAAATTTCCGTACTCTGACTTTAAGCAAGATGGCCAAGTAATGCGCGAATTCTTAGGAGTTTAAGAATTTTTATAAAGTAGCCAAGTAATACGTGAGATTTCCGGACTCTGACTTTAAGTAAGGTGGCCAAGTAATGCCCGAGTTCTTAGGAGTTTAAGAATTTTTATAAAGTAGCCAAGTAATGAGCGAGATTTCCGGTCTCTGACTTTAAGTAAGGTGGCCAAATAATGCGCGAGTTCAATGGACCTCAGTTTTGATATAAATACTTATGTGGCCTCGTAATGCACGAGTTGAACGAAGTCTGTCCTGAAAAGAGTGGTCAAGTAATGAGCGAATTCTCATGAGTATAAGAATTTTTATAAAAAGTCGCCAAGTAATCCGCGAGATTTCCGGACTCTGACTCAAAGTAAGGTTCCCAAGTAATGCGCCAATTCCGAGTATTATAAGAATTATTATAAAGTGGCCAAATAATACGCGAGATTTCCGGACTCGGGCTTTAAGTAAGGTGGCCAGGTAATACGCGATTTCGTAGGAGTATAAGAATTTTTATAATGTGACCAAGTAGTACGCGAGATTTCCGAACTCTGACTTTAAGTAAGGTTGCCAAGTAATGCGCGAATTCTTAGTAGACTATGAATTTGTAAAGAGTGACAAATAAATACGCGAGATTTCCGGACTCTGGCTTTAAGTAAGGTGGCCAGGTAATGCGCGAATTCTGAGGAGTATGATATTTTTATAAAGTGGCCAAGCAATACGCGAAATTTACGTACTCTGACTTTAAGTAAGGTAGCCAAGTAATACGCTTATTCATAGGAGTATACGAATAATTATAAAGTGGCCAAGTAATACGCGAGATTTCCGGAATCTGGCTGTAAGTAAGGTGGCCAAGTAATGCGCGAATTCATAGGATTATAAGAATTATTATAAAGTGGCCAAATAATACGCGAGATTTCCGGACTCGGGCTTTAAGTAAGGTGGCCAGGTAATACGCGATTTCGGGGGAGTATAAGAATTTTTATAAAGTGACCAAGTAGTACGCGAGATTTCCGAACTCTGACTTTAAGTAAGGTTGCCAAGTAATACGCGAATTCTTAGTAGAATATGAATTTGTAAAGAGTGACAAATAAATACGCGAGATTTCCGGACTCTGGCTTTAAGTAAGGTGGCCAGGTAATGCGCGAATTCTGAGGAGTATGATATTTTTTATAAAGTGGCCAAGCAATACGCGAAATTTACGTACTCTGACTTTAAGTAAGGTGGCCAAGTAATACGCGAATTCTTAGGAGTATAAGAATTTTTATAAAGTGGCCAAGTAATGCGCGAGAATTCCGGACTCTGGCTTTCAGTAAGGTGGCCAGGTAATGCGCGAATTCTGAGGCGTATGATAATTTTTATAAAGTGGCCAAGCAATACGCGAAATTTTTTGTACTCTGACTTTAAGTAAGGTGGCCAAGTAATACGCGAATTCTTAGGAGTATAAGAATTTTTATAACGCGGCCAAGTAATGCGCGAGAATTCCGGACTCTGACTTTATGTAAGGTGGCCAAGTAATGAGCGAATTCTTAGTAGTCTATGAATTTGTAAAGAGTGACAAATAAATACGTGAGATTTCCGGACTCTGGCTTTAAGTAAGGTGGCCAGGTAATGCGCGAATTCTGAGGAGTATGATAATTTTTATAAAGTGGCAAAGCAATACGCGAAATTTCCGTACTCTGACTTTAAGCAAGGTGGCCAAGTAATGCGCGAATTCTTAGGAGTTTAAGAATTTTTATAAAGTAGCCAAGTAATACGTGAGATTTCCGGACTCTGACTTTAAGTAAGGTGGCCAAGTAATGCCCGAGTTCTTAGGAGTTTAAGAATTATTATAAAGTGACCAAGTAATGCGCTAGAATTCCGGACTCTGACTTTATGTAAGGTGGCCAAGTACTGCGCGAATTCTTAGGAGTCTATGAATTTGTATAAAGTGACCAACTAATACGCAAGATTTCCGGACTCTGACTTTAAGTAAGGTGATCAAGTAATGCGCGAGTTCTTAGGAGTTTAAGAATTTTTATAAAGTAGCCAAGTAATGCGCGAGATTTCCGGTCTCTGACTTTAAGTAAGGTGGCCAAATAATGCGCGAGTTCAATGGACCTCAGTTTTGATATAAATACTTATGTGGCCTCGTAATGCACGAGTTGAACGAAGTCTGTCCTGAAAAGAGTGGTCAAGTAATGAGCGAATTCTCATGAGTATAAGAATTTTTATAAAAAGTCGCCAAGTAATACGCGAGATTTCCGGACTCTGACTCAAAGTAAGGTTCCCAAGTAATGCGCCAATTCCGAGTATTATAAGAATTATTATAAAGTGGCCAAATAATACGCGAGATTTCCGGACTCGGGCTTTAAGTAAGGTGGCCAGGTAATACGCGATTTCGTAGGAGTATAAGAATTTTCATAAAGTGACCAAGTAGTACGCGAGATTTCCGTACTCTGACTTTAAGTAAGGTGGCCAAGTAATACGCGAATTCTTAGGAGTATAAGAATTTTTATAAAGTGGCCAAGTAATGCGCGAGAATTCCGGACTCCTACTTTATGTAAGGTGGCCAAGTAATGCGCGAATACTTAGGAGTATACGAATAGTATTATAAGAATTATTATAAAGTGGCCAAATAATACGCGAGATTTCCGGACTCGGGCTTTAAGTAAGGTGGCCAGGTAATACGCGATTTCGTAGGAGTATAAGAATTTTTATAATGTGACCAAGTAGTACGCGAGATTTCCGAACTCTGACTTTAAGTAAGGTTGCCAAGTAATGCGCGAATTCTTAGTAGACTATGAATTTGTAAAGAGTGACAAATAAATACGCGAGATTTCCGGACTCTGGCTTTAAGTAAGGTGGCCAGGTAATGCGCGAATTCTGAGGAGTATGATATTTTTTATAAAGTGGCCAAGCAATACGCGAAATTTACGTACTCTGACTTTAAGTAAGGTAGCCAAGTAATACGCTTATTCATAGGAGTATACGAATAAATATAAAGTGGCCAAGTAATACGCGAGATTTCCGGAATCTGGCTGTAAGTAAGGTGGCCAAGTAATGCGCGAATTCATAGGATTATAAGAATTATTATAAAGTGGCCAAATAATACGCGAGATTTCCGGACTCGGGATTTAAGTAAGGTGGCCAGGTAATACGCGATTTCGGGGGAGTATAAGAATTTTTATAAAGTGACCAAATAGTACCGGAGATTTCCGAACTCTGACTTTAAGTAAGGTTGCCAAGTAATGCGCGAATTCTTAGTAGACTATGAATTTGTAAAGAGTGACAAATAAATACGCGAGATTTCCGGACTCTGGCTTTAAGTAAGGTGGCCAGGTAATGCGCGAATTCTGAGGAGTATGATATTTTTTATAAAGTGGCCAAGCAATACGCGAAATTTACGTACTCTGACTTTAAGTAAGGTGGCCAAGTAATACGCGAATTCTTAGGAGTATAAGAATTTTTATTAAGTGGCCAAGTAATGCGCGAGAATTCCGGACTCTGACTTTATGTAAGGTGGCCAAGTAATGCGCGAATTCCTAGGACTATAAGAATTATTATAAAGTGGCCAAATAAAACGACAGATTTCCGGACTCTGTCTCAAAGAAAGGTGGCCAAGTAATGCGCGATTTCGTAGGAGTATAAGAATTTTTATAAAGTGACCAAGTAGTACGCGAGATTTCCGTACTCTGACTTTAAGTAATGTGGCCATGTAATACGCCAATTCATAGAAGAATAAGTATTTTTTTTATAAAGTGTCCAACTAATACGCGAGATTTCCGAACTCTGGCTTTAAGTAAGGTGGCCAAGTAATACGCGGTTTCGTAGGAGTATAAGAATTTTTATAAAGTGGCCAATTAATGCGCGAGATTTCCGGACTCTGAATTTAATAAGGTGATCAAGTAATGCGCTAGTTCAATGGACGTCAGGTTCGATATAAATACATAGGTGGCCTCATAATAGGCGAGTTAAACGAAGTCTGTCCTGAAAGGTGTGGCCAAGTAATGCGCGAATTCTTAGAAGTATAAGAATTGTTATAAAGTAGCCAACTAATACGCGAGATTTCCGGACTCTGACTCAAAGTGAGGTGGCCAAGTAACGCGCAAATTCATAGGAGTATAACAATTTTTTATATAAAGTATCCAAGTAATACGCGCGACTTCCGAACTATGACACAAAGTAAGGTGGCAATGTAATGCGCGAATTCTTAGGAGTATAAGAATTTTTATAAAGTTGCCAAATATTACGCGAGATTTTCGGACTCTGACTTAAAGTAAGGTGGCCAAGTAAAGCGCAAATTCTGAGGAGTATGATAATTTTTATAAAGTGGTCAAGTCATACGCGAAATTTCCTGACTCTGACTTTGAGTGAGATGGCCAAGTAATGCGTGAATTCTTAGTAGTATAAGAATTCTTATAAAGTTGCCAAATATTTCGCGAGATTTCCGGACTCCGACTTAAAGTAAGGTGGTAAAGTAATGCGCGAATTCTGAGGAGTATGATAATTTTTATAATGTGGTCAAGTAATACGCGAGATTTCCGGACTCTGACTTTGAGTAAGGTGGTAATGTAATGCGCGAATTCTTAGTAGTATAAGAATTTTCATAAAGTGGCCAAGAAATACGCGAGATTTCCGGACTCTGACTTAAAGTAAGGTGGCAAAGTAAAGCGCGAATTCTGAGGAGTATGATAATTTTTATAAAGTGGCCAAGTAATGCGCGAGATTTCCGGACTCTGACTTTAAGTAATGTGGCCATGTGATACGCCAATTTATAGGAGTATCAGAATTTTTTTTATAAAGTGGCAAAGTAATAAGAGAGATTTCTCGACTCTGACTTAAAGTGAGGTGGCCAAGTAATGCGCGAGTTCTTAGGAGTATAAGAATTGTTATAAGGTGGACAAGTAACACTCGAGATTTCCAGAATCTGACTTTAAGTAAGGTGGACAAAGAATGCGCGAATTCATAGCAGTTTACGAATATTTATAAAGTGGCCAAGTAATGTGCGAGATTTCCAGACTCTGACTTCAAGTAAGGTGGCCAAGTAGCACGCGAGTTCAATAGACCTCAGGACAGATATCAATACATAAGTGGCCTCGTAATACTCGACTTAAACGAAGTTTGTTCTGAAATGAGTGGCCAAGTAATGCGCGAATTCTTAGAAGTATAAGAATTGTTATAAAGTAGCCAACTAATACGCGAGATTTCCGTACTCTGACTCAAAGTAAGGTAGCCAAGTAACGCGCGAATTCATAGGAGTATAACAATTTTTTATATAAAGTATCCAAGTAATACGCGCGACTTCCGAACTATGACACAAAGTAAGGTGGCAATGTAATGCGCGAATTCTTAGGAGTATAAGAATTTTTATAAAGTTGCCAAATATTACGCGAGATTTTCGGACTCTGACTTAAAGTAAGGTGGCAAAGTAAAGCGCGAATTCTGAGGAGTATGATAATTTTTATAAAGTGGTCAAGTCATACGCGAGATTTCCTGACTCTGACTTTGAGTGAGATGGCCAAGTAATGCGTGAATTCTTAGTAGTATAAGAATTTTTATAAATTGGACAATTATTTAGCGAGATTTCCGTACTCTGACTTAAAGTAAGGTGGCCAAGTAAAGCGCGAATTCTGAGGAGTATGATAATTTTTATAAAGTGTTAAAGTAATACGCGAGATTTCCGGACTCTGACTTTGAGTAAGGTGGTCAAGTAATGCGCGAATTCTTAGTAGTATAAGAATTTTCATAAAGTGGCCAAATATTGCGCGAGATTTCCGGACTCTGACTTAAAGTAAGGTGGCCAAGTAAAGCGCGAATTCTGAGGAGTATGATAATTTTTATAAAGTGGTCAAGTAATACGCGAGATTTCCGGACTCAGACTTTGAGAAAGGTGGCCAAGTAAAGCGCGAATTCTGAGGAGTATGATAATTTTTATATAGTGGACAAGTAATACGCGAAATTTCCGTACTCTGACTTGAAGTAATGTGGCCATGTAATACGCCAATTCATAGGAGTATCAGAATTTTTTTTTTATAAAGTGGCAAAGTAATAAGAGAGATTTCTCGACTCTGACTTAAAGTGAGGTGGCCAAGTAATGCGCGAGTTCTTAGGAGTATAAGAATTGTTATAAGGTGGACAAGTAACACGCGAGATTTCCGGACTCTGACTTTAAGTAAGGTGGACAAATAATGCGCGAGATCAATGGCCCTCAGGTTTGATATAAATACATAGGTGGCCTCGTAATACGCGAGATAAACGAAGTCTGACCTGAAAAGAGTGGCCAAGTAATGCGCGAATTCTTAGTAGTCTAAGAATTTTTAGAAAGTGGCCGAGTAATACGCTAGATTTCCGGACTCTGACTTAAAGTAATGTGGCCAAGTAATACGCCAATTCATAGGAGTATAAAAATTTTTTTTTTATGAAGTGGCAAAACAATACGCGAGAGTTGCTGACTCTGAATTAAAGTAGGGGGGCCAAGTAATGCGGGAATTCTTAGTAGTCTAAGAATATTTATTAAGTGGCCAAGTAATGCGCGAGATTTCCGTACTCAGAATCAAAGTAAGGTGGCAAATAATGCGCGAATTCTTAGGAGTATAAGAATTTTAAAATAAAGTCGCCAAGTAATACGCGAGATTTCCGGACTATTACTTAAAGTATGAACGACAAGTAATACGCGAATTCATAGGAGTATAAGAATTTTTTTATAAAGTAGCCAAGTAAAACGCGCAAGTTCCGGACTCTGACACAAAGTAAGGTGTCAATGTAATGCGCGAATTCTAAGGAGTATATGAATTTTTATATAAAGTCGACAAGTAATACGCGAGATTTCCGGACTATGACTTTAAGTAAGGTGGCAAAGTAAAGCGCGAATTCTTAGGAGTATAAGAATTTTTATATAAAGTCGCCAAGTAATACGCGGGATTTCCGGGCTCTGACTTTAAGTAATGTGTACAGGTAATGCGGGAATTCTTAGTAGTCTAAGAATATTTATAAAGTGGCCGACTAATACGCGAGATTTCCGGACTCTGGCTTTAAGTAAGGTGGCCAAGTAATACGCGATTTCGTAGGAGTATAAGAGTTTTTATAAAGTGGCCAAGTAATGCCCGAGATATCCGTACTCAGAATCAAAGTAAGGTGGCCAAATAATGCGCCAATTCTTAGGAGTATAAGAATTTTTAAATAAAGTCGCCAAGTAATACGCGAGATTTCCGGACTATGACTTAAAGTATGGAGGCCAAGTAATACGCGAATTCATAGGAGTATAAGAATTTTTTTTATAAAGTAGCCAAGTAGCACGCGAGATTTCCGGACTCTGACTTAATGTAAGGTGGCAAAGTAAAGCGCGAATTCTTAGGAGTATAAGAATTTTTATATAAAGTCGCCAAGTAATACGCGGGATTTCCGGGCTCTGACTTTAAGTAATGTGTCCAAGTAATGCGGGAATTCTTAGTAGTCTAAGCATATTTATAAATTGGCCGACTAATACGCGAGATTTCCGGACTCTGGCTTTAAGTAAGGTGGCCAAGTAATACGCGATTTCGTAGGAGTATAAGAGTTTTTATAAAGTGGCCAAGTAATGCGCAAGATTTCCGTACTCAGAATCAAAGTAAGGTGGCCAAATAATGCGCCAATTCATAGGAGTATAAAAATTTTCTTTTTATGAAGTGGCAAAGTAATACGCGAGATTTCTGGATTCTGACTTAAAGTAAGGTGGCCAAGTAATGCGGGAATTCTTAGTAGTCTAAGAATATTTATTAAGTGGCCAAGTAATGCGCGAGATTTCCGTACTCAGAATCAAAGTAAGGTGGCAAATAATGCGCGAATTCTTAGGAGTATAAGAATTTTTAAATAAAGTCGCCAAGTAATACGCGAGATTTCCGGACTATTACTTAAAGTATGAAGGCCAAGTAATACGCGAATTCATAGGAGTATAAGAATTTTTTTTATAAAGTAGCCAAGTAAAACGCGCAAGTTCCGGACTCTGACACAAAGTAAGGTGTCAATGTAATGCGCGAATTCTTATGGGTATATGATTTTTATATAAAGTCGACAAGTATTACGCGAGATTTCCGGACTCTGACTTTAAGTAAGGTGGCCAAATAATGCGCGAGTTCAATGGACCTCAGTTTTGATATAAATACTTAGGTGGTCTCGTAATACGCGAGTTGAACGAAGTCTGTCCTAAAAAGAGTGGTCAAGTAATGAGCGAATTCTCATGAGTATAAGAATTATTATAAAGTGGCCAAATAATACGCGAGATTTCCGGACTCGGGCTTTAAGTAAGGTGGCCAGGTAATACGCTATTTCGTAGGAGTATAAGAATTTTTATAAAGTGACAAAGTAGTACGCGAGATTTCCGGACTCTGACTTTAAGTAAGGTTGCCAAGTAATGCGCGAATTCTTAGTAGTCTATGAATTTGTAAAGAGTGACAAATAAATACGCGAGATTTCCGGACTCTGGCTTTAAGTAAGGTGGCCAGGTAATTCGCGAATTCTGAGGAGTATGATAATTTTTATAAAGTGGCCAAGTGATACGCGAAATTTCCGTACTCTGACATTAAGTAAGGTGGCCAAGTAATACCCCAATTCTTAGAAGTATAAGAATTTTTATAACGTGGACTAGTAATAGGCGAGATTTCCGGACTCTGACTTTATGTAAGGTGGCCAAGTAATGCGCGAATTCTTAGTAGTCTATGCATTTGTATAAAGTGACCAACTAATACGCAAGAGTTCCGGACTCTGACTTTAAGTAAGGTGATCAAGTAATGCGCGAGTTCAATGGACGTCAGGTTTTATATAAATACATATATGGCCTCGTAAAACGCGAGTTAAACGAAGTCTGTCCTGAAAAGAGTGGCCAAGTAATGCGCGAATTCTTAGGAGTTTAAGAATTTTTATAAAGTAGCCAAGTAATGCGCGAGATTTCCGGACTCTGGCTTTAAGTAAGGTGGCCAGGTTATGCGCGAATTCTGAGGAGTATGATAATTTTTATAAAGTGGCCAAGCAATACGCGAAATTTCCGTACTCTGACTTTAAGTAAGGTGGCCAAGTAATACGCGAATTCTTAGGAGTACAAGAATTTTTATAACGTGGCCAAGTAATGCGCGAGAACTCCGGACTCTGACTTTATGTAAGGTGGCCAAGTAATGCGCGAATTCTTAGTAGTCAATGAATTTGTATAAAGTGACCAACTAATACGCAAGATTTCCGGACTCTGGCTTTAAGTAAGGTGGCCAGGTAATGCGCGAATTCTTAGTAGTCTATGAATTTGTAAAGAGTGACAAATAAATACGCGAGATTTCCGGACTCTGGCTTTAAGTAAGGTGGCCAGGTAATGCGCGAATTCTTAGTAGTCTATGAATTTGTAAAGAGTGACAAATAAATACGCGAGATTTCCGGACTCTGGCTTTAAGTAAGGTGGCCAGGTAATGCGCGAATTCTGAGGAGTATGATAATTTTTATAAAGTGGCAAAGCAATACGCGAAATTTCCGTACTCTGACTTTAAGTAAGGTGGCCAAGTAATACACGAATTCTTAGGAGTATAAGAATTTTTATAACGTGGCCAAGTAATGCGCGAGAATTCCGGACTCTGACTTTATGTAAGGTGGCCAAGTAATGCGCGAATTCATAGGAGTATACGAATAGTATTATAAGAATTATTATAAAGTGGCCAAATAATACGCGAGATTTCCGGACTCGGGCTTTAAGTAAGGTGGCCAGGTAATACGCGATTTCGTAGGAGTATAAGAATTTTTATAATGTGACCAAGTAGTACGCGAGATTTCCGGACTCTGACTTTAAGTAAGGTTGCCAAGTAATGCGCGAATTCTTAGTAGTCTATGAATTTGTAAAGAGTGACAAATAAATACGCGAGATTTCCGGACTCTGGCTTTAAGTAAGGTGGCCAGGTAATGCGCGAATTCTGAGGAGTATGATAATTTTTATAAAGTGGCCAAGCAATACGCGAAATTTCCGTACTCTGACTTTAAGTAAGGTGGCCAGGTAATACGCGAATTCTTAGGAGTATAAGAATTTTTATAAAGTGGCCAAGTAATGCGCGAGAATTCCGGAATCTGAATTTATGTAAGGTGGCCAAGTAATGCGCGAATACTTAGGAGTATACGAATAGTATTATAAGAATTATTATAAAGTGGCCAAATAATACGCGAGATTTCCGGACTCGGGCTTTAAGTAAGGTGGCCAGGTAATACGCGATTTCGTAGGAGTATAAGAATTTTTATAATGTGACCAAGTAGTACGCGAGATTTCCGGACTCTGACTTTAAGTAAGGTTGCCAAGTAATGCGCGAATTCTTAGTAGTCTATGAATTTGTAAAGAGTGACAAATAAATACGCGAGATTTCCGGACTCTGGCTTTAAGTAAGGTGGCCAGGTAATGCGCGAATTCTGAGGAGTATGATAATTTTTATAAAGTGGCAAAGCAATACGCGAAATTTCCGTACTCTGACTTTAAGTAAGGTGGCCAAGTAATACGCGAATTCTTAGGAGTATAAGAATTTTTATAACGTGGCCAAGTAATGCGCGAGAATTCCGGACTCTGACTTTATGTAAGGTGGCCAAGTAATGCGCGAATTCCTAGTAGTCTATGAATTTGTAAAGAGTGACAAATAAATACGCGAGATTTCCGGACTCTGACGTTAAGTCAGGTGGTCAAGTAATGCGCGAATGCTGAGGAGGATGATAAATTTTATAATGTGGCCAACTGATACGCGAGATGACCGTACTCTGACTTTATGTAAGGTGGCCAAGTAATACGCGAATTCTTAGGAGTATAAGAATTTTTATAAAGTGGCCAAGTAATGCGCGAGAATTCCGGACTCTGACTTTATGTAAGGTGGCCAAGTAATGCGCGAATACTTAGGAGTATACGAATAGTATTATAAGAATTATTATAAAGTGGCCAAATAATACGCGAGATTTCCGGACTCGGGCTTTAAGTAAGGTGGCCAGGTAATACGCGATTTCGTAGGAGTATAAGAATTTTTATAATGTGACCAAGTAGTACGTGAGATTTCCGGACTCTGGCTTTAAGTAAGGTGGCCAGGTAATGCGCGAATTCTGAGGAGTATGATAATTTTTATAAAGTGGCCAAGCAATACGCGAAATTTTTTGTACTCTGACTTTAAGTAAGGTGGCCAAGTAATACGCGAATTCTTAGGAGTATAAGAATTTTTATAACGCGGCCAAGTAATGCGCGAGAATTCCGGACTCTGACTTTATGTAAGGTGGCCAAGTAATGCGCGAATTCTTAGTAGTCTATGAATTTGTAAAGGGTGACAAATAAATATGCGAGATTTCCGGACTCTGGCTTTAAGTAAGGTGGCCAGGTAATGCGCGAATTCTGAGGAGTATGATAATTTTTATAAAGTGGCAAAGCAATACGCTAAATTTCCGTACTCTGACTTTAAGCAAGGTGGCCAAGTAATGCGCGAATTCTTAGGAGTTTAAGAATTTTTATAAAGTAGCCAAGTAATACGTGAGATTTCCGGACTCTGACTTTAAGTAAGGTGGCCAAGTAATGCCCGAGTTCTTAGGAGTTTAAGAATTATTATAAAGTGACCAAGTAATGCGCGAGAATTCCGGACACTGACTCAATGTAAGGTGGCCAAGTAATGCGCGAATACTTAGGAGTATACGAATAGTATTATAAGAATTATTATAAAGTGGCCAAATAATACGCGAGATTTCCGGACTCGGGCTTTAAGTAAGGTGGCCAGGTAATACGCGATTTCGTAGGAGTATAAGAATTTTTATAATGTGACCAAGTAGTACGCGAGATTTCCGTACTCTGACTTTAAGTAAGGTGGCCAAGTAATACGCGAATTCTTAGGAGTATAAGAATTTTTATAAAGTGGCCAAGTAATGCGCGAGAATTCCGGACTCTGACTTTATGTAAGGTGGCCAAGTAATGCGCGAATACTTAGGAGTATACGAATAGTATTATAAGAATTATTATAAAGTGGCCAAATAATACGCGAGATTTCCGGACTCGGGCTTTAAGTAAGGTGGCCAGGTAATACGCGATTTCGTAGGAGTATAAGAATTTTTATAATGTGACCAAGTAGTACGCGAGATTTCCGGACTCTGACTTTAAGTAAGGTTGCCAAGTAATGCGCGAATTCTTAGAAGTCTATGAATTTGTAAAGAGTGACAAATAAATACGCGAGATTTCCGGACTCTGGCTTTAAGTAAGGTGGCCAGGTTATGCGCGAATTCTGAGGAGTATGATAATTTTTATAAAGTGGCCAAGCAATACGCGAAATTTCCGTACTCTGACTTTAAGTAAGGTGGCCAAGTAATACGCGAATTCTTAGGAGTATAAGAATTTTTATAACGTGGCCAAGTAATGCGCGAGAACTCCGGACTCTGACTTTATGTAAGGTGGCCAAGTAATGCGCGAATTCTTAGTAGTCAATGAATTTGTATAAAGTGACCAACTAATACGCAAGATTTCCGGACTCTGACTTTAAGTAAGGTGATCAAGTAATGCGCGAGTTCAATGGACGTCAGGTTTTATATAAAAACATATATGGCCTCGTAAAACGCGTGTTAAAAGAAGTCTGTCCTGAAAAGAGTGGCCAAGTAATGCGCGAATTCTTAGGAGTTTAAGAATTTTTATAAAGTAGCCAAGTAATACGCGACATTTCCGGACTCGGGCTTTAAGTAAGGTGGCCAGGTAATACGCGATTTCGTAGGAGTATAAGAATTTTTATAATGTGACCAAGTAGTACGCGAGATTTCCGGACTCTGACTTTAAGTAAGATTGCCAAGTAATGCGCTAAATCTTAGGAGTTTAAGAATTTTTATAAAGTAGCCAAGTAGTACGCGAGATTTCCGGACTCTGGCTTTAAGTAAGGTGGCCAGGTAATGCGCGAATTCTGAGGAGTATGATAATTTTTATAAAGTAGCCAAATAATACGCGAGATTTCCGGACTCTGACTCAAAGTAAGGTTCCCAAGTAATGCGCCAATTCCGAGTATTATAAGAATTATTATAAAGTGGCCAAATAATACGCGAGATTTCCGGACTCGGGCTTTAAGTAAGGTGGACAGGTAATACGCGATTTCGTAGGAGTATAAGAATTTTTATAAAGTGACCAAGTAGTACGCGAGATTTCCGGACTCTGACTTTAAGTAAGGTTGCCAAGTAATGCGCGAATTCTTAGTAGTCTATGAATTTGTAAAGAGTGAGAAATAAATACGCGAGATTTCCGGACTCCGGCTTTAAGTAAGGTGGCCAGGTAATGCGCGAATTCTGAGGTGTATGATAATTTTTATAAAGTGGCCAAGCAATACGCGAAATTTCCGTACTCTGACTTTAAGTAAGGTGGCCAAGTAATACGCGAATTCTTATGAGTATATGATTTTTATATAAAGTCGACAAGTATTACGCGAGATTTCCGGACTCTGACTTTAAGTAAGGTGGCCAAATAATGCGCGAGTTCAATGGACCTCAGTTTTGATATAAATACTTAGGTGGTCTCGTAATACGCGAGTTGAACGAAGTCTGTCCTAAAAAGAGTGGTCAAGTAATGAGCGAATTCTCATGAGTATAAGAATTATTATAAAGTGGCCAAATAATACGCGAGATTTCCGGACTCGGGCTTTAAGTAAGGTGGCCAGGTAATACGCTATTTCGTAGGAGTATAAGAATTTTTATAAAGTGACCAAGTAGTACGCGAGATTTCCGGACTCTGACTTTAAGTAAGGTTGCCAAGTAATGCGCGAATTCTTAGTAGTCTATGAATTTGTAAAGAGTGACAAATAAATACGCGAGATTTCCGGACTCTGGCTTTAAGTAAGGTGGCCAGGTAATTCGCGAATTCTGAGGAGTATGATAATTTTTATAAAGTGGCCAAGCAATACGCGAAATTTCCGTACTCTGACATTAAGTAAGGTGGCCAAGTAATACGCGAATTCTTAGGAGTATAAGAATTTTTATAACGTGGCCAAGTAATGCGCGAGAATTCCGGACTCTGACTTTATGTAAGGTGGCCAAGTAATGCGCGAATTCTTAGTAGTCTATGCATTTGTATAAAGTGACCAACTAATACGCAAGAGTTCCGGACTCTGACTTTAAGTAAGGTGATCAAGTAATGCGCGAGTTCAATGGACGTCAGGTTTTATATAAATACATATATGGCCTCGTAAAACGCGAGTTAAACGAAGTCTGTCCTGAAAAGAGTGGCCAAGTAATGCGCGAATTCTTAGGAGTTTAAGAATTTTTATAAAGTAGCCAAGTAATACGCGAGATTTCCGGACTCGGGCTTTAAGTAAGGTGGCCAGGTAATACGCGATTTCGTAGGAGTATAAGAATTTTTATAATGTGACCAAGTAATGCGCGAGAATTCCGGACTCTGACTTTATGTAAGGTGGCCAAGTAATGCGCGAATTCTTAGTAGTCTATGAATTTGTAAAGAGTGACAAATAAATACGCGAGATTTCCGGACTCTGGCTTTAAGTAAGGTGGCCAGGTAATACGCGAATTCTGAGGAGTATGATAATTTTTATAAAGTGGCAAAGCAATACGCGAAATTTCCGTACTCTGACTTTAAGTAAGGTGGCCAAGTAATACGCGAATTCTTAGGAGTATAAGAATTTTTATAACGTGGCCAAGTAATGCGCGAGAATTCCGGACTCTGACTTTATGTAAGGTGGCCAAGTAATGCGCGAATTCTTAGTAGTCTATGAATTTGTAAAGAGTGACATATAAATACGCGAGATTTCCGGACTCTGGCTTTAAGTAAGGTGGCCAGGTAATACGCGAATTCTGAGGAGTATGATAATTTTTATAAAGTGGCCAAGCAATACGCGAAATTTCCGTACTCTGACTTTAAGTACCGTGGCCAAGTAATACGCGAATTCTTAGGAGTATAAGAATTTTTATAAAGTGGCCAAGTAATGCGCGAGAATTCCGGACTCTGTCTTTATGTAAGGTGGCCAAGTAATGCGCGAATACTTAGGAGTATACGAATAGTATTATAAGAATTATTATAAAGTGGCCAAATAATACGCGAGATTTCCGGACTCGGGCTTTAAGTAAGGTGGCCAGGTAATACGCGATTTCGTAGGAGTATAAGAATTTTTATAAAGTGACCAAGTAGTACGCGAGATTTCCGTACTCTGACTTTAAGTAAGGTGGCCAAGTAATACGCGAATTCTTAGGAGTATAAGAATTTTTATAAAGTGGCCAAGTAATGCGCGAGAATTCCGGACTCTGACTTTATGTAAGGTGGCCAAGTAATGCGCGAATACTTAGGAGTATACGAATAGTATTATAAGAATTATTATAAAGTGGCCAAATAATACGCGAGATTTCCGGACTCGGGCTTTAAGTAAGGTGGCCAGGTAATACGCGATTTCGTAGGAGTATAAGAATTTTTATAATGTGACCAAGTAGTACGCGAGATTTCCGGACTCTGACTTTAAGTAAGGTTGCCAAGTAATGCGCGAATTCTTAGAAGTCTATGAATTTGTAAAGAGTGACAAATAAATACGCGAGATTTCCGGACTCTGGCTTTAAGTAAGGTGGCCAGGTTATGCGCGAATTCTGAGGAGTATGATAATTTTTATAAAGTGGCCAAGCAATACGCGAAATTTCCGTACTCTGACTTTAAGTAAGGTGGCCAAGTAATACGCGAATTCTTAGGAGTACAAGAATTTTTATAACGTGGCCAAGTAATGCGCGAGAACTCCGGACTCTGACTTTATGTAAGGTGGCCAAGTAATGCGCGAATTCTTAGTAGTCAATGAATTTGTATAAAGTGACCAACTAATACGCAAGATTTCCGGACTCTGACTTTAAGTAAGGTGATCAAGTAATGCGCGAGTTCAATGGACGTCAGGTTTTATATAAAAACATATATGGCCTCGTAAAACGCGAGTTAAAAGAAGTCTGTCCTGAAAAGAGTGGCCAAGTAATGCGCGAATTCTTAGGAGTTTAAGAATTTTTATAAAGTAGCCAAGTAATACGCGAGATTTCCGGACTCGGGCTTTAAGTAAGGTGGCCAGGTAATACGCGATTTCGTAGGAGTATAAGAATTTTTATAATGTGACCAAGTAGTACGCGAGATTTCTGGACTCTGACTTTAAGTAAGATTGCCAAGTAATGCGCGAATTCTTAGGAGTTTAAGAATTTTTATAAAGTAGCCAAGTAGTACGCGAGATTTCCGGACTCTGGCTTTAAGTAAGGTGGCCAGGTAATGCGCGAATTCTGAGGAGTATGATAATTTTTATAAAGTGGCCAAGTAATGCGCGAGAATTCCGGACTCTGACTTTATGTAAGGTGGCCAAGTAATGCGCGAATTCTTAGTAGTCTATGCATTTGTATAAAGTGACCAACTAATACGCAAGAGTTCCGGACTCTGACTTTAAGTAAGGTGGCCAATTAATGCGCGAGATCAATGGACCTCAGGTTTGATATCAATTCATAGGTGGCCTCGTAACACGCGAGTTAAACGAAGTCTGTCCTGAAAAGAGTGCCCAAGTAATGCGCGAATTCTTAGGAGTTTAGGAATTTTTATAAAGTAGCCAAGTAATGCGCGAGATTTCCGGTCTCTGACTTTAAGTAAGGTGGCCAAGTAATGCCCGAGTTCTTAGGAGTTTAAGAATTATTATAGAGTGACCAACTAATACGCGAGATTTCCGGACTCTGGCTTTAAGTAAGGTGGCCAGGTAATGCGCGAATTCTTAGTAGTCTATGAATTTGTAAAGAGTGACAAATAAATACGCGAGATTTCCGGACTCTGGCTTTAAGTAAGGTGGCCAGGTAATGCGCGAATTCTGAGGAGTATGATAATTTTTATAAAGTGGCAAAGCAATACGCGAAATTTCCGTACTCTGACTTTAAGTAAGGTGGCCAAGTAATACACGAATTCTTAGGAGTATAAGAATTTTTATAACGTGGCCAAGTAATGCGCGAGAATTCCGGACTCTGACTTTATGTAAGGTGGCCAAGTAATGCGCGAATACTTAGGAGTATACGAATAGTATTATAAGAATTATTATAAAGTGGCCAAATAATACGCGAGATTTCCGGACTCGGGCTTTAAGTAAGGTGGCCAGGTAATACGCGATTTCGTAGGAGTATAAGAATTTTTATAATGTGACCAAGTAGTACGCGAGATTTCCGGACTCTGACTTTAAGTAAGGTTGCCAAGTAATGCGCGAATTCTTAGTAGTCTATGAATTTGTAAAGAGTGACAAATAAATACGCGAGATTTCCGGACTCTGGCTTTAAGTAAGGTGGCCAGGTAATGCGCGAATTCTGAGGAGTATGATAATTTTTATAAAGTGGCCAAGCAATACGCGAAATTTCCGTACTCTGACTTTAAGTAAGGTGGCCAGGTAATACGCGAATTCTTAGGAGTATAAGAATTTTTATAAAGTGGCCAAGTAATGCGCGAGAATTCCGGAATCTGAATTTATGTAAGGTGGCCAAGTAATGCGCGAATACTTAGGAGTATACGAATAGTATTATAAGAATTATTATAAAGTGGCCAAATAATACGCGAGATTTCCGGACTCGGGCTTTAAGTAAGGTGGCCAGGTAATACGCGAATTCTGAGGAGTATGATAATTTTTATAAAGTGGCAAAGCAATACGCGAAATTTCCGTACTCTGACTTTAAGTAAGGTGGCCAAGTAATACGCGAATTCTTAGGAGTATAAGAATTTTTATAACGTGGCCAAGTAATGCGCGAGAATTCCGGACTCTGACTTTATGTAAGGTGGCCAAGTAATGCGCGAATTCCTAGTAGTCTATGAATTTGTAAAGAGTGACAAATAAATACGCGAGATTTCCGGACTCTGGCTTTAAGTAAGGTGGCCAGGTAATGCGCGAATTCTGAGGAGTATGATAATTTTTATAAAGTGGCAAAGCAATACGCGAAATTTCCGTACTCTGACTTTAAGTAAGCTGGCCAAGTAATACGCGAATTCTTAGGAGTATAAGAATTTTTATAACGTGGCCAAGTAATGCGCGAGAATTCCGGACTCTGACTTTATGTAAGGTGGCCAAGTAATGCGCGAATTCCTAGTAGTCTATGAATTTGTAAAGAGTGACAAATAAATACGCGAGATTTCCGGACTCTGGCTTTAAGTAAGGTGGCCAGGTAATGCGCGAATTCTGAGGGAGTATGATAATTTTTATAAAGTGGCCAAGCAATACGCGAAATTTCCGTACTCTGACTTTAAGTAAGGTGGCCAAGTAATACGCGAATTCTTAGGAGTATAAGAATTTTTATAAAGTGGCCAAGTAATGCGCGAGAATTCCGGACTCTGACTTTATGTAAGGTGGCCAAGTAATGCGCGAATACTTAGGAGTATACGAATAGTATTATAAGAATTATTATAAAGTGGCCAAATAATACGCGAGATTTCCGGACTGGGGCTTTAAGTAAGGTGGCCAGGTAATACGCGATTTCGTAGGAGTATAAGAATTTTTATAATGTGACCAAGTAGTACGTGAGATTTCCGGACTCTGGCTTTAAGTAAGGTGGCCAGGTAATGCGCGAATTCTGAGGAGTATGATAATTTTTATAAAGTGGCCAAGCAATACGCGAAATTTTTTGTACTCTGACTTTAAGTAAGGTGGCCAAGTAATACGCGAATTCTTAGGAGTATAAGAATTTTTATAACGCGGCCAAGTAATGCGCGAGAATTCCGGACTCTGACTTTATGTAAGGTGGCCAAGTAATGCGCGAATTCTTAGTAGTCTATGAATTTGTAAAGGGTGACAAATAAATACGCGAGATTTCCGGACTCTGGCTTTAAGTAAGGTGGCCAGGTAATGCGCGAATTCTGAGGAGTATGATAATTTTTATAAAGTGGCAAAGCAATACGCTAAATTTCCGTACTCTGACTTTAAGCAAGGTGGCCAAGTAATGCGCGAATTCTTAGGAGTTTAAGAATTTTTATAAAGTAGCCAAGTAATACGTGAGATTTCCGGACTCTGACTTTAAGTAAGGTGGCCAAGTAATGCCCGAGTTCTTAGGAGTTTAAGAATTATTATAAAGTGACCAAGTAATGCGCGAGAATTCCGGACTCTGACTTTATGTAAGGTGGCCAAGTAATGCGCGAATACTTAGGAGTATACGAATAGTATTATAAGAATTATTATAAAGTGGCCAAATAATACGCGAGATTTCCGGACTCGGGCTTTAAGTAAGGTGGCCAGGTAATACGCGATTTCGTAGGAGTATAAGAATTTTTATAATGTGACCAAGTAGTACGCGAGATTTCCGTACTCTGACTTTAAGTAAGGTGGCCAAGTAATACGCGAATTCTTAGGAGTATAAGAATTTTTATAAAGTGGCCAAGTAATGCGCGAGAATTCCGGACTCTGACTTTATGTAAGGTGGCCAAGTAATGCGCGAATACTTAGGAGTATACGAATAGTATTATAAGAATTATTATAAAGTGGCCAAATAATACGCGAGATTTCCGGACTCGGGCTTTAAGTAAGGTGGCCAGGTAATACGCGATTTCGTAGGAGTATAAGAATTTTTATAATGTGACCAAGTAGTACGCGAGATTTCCGGACTCTGACTTTAAGTAAGGTTGCCAAGTAATGCGCGAATTCTTAGAAGTCTATGAATTTGTAAAGAGTGACAAATAAATACGCGAGATTTCCGGACTCTGGCTTTAAGTAAGGTGGCCAGGTTATGCGCGAATTCTGAGGAGTATGATAATTTTTATAAAGTGGCCAAGCAATACGCGAAATTTCCGTACTCTGACTTTAAGTAAGGTGGCCAAGTAATACGCGAATTCTTAGGAGTATAAGAATTTTTATAACGTGGCCAAGTAATGCGCGAAAACTCCGGACTCTGACTTTATGTAAGGTGGCCAAGTAATGCGCGAATTCTTAGTAGTCAATGAATTTGTATAAAGTGACCAACTAATACGCAAGATTTCCGGACTCTGACTTTAAGTAAGGTGATCAAGTAATGCGCGAGTTCAATGGACGTCAGGTTTTATATAAAAACATATATGGCCTCGTAAAACGCGTGTTAAAAGAAGTCTGTCCTGAAAAGAGTGGCCAAGTAATGCGCGAATTCTTAGGAGTTTAAGAATTTTTATAAAGTAGCCAAGTAATACGCGACATTTCCGGACTCGGGCTTTAAGTAAGGTGGCCAGGTAATACGCGATTTCGTAGGAGTATAAGAATTTTTATAATGTGACCAAGTAGTACGCGAGATTTCCGGACTCTGACTTTAAGTAAGATTGCCAAGTAATGCGCGAAATCTTAGGAGTTTAAGAATTTTTATAAAGTAGCCAAGTAGTACGCGAGATTTCCGGACTCTGGCTTTAAGTAAGGTGGCCAGGTAATGCGCGAATTCTGAGGAGTATGATAATTTTTATAAAGTGGCCAAGCAATACGCGAAATTTCCGTACTCTGACTTTAAGTAAGGTGGCCAAGTAATGCGCGAATTCTTAGTAGTCTATGCATTTGTATAAAGTGACCAACTAATACGCAAGAGTTCCGGACTCTGACTTTAAGTAAGGTGATCAAGTAATGCGCGAGTTCAATGGACGTCAGGTTTTATATAAATACATATATGGCCTCGTAAAACGCGAGTTAAACGAAGTCTGTCCTGAAAAGAGTGGCCAAGTAATGCGCGAATTCTTAGGATTTTAAGAATTTTTATGAAGTGGCCAAGTAATACGCGAGATTTCCGGACTCTGACTCAAAGTAAGCTTCCCAAGTAATGCGCCAATTCCGAGTATTATAAGAATTATTATAAAGTGGCCAAATAATACGCGAGATTTCCGGACTCGGGCTTTAAGTAAGGTGGACAGGTAATACGCGATTTCGTAGGAGTATAAGAATTTTTATAAAGTGACCAAGTAGTACGCGAGATTTCCGGACTCTGACTTTAAGTAAGGTTGCCAAGTAATGCGCGAATTCTTAGTAGTCTATGAATTTGTAAAGAGTGAGAAATAAATACGCGAGATTTCCGGACTCCGGCTTTAAGTAAGGTGGCCAGGTAATGCGCGAATTCTGAGGTGTATGATAATTTTTATAAAGTGGCCAAGCAATACGCGAAATTTCCGTACTCTGACTTTAAGTAAGGTGGCCAAGTAATACGCGAATTCTTATGAGTTTAAGAATTTTTATAAAGTAGCCAAGTAATACGTGAGATTTCCGGACTCTGACTTTAAGTAAGGTGGCCAAGTAATGCCCGAGTTCTTAGGAGTTTAAGAATTATTATAAAGTGACCAAGTAATGCGCGAGAATTCCGGACTCTGACTTTATGTAAGGTGGCCAAGTAATGCGCGAATACTTAGGAGTATACGAATAGTATTATAAGAATTATTATAAAGTGGCCAAATAATACGCGAGATTTCCGGACTCGGGCTTTAAGTAAGGTGGCCAGGTAATACGCGATTTCGTAGGAGTATAAGAATTTTTATAATGTGACCAAGTAGTACGCGAGATTTCCGTACTCTGACTTTAAGTAAGGTGGCCAAGTAATACGCGAATTCTTAGGAGTATAAGAATTTTTATAAAGTGGCCAAGTAATGCGCGAGAGTTCCGGACTCTGACTTTATGTGAGGTGGCCAAGTAATGCGCGAATACTTAGGAGTATACGAATAGTATTATAAGAATTATTATAAAGTGGCCAAATAATACGCGAGATTTCCGGACTCGGGCTTTAAGTAAGGTGGCCAGGTAATACGCGATTTCGTAGGAGTATAAGAATTTTTATAATGTGACCAAGTAGTACGCGAGATTTCCGGACTCTGACTTTAAGTAAGGTTGCCAAGTAATGCGCGAATTCTTAGAAGTCTATGAATTTGAAAAGAGTGACAAATAAATACGCGAGATTTCCGGACTCTGGCTTTAAGTAAGGTGGCCAGGTTATGCGCGAATTCTGAGGAGTATGATAATTTTTATAAAGTGGCCAAGCAATACGCGAAATTTCCGTACTCTGACTTTAAGTAAGGTGGCCAAGTAATACGCGAATTCTTAGGAGTATAAGAATTTTTATAACGTGGCCAAGTAATGCGCGAGAACTCCGGACTCTGACTTTATGTAAGGTGGCCAAGTAATGCGCGAATTCTTAGTAGTCAATGAATTTGTATAAAGTGACCAACTAATACGCAAGATTTCCGGACTCTGACTTTAAGTAAGGTGATCAAGTAATGCGCGAGTTCAATGGACGTCAGGTTTTATATAAAAACATATATGGCCTCGTAAAACGCGTGTTAAAAGAAGTCTGTCCTGAAAAGAGTGGCCAAGTAATGCGCGAATTCTTAGGATTTTAAGAATTTTTATAAAGTAGCCAAGTAATACGCGACATTTCCGGACTCGGGCTTTAAGTAAGGTGGCCAGGTAATACGCGATTTCGTAGGAGTATAAGAATTTTTATAATGTGACCAAGTAGTACGCGAGATTTCCGGACTCTGACTTTAAGTAAGATTGCCAAGTAATGCGCGAAATCTTAGGAGTTTAAGAATTTTTATAAAGTAGCCAAGTAGTACGCGAGATTTCCGGACTCTGGCTTTAAGTAAGGTGGCCAGGTAATGCGCGAATTCTGAGGAGTATGATAATTTTTATAAAGTGGCCAAGCAATACGCGAAATTTCCGTACTCTGACTTTAAGTAAGGTGGCCAAGTAATGCGCGAATTCTTAGTAGTCTATGCATTTGTATAAAGTGACCAACTAATACGCAAGAGTTCCGGACTCTGACTTTAAGTAAGGTGATCAAGTAATGCGCGAGTTCAATGGACGTCAGGTTTTATATAAATACATATATGGCCTCGTAAAACGCGAGTTAAACGAAGTCTGTCCTGAAAAGAGTGGCCAAGTTATGCGCTAATTCTTAGGATTATCAGAATTTTTATAAAGTGGCCAAGTAATACGCGAGATTTCCGGACTCTGACTCAAAGTAAGGTTCCCAAGTAATGCGCCAATTCCGAGTATTATAAGAATTATTATAAAGTGGCCAAATAATACGCGAGATTTCCGGACTCGGGCTTTAAGTAAGGTGGACAGGTAATACGCGATTTCGTAGGAGTATAAGAATTTTTATAAAGTGACCAAGTAGTACGCGAGATTTCCGGACTATGACTTTAAGTAAGGTTGCCAAGTAATGCGCGAATTCTTAGTAGTCTATGAATTTGTAAAGAGTGAGAAATAAATACGCGAGATTTCCGGACTCCGGCTTTAAGTAAGGTGGCCAGGTAATGCGCGAATTCTGAGGTGTATGATAATTTTTATAAAGTGGCCAAGCAATACGCGAAATTTCCGTACTCTGACTTTAAGTAAGGTGGCCAAGTAATACGCGAATTCTTATGAGTATATGATTTTTATATAAAGTCGACAAGTATTACGCGAGATTTCCGGACTCTGACTTTAAGTAAGGTGGCCAAATAATGCGCGAGTTCAATGGACCTCAGTTTTGATATAAATACTTAGGTGGTCTCGTAATACGCGAGTTGAACGAAGTCTGTCCTAAAAAGAGTGGTCAAGTAATGAGCGAATTCTCATGAGTATAAGAATTATTATAAAGTGGCCAAATAATACGCGAGATTTCCGGACTCGGGCTTTAAGTAAGGTGGCCAGGTAATACGCTATTTCGTAGGAGTATAAGAATTTTTATAAAGTGACCAAGTAGTACGCGAGATTTCCGGACTCTGACTTTAAGTAAGGTTGCCAAGTAATGCGCGAATTCTTAGTAGTCTATGAATTTGTAAAGAGTGACAAATAAATACGCGAGATTTCCGGACTCTGGCTTTAAGTAAGGTGGCCAGGTAATTCGCGAATTCTGAGGAGTATGATAATTTTTATAAAGTGGCCAAGCAATACGCGAAATTTCCGTACTCTGACATTAAGTAAGGTGGCCAAGTAATACCCCAATTCTTAGAAGTATAAGAATTTTTATAACGTGGCCTAGTAATAGGCGAGATTTCCGGACTCTGACTTTATGTAAGGTGGCCAAGTAATGCGCGAATTCTTAGTAGTCTATGCATTTGTATAAAGTGACCAACTAATACGCAAGAGTTCCGGACTCTGACTTTAAGTAAGGTGATCAAGTAATGCGCGAGTTCAATGGACGTCAGGTTTTATATAAATACATATATGGCCTCGTAAAACGCGAGTTAAACGAAGTCTGTCCTGAAAAGAGTGGCCAAGTAATGCGCGAATTCTTAGGAGTTTAAGAATTTTTATAAAGTAGCCAAGTAATACGCGAGATTTCCGGACTCGGGCTTTAAGTAAGGTGGCCAGGTAATACGCGATTTCGTAGGAGTATAAGAATTTTTATAATGTGACCAAGTAATGCGCGAGAATTCCGGACTCTGACTTTATGTAAGGTGGCCAAGTAATGCGCGAATTCTTAGTAGTCTATGAATTTGTAAAGAGTGACATATAAATACGCGAGATTTCCGGACTCTGGCTTTAAGTAAGGTGGCCAGGTAATACGCGAATTCTGAGGAGTATGATAATTTTTATAAAGTGGCCAAGCAATACGCGAAATTTCCGTACTCTGACTTTAAGTAAGGTGGCCAAGTAATACGCGAATTCTTAGGAGTATAAGAATTTTTATAAAGTGGCCAAGTAATGCGCGAGAATTCCGGACTCTGTCTTTATGTAAGGTGGCCAAGTAATGCGCGAATACTTAGGAGTATACGAATAGTATTATAAGAATTATTATAAAGTGGCCAAATAATACGCGAGATTTCCGGACTCGGGCTTTAAG
Organism: Diplolepis rosae; assembly: GCA_030998225.1. Taxonomy (NCBI): domain Eukaryota; kingdom Metazoa; phylum Arthropoda; class Insecta; order Hymenoptera; family Diplolepididae; genus Diplolepis; species Diplolepis rosae. The sequence continues at coordinate 2,023,154 of JAPYXD010000750.1, read as the reverse complement.
TAAGGTGGCCAGGTAATACGCGATTTCGTAGGAGTATAAGAATTTTTATAAAGTGACCAAGTAGTACGCGAGATTTCCGTACTCTGACTTTAAGTAAGGTGGCCAAGTAATACGCGAATTCTTAGGAGTATAAGAATTTTTATAAAGTGGCCAAGTAATGCGCGAGAATTCCGGACTCTGACTTTATGTAAGGTGGCCAAGTAATGCGCGAATACTTAGGAGTATACGAATAGTATTATAAGAATTATTATAAAGTGGCCAAATATTACGCGAGATTTCCGGACTCGGGCTTTAAGTAAGGTGGCCAGGTAATACGCGATTTCGTAGGAGTATAAGAATTTTTATAATGTGACCAAGTAGTACGCGAGATTTCCGGACTCTGACTTTAAGTAAGGTTGCCAAGTAATGCGCGAATTCTTAGAAGTCTATGAATTTGTAAAGAGTGACAAATAAATACGCGAGATTTCCGGACTCTGGCTTTAAGTAAGGTGGCCAGGTTATGCGCGAATTCTGAGGAGTATGATAATTTTTATAAAGTGGCCAAGCAATACGCGAAATTTCCGTACTCTGACTTTAAGTAAGGTGGCCAAGTAATACGCGAATTCTTAGGAGTATAAGAATTTTTATAACGTGGCCAAGTAATGCGCGAGAACTCCGGACTCTGACTTTATGTAAGGTGGCCAAGTAATGCGCGAATTCTTAGTAGTCAATGAATTTGTATAAAGTGACCAACTAATACGCAAGATTTCCGGACTCTGACTTTAAGTAAGGTGATCAAGTAATGCGCGAGTTCAATGGACGTCAGGTTTTATATAAAAACATATATGGCCTCGTAAAACGCGAGTTAAAAGAAGTCTGTCCTGAAAAGAGTGGCCAAGTAATGCGCGAATTCTTAGGAGTTTAAGAATTTTTATAAAGTAGCCAAGTAATACGCGAGATTTCCGGACTCGGGCTTTAAGTAAGGTGGCCAGGTAATACGCGATTTCGTAGGAGTATAAGAATTTTTATAATGTGACCAAGTAGTACGCGAGATTTCTGGACTCTGACTTTAAGTAAGATTGCCAAGTAATGCGCGAATTCTTAGGAGTTTAAGAATTTTTATAAAGTAGCCAAGTAGTACGCGAGATTTCCGGACTCTGGCTTTAAGTAAGGTGGCCAGGTAATGCGCGAATTCTGAGGAGTATGATAATTTTTATAAAGTGGCCAAGCAATACGCGAAATTTCCGTACTCTGACTTTAAGTAAGGTGGCCAAGTAATGCGCGAATTCTTAGTAGTCTATGCATTTGTATAAAGTGACCAACTAATACGCAAGAGTTCCGGACTCTGACTTTAAGTAAGGTGATCAAGTAATGCGCGAGTTCAATGGACGTCAGGTTTTATATAAATACATATATGGCCTCGTAAAACGCGAGTTAAACGAAGTCTGTCCTGAAAAGAGTGGCCAAGTAATGCGCGAATTCTTATGAGTGTAAGAATTTTTATAAAGTAGCCAAGTAATACGCGAGATTTCCGGACTCTGACCTTAAGTAAGGTGGCCAAGTAATGCCCGAGTTCTTAGGAGTTTAAGATTTATTATAAAGTGCCCAAGTAATGCGCGAGATTTCCGGACTCTGACTTTAAGTAAGGTGATCAAGTAATGCACGAGTTCAATGGACCTCAGTTTTGATATAAATACTTAGGTGGCCTCGTAATACACGAGTTGAACGAGGTCTGTCCTGAAAAGAGTGGTCAAGTAATGAGCGAATTCTCATGAGTATAAGAATTATTATAAAGTGGCCAAATAATACGCGAGATTTCCGGACTCGGGCTTTAAGTAAGGTGGCCAGGTAATACGCTATTTCGTAGGAGTATAAGAATTTTTATAAAGTGACCAAGTAGTACGCGAGATTTCCGGACTCTGACTTTAAGTAAGTTGCCAAGTAATGCGCGAATTCTTAGTAGTCTATGAATTTGTAAAGAGTGACAAATAAATACGCGAGATTTCCGGACTCTGGCTTTAAGTAAGGTGGCCAGGTAATTCGCGAATTCTGAGGAGTATGATAATTTTTATAAAGTGGCCAAGCAATACGCGAAATTTCCGTACTCTGACATTAAGTAAGGTGGCCAAGTAATACGCGAATTCTTTGGAGTATAAGAATTTTTATAACGTGGCCAAGTAATGCGCGAGAATTCCGGACTCTGACTTTATGTAAGGTGGCCAAGTAATGCGCGAATTCTTAGTAGTCTATGCATTTGTATAAAGTGACCAACTAATACGCAAGAGTTCCGGACTCTGACTTTAAGTAAGGTGATCAAGTAATGCGCGAATTCTTAGTAGTCTATGAATTTGTAAAGAGTGACAAATAAATACGCGAGATTTCCGGACTCTGGCTTTAAGTAAGGTGGCCAGGTAATTCGCGAATTCTGAGGAGTATGATAATTTTTATAAAGTGGCCAAGCAATACGCGAAATTTCCGTACTCTGACATTAAGTAAGGTGGCCAAGTAATAAGCGAATTCTTAGGAGTATAAGAATTTTTATAACGTGGCCAAGTAATGCGCGAGAATTCCGGACTCTTACGTTATGTAAGGTGGCCAAGTAATGCGCGAATTCTTAGTAGTCTATGCATTTGTATAAAGTGACCAACTAATACGCAAGAGTTCCGGACTCTGACTTTAAGTAAGGTGATCAAGTAATGCGCGAGTTCAATGGACGTCAGGTTTTATATAAATACATATATGGCCTCGTAAAACGCGAGTTAAACGAAGTCTGTCCTGAAAAGAGTGGCCAAGTAATGCGCGAATTCTTAGGAGTTTAAGAATTTTTATAAAGTAGCCAAGTAATGCGCGAGATTTCCGGTCTCTGACTTTAAGTAAGGTGGCCAAGTAATGCCCGAGTTCTTAGGAGTTTAAGAATTATTATAGAGTGACCAAGTAGTACGCGAGATTTCCGGACTCTGGCTTTAAGTAAGGTGGCCAGGTAATGCGCGAATTCTGAGGAGTATGATAATTTTTATAAAGTGGCCAAGCAATACGCGAAATTTCCGTACTCTGACTTTAAGTAAGGTGGCCAAGTAATGCGCGAATTCTTAGTAGTCTATGCATTTGTATAAAGTGACCAACTAATACGCAAGAGTTCCGGACTCTGACTTTAAGTAAGGTGATCAAGTAATGCGCGAGTTCAATGGACGTCAGGTTTTATATAAATACATATATGGCCTCGTAAAACGCGAGTTAAACGAAGTCTGTCCTGAAAAGAGTGGCCAAGTAATGCGCGACTTCTTAGGAGTTTAAGAATTTTTATAAGTAGCCAAGTAATACGCGAGATTCCCGGACTCTGACTTTAAGTAAGGTGGCCAAGTAATGCCCGAGTTCTTAGGAGTTTAAGATTTATTATAAAGTGCCCAAGTAATGCGCGAGATTTCCGGACTCTGACTTTAAGTAAGGTGATCAAGTAATGCGCGAGTTCAATGGACCTCAGTTTTGATATAAATACTTAGGTGGCCTCGTAATACGCGAGTTGAACGAGGTCTGTCCTGAAAAGAGTGGTCAAGTAATGTGCGAATTCTCATGAGTATAAGAATTATTATAAAGTGGCCAAATAATACGCGAGATTTCCGGACTCGGGCTTTAAGTAAGGTGGCCAGGTAATACGCTATTTCGAAGGAGTAAACGAATTTTTATAAAGTGACCAAGTAGTACGCGAGATTTCCGGACTCTGACTTTAAGTAAGGTTGCCAAGTAATGCGCGAATTCTTAGTAGTCTATGAATTTGTAAAGAGTGACAAATAAATACGCGAGATTTCCGGACTCTGGCTTTAAGTAAGGTGGCCAGGTAATTCGCGAATTCTGAGGAGTATGATAATTTTTATAAAGTGGCCAAGCAATACGCGAAATTTCCGTACTCTGACATTAAGTAAGGTGGCCAAGTAATACGCGAATTCTTAGGAGTATAAGAATTTTTATAACGTGGCCAAGTAATGCGCTAGAATTCCGGACTCTGACTTTATGTAAGGTGACCAAGTAATGCGCGAATTCTTAGTAGTCTATGCATTTGTATAAAGTGACCAACTAATACGCAAGAGTTCCGGACTCTGACTTTAAGTAAGGTGATCAAGTAATGCGCGAATTCTTAGTAGTCTATGAATTTGTAAAGAGTGACAAATAAATACGCGAGATTTCCGGACTCTGGCTTTAAGTAAGGTGGCCAGGTAATTCGCGAATTCTGAGGAGTATGATAATTTTTATAAAGTGGCCAAGCAATACGCGAAATTTCCGTACTCTGACATTAAGTAAGGTGGCCAAGTAATACGCGAATTCTTAGGAGTATAAGAATTTTTATAACGTGGCCAAGTAATGCGCGAGAATTCCGGACTCTGACTTTATGTAAGGTGACCAAGTAATGCGCGAATTCTTAGTAGTCTATGCATTTGTATAAAGTGACCAACTAATACGCAAGAGTTCCGGACTCTGACTTTAAGTAAGGTGATCAAGTAATGCGCGAGTTCAATGGACGTCAGGTTTTATATAAATACATATATGGCCTCGTAAAACGCGAGTTAAACGAAGTCTGTCCTGAAAAGAGTGGCCAAGTAATGCGCGAATTCTTAGGAGTTTAAGAATTTTTATAAAGTAGCCAAGTAATGCGCGAGATTTCCGGACTCTGACTTTAAGTAAGGTGGCCAAGTAATGCCCGAGTTCTTAGGAGTTTAAGAATTATTATAGAGTGACCAAGTAGTACGCGAGATTTCCGGACTCTGACTTTAAGTAAGGTTGCCAAGTAATGCGCGAATTCTTAGTAGTCTATGAATTTGTAAAGAGTGACAAATAAATACGCGAAATTTCCGTACTCTGACTTTAAGTAAGGTGGCCAGGTAATACGCGAATTCTTAGGAGTATAAGAATTTTTATAAAGTGGCCAAGTAATGCGCTAGAAATACGGACTCATCCTTAATGGAAGGTGGCCAAGAAAAGCGCGAATTCTTATTAGTCTATGCATTTGTATAAAGTGACCAACTAATACGCAAGAGTTCCGGACTCTGACTTTAAGTAAGGTGATCAAGTAATGCGCGAATTCTTAGTAGTCTATGAATTTGTAAAGAGTGACAAATAAATACGCGAGATTTCCGGACTCTGGCTTTAAGTAAGGTGGCCAAGTAATGCCCGAGTTCTTAGGAGTTTAAGAATTATTATAGAGTGACCAAGTAGTACGCGAGATTTCCGGACTCTGACTTAAAGTAAGGTTGCCAAGTAATGCGCTAATTCTTAGTAGTCTATGAATTTGTAAAGAGTGACAAATAAATACGCGAAATTTCCGTACTCTGACTTTAAGTAAGGTGGCCAGGTAATACGCGAATTCTTAGGAGTATAAGAATTTTTATAAAGTGGCCAAGTAATGCGCGAGAATTCCGGAATCTGACTTTATGTAAGGTACCCAAGTAATGCGCGAATACTTAGGAGTATACGAATAGTATTATAAGAATTATTATAAAGTGGCCAAATAATACGCGAGATTTCCGGACTCGGGCTTTAAGTAAGGTGGCCAGGTAATACGCGATTTCGTAGGAGTATAAGAATTTTTATAATGTGACCAAGTAGTACGCGAGATTTCCGGACTCTGACTTTAATTAAGGTTGCCAAGTAATGCGCGAATTCTTAGTAGTCTATGAATTTGTAAAGAGTGACAAATAAATACGCGAGATTTCCGGACTCTGGCTTTAAGTAAGGTGGCCAGGTAATGCGCGAATTCTGAGGAGTATGATAATTTTTATAAAGTGGCCAAGCAATACGCGAAATTTCCGTACTCTGACTTTAAGTAAGGTGGCCAAGTAATACGCGAATTCTTAGGAGTATAAGAATTTTTATAAAGTGGCCAAGTAATGCGCGAGAATTCCGGACTCTGACTTTATGTAAGGTGGCCAAGTAATGCGCGAATACTTAGGAGTATACGAATAGTATTATAAGAATTATTATAAAGTGGCCAAATAATACGCGAGATTTCCGGACTCGGGCTTTAAGTAAGGTGGCCAGGTAATACGCGATTTCGTAGGAGTATAAGAATTTTTATAATGTGACCAAGTAGTACGCGAGATTTCCGGACTCTGGCTTTAAGTAAGGTGGCCAGGTAATGCGCGAATTCTGAGGAGTATGATAATTTTTATAAAGTGGCCAAGCAATACGCGAGATTTCCGGACTCGGGCTTTAAGTAAGGTGGCCAGGTAATACGCTATTTCGTAGGAGTATAAGAATTTTTATAAAGTGACCAAGTAGTACGCGAGATTTCCGGACTCTGACTTTAAGTAAGGTTGCCAAGTAATGCGCGAATTCTTAGTAGTCTATGAATTTGTAAAGAGTGACAAATAAATACGCGAGATTTCCGGACTCTGGCTTTAAGTAAGGTGGCCAGGTAATGCGCGAATTCTGAGGAGTATGATAATTTTTATAAAGTGGCAAAGCAATACGCGAAATTTCCGTACTCTGACTTTAAGCAAGGTGGCCAAGTAATACCCCAATTCTTAGAAGTATAAGAATTTTTATAACGTGGCCTAGTAATAGGCGAGATTTCCGGACTCTGACTTTATGTAAGGTGGCCAAGTAATGCGCGAATTCTTAGTAGTCTATGCATTTGTATAAAGTGACCAACTAATACGCAAGAGTTCCGGACTCTGACTTTAAGTAAGGTGATCAAGTAATGCGCGAATTCTTAGTAGTCTATGAATTTGTAAAGAGTGACAAATAAATACGCGAGATTTCCGGACTCTGGCTTTAAGTAAGGTGGCCAGGTAATTCGCGAATTCTGAGGAGTATGATAATTTTTATAAAGTGGCCAAGCAATACGCGAAATTTCCGTACTCTGACATTAAGTAAGGTGGCCAAGTAATACCCCAATTCTTAGAAGTATAAGAATTTTTATAACGTGGCCAAGTAATAGGCGAGATTTCCGGACTCTGACTTTATGTAAGGTGGCCAAGTAATGCGCGAATTCTTAGTAGTCTATGCATTTGTATAAAGTGACCAACTAATACGCAAGAGTTCCGGACTCTGACTTTAAGTAAGGTGATCAAGTAATGCGCGAGTTCAATGGACGTCAGGTTTTATATAAATACATATATGGCCTCGTAACACGCGAGTTAAACGAAGTCTGTCCTGAAAAGAGTGCCCAAGTAATGCGCGAATTCTTAGGAGTTTAGGAATTTTTATAAAGTAGCCAAGTAATGCGCGAGATTTCCGGACTCTGACTTTAAGTAAGGTGGCCAAGTAATGCGCGAATTCTTAGAAGTCTATGAATTTGTAAAGAGTGACAAATAAATACGCGAGATTTCCGGACTCTGGCTTTAAGTAAGGTGGCCAGGTTATGCGCGAATTCTGAGGAGTATGATAATTTTTATAAAGTAGGCAAGTAATGCGCGAGATTTCCGGACTCTGACTTTAAGTAAGGTGGCCAAGTAATGCGCGAATTCTTAGTAGTCTATGAATTTGTAAAGAGTGACAAATAAATACGCGAGATTTCCGGACTCTGGCTTTAAGTAAGGTGGCCAAGTAATGCGCGAATTCTTAGTAGTCTATGAATTTGTAAAGAGTGACAAATAAATACGCGAAATTTCCGTACTCTGACTTTAAGTAAGGTGGCCAAGTAATGCCCGAGTTCTTAGGAGTTTAAGAATTATTATAGAGTGACCAAGTAGTACGCGAGATTTCCGGACTCTGACTTTAAGTAAGGTTGCCAAGTAATGCGCGAATTCTTAGTAGTCTATGAATTTGTAAAGAGTGACAAATAAATACGCGAAATTTCCGTACTCTGACTTTAAGTAAGGTGGCCAGGTAATACGCGAATTCTTAGGAGTATAAGAATTTTTATAAAGTGGCCAAGTAATGCGCGAGAATTCCGGAATCTGACTTTATGTAAGGTACCCAAGTAATGCGCGAATACTTAGGAGTATACGAATAGTATTATAAGAATTATTATAAAGTGGCCAAATAATACGCGAGATTTCCGGACTCGGGCTTTAAGTAAGGTGGCCAGGTAATACGCGATTTCGTAGGAGTATAAGAATTTTTATAATGTGACCAAGTAGTACGCGAGATTTCCGGACTCTGACTTTAAGTAAGGTTGCCAAGTAATGCGCGAATTCTTAGTAGTCTATGAATTTGTAAAGAGTGACAAATAAATACGCGAGATTTCCGGACTCTGGCTTTAAGTAAGGTGGCCAGGTAATGCGCGAATTCTGAGGAGTATGATAATTTTTATAAAGTGGCCAAGCAATACGCGAAATTTCCGTACTCTGACTTTAAGTAAGGTGGCCAAGTAATACGCGAATTCTTAGGAGTATAAGAATTTTTATAAAGTGGCCAAGTAATGCGCGAGAATTCCGGACTCTGACTTTATGTAAGGTGGCCAAGTAATGCGCGAATACTTAGGAGTATACGAATAGTATTATAAGAATTATTATAAAGTGGCCAAATAATACGCGAGATTTCCGGACTCGGGCTTTAAGTAAGGTGGCCAGGTAATACGCGATTTCGTAGGAGTATAAGAATTTTTATAATGTGACCAAGTATTACGCGCGATTTCCGGACACTGACTTTTAGTATGGTGGCCATGTAACGCGCGAATTCTGAGGAGTATGATAATTTTTATAATGTGGTCAAGTAATACGCGAGATTTCCGGAATCTGACTTTGAGTAAGGTGGCCAAGTAATACGCTATTTCGTAGGAGTATAAGAGTTTTTATAAAGTGGCCAAGTAATGCGCGAGATTTCCGGACTCTGACTTTAAGTAAGGTTGCCAAGTAATGCGCGAATTCTTAGTAGTCTATGAATTTGTAAAGAGTGACAAATAAATACGCGAGATTTCCGGACTCTGGCTTTAAGTAAGGTGGCCAGGTAATGCGCGAATTCTGAGGAGTATGATAATTTTTATAAAGTGGCAAAGCAATACGCGAAATTTCCGTACTCTGACTTTAAGCAAGGTGGCCAAGTAATACGCGAATTCTTAGGAGTATAAGAATTTTTATAACGTGGCCAAGTAATGCGCGAGAATTCCGGACTCTGACTTTATGTAAGGTGGCCAAGTAATGCGCGAATTCTTAGTAGTCTATGCATTTGTATAAAGTGACCAACTAATACGCAAGAGTTCCGGACTCTGACTTTAAGTAAGGTGATCAAGTAATGCGCGAATTCTTAGTAGTCTATGAATTTGTAAAGAGTGACAAATAAATACGCGAGATTTCCGGACTCTGGCTTTAAGTAAGGTGGCCAGGTAATTCGCGAATTCTGAGGAGTATGATAATTTTTATAAAGTGGCCAAGCAATACGCGAAATTTCCGTACTCTGACATTAAGTAAGGTGGCCAAGTAATACGCGAATTCTTAGGAGTATAAGAATTTTTATAACGTGGCCAAGTAATGCGCGAGAATTCCGGACTCTGACTTTATGTAAGGTGGCCAAGTAATGCGCGAATTCTTAGTAGTCTATGCATTTGTATAAAGTGACCAACTAATACGCAAGAGTTCCGGACTCTGACTTTAAGTAAGGTGATCAAGTAATGCGCGAGTTCAATGGACGTCAGGTTTTATATAAATACATATATGGCCTCGTAAAACGCGAGTTAAACGAAGTCTGTCCTGAAAAGAATGGCCAAGTAATGCGCGCATTCTTTGGTGTTGAAGAATTGTTATACAGTTGCCAATCAATGCGCGCGATTTCAGGACTCTGACTTTAAGTAAGGTGGCCAAGTAATGCGCGAATTCTTAGAAGTCTATGAATTTGTAAAGAGTGACAAATAAATACGCGAGATTTCCGGACTCTGGCTTTAAGTAAGGTGGCCAGGTTATGCGCGAATTCTGAGGAGTATGATAATTTTTATAAAGTAGCCAAGTAATGCGCGAGATTTCCGGACTCTGACTTTAAGTAAGGTGGCCAAGTAATGCCCGAGTTCTTAGGAGTTTTAGAATTATTATAGAGTGACCAAGTAGTACGCGAGATTTCCGGACTCTGACTTTAAGTAAGGTTGCCAAGTAATGCGCGAATTCTTAGTAGTCTATGAATTTGTAAAGAGTGACAAATAAATACGCGAGATTTCCGGACTCTGGCTTTAAGTAAGGTGGCCAGGTAATGCGCGAATTCTGAGGAGTATGATAATTTTTATAAAGTGGCCAAGCAATACGCGAAATTTCCGTACTCTGACTTTAAGTAAGGTGGCCAGGTAATACGCGAATTCTTAGGAGTATAAGAATTTTTATAAAGTGGCCAAGTAATGCGCGAGAATTCCGGAATCTGACTTTATGTAAGGTACCCAAGTAATGCGCGAATACTTAGGAGTATACGAATAGTATTATAAGAATTATTATAAAGTGGCCAAATAATACGCGAGATTTCCGGACTCGGGCTTTAAGTAAGGTGGCCAGGTAATACGCGATTTCGTAGGAGTATAAGAATTTTTATAATGTGACCAAGTAGTACGCGAGATTTCCGGACTCTGACTTTAAGTAAGGTTGCCAAGTAATGCGCGAATTCTTAGTAGTCTATGAATTTGTAAAGAGTGACAAATAAATACGCGAGATTTCCGGACTCTGGCTTTAAGTAAGGTGGCCAGGTAATGCGCGAATTCTGAGGAGTATGATAATTTTTATAAAGTGGCCAAGCAATACGCGAAATTTCCGTACTCTGACTTTAAGTAAGGTGGCCAAGTAATACGCGAATTCTTAGGAGTATAAGAATTTTTATAAAGTGGCCAAGTAATGCGCGAGAATTCCGGACTCTGACTTTATGTAAGGTGGCCAAGTAATGCGCGAATACTTAGGAGTATACGAATAGTATTATAAGAATTATTATAAAGTGGCCAAATAATACGCGAGATTTCCGGACTCGGGCTTTAAGTAAGGTGGCCAGGTAATACGCGATTTCGTAGGAGTATAAGAATTTTTATAATGTGACCAAGTAGTACGCGAGATTTCCGGACTCTGGCTTTAAGTAAGGTGGCCAGGTAATGCGCGAATTCTGAGGAGTATGATAATTTTTATAAAGTGGCCAAGCAATACGCGAAATTTTTTGTACTCTGACTTTAAGTAAGGTGGCCAAGTAATACGCGAATTCTTAGGAGTATAAGAATTTTTATAACGCGGCCAAGTAATGCGCGAGAATTCCGGACTCTGACTTTATGTAAGGTGGCCAAGTAATGCGCGAATTCTTAGTAGTCTATGAATTTGTAAAGAGTGACAAATAAATACGCGAGATTTCCGGACTCTGGCTTTAAGTAAGGTGGCCAGGTAATGCGCGAATTCTGAGGAGTATGATAATTTTTATAAAGTGGCAAAGCAATACGCGAAATTTCCGTACTCTGACTTTAAGCAAGGTGGCCAAGTAATGCGCGAATTCTTAGGAGTTTAAGAATTTTTATAAAGTAGCCAAGTAATACGTGAGATTTCCGGACTCTGACTTTAAGTAAGGTGGCCAAGTAATGCCCGAGTTCTTAGGAGTTTAAGAATTATTATAAAGTGACCAAGTAATGCGCGAGAATTCCGGACTCTGACTTTATGTAAGGTGGCCAAGTAATGCGCGAATTCTTAGGAGTCTATGAATTTGCATAAAGTGACCAACTAATACGCAAGATTTCCGGACTCTGACTTTAAGTAAGGTGATCAAGTAATGCGCGAGTTCTTAGGAGTTTAAGAATTTTTATAAAGTAGCCAAGTAATGCGCGAGATTTCCGGTCTCTGACTTTAAGTAAGGTGGCCAAATAATGCGCGAGTTCAATGGACCTCAGTTTTGATATAAATACTTATGTGGCCTCGTAATGCACGAGTTGAACGAAGTCTGTCCTGAAAAGAGTGGTCAAGTAATGAGCGAATTCTCATGAGTATAAGAATTTTTATAAAAAGTCGCCAAGTAATACGCGAGATTTCCGGACTCTGACTTTAAGTAAGGTTGCCAAGTAATGCGCGAATTCTTAGAAGTCTATGAATTTGTAAAGAGTGACAAATAAATACGCGAGATTTCCGGACTCTGGCTTTAAGTAAGGTGGCCAGGTTATGCGCGAATTCTGAGGAGTATGATAATTTTTATAAAGTGGCCAAGCAATACGCGAAATTTCCGTACTCTGACTTTAAGTAAGGTGGCCAAGTAATACGCGAATTCTTAGGAGTATAAGAATTTTTATAACGTGGCCAAGTGAAGCGCGAGAACTCCGGACTCTGACTTTATGTAAGGTGGCCAAGTAATGCGCGAATTCTTAGTAGTCAATGAATTTGTATAAAGTGACCAACTAATACGCAAGATTTCCGGACTCTGACTTTAAGTAAGGTGATCAAGTAATGCGCGAGTTCAATGGACGTCAGGTTTTATATAAAAACATATATGGCCTCGTAAAACGCGAGTTAAAAGAAGTCTGTCCTGAAAAGAGTGGCCAAGTAATGCGCGAATTCTCTGGAGTTTAAGAATTTTTATAAAGTAGCCAAGTAATACGCGAGATTTCCGGACTCGGGCTTTAAGTAAGGTGGCCAGGTAATACGCGATTTCGTAGGACTATAAGAATTTTTATAATGTGACCAAGTAGTACGCGAGATTTCCGGACTCTGACTTTAAGTAAGATTGCCAAGTAATGCGCGAATTCTTAGGAGTTTAAGAATTTTTATAAAGTAGCCAAGTAGTACGCGAGATTTCCGGACTCTGGCTTTAAGTAAGGTGGCCAGGTAATGCGCGAATTCTGAGGAGTATGATAATTTTTATAAAGTGGCCAAGCAATACGCGAAATTTCCGTACTCTGACTTTAAGTAAGGTGGCCAAGTAATACGCGAATTATTAGGAGTATAAGAATTTTTATAACGTGGCCAAGTAATGCGCGATAATTCCGGACTCTGACTTTATGTAAGGGGGCCAATTAATCCGCGAGTTCAATGGACGTCAGGTTTTATATAAATACATATATGGCCTCGTAACACGCGAGTTAAACGAAGTCTGTCCTGAAAAGAGTGCCCAAGTAATGCGCGAATTCTTAGGAGTTTAGGAATTTTTATAAAGTAGCCAAGTAATGCGCGAGATTTCCGGTCTCTGACTTTAAGTAAGGTGACCAAGTAATGCCCGAGTTCTTAGGAGTTTAAGATTTATTATAAAGTGCCCAAGTAATGCGCGAGATTTCCGGACTCTGACTTTAAGTAAGGTGATCAAGTAATGCGCGAGTTCAATGGACCTCAGTTTTGATATCAATTCATAGGTGGCCTCGTAACACGCGAGTTCAACGAAGTCTGTCCTGAAAAGAGTGGTCAAGTAATGAGCGAATTCTCATGAGTATAAGAATTTTTATAAAAAGTCGCCAAGTAATACGCGAGATTTCCGGACTCTGACTCAAAGTAAGTTTCCCAAGTAATGCGACAATTCCGAGTATTATAAGAATTATTATAAAGTGGCCAAATAATACGCGAGATTTCCGGACTCGGGCTTTAAGTAAGGTGGCCAGGTAATACGCGATTTCGTAGGAGTATAAGAATTTTTATAAAGTGACCAAGTAGTACTGGAGATTTCCGGACTCTGACTTTAAGTAAGGTTGCCAAGTAATGCGCGAATTCTTAGTAGTCTATGAATTTGTAAAGAGTGACAAATAAATACGCGAGATTTCCGGACTCCGGCTTTAAGTAAGGTGGCCAGGTAATGCGCGAAATCTGAGGTGTATGATAATTTTTATAAAGTGTCCAAGTAATGCGCGAGATTTTCGTACTCTGACTTTAAGTAAGGTGGCCAAGTAATACGCGAATTCATCGGAGTATAAGAATTTTTATAAAGTGCCCAAGTAATACGCGAGATTTCCGGACTCTGACTCAATTTAAGGTGGCCAAGTAATGCGCGAATTCTTAGTAGTCTATGAATTTTAATAAAGTGGCCATGTAATACGCAAGATTTCCGGACTATGACATTAAGTAAAGTGGCCAAGTAATACGCTAATTCATAGGAGTATACGAATATATATAAAGTGGCCAAGTAATACGCGAGATTTCCGGAATCTGGCTTTAAGTAAGGTGGCCAAGTAATACGCGAATTCTTAGGAGTATAAGAATTTTTATAAAGTGGCCAAGTAATACGCGAGATATCCGGACTCTGACTTTAAGTAAGGTGGCCAAATAATGCGCGAGATCAATGAACCTCAGGTTTGATATAAATACATAGGTGGCCTCGTAATACGCGAGTTAAACGAAGTCTGTCCTGATAAGAGTGCTCAAGTTATTCGCGAATTCTTAGGAGTATAAGAATTTTTATATAAAGTCGCCAAGTAATACGCGAGATTTCCGGACTCTGACTCAAAGTAAGGTGGCCAAGTAATGCGCGAATTCTTAGGAGTATGTGAATTTTAATAAAGTGGCCAAGTAATACGCAAGATTTCCGGACTATGACATTAAGTAAGGTGGCCAAGTAATACGCCAATTCTTAGGATTATAAAAATTATTATTATAAAGTGGCCATATAATACGCGAGATTTCAAGACCCTGACTCAAAGTAAGGTGGCCAAGTAATGTGCGAATTCTTAGGAGTATAAGAATTTTCATAAAGTGGCCAAGTAATACCCGAGATTTGCGGAATCTCACCTTAAGTAAGGTGGGCAAATAATGCGCGAGTTCAATCGACCTCAGTTTAGATATAAATACATAGGTGGCCTCGTAATACGCGAGTTAAAGGAAGTCTGTTCTGAAAAGAGTGGCCAAGTAATGCGCGAATTCTTAGATGTATGGGAATTTTTATAAAGTTGCCAAGTAATCCGCGAGATTTCCGGATTCTTACTCAAAGTAAGGTTCCCAGGTAATACGCGATTTCGTAGGAGTATAAGAATTTTTATAATGTGACCAAGTAGTACGCGAGATTTCCGGACTCTGACTTTAAGTAAGGTTGCCAAGTAATGCGCGAATTCTTAGTAGTCTATGAATTTGTAAAGAGTGACAAATAAATACGCGAGATTTCCGGACTCTGGCTTTAAGTAAGGTGGCCAGGTAATGCGCGAATTCTGAGGAGTATGATAATTTTTATAAAGTGGCTAAGCAATACGCGAAATTTCCGTACTCTGACTTTAAGTATGGTGGGCACTTAATACGCGCATTCTTTGGCGTATATGAATTTTTATAATGTGGCCAAGTAATGCGCGAGAATTCCGGACTCTGACTTTATGTAAGGTGGCCAAGTAATGCGCGAATACTTAGGAGTATACGAATAGTATTATAAGAATTATTATAAAGTGGCCAAATAATACGCGAGATTTCCGGACTCGGGCTTTAAGTAAGGTGGCCAGGTAATACGCGATTTCGTAGGAGTATAAGAATTTTTATAATGTGACCAAGTAGTACGCGAGATTTCCGGACTCTGGCTTTAAGTAAGGTGGCCAGGTAATGCGCGAATTCTGAGGAGTATGATAATTTTTATAAAGTGGCCAAGCAATACGCGAAATTTTTTGTACTCTGACTTTAAGTAAGGTGGCCAAGTAATACGCGAATTCTTAGGAGTATAAGAATTTTTATAACGCGGCCAAGTAATGCGCGAGAATTCCGGACTCTGACTTTATGTAAGGTGGCCAAGTAATGCGCGAATTCTTAGTAGTCTATGAATTTGTAAAGAGTGACAAATAAATACGCGAGATTTCCGGACTCTGGCTTTAAGTAAGGTGGCCAGGTAATGCGCGAATTCTTAGCAGTATGGGATTTTTTATAAAGTGGCAAAGCAATACGCGAAATTTCCGTACTCTGACTTTAAGCAAGGTGGCCAAGTAATGCGCGAATTCTTAGGAGTTTAAGAATTTTTATAAAGTAGCCAAGTAATACGTGAGATTTCCGGACTCTGACTTTAAGTAAGGTGGCCAAGTAATGCCCGAGTTCTTAGGAGTTTAAGAATTATTATAAAGTGACCAAGTAATGCGCGAGAATTCCGGACTCTGACTTTATGTAAGGTGGCCAAGTAATGCGCGAATTCTTAGGAGTCTATGAATTTGCATAAAGTGACCAACTAATACGCAAGATTTCCGGACTCTGACTTTAAGTAAGGTGATCAAGTAATGCGCGAGTTCTTAGGAGTTTAAGAATTTTTATAAAGTAGCCAAGTAATGCGCGAGATTTCCGGTCTCTGACTTTAAGTAAGGTGGCCAAATAATGCGCGAGTTCAATGGACCTCAGTTTTGATATAAATACTTATGTGGCCTCGTAATGCACGAGTTGAACGAAGTCTGTCCTGAAAAGAGTGGTCAAGTAATGAGCGAATTCTCATGAGTATAAGAATTTTTATAAAAAGTCGCCAAGTAATACGCGAGATTTCCGGACTCTGACTTTAAGTAAGGTTGCCAAGTAATGCGCGAATTCTTAGAAGTCTGTGAATTTGTAAAGAGTGGCAAATTAATACGCGAGATTTCCGGACTCTGACTTTAAGTAAGGTGGCCAGGTTATGCGCGAATTCTGAGGAGTATGATAATTTTTATAAAGTGGCCAAGCAATACGCGAAATTTCCGTACTCTGACTTTAAGTAAGGTGGCCAAGTAATACGCGAATTCTTAGGAGTATAAGAATTTTTATAACGTGGCCAAGTGAAGCGCGAGAACTCCGGACTCTGACTTTATGTAAGGTGGCCAAGTAATGCGCGAATTCTTAGTAGTCAATGAATTTGTATAAAGTGACCAACTAATACGCAAGATTTCCGGACTCTGACTTTAAGTAAGGTGATCAAGTAATGCGCGAGTTCAATGGACGTCAGGTTTTATATAAAAACATATATGGCCTCGTAAAACGCGAGTTAAAAGAAGTCTGTCCTGAAAAGAGTGGCCAAGTAATGCGCGAATTCTCTGGAGTTTAAGAATTTTTATAAAGTAGCCAAGTAATACGCGAGATTTCCGGACTCGGGCTTTAAGTAAGGTGGCCAGGTAATACGCGATTTCGTAGGACTATAAGAATTTTTATAATGTGACCAAGTAGTACGCGAGATTTCCGGACTCTGACTTTAAGTAAGATTGCCAAGTAATGCGCGAATTCTTAGGAGTTTAAGAATTTTTATAAAGTAGCCAAGTAGTACGCGAGATTTCCGGACTCTGGCTTTAAGTAAGGTGGCCAGGTAATGCGCGAATTCTGAGGAGTATGATAATTTTTATAAAGTGGCCAAGCAATACGCGAAATTTCCGTACTCTGACTTTAAGTAAGGTGGCCAAGTAATAAGCGAATTATTAGGAGTATAAGAATTTTTATAACGTGGCCAAGTAATGCGCGAGAATTCCGGACTCTGACGTTATGTAAGGTGGCCAAGTAATGCGCGAGTTCAATGGACGTCAGGTTTTATATAAATACATATATGGCCTCGTAAAACGCGAGTTAAACGAAGTCTGTCCTGAAAAGAGTGGCCAAGTAATGCGCGAATTCTTAGGAGTTTAAGAATTTTTAAAAAGTAGCCAAGTAATACGCGAGATTTCCGGACTCTGACTTTAAGTAAGGTGGCCAAGTAATGCCCGAGTTCTTAGGAGTTTAAGAGTTATTATAAAGTGCCCAAGTAATGCGCGAGATTTCCGGACTCTGACTTTAAGTAAGGTGATCAAGTAATGCGCGAGTTCAATGGACCTCAGTTTTGATATAAATACTTAGGTGGCCTCGTAATACACGAGTTGAACGAAGTCTGTCCTGAAAAAGAGTGGTCAAGTAATGAGCGAATTCTCATGAGTATAAGAATTTTTATAAAAAGTCGCCAAGTAATACGCGAGATTTCCGGACTCTGACTCAAAGTAAGGTTCCCAAGTAATGCGCCAATTCCGAGTATTATAAGAATTATTATAAAGTGGCCAAATAATACGCGAGATTTCCGGACTCGGGCTTTAAGTAAGGTGGCCAGGTAATACGCGATTTCGTAGGAGTATAAGAATTTTTATATAAAATGGCAAAGAAATACGCTAGATTTCCGGACTCTGACTTCAAGTAAGTTGGCCAAGTAGCACGCGAGTTCAATAGACCACAGGACAGATATCAATACATAAGTGGCCTCGTAATACTCGAGTTAAACGAAGTTTGTTCTGAAAAAAGTGGCATAGTAATGCGCCAATTCTTAGGAGTATAAGAATATTTATAATGTGCCAAGTATTACGCGAGATTTCCGGACTCTGACTTTAAGTAAGGTGGCCAAATAATGCGCGAGATTAATGGACCTCAGGTTTGCTATAAATACATATGTGGCCTCGTAATACGCGAGTTAAACGAAGTCTGTCCTGCAAAGAGTGACCAAGTTATGCGCGAATTCTTAGGACTATAAGAATTATTATAAAGTGGCCAAATAAAACGACAGATTTCCGGACTCTGTCTCAAAGAAAGGTGGCCAAGTAATGCGCGAATTCTTAGCAGTATGGGATTTTTTATAAAGTTGCCAAGTAATCCGCGAGATTTCCGGACTCTGACTTAAAGTAAGGTTCCCAAGTAATGCGCGAATACTTAGCATTATGAGAATTATAATAAAGATGCCAAGTAATACGCAAGCTTTCTGGACTATGACTTTAAGTAAGGTGGCCAAATAATGCGCGAGATTAATGGACCTCAGGTTTGATATAAATACATAGGTGGCCTCGTAATACGCGAGTTAAACGAAGTCTGTCCTGAAAAGAGTGACCAAGTTATGCGCGAATTCTTAAGAGTATAAGAATTCTTATATAAAATGGCAAAGAAATACGCGAGATTTCCGGACTCTGACTTCAAGTAAGGTGGACAAGTAACCCGCGAGTTCAATAGACCTCAGGAATGATATAAATACATAAGTGGCCTCGTAATACGCGAGTTAAAGGAAGTCTGTCCTGAAAAGAGTGGACAAGTTATGCGCGAATTCATAGGAGTATACGAATATATATAAAGTGGCCAAGTAATACGCGAGATTTCCGGACTCTGACTCAAAGTAAGGTGGCCAAGTAATGCGCGAATTCTTAGGAGTATAAGAATTTTTATAAAGTGGCCAAGTAATACGTGAGATTTCCGGACTATGACTTTAAGTAAGGTTGCCAAGTAATACGCGAGTTCATAGCAGTTTACGAATATTTATAAAGTGGCCAAGTAATGTGCGAGATTTCCGGATTCTGACTTGAAGTAAGGTGACCAAGTAGCACGCGAGTTCAATAGACCTCAGGACAGATATCAATACCTAGGTGGCCTCGTAATACGCGAGTTAAACGAAGTTTGTTCTGAAAAGAGTTGCCAAGTAAAGCGCGAATTCATAGGAGTATAAGAATTTTTATAAAGTGGCCAAGTATTACGCGAGATTTCCGGACTCTGACTTTAAGTAACGTGGCCCAATAATGCGCGAGATCAATGGACATCAGGTTTGATATAAATACATATGTGGCCTCGTAATACGCGAGTTAAACGAAGTCTGTCCTGAAAAGAGTGACCAAGTTATGAGCGAATTCTCATGAGTATAAGAATTTTTATAAAAAGTCACCAAGTAATACGCGAGATTTCCGGACTCTGACTCAAAGTAAGGTGGCAAAGTAATGCGAGAATTCCGAGTAATATAAGAATTATTATAAAGTGGCCAAATAATACGCGAGATTTCCGGACTCTGACTCAAAGTAAGGTGGCCAAGTAATGCGCGAATTCTTAGGAGTATAAGAATTATTGTAAAGTGGCGAAATATTACGCTAGATTTCCGGACTCTGACTTTAAGTAAGGTGGCCAAGTAACGCGCGAGTTCAATGGACCTCAGGTTTGATATAAAAACATAGGGGGCCTCGTAATATGCAAGTTAAAGGAAGTCTGTCCTGAAAAGAGTGGCCAAGTTATGCGCGAATTCTTAGGAGTATTAGAATTTTTATACAAATTCGCCAAGTAATACGCGAGATTTCCGGACTCTGACATTAAGTAATGTGGCCAAGTAATGCGGTAATTCCGAGTATTATAAGAATTATTATAAAGTGGCCAAATAATACGCGAGATTTCCGGACTCTGACTCAAAGTAAGGTGGCCAAGTAATGCGCGAATTCTTAGGAGTATAAGAATTATTGTAAAGTGGCGAAATATTACGCTAGATTTCCGGACTCTGACTTTAAGTAAGGTGGCCAAGTAACGCCCGAGTTCAATGGACCTCAGGTTTGATATAAATACATAGGGGGCCTCGTAATATGCAAGTTAAAGGAAGTCTGCCCTAAAAAGAGTGGTCAAGTAATGAGCGAATTCTCATGAGTATAAGAATTTTTATAAAAAGTCGCCAAGTAATACGCGAGATTTCTGGACTCTGACTCAAAGTAAGGTGGCAAAGTAATGCGACAATTCCGAGTATTATAAGAATTATTATAAAGTGGCCAAATAATACGCGAGATTTCCGGACTCGGGCTTTAAGTAAGGTGGCCAAATAATGCGCGAGATCAATGGACCTCAGGTTTGATATCAATTCATAGGTGGCCTCGTAATACGCGAGTTAAACGAAGTCTGTCCTGAAAAGAGTGACCAAGTTATGCGCGAATTCTTAGGACTATAAGAATTATTATAAAGTGGCCAAATAAAACGACAGATTTCCGGACTCTGACTCAAAGAAAGGTGGCCAAGTAATGCGCGAATTCTTAGCAGTATGGGAATTTTTATAACGTTGCCAAATAAAACGACAGATTTCCGGACTCTGACTTCAAGTAAGGTGGCCAAGTAGCACGCGAGTTCAATAGACCTCAGGACAGATATCAATATATAAGTGGCCTCGTAATACTCGAGTTAAACGAAGTTTGTTCTGAAAAAAGTGGCATAGTAATGCGCCAATTCTTAGGAGTATAAGAATATTTATAATGTGCCAAGTATTACGCGAGATTTCCGGACTCTGACTTTAAGTAAGGTGGCCAAGTAATGCGCGAGATGAATGGACCTCAGGTTTGATATAAATACATAAGTGGCCTCGTAATACTCGAGTTAAACGAAGTCTGTCCTGCAAAGAGTGACCAAGTTATGCGCGAATTCTTAGGACTATAAGAATTATTATAAAGTGGCCAAATAAAACGACAGATTTCCGGACTCTGACTCAAAGAATGGTGGCCAAGTAATGCGCGAATTCTTAGCAGTATAAGAATTTTTATAAAGTTGCCAAGTAATCCGCGAGATTTCCGGACTCTGACTTTAAGTAAGGTTCCCAAGTAATTCGCGATTTCTTAGGCTTATAAGAATTATCATAAAGTGGCCAAATAATACGCGAGATTTCCGGACTCTGGCTTTAAGTAAGGTGGCCAAGTAATACGCGAGTTCATAGCAGTTTACGAATATTTATAAAGTGGCCAAGTAATGTGCGAGATTTCCGGATTCTGACTTGAAGTAAGGTGGCCAAGTAGCACGCGAGTTCAATGGACCTCAGGACTGATATGAATACATAAGTCGCCGCGTAGGACGCGAGTTCAACGAATTCTGTCCTGAAAGGAGTGGCCAAGTAATGCGCGAATTCTTAGAAGTAAAATAATTATTATAAAGTGGCCAAGTAATACGCGAGATTTCCGGAGTCTGACTCAAAGTAAGGTGGCCAAGTAATGCGTGAATTCTTAGTAGTATGAGAATTTTAATAAAGCGGCCAAGTAATACGCAAGATTTCCGGACTATGACTTTAAGTAAGGTTGCCAAGTAATACTCGAGTTCATAGCAGTTTACGAATATTTATAAAGTGGCCAAGTAACGTGCGAGATTTCCGGACTCTGACTTCAAGTAAGGTGGCCAAGTAGCACGCGAGTTCAATAGACCTCAGGACAGATATCAATACATAAGTGGCCTCGTAATACTCGAGTTAAACGAAGTCTGTCCTGAAAAGAGTGGCCAAGTAATGCCCGAATTCTTAGAAGTATAAGAATTTTTATAAAGTGGCCAAGTATTACGCGAGATTTCCGGACTCTGAATTTAAGTAAGGTGGCCAAATAATGCGCGAGATGAATGGACCTCAGGTTTGATATCAATACATAAGTGGCCTCGTAATACTCGAGTTAAACGAAGTCTGTCCTGCAAAGAGTGACCAAATTATGCGCGAATTCTTAGGACTATAAGAATTATTATAAAGTGGCCAAATAAAACGACAGATTTCCGGACTCTGACTCAAAGAATGGTGGCCAAGTAATGCGCGAATTCTTAGCAGTATGGGATTTTTTATAAAGTTGCCAAGTAATCCGCGAGATTTCCGGACTCTGACTTTAAATAAGTTTCCCAAGTAATGCGCGAATACTTAGGATTATAAGAATTATTATAAAGTGGCCAAATAATACGCGAGATTTCCGGACTCTGACTTTAAGTAAGGTGGCCAAATAATGCGCGAGTTCAATGGACCTCTGTTTTGATATAAATACTTAGGTGGCCTCGTAATACACGAGTTGAACGAAGTCTGCCCTAAAAAGAGTGGTCAAGTAATGAGCGAATTCTCATGAGTATAAGAATTTTTATAAAAAGTCGCTAAGTAATACGCGAAATTTCGGGACTCTGACTCAAAGTAAGGTTCCCAAGTAATGCGCCAATTCCGAGTATTATAAGAATTATTATAAAGTGGCCAAATAATACGCGAGATTTCCGGACTCGGGCTTTAAGTAAGGTGGCCAGGTAATACGCGATTTCGTAG
Organism: Diplolepis rosae; assembly: GCA_030998225.1. Taxonomy (NCBI): domain Eukaryota; kingdom Metazoa; phylum Arthropoda; class Insecta; order Hymenoptera; family Diplolepididae; genus Diplolepis; species Diplolepis rosae. The sequence continues at coordinate 2,000,633 of JAPYXD010000750.1, read as the reverse complement.
GAGTACAAGAATTTTTATAAAGTGACCAAGTAGTACGCGAGATTTCCGGACTCTGACTTTAAGTAAGGTTGCCAAGTAATGTGCGAATTCTTAGTAGTCTATGAATTTGTAAAGAGTGACAAATAAATACGCGAGATTTCCGGACTCTGGCTTTAAGTAAGGTGGCCAGGTAATGCGCGAATTCTGAGGAGTATGATAATTTTTATAAAGTGGCCAAGCAATACGCGAAATTTCCGTACTCTGACTTTAAGTAAGGTGGCCAAGTAATACGCGAATTCTTAGGAGTATAAGAATTTTTATAACGTAGCCAAGTAATGCGCGAGAATTCCGGACTCTGACTTTAAGTAAGGTGATCAAGTAATGCGCGAGTTCAATGGACGTCAGGTTTTATATAAATACATATATGGCCTCGTAAAACGCGAGTTAAACGAAGTCTGTCTTGAAAAGAGTGGCCAAGTAATGCGCGAATTCTTAGGAGTTTATGAATTTTTATAAAGTAGCCAAGTAATGTGCGAGATTTCCGGATTCTGACTTGAAGTAATGTGACCAAGTAGCACGCGAGTTCAATAGACCTCTGGACAGATATCAATACCTAGGTGGCCTCGTAATACGCGAGTTAAAGGAAGTCTGTCCTGAAAAGAGTGGACAAGTTATGCGCGAATACTTAGGAGTATACGAATATTTATAAAGTGGCCAAGTAATACGCGAGATTTCCGGACTCTGACTCAAAGTAAGGTGGCCAAGTAATGCGCGAATTCTTAGTAGTATGAGAATTTTAATAAAGTGGCCAAGTAATACGTGAGATTTCCGGACTATGACTTTAAGTAAGGTTGCCAAGTAATACGCGAGTTCATAGCAGTTTACGAATATTTATAAACTGGCCAAGTAATGTGCGAGATTTCCGGATTCTGACTTGAAGTAAGGAGACCAAGTAGCACGCGAGTTCAATAGACCTCAGGACAGATATCAATACCTAGGTGGCCTCGTAATACGCGAGTTAAACGAAGTTTGTTCTGAAAAGAGTTGCCAAGTAATGCGGTAATTCTTAGAGGTCTAAGAATTTTTATAAAGTGGCCAAGTAATACTCGAGATTTCCGGACTCTGACTTTAAGTAAGGTGCCCAAATAATGCGCGAGTTCAATGGACCTCAGGACAGATATCAATACATAAGTGGCCTCGTAATACGCGAGTTAAACGAAGTTTGTTCTGAAAAGAGTTGCCAAGTAGTGCGCTAATTCGTAGGAGTATAAGAGTTTTTATTAAGTGGCCAAGTAATACGCGAGATTTCCGGACTCTGGCTTTAAGTAAGGTGGCCACATAATGCGCGAGATCAATGGACATCAGGTTTGATATAAATACATATGTGGCCTCGTAATACGCGAGTTAAACGAAGTCTGTCCTGAACAGAGTGACCAAGTTATGAGCGAATTCTCATGAGTATAAGAATTTTTATAAAAAGTCACCAAGTAATACGCGAGATTTCCGGACTCTGACTCAAAGTAAGGTTCCCAAGTAATGCGCGAATACTTAGGATTATAAGAATTATTATAAAGTGGCCAAATAATACGCGAGATTTCCGGACTCTGACTCAAAGTAAGGTGGCCAAGTAATGCGCGAATTCTTAGGAGTATAAGAATTTTTATAAATTGGCCAAGTAATACGAGAGATTTCCGGACTCTGACTTTAAGTAAGGTGGCCAAGTAACGCGCGAGTTCAATAGACCTCAGGTTTGATATACATACATAGGTGCCCTCGTAATAAGCGAGTTAAACGAATTCAGTGCTGAAAAGAGTGGTGAAGTTATGCGCGAATTCTTAGGAGTATTAGAATTTTTATACAAATTCGCCAAGTAATACGCTAGATTTCCGGTCTCTGACATTAAGTAATGTGTCCAAGTAATGCGCTAATTCTTAGAGGTCTAAGAATTTTTATAAAGTGGCCAAGTAATACTCGAGATTTCCGGACTCTGACTTTAAGTAAGGTGCCCAAATAATGCGCGAGTTCAATCGACCTCAGGACAGATATCAATACATAAGTGGCCTCGTAATACGCGAGTTAAACGAAGTTTGTTCTGAAAAGAGTTGCCAAGTAGTGCGCTAATTCGTAGGAGTATAAGAGTTTTTATTAAGTGGCCAAGTATTACGCGAGATTTCCGGACTCTGACTTTAAGTAAGGTGGCCCAATAATGCGCGAGATCAATGGACCTCAGATTTGATATAAATACATATGTGGCCTCGTAATACGCGAGTTAAACGAAGTCTGTCCTGAAAAGAGTGACCAAGTTATGAGCGAATTCTCATGAGTATAAGAATTTTTATAAAAAGTCACCAAGTAATACGCGAGATTTCCGGACTCTGACTCAAAGTAAGGTTTCCAAGTAATGCGCCAATTCCTAGTATTATAAGAATTATTATAAAGTGGCCAAATAATACGCGAGATTTCCGGACTCTGACTCAAAGTAAGGTGGCCAAGTAATGCGCGAATTCTTAGGAGTATAAGAATTATTGTAAAGTGGCGAAATATTACGCTAGATTTCCGGACTCTGACTTTAAGTAAGGTGGCCAAGTAACGCCCGAGTTCAATGGACCTCAGGTTTGATATAAATACATAGGGGGCCTCGTAATATGCAAGTTAAAGGAAGTCTGCCCTAAAAAGAGTGGTCAAGTAATGAGCGAATTCTCATGAGTATAAGAATTTTTATAAAAAGTCGCCAAGTAATACGCGAAATTTCGGGACTCTGACTCAAAGTAAGGTTACCAAGTAATGCGCCAATTCCGAGTATTATAAGAATTATTATAAAGTGGCCAAATAATACGCGAGATTTCCGGACTCGGGCTTTAAGTAAGGTGGCCAGGTAATACGCGAGTTCGTAGGAGTATAAGAATTTTTATAACGTGGCCAAGTAATACGCGAGATATTCAGACTCTGACTTTAAGTAAAGTGGCCAATCAATGCGCGAGTTCTTAGGAGTTTAAGAATTTTTATAAAGTAGCCAAGTAATGCGCGAGATTTCCGGACTCTGACTTTAAGTAAGGTGGCCAAGTAATACGCTAATTCATAGGAGTATACGAATATTTATAAAGTGGCCAAGTAATACGCGAGATATCCGGACTCTGACTTTAAGTAAGGTGGCCAAATAATGCGCGAGATCAATGAACCTCAGGTTTGATATAAATACATAGGTGGCCTCGTAATACGCGAGTTAAACGAAGTCTGTCCTGCAAAGACTGACCAAGTAATGCGCGAATTCTTAGGACTATAAGAATTATTATAAAGTGGCCAAATAAAACGACAGATTTCCGGACTCTGTCTCAAAGAAAGGTGGCCAAGTAATGCGCGAATTCTTAGCAGTATGTGATTTTTTATAAAGTTGCCAAATAAAACGACAGATTTCCGGACTCTGACTTCAAGTAAGGTGGCCAAGTAGCACGCGAGTTCAATAGACCTCAGGACAGATATCAATATATAAGTGGCCTCGTAATACTCGAGTTAAACGAAGTTTGTTCTGAAAAAAGTGGCATAGTAATGCGCCAATTCTTAGGAGTATAAGAATATTTATAATGTGGCCAAATATTACGCGAGATTTCCGGACTCTGACTTTAAGTGAGGTGGCCAATAATACGCGAATTCAATGGACCACAGGTTTGATATAAATACATATGTGCCCTTGTAATACGCGAGTTAAACGAAGTCTGTCCTGCAAAGAGTGACCAAGTAATGCGCGAATTCTTAGGACTATAAGAATTATTATAAAGTGGCCAAATAAAACGACAGATTTCCGGACTCTGTCTCAAAGAAAGGTGGCCAAGTAATGCGCGAATTCTTAGCAGTATGGGATTTTTTATAAAGTTGCCAAGTAATCCGCGAGATTTCCGGACTCTGACTTTAAGTAAGTTTCCCAAGTAATTCGCGAATTCTTAGGGTTATAAGAATTATCATAAAGTGGCCAAATAATACGCGAGGTTTCCGGACTCTGACTCATTTTAAGGTGGCCAAGTAATGCGCTGATTCTTAGGAGTATGAGAATTTTAATAAAGTGGCCAAGTAATACACAAGATTTCCTGACTACGACATTAATAAACGATGCCAAGTAACACGCGAATTCATAGCAGTATGAGAATTTTAATAAAGATGCCAAGTAATACGCGAGATTTCCGGACTCTGGCTTTAAGTAAGGTGGCCAAGTAATACGCGAGTTCATAGCAGTTTACGAATATTTATAAAGTGGCCAAGTAATGTGCGAGATTTCCGGATTCTGACTTGAAGTAAGGTGGCCAAGTAGCACGCGAGTTCAATAGACCTCAGGACAGATATCAATACATAAGTGGCCTCGTAATACGCGAGTTAAACGAAGTCTGTCCTGAAAAGAGTGGACAAGTAATGCGCAAATTCTTAGTAGTATCAGAATTATTATAAAGTGGCCAAGTAATACGCGAGATTTCCGGACTCTGACTCAAAGTAAGGTGGCCAAGTAATGCGCGATATCTTAGCAGTATGAGAATTTTAATAAAGCGGCCAAGTAATACGCAAGATTTCCGGAATATGACTTTAAGTAAGGTTGCCAAGTAATACGCGAGTTCATAGCAGTTTACGAATATTTATAAAGTGGCCAAGTAATGTGCGAGATTTCCGGATTCTGACTTGAAGTAAGGTGGCCAAGTAGCACGCGAGTTTAATAGACCTCAGGACAGATATCAATACATAAGTGGCCTCGTAATACGCGAGTTAAACGAAGTTTGTTCTGAAAAAGAGTTGCCAAGTAGTGCGCTAATTCATAGGAGTATAAGAGTTTTTATAAAGTGGCCAAGTATTACGCGAGATTTCCGGACTCTGACTTTAAGTAAGGTGGCCCAATAATGCGCGAGATCAATGGACCTCAGATTTGATATAAATACATATGTGGCCTCGTAATACGCGAGTTAAACGAAGTCTGTCCTGAAAAGAGTGACCAAGTTATGAGCGAATTCTCATGAGTATAAGAATTTTTATATATAGTCACCAAGTAATACGCGAGATTTCCGGACTCTGACTCAAAGTAAGGTGGCCAAGTAAAGCGCGAATTCTGAGGAGTATTAGAATTTTAATAAAGTGGCGAAATATTACGCTAGATTTCCGGACTCTGACTTTAAGTAAGGTGACCAAATAATGCGCGAGTTCAATGGACCTCTGTTTTGATATAAATACTTAGGTGGCCTCGTAATACACGAGTTGAACGAAGTCTGCCCTAAAAAGAGTGGTCAAGTAATGAGCGAATTCTTATGAGTATAAGAATTTTTATAAAAAGTCGCTAAGTAATACGCGAAATTTCGGGACTCTGACTCAAAGTAAGGTTCCCAAGTAATGCGCCAATTCCGAGTATTATAAGAATTATTATAAAGTGGCCAAATAATACGCGAGATTTCCGGACTCGGGCTTTAAGTAAGGTGGCCAGGTAATACGCGATTTCGTAGGAGTACAAGAATTTTTATAAAGTGACCAAGTAGTACGCGAGATTTCCGGACTCTGACTTTAAGTAAGGTTGCCAAGTAATGTGCGAATTCTTAGTAGTCTATGAATTTGTAAAGAGTGACAAATAAATACGCGAGATTTCCGGACTCTGGCTTTAAGTAAGGTGGCCAGGTAATGCGCGAATTCTGAGGAGTATGAAAATTTTTATAAAGTGGCCAAGCAATACGCGAAATTTCCGTACTCTGACTTTAAGTAAGGTGGCCAAGTAATACGCGAATTCTTAGGAGTATAAGAATTTTTATAACGTAGCCAAGTAATGCGCGAGAATTCCGGACTCTGACTTTAAGTAAGGTGATCAAGTAATGCGCGAGTTCAATGGACGTCAGGTTTTATATAAATACATATATGGCCTCGTAAAACGCGTGTTTAACGAAGTCTGTCTTGAAAAGAGTGGCCAAGTAATGCGCGAATTCTTAGGAGTTTATGAATTTTTATAAAGTAGCCAAGTAATGCGCGAGATTTCCGGACTCTGACTTTAAGTAAGGTGGACAAGTAATGCGCGAATTCTTAGTAGTATAAGAATTTTTATAAAGTGGCCAAGTAATACGCGAAATTTCCGTACTCTGACTTTAAGTAATGTGGCCATGTAATACGCCAATTCATAGGAGAGTAAGAATTTTTTTTATAAAGTGGCAAAGTAATACGCGAGATTTCCGAACTCTGGCTTTAAGTAAGGTAGCCAAGTAATGCGCGAATTCTTAGTAGTCTAAGAATTTTTATATAAAGTCGCCAAGTAATGCGCGAATTCTTAGAAGTATAAGAATTGTTATAAAGTAGCCTACTAATACGCGAGATTTCCGGACTCTGACTAAGAGTAAGGTGGCCAAGTAACGCGCGAATTCATAGGAGTATAACAATTTTTTATATAAAGTATCCAAGTAATACGCGCGACTTCCGGACTCTGACACAAAGTAAGGTGGCAATGTAATGCGCGAATTCTTAGGAGTATAAGAATTTTTATAAAGTTGCCAAATATTACGTGAGATTTTCGGACTCTGACTTAAAGTAAGGTGGCAAAGTAAAGCGCGAATTCTGAGGAGTATGATAATTTTTATAAAGTGGCCAAGTAATACGCGAGATTTCCGAACTCTGGCTTTAAGTAAGGTGGCCAAGTAATACGCGGTTTCGTAGGAGTATAAGAATTTTTATAAAGTGGCCAAGTAATACGCGAGATTTCCGGACTCTGACTTTAAGTAAGGTGGCCAAGTAATGCGCGAGATTTCCGGACTCTGACTTAAAGTAAGGCGGCAAAGTAAAGCACGAATTCTGAGGAGTATGATAATTTTTATAAAGTGGCCAAGTAATACGCGAAATTTCCGTACTCCGACTTTAAGTAATGTGACCATGTAATACGCCAATTCATAGGAGTATCAGAATTTTTTTTATAAAGTGGCAAAGTAATAAGAGAGATTTCTCGACTCTGACTTAAAGTGAGGTGGCCAAGTAATGCGCGAGTTCTTAGGAGCGTAAGAATTGTTATAAGGTGGACAAATAACACGCGAGATTTCCGGAATCTGACTTTAAGTAAGGTGGACAAAGAATGCGCGATATCAATGGACCTCAGGTTTTAAATAAATACATAGTTGGCCTCGTAATACGCGAGATAAACGAAGTCTGTCCTGAAAAGAGTGGCCAAGTTATGCGCGAATTCTTAGTAGTCTAAGAATATATATTAAGTGGCCAAGTAATGCGCGAGATTTCCGTACTCAGAATCAAAGTAAGGTGGCAAATAATGCGCGAATTCTTAGGAGTATAAGAATTTTTAAATAAAGTCGCCAAGTAATACGCGAGATTTCCGGACTATTACTTAAAGTATGGAGGCCAAGTAATACGCGAATTCATAGGAGTATAAGAATTTTTTTATAAAGTAGCCAAGTAAAACGCGCAAGTTCCGGACTCTGACACAAAGTAAGGTGGCAATGTAATGTGCGAATTCTTAGGAGTATATGAATTTTTATATAAAGTCGACAAGTAATACGCGAGATTTCCGAACTCTGACTTTAAGTAAGGTGATCAAGTAATGCGCGAGTTCATTGGACGTCAGGTTTGATATAAATACATAAGTGGCCTCGTAATACGCGAGTTAATCGAAGTCTGTCCTGAAAAGAGTTTTCCAGTAATGCGCGAATGCTTAGGAGTATAAGAATTTTTTTTATAAATTAGCCAAGTAGCACGCGAGATTTCCGGACTCTGACTTTAAGTAAGGTTGCCAAGTAATGTGCGAATTCTTAGTAGTCTATGAATTTGTAAAGAGTGACAAATAAATACGCGAGATTTCCGGACTCTGGCTTTAAGTAAGGTGGCCAGGTAATGCGCGAATTCTGAGGAGTATGATAATTTTTATAAAGTGGCCAAGCAATACGCGAAATTTCCGTACTCTGACTTTAAGTAAGGTGGCCAAGTAATACGCGAATTCTTAGGAGTATAAGAATTTTTATAACGTAGCCAAGTAATGCGCGAGAATTCCGGACTCTGACTTTAAGTAAGGTGATCAAGTAATGCGCGAGGTCAATGGACGTCAGGTTTTATATAAATACATATATGGCCTCGTAAAACGCGAGTTAAACGAAGTCTGTCTTGAAAAGAGTGGCCAAGTAATGCGCGAATTATTAGGAGTTTATGAATTTTTATAAAGTAGCCAAGTAATGCGCGAGATTTCCGGACTCTGACTTTAAGTAAGGTGGCCAAGTAATGCCCGAGTTCTTAGGAGTTTAAGAATTATTATAAAGTGGCGAAATATTATGCTAGATTTTTGGACTCTGACTCAAAGAAAGGTGGCCAAGTAATGCGCCAATTCCTACTATTATAAGAATTTTTATAAAGTGACCAAGTAATACGCGAGATTTCCGGACTCTGGCTTTAAGTAAGGGGGGCCAGGTAATACGCGATTTCGTAGGAGTATAAGAATTTTTATAAAGTGACCAAGTAGTACGTGAGATTTCCGGACTCTGACTTTATGTAAGGTGGCCAAGTAATGCGCAAGTTCTTAGGAGTTTAAGAATTCTTATAAGGGGCCAAGTAATACGCGAGATTTCCGGAATCTGACTTTAAGTAAGGTGTTCAAGTAATAATCAAATTCATAGGAATATAAGAATTTTTTTTATAATGTTGTCAAGTAATACGCGAGATTTCGGACTCTGACTTTAAGTAAGGTGGCCAAGTAATGCGCGAATTCTTAGTAGTATAAGAATTTTTATAAAGTGGCCAAGTAATACGCGAAATTTCCGTACTCTGACTTTAAGTAATGTGGCCATGTAATACGCCAATTCATAGGAGAGTAAGAATTTTTTTTTATAAAGTGGCAAAGTAATACGCGAGATTTCCGAACTCTGGCTTTAAGTAAGGTGGCCAAGTAATGCGCGAATTCTTAGTAGTCTAAGAATTTTCATATAAACTCGCCCAGTAATGCGCGAATTCTTAGAAGTATAAGAATTGTTATAAAGTAGCCAACTAATACGCGAGATTTCCGTACTCTGACTCAAAGTAAGGTGGCCAAGTAACGCGCAAATTCATAGGAGTATAACAATTTTTTATATAAAGTATCCAAGTAATACGCGCGACTTCCGGACTCTGACACAAAGTAAGGTGGCAATGTAATGCGCGAATTCTTAGGAGTATAAGAATTTTTATAAAGTTGCCAAATATTATGCGAGATTTTCGGACTCTGACTTAAAGTAAGGTGGCAAAGTAAAGCGCGAATTCTGAGGAGTATGATAATTTTTATAAAGTGGCCAAGTAATAACGAGCGAGTTCTTAGGAGTTTAAGAATTTTTATACAGTAGCCAAGTAATGCGCGAGATTTCCGGACTCTGACTTTAAGTAAGGTGGCCAAGTAATGCCCGAGTTCTTAGGAGTTTAAGAATTATTATAAAGTGGCGAAATATTATGCTAGATTTTTGGACTCTGACTCAAAGAAAGGTGGCCAAGTAATGCGCCAATTCCTACTATTATAAGAATTTTTATAAAGTGACCAAATAATACGCGTGATTTCCGGACTCTGGCTTTGAGTAAGGGGGCCAGGTAATACGCGATTTCGAAGGAGTATAAGAATCTTTATAAAGTGACCAAGTAGTACGTGAGATTTCCGGACTCTGACTTTAAGTAAGGTGGCCAAGTAATGCGCTAGTTCTTAGGAGTTTAAGAATTTTTATAAAGTGGTCCAGTAATACGCAAGATTTCCGGACTCTGACTTTAAGTAAGGTGGGCAAGTAATAATCAAATTCATAGGAATATAAGATTTTTTTTATAATGTTGTCAAGTAATACGCGAGATTTCGGACTCTGACTTTAAGTAAGGTGGCCAAGTAATGCGCGAATTCTTAGTAGTATAAGAATTTTTATAAAGTGGCCAAGTAATACGCGAAATTTCCGTTCTCTGACTTTAAGTAAGGTGGCCAAGTAATGCGCGAATTCTTAGTAGTCTAAGAATTTTTATATAAAGAGGTCAAGTAATGCGCGAATTCTTAGAAGTATAAGAATTGTTATAAAGTAGCCAACTAATACGCGAGATTTCCGTACTCTGACTCAAAGTAAGGTGGCCAAGTAACGCGCGAATTCATAGGAGTATAACAATTTTTTATATAACGTATCCAAGTAATACGCGCGACTTCCGGACTCTGACACAAAGTAAGGTGGCAATGTAATGCGCGAATTCTTAGGAGTATAAGAATTTTTATAAAGTTGCCAAATATTACGTGAGATTTTCGGACTCTGACTTAAAGTAAGGTGGCAATGTAAAGCGCGAATTCTGAGGAGTATGATAATTTTTATAAAGTGGCCAAGTAATACGCGAGATTTCCGAACTCTGGCTTTAAGTAAGGTGGTCAAGTAATACGCGGTTTCGTAGGAGTATAAGAATTTTTATAAAGTGGCCAAGTAATACGCGAGATTTCCGGACTCTGACTTTAAATAAGGTGGACAAGTAATGCGCGAGATTTCCGGACTCTGACTTAAAGTAAGGCGGCAAAGTAAAGCACGAATTCTGAGGAGTATGATAATTTTTATAAAGTGGCCAAGTAATACGCGAAATTTCCGTACTCTGACTTTAAGTAATGTGACCATGTAATACGCCAATTCATAGGAGTATCAGAATTTTTTTTTTATAAAGTGGCAAAGTAATAATGGAGATTTCTCGACTCTGACTTAAAGTGAGGTGGCCAAGTAATGCGCGAGTTCTTAGGAGCATAAGAATTGTTATAAGGTGGACAAGTAACACGCGAGATTTCCGGAATCTGACTTTAAGTAAGGTGGACAAAGAATGCGCAATATCAATGGACCTCAGGTTTTAAATAAATACATAGGTGGCCTCGTAATACGCGAGATAAACGAAGTCTGTCCTGAAAAGAGTGGCCAAGTTATGCGCGAATTCTTAGTAGTCTAAGAATATTTATTAAGTGGCCAAGTAATGCGCGAGATTTCCGTACTCAGAATCAAAGTAAGGTGGCAAATAATGCGCGAATTCTTAGGAGTATAAGAATTTTTAAATAAAGTCTCCAAGTAATACGCGAGATTTCCGGACTATTACTTAAAGTATGGAGGCCAAGTAATACGCGAATTCATAGGAGTATAAGAATTTTTTTTATAAAGTAGCCAAGTAAAACGCGCAAGTTCCGGACTCTGACTTTAAGTAAGGTGATCAAGTAATGCGCGAGTTCATTGGACGTCAGGTTTGATATAAATACATAAGTGGCCTCGTAATACGCGAGTTAATCGAAGTCTGTCCTGAAAAGAGTTTTCCAGTAATGCGCGAATGCTTAGGAGTATAAGAATTTTTTTTATAAAGTAGCCAAGTAGCACGCGAGATTTCCGGACTCTGACTTTAAGTAATGTGTCCAAGTAATGCGGGAATTCTTAGGAGTATAAGAATTTTTAAATAAAGTCGCCAAGTAATACGCGAGATTTCCGGACTATTACTTAAAGTATGGAGGCCAAGTAATACGCGAATTCATAGGAGTATAAGAATTTTTTTTATAAAGTAGCCAAGTAAAACGCGCAAGTTCCGGACTCTGACTTTAAGTAAGGTGATCAAGTAATGCGCGAGTTCATTGGACGTCAGGTTTGATATAAATACATAAGTGGCCTCGTAATACGCGAGTTAATCGAAGTCTGTCCTGAAAAGAGTTTTTCCAGTAATGCGCCAATTCTTAGGAGTATAAGAATTTTTATATAAAGTCGCCAAGTAATACGCGAGATTTCCGGACTCCGACTTAAAGTAAGGTGGACAAGTAATGCGCGAGAGTTCCGGACTCTGACTTAAAGTAAGACGGCAAAATAAAGCGCGAATTCTGAGGAGTATGATAATTTTCTTAAAGTGGCCAAGTAATACGCGAGATTTCCGAACTCTGGCTTTAAGTAAGGTGGCCAAGTAATACGCGGTTTCGTAGGAGTACAAGAATTTTTATAAAGTGGCCAAGTAATACGCGAGATTTCCGGACTCTGACTCATTTGAAGGTGGCCAAGTAATGCGCTGATTCTTAGGAGTATGAGAATTTTAATAAAGTGGCAAAGTAATACACAAGATTTCCAGACTACGACATTAAGAAACGAGGCCAAGTAACACGCGAATTCATAGCAGTATGAGAATTTTAATAAAGATGCCAAGTAATACGCGAGATTTCCGGACTCTGGCTTTAAGTAAGGTGGCCAAGTAATACGCGAGTTCATAGCAGTTTACGAATATTTATAAAGTGGCCAAGTAATGTGCGAGATTTCCGGATTCTGACTTGAAGTAAGGTGGCCAAGTAGCACGCGAGTTCAATAGACCTCAGGACAGATATCAATACATAAGTGTCCTCGTAATACGCGAGTTAAACGAAGTTTGTTCTGAAAAGAGTTGCCAAGTAGTGCGCTAATTCATAGGAGTATAAGAGTTTTTATAAAGTGGCCAAGTATTACGCGAGATTTCCGGACTCTGACTTTAAGTAAGGTGGCCCAATAATGCGCGAGATCAATGGACCTCAGATTTTATATAAATACATATGTGGCCTCGTAATACGCGAGTTAAACGAAGTCTGTCCTGAAAAGAGTGACCAAGTTATGAGCGAATTCTCATGAGTATAAGAATTTTTATAAAAATTCACCAAGTAATACGCGAGATTTCCGGACTCTGACTCAAAGTAAGGTTCCCAAGTAATGCGCCAATTCCTAGTATTATAAGAATTATTATAAAGTGGCGAAATATTACGCTAGATTTCCGGACTCTGACTTTAAGTAAGGTTGCCAAGTAATGTGCGAATTTTTAGTAGTCTATGAATTTGTAAAGAGTGACAAATAAATACGCGAGATTTCCGGACTCTGGCTTTAAGTAAGGTGGCCAGGTAATGCGCGAATTCTTAGGAGTTTATGAATTTTTATAAAGTAGCCAAGTAATGCGCGAGATTTCCGGACTCTGACTTTAAGTAAGGTGGCCAAGTAATGCCCGAGTTCTTAGGAGTTTAAGAATTATTATAAAGTGGCGACATATTATGCTAGATTTTTGGACTCTGACTCAAAGAAAGGTGGCCAAGTAATGCGCCAATTCCTACTATTATAAGAATTTTTATAAAGTGACCAAATAATACGCGAGATTTCCGGACTCTGGCTTTAAGTAAGGGGGCCAGGTAATACGCGATTCCGTAGGAGTATAAGAATTTTTATAAAGTGACCAAGTAGTACGAGAGATTTCCGGACTCTGACTTTAAGTAAGGTGGCCAAGTAATGCGCTAGTTCTTAGGAGTTTAAGAATTTTTATAAAGTGGTCAAGTAATACGCAAGATTTCCGGACTCTGACTTTAAGTAAGGTGGTCAAGTAATAATCAAATTCATAGGAATATAAGAATTTTTTTTATAATGTTGTCAAGTAATACGCGAGATTTCGGACTCTGACTTTAAGTAAGGTGGCCAAGTAATGCGCGAATTCTTAGTAGTATAAGAATTTTTATAAAGTGGCCAAGTAATACGCGAAATTTCCGTACTCTGACTTTAAGTAATGTGGCCATGTAATACGCCAATTCATAGGAGAGTAAGAATTTTTTTTTTGTAAAGTGGCAAAATAATACGCGAGATTTCCGGACCCTGACTTTAAGTAAGGTGGCCAAATAATACGCGAATTCTTAGTAGTCTAAGAATTTTCATATAAACTCGCCCAGTAATGCGCGAATTCTTTAGAAGTATAAGAATTGTTATAAAGTAGCCAACTAATACGCGAGATTTCCGTACTCTGACTCAAAGTAAGGTGGCCAAGTAACGCGCGAATTCATAGGAGTATAACAATTTTTTATATAAAGTATCCAAGTAATACGCGCGAGTTCCGGACTCTGACACAAAGTAAGGTGGCAATGTAATGCGCGAATTCTTAGGAGTATAAGAATTTTTATAAAGTTGCCAAATATTACGTGAGATTTCCGGACTCTGACTTAAAGTAAGGCGGCAAAGTAAAGCACGAATTCTGAGGAGTATGATAATTTTTATAAAGTGGCCAAGTAATACGCGAAATTTCCGTACTCTGACTTTAAGTAATGTGACCATGTAATACGCCAATTCATAGGAGTATCAGAATTTTTTTTTATAAAGTGGCAAAGTAATAATGGAGATTTCTCGACTCTGACTTAAAGTGAGGTGGCCAAGTAATGCGCGAGTTCTTAGGAGCATAAGAATTGTTATAAGGTGGACAAGTAACACGCGAGATTTCCGGAATCTGACTTTAAGTAAGGTGGACAAAGAATGCGCAATATCAATGGACCTCAGGTTTTAAATAAATACATAGGTGGCCTCGTAATACGCGAGATAAACGAAGTCTGTCCTGAAAAGAGTGGCCAAGTTATGCGCGAATTCTTAGTAGTCTAAGAATATTTATTAAGTGGCCAAGTAATGCGCGAGATTTCCGTACTCAGAATCAAAGTAAGGTGGCAAATAATGCGCGAATTCTTAGGAGTATAAGAATTTTTAAATAAAGTCTCCAAGTAATACGCGAGATTTCCGGACTATTACTTAAAGTATGGAGGCCAAGTAATACGCGAATTCATAGGAGTATAAGAATTTTTTTATAAAGTAGCCAAGTAAAACGCGCAAGTTCCGGACTCTGACTTTAAGTAAGGTGATCAAGTAATGCGCGAGTTCATTGGACGTCAGGTTTGATATAAATACATAAGTGGCCTCGTAATACGCGAGTTAATCGAAGTCTGTCCTGAAAAGAGTTTTCCAGTAATGCGCGAATGCTTAGGAGTATAAGAATTTTTTTTATAAAGTAGCCAAGTAGCACGCGAGATTTCCGGACTCTGACTTTAAGTAATGTGTCCAAGTAATGCGGGAATTCTTAGGAGTATAAGAATTTTTAAATAAAGTCGCCAAGTAATACGCGAGATTTCCGGACTATTACTTAAAGTATGGAGGCCAAGTAATACGCGAATTCATAGGAGTATAAGAATTTTTTTTATAAAGTAGCCAAGTAAAACGCGCAAGTTCCGGACTCTGACTTTAAGTAAGGTGATCAAGTAATGCGCGAGTTCATTGGACGTCAGGTTTGATATAAATACATAAGTGGCCTCGTAATACGCGAGTTAATCGAAGTCTGTCCTGAAAAGAGTTTTCCAGTAATGCGCCAATTCTTAGGAGTATAAGAATTTTTATATAAAGTCGCCAAGTAATACGCGAGATTTCCGGACTCCGACTTAAAGTAAGGTGGACAAGTAATGCGCGAGAGTTCCGGACTCTGACTTAAAGTAAGACGGAAAAATAAAGCGCGAATTCTGAGGAGTATGATAATTTTCTTAAAGTGGCCAAGTAATACGCGAGATTTCCGAACTCTGGCTTTAAGTAAGGTGGCCAAGTAATACGCGGTTTCGTAGGAGTACAAGAATTTTTATAATGTGGCCAAGTAATACGCGAGATTTCCGGACTCTGAATTTAAGTGAGGCGGCCAAGTAACGCGCTGATTCTTAGGAGTATGAGAATTTTAATAAAGTGGTCAAGTAATACACAAGATTTCCGGACTACGACATTAAGAAACGATGCCAAGTAACACGCGAATTCATAGCAGTATGAGAATTTTAATAAAGATGCCAAGTAATACGCGAGATTTCCGGACTCTGGCTTTAAGTAAGGTGGCCAAGTAATACGCGAGTTCATAGCAGTTTACGAATATTTATAAAGTGGCCAAGTAATGTGCGAGATTTCCGGATTCTGACTTGAAGTAAGGTGGCCCAATAATGCGCGAGATCAATGGACCTCAGATTTTATATAAATACATATGTGGCCTCGTAATACGCGAGTTAAACGAAGTCTGTCCTGAAAAGAGTGACCAAGTTATGAGCGAATTCTCATGAGTATAAGAATTTTTATAAAAATTCACCAAGTAATACGCTTGAGATTTCCGGACTCTGACTCAAAGTAAGGTTCCCAAGTAATGCGCCAATTCCTAGTATTATAAGAATTATTATAAAGTGGCGAAATATTACGCTAGATTTCCGGACTCTGACTTTAAGTAAGGTTGCCAAGTAATGTGCGAATTTTTAGTAGTCTATGAATTTGTAAAGAGTGACAAATAAATACGCGAGATTTCCGGACTCTGGCTTTAAGTAAGGTGGCCAGGTAATGCGCGAATTCTTAGGAGTTTATGAATTTTTATAAAGTAGCCAAGTAATGCGCGAGATTTCCGGACTCTGACTTTAAGTAAGGTGGCCAAGTAATGCCCGAGTTCTTAGGAGTTTAAGAATTATTATAAAGTGGCGACATATTATGCTAGATTTTTGGACTCTGACTCAAAGAAAGGTGGCCAAGTAATGCGCCAATTCCTACTATTATAAGAATTTTTATAAAGTGACCAAATAATACGCGAGATTTCCGGACTCTGGCTTTAAGTAAGGGGGCCAGGTAATACGCGATTCCGTAGGAGTATAAGAATTTTTATAAAGTGACCAAGTAGTACGAGAGATTTCCGGACTCTGACTTTAAGTAAGGTGGCCAAGTAATGCGCTAGTTCTTAGGAGTTTAAGAATTTTTATAAAGTGGTCAAGTAATACGCAAGATTTCCGGACTCTGACTTTAAGTAAGGTGGTCAAGTAATAATCAAATTCATAGGAATATAAGAATTTTTTTTATAATGTTGTCAAGTAATACGCGAGATTTCGGACTCTGACTTTAAGTAAGGTGGCCAAGTAATGCGCGAATTCTTAGTAGTATAAGAATTTTTATAAAGTGGCCAAGTAATACGCGAAATTTCCGTACTCTGACTTTAAGTAATGTGGCCATGTAATACGCCAATTCATAGGAGAGTAAGAATTTTTTTTGTAAAGTGGCAAAGTAATACGCGAGATTTCCGAACTCTGGCTTTAAGTAAGGTGGCCAAATAATGCGCGAATTCTTAGTAGTCTAAGAATTTTCATATAAACTCGCCCAGTAATGCGCGAATTCTTAGAAGTATAAGAATTGTTATAAAGTAGCCAACTAATACGCGAGATTTCCGTACTCTGACTCAAAGTAAGGTGGCCAAGTAACGCGCGAATTCATAGGAGTATAACAATTTTTTATATAAAGTATCCAAGTAATACGCGCGAGTTCCGGACTCTGACACAAAGTAAGGTGGCAATGTAATGCGCGAATTCTTAGGAGTATAAGAATTTTTATAAAGTTGCCAAATATTACGTGAGATTTTCGGACTCTGACTTAAAGTAAGGTGGCAAAGTAAAGCGCGAATTCTGAGGAGTATGATAATTTTTATAAAGTGACCAAGTAATACGCGAAATTTCCGTACTCTGACTTTAAGTAATGTGACCATGTAATACGTCAATTCATAGGAGTATCAGAATTTTTTTTTTTATAAAGTGGCAAAGTAATAAGAGAGATTTCTCGACTCTGACTTCTAAAGTGAGGTGGCCAAGTAATGCGCGAGTTCTTAGGAGCATAAGAATTGTTATAAGGTGGACAAGTAACACGCGAGATTTCCGGACTCTGACTTTAAGTAAGGTGATCAAGTAATGCGCGAGTTCATTGGACGTCAGGTTTGGATATAAATACATAAGTGGCCTCGTAATACGCGAGTTAATCGAAGTCTGTCCTGAAAAGAGTTTTCCAGTAATGCGCCAATTCTTAGGAGTATAAGAATTTTTATATAAAGTCGCCAAGTAATACGCGAGATTTCCGGACTCCGACTTAAAGTAAGGTGGACAAGTAATGCGCGAGAGTTCCGGACTCTGACTTAAAGTAAGACGGCAAAATAAAGCGCGAATTCTGAGGAGTATGATAATTTTCTTAAAGTGGCCAAGTAATACGCGAGATTTCCGAACTCTGGCTTTAAGTAAGGTGGCCAAGTAATACGCGGTTTCGTAGGAGTACAAGAATTTTTATAAAGTGGCCAAGTAATACGCGAGATTTCCGGACTCCGACTTAAAGTAAGGTGGACAAGTAATGCGCGAGAGTTCCGGACTCTGACTTAAAGTAAGACGGCAAAATAAAGCGCGAATTCTGAGGAGTATGATAATTTTCTTAAAGTGGCCAAGTAATACGCGAGATTTCCGAACTCTGGCTTTAAGTAAGGTGGCCAAGTAATACGCGGTTTCGTAGGAGTACAAGAATTTTTTATAAAGTGGCCAAGTAATACGCGAGATTTCCGGACTCTGACTTTAAATAAGGTGGCCAAGTAATGCGCGAGATTTCCGGACTCTGACTTAAAGTAAGGCGGCAAAGTAAAGCACGAATTCTGAGGAGTATGATAATTTTTATAAAGTGGCCAAGTAATACGCGAAATTTCCGTACTCTGACTTTAAGTAATGTGGCCATGTAATACGCCAATTCATAGGAGAGTAAGAATTTTTTTTTTGTAAAGTGGCAAAGTAATACGCGAGATTTCCGAACTCTGGCTTTAAGTAAGGTGGCCAAATAATGCGCGAATTCTTAGTAGTCTAAGAATTTTCATATAAACTCGCCCAGTAATGCGCGAATTCTTAGAAGTATAAGAATTGTTATAAAGTAGCCAACTAATACGCGAGATTTCCGTACTCTGACTCAAAGTAAGGTGGCCAAGTAACGCGCGAATTCATAGGAGTATAACAATTTTTTATATAAAGTATCCAAGTAATACGCGCGACTTCCGGACTCTGACACAAAGTAAGGTGGCAATGTAATGCGCGAATTCTTAGGAGTATAAGAATTTTTATAAAGTTGCCAAATATTACGTGAGATTTTCGGACTCTGACTTAAAGTAAGGTGGCAAAGTAAAGCGCGAATTCTGAGGAGTATGATAATTTTTATAAAGTGACCAAGTAATACGCGAAATTTCCGTACTCTGACTTTAAGTAAGGTGGCCAAGTAATACGCGAATTCTTAGGAGTATAAGAATTTTTATAACGTAGCCAAGTAATGCGCGAGAATTCCGGACTCTGACTTTAAGTAAGGTGATCAAGTAATGCGCGAGTTCAATGGACGTCAGGTTTTATATAAATACATATATGGCCTCGTAAAACGCGAGTTAAACGAAGTCTGTCTTGAAAAGAGTGGCCAAGTAATGCGCGAATTCTTAGGAGTTTATGAATTTTTATAAAGTAGCCAAGTAATGCGCGAGATTTCCGGACTCTGACTTTAAGTAAGGTGGCCAAGTAATGCCCGAGTTCTTAGGAGTTTAAGAATTATTATAAAGTGGCGAAATATTATGCTAGATTTTTGGACTCTGACTCAAAGAAAGGTGGCCAAGTAATGCGCCAATTCCTACTATTATAAGAATTTTTATAAAGTGACCAAGTAATACGCGAGATTTCCGGACTCTGGCTTTAAGTAAGGGGGCCAGGTAATACGCGATTTCGTAGGAGTATAAGAATTTTTATAAAGTGACCAAGTAGTACGTGAGATTTCCGGACTCTGACTTTAAGTAAGGTGGCCAAGTAATGCGCTAGTACTTAGGAGTTTAAGAATTTTTATAAAGTGGTCAAGTAATACGCAAGATTTCCGGACTCTGACTTTAAGTAAGGTGGTCAAGTAATAATCAAATTCATAGGAATATAAGAATTTTTTTTATAATGTTGTCAAGTAATACGCGAGATTTCGGACTCTGACTTTAGTAAGGTGGCCAAGTAATGCGCGAATTCTTAGTAGAATAAGCATTTTTATAAAGTGGCCAAGTAATACGCGAAATTTCCGTACTCTGACTTTAAGTAATGTGGCCATGTAATACGCCAATTCATAGGAGAGTAAGAATTTTTTTTATAAAGTGGCAAAGTAATACGCGAGATTTCCGAACTCTGGCTTTAAGTAAGGTGGCCAAGTAATGCGCGAATTCTTAGTAGTCTAAGAATTTTCATATAAACTCGCCCAGTAATGCGCGAATTCTTAGAAGTATAAGAATTGTTATAAAGTAGCCAACTAATACGCGAGATTTCCGTACTCTGACTCAAAGTAAGGTGGCCAAGTAACGCGCAAATTCATAGGAGTATAACAATTTTTTATATAAAGTATCCAAGTAATACGCGCGACTTCCGGACTCTGACACAAAGTAAGGTGGCAATGTAATGCGCGAATTCTTAGGAGTATAAGAATTTTTATAAAGTTGCCAAGAAATACGCGAGATTTCCGGACTCTGACTTAAAGTAAGGTGGCAAAGTAAAGCGCGAATTCTGAGGAGTATGATAATTTTTATAATGTGGCAAAGAAATACGCGATTTCATAGGAGTATAGGAATTTTTATAAAGAGGCCAAGTAATACGCGAGGTTTCCGGACTCTGACTTTAAGTATGGTGGCCAAGTAATGCGCGAGTTCTTAGGAGTTTAAGAATTATTATAAAGTGGCGAAATATTATGCTAGATTTTTGGACTCTGACTCAAAGAAAGGTGGCCAAGTAATGCGCCAATTCCTACTATTATAAGAATTTTTATAAAGTGACCAAATAATACGCGTGATTTCCGGACTCTGGCTTTGAGTAAGGGGGCCAGGTAATACGCGATTTCGAAGGAGTATAAGAATCTTTATAAAGTGACCAAGTAGTACGTGAGATTTCCGGACTCTGACTTTAAGTAAGGTGGCCAAGTAATGCGCTAGTTCTTAGGAGTTTAAGAATTTTTATAAAGTGGTCCAGTAATACGCAAGATTTCCGGACTCTGACTTTAAGTAAGGTGGGCAAGTAATAATCAAATTCATAGGAATATAAGATTTTTTTTATAATGTTGTCAAGTAATACGCGAGATTTCGGACTCTGACTTTAAATAAGGTGGCAAAGTAATGCGCGAATTCTTAGTAGTCTAAGAATTTTTATAAAGTGGCCAAGTAATACGCGAGATTTCCGGACTCTGACTTTAAGTAAGGTGGCCAAGTAATGCGCGAATTCTTAGTAGTCTAAGAATTTTTATAAAGTTGCCAAGTAATGCGCGAATTCTTAGAAGTATAAGAATTGTTATAAAGTAGCCAACTAATACGCCAGATTTCCGTACTCTGACTCAAAGTAAGGTGGCCAAGTAACGCGCGAATTCATAGGAGTATAACAATTTTTTATATAAAGTATCCAAGTAATACGCGCGACTTCCGGACTCTGACACAAAGTAAGGTGGCAATGTAATGCGCGAATTCTTAGGAGTATAAGAATTTTTATAAAGTTGCCAAATATTACGTGAGATTTTCGGACTCTGACTTAAAGTAAGGTGGCAATGTAAAGCGCGAATTCTGAGGAGTATGATAATTTTTATAAAGTGGCCAAGTAATACGCGAGATTTCCGAACTCTGGCTTTAAGTAAGGTGGTCAAGTAATACGCGGTTTCGTAGGAGTATAAGAATTTTTATAAAGTGGCCAAGTAATACGCGAGATTTCCGGACTCTGACTTTAAATAAGGTGGACAAGTAATGCGCGAGATTTCCGGACTCTGACTTAAAGTAAGGCGGCAAAGTAAAGCACGAATTCTGAGGAGTATGATAATTTTTATAAAGTGGCCAAGTAATACGCGAAATTTCCGTACTCTGACTTTAAGTAATGTGACCATGTAATACGCCAATTCATAGGAGTATCAGAATTTTTTTTTTATAAAGTGGCAAAGTAATAATGGAGATTTCTCGACTCTGACTTAAAGTGAGGTGGCCAAGTAATGCG
The DNA here is from genome assembly GCA_030998225.1 of Diplolepis rosae. Lineage (NCBI taxonomy): Eukaryota > Metazoa > Arthropoda > Insecta > Hymenoptera > Diplolepididae > Diplolepis > Diplolepis rosae. Next base: position 1,979,086 of record JAPYXD010000750.1, on the reverse strand, counting down.
CGAGTTCTTAGGAGCATAAGAATTGTTATAAGGTGGACAAGTAACACGCGAGATTTCCGGAATCTGACTTTAAGTAAGGTGGACAAAGAATGCGCAATATCAATGGACCTCAGGTTTTAAATAAATACATAGGTGGCCTCGTAATACGCGAGATAAACGAAGTCTGTCCTGAAAAGAGTGGCCAAGTTATGCGCGAATTCTTAGTAGTCTAAGAATATTTATTAAGTGGCCAAGTAATGCGCGAGATTTCCGTACTCAGAATCAAAGTAAGGTGGCAAATAATGCGCGAATTCTTAGGAGTATAAGAATTTTTAAATAAAGTCTCCAAGTAATACGCGAGATTTCCGGACTATTACTTAAAGTATGGAGGCCAAGTAATACGCGAATTCATAGGAGTATAAGAATTTTTTTTATAAAGTAGCCAAGTAAAACGCGCAAGTTCCGGACTCTGACTTTAAGTAAGGTGATCAAGTAATGCGCGAGTTCATTGGACGTCAGGTTTGATATAAATACATAAGTGGCCTCGTAATACGCGAGTTAATCGAAGTCTGTCCTGAAAAGAGTTTTCCAGTAATGCGCGAATGCTTAGGAGTATAAGAATTTTTTTTATAAAGTAGCCAAGTAGCACGCGAGATTTCCGGACTCTGACTTTAAGTAATGTGTCCAAGTAATGCGGGAATTCTTAGGAGTATAAGAATTTTTAAATAAAGTCGCCAAGTAATACGCGAGATTTCCGGACTATTACTTAAAGTATGGAGGCCAAGTAATACGCGAATTCATAGGAGTATAAGAATTTTTTTTATAAAGTAGCCAAGTAAAACGCGCAAGTTCCGGACTCTGACTTTAAGTAAGGTGATCAAGTAATGCGCGAGTTCATTGGACGTCAGGTTTGATATAAATACATAAGTGGCCTCGTAATACGCGAGTTAATCGAAGTCTGTCCTGAAAAGAGTTTTCCAGTAATGCGCCAATTCTTAGGAGTATAAGAATTTTTATATAAAGTCGCCAAGTAATACGCGAGATTTCCGGACTCCGACTTAAAGTAAGGTGGACAAGTAATGCGCGAGAGTTCCGGACTCTGACTTAAAGTAAGACGGCAAAATAAAGCGCGAATTCTGAGGAGTATGATAATTTTCTTAAAGTGGCCAAGTAATACGCGAGATTTCCGAACTCTGGCTTTAAGTAAGGTGGCCAAGTAATACGCGGTTTCGTAGGAGTACAAGAATTTTTATAAAGTGGCCAAGTAATACGCGAGATTTCCGGACTCTGACTCATTTGAAGGTGGCCAAGTAATGCGCTGATTCTTAGGAGTATGAGAATTTTAATAAAGTGGCCAAGTAATACACAAGATTTCCAGACTACGACATTAAGAAACGAGGCCAAGTAACACGCGAATTCATAGCAGTATGAGAATTTTAATAAAGATGCCAAGTAATACGCGAGATTTCCGGACTCTGGCTTTAAGTAAGGTGGCCAAGTAATACGCGAGTTCATAGCAGTTTACGAATATTTATAAAGTGGCCAAGTAATGTGCGAGATTTCCGGATTCTGACTTGAAGTAAGGTGGCCAAGTAGCACGCGAGTTCAATAGACCTCAGGACAGATATCAATACATAAGTGTCCTCGTAATACGCGAGTTAAACGAAGTTTGTTCTGAAAAGAGTTGCCAAGTAGTGCGCTAATTCATAGGAGTATAAGAGTTTTTATAAAGTGGCCAAGTATTACGCGAGATTTCCGGACTCTGACTTTAAGTAAGGTGGCCCAATAATGCGCGAGATCAATGGACCTCCAGATTTTATATAAATACATATGTGGCCTCGTAATACGCGAGTTAAACGAAGTCTGTCGTGAAAAGAGTGACCAAGTTATGAGCGAATTCTCATGAGTATAAGAATTTTTATAAAAATTCACCAAGTAATACGCGAGATTTCCGGACTCTGACTCAAAGTAAGGTTCCCAAGTAATGCGCCAATTCCTAGTATTATAAGAATTATTATAAAGTGGCGAAATATTACGCTAGATTTCCGGACTCTGACTTTAAGTAAGGTTGCCAAGTAATGTGCGAATTTTTAGTAGTCTATGAATTTGTAAAGAGTGACAAATAAATACGCGAGTTTTCCTGACTCTGCGTTTAAGTAAGGTGGCCAAGTAATTCGCGAATTCATAGGAGTTTATGAATTTTTCTAATGTGGCCAAGTAATGCGCGAGATTTCCGGACTCTGACTTTAAGTAAGGTGGCCAAGTAATGCCCGAGTTCTTAGGAGTTTAAGAATTATTATAAAGTGGCGACATATTATGCTAGATTTTTGGACTCTGACTCAAAGAAAGGTGGCCAAGTAATGCGCCAATTCCTACTATTATAAGAATTTTTATAAAGTGACCAAATAATACGCGAGATTTCCGGACTCTGGCTTTAAGTAAGGGGGCCAGGTAATACGCGATTCCGTAGGAGTATAAGAATTTTTATAAAGTGACCAAGTAGTACGAGAGATTTCCGGACTCTGACTTTAAGTAAGGTGGCCAAGTAATGCGCTAGTTCTTAGGAGTTTAAGAATTTTTATAAAGTGGTCAAGTAATACGCAAGATTTCCGGACTCTGACTTTAAGTAAGGTGGTCAAGTAATAATCAAATTCATAGGAATATAAGAATTTTTTTTATAATGTTGTCAAGTAATACGCGAGATTTCGGACTCTGACTTTAAGTAAGGTGGCCAAGTAATGCGCGAATTCTTAGTAGTATAAGAATTTTTATAAAGTGGCCAAGTAATACGCGAAATTTCCGTACTCTGACTTTAAGTAATGTGGCCATGTAATACGCCAATTCATAGGAGAGTAATAATTTTTTTTTGTAAAGTGGCAAAGTAATACGCGAGATTTCCGAACTCTGGCTTTAAGTAAGGTGGCCAAATAATGCGCGAATTCTTAGTAGTCTAAGAATTTTCATATAAACTCGCCCAGTAATGCGCGAATTCTTAGAAGTATAAGAATTGTTATAAAGTAGCCAACTAATACGCGAGATTTCCGTACTCTGACTCAAAGTAAGGTGGCCAAGTAACGCGCGAATTCATAGGAGTATAACAATTTTTTATATAAAGTATCCAAGTAATACGCGCGAGTTCCGGACTCTGACACAAAGTAAGGTGGCAATGTAATGCGCGAATTCTTAGGAGTATAAGAATTTTTATAAAGTTGCCAAATATTACGTGAGATTTCCGGACTCTGACTTAAAGTAAGGCGGCAAAGTAAAGCACGAATTCTGAGGAGTATGATAATTTTTATAAAGTGGCCAAGTAATACGCGAAATTTCCGTACTCTGACTTTAAGTAATGTGACCATGTAATACGCCAATTCATAGGAGTATCAGAATTTTTTTTTTTATAAAGTGGCAAAGTAATAATGGAGATTTCTCGACTCTGACTTAAAGTGAGGTGGCCGAGTAATGCGCGAGTTCTTAGGAGCATAAGAATTGTTATATGGTGGACAAGTAACACGCGAGATTTCCGGAATCTGACTTTAAGTAAGGTGGACAAAGAATGCGCAATATCAATGGACCTCAGGTTTTAAATAAATACATAGGTGGCCTCGTAATACGCGAGATAAACGAAGTCTGTCCTGAAAAGAGTGGCCAAGTTATGCGCGAATTCTTAGTAGTCTAAGAATATTTATTAAGTGGCCAAGTAATGCGCGAGATTTCCGTACTCAGAATCAAAGTAAGGTGGCAAATAATGCGCGAATTCTTAGGAGTATAAGAATTTTTAAATAAAGTCTCCAAGTAATACGCGAGATTTCCGGACTATTACTTAAAGTATGGAGGCCAAGTAATACGCGAATTCATAGGAGTATAAGAATTTTTTTATAAAGTAGCCAAGTAAAACGCGCAAGTTCCGGACTCTGACTTTAAGTAAGGTGATCAAGTAATGCGCGAGTTCATTGGACGTCAGGTTTGATATAAATACATAAGTGGCCTCGTAATACGCGAGTTAATCGAAGTCTGTCCTGAAAAGAGTTTTCCAGTAATGCGCGAATGCTTAGGAGTATAAGAATTTTTTTTATAAAGTAGCCAAGTAGCACGCGAGATTTCCGGACTCTGACTTTAAGTAATGTGTCCAAGTAATGCGGGAATTCTTAGGAGTATAAGAATTTTTAAATAAAGTCGCCAAGTAATACGCGAGATTTCCGGACTATTACTTAAAGTATGGAGGCCAAGTAATACGCGAATTCATAGGAGTATAAGAATTTTTTTTATAAAGTAGCCAAGTAAAACGCGCAAGTTCCGGACTCTGACTTTAAGTAAGGTGATCAAGTAATGCGCGAGTTCATTGGACGTCAGGTTTGATATAAATACATAAGTGGCCTCGTAATACGCGAGTTAATCGAAGTCTGTCCTGAAAAGAGTTTTCCAGTAATGCGCCAATTCTTAGGAGTATAAGAATTTTTTATATAAAGTCGCCAAGTAATACGCGAGATTTCCGGACTCCGACTTAAAGTAAGGTGGACAAGTAATGCGCGAGAGTTCCGGACTCTGACTTAAAGTAAGACGGCAAAATAAAGCGCGAATTCTGAGGAGTATGATAATTTTCTTGAAGTGGCCAAGTAATACGCGAGATTTCCGAACTCTGGCTTTAAGTAAGGTGGCCAAGTAATACGCGGTTTCGTAGGAGTACAAGAATTTTTATAAAGTGGCCAAGTAATACGCGAGATTTCCGGACTCTGACTCATTTGAAGGTGGCCAAGTAATGCGCTGATTCTTAGGAGTATGAGAATTTTAATAAAGTGGCCAAGTAATACACAAGATTTCCAGACTACGACATTAAGAAACGAGGCCAAGTAACACGCGAATTCATAGCAGTATGAGAATTTTAATAAAGATGCCAAGTAATACGCGAGATTTCCGGACTCTGGCTTTAAGTAAGGTGGCCAAGTAATACGCGAGTTCATAGCAGTTTACGAATATTTATAAAGTGGCCAAGTAATGTGCGAGATTTCCGGATTCTGACTTGAAGTAAGGTGGCCAAGTAGCACGCGAGTTCAATAGACCTCAGGACAGATATCAATACATAAGTGTCCTCGTAATACGCGAGTTAAACGAAGTTTGTTCTGAAAAGAGTTGCCAAGTAGTGCGCTAATTCATAGGAGTATAAGAGTTTTTATAAAGTGGCCAAGTATTACGCGAGATTTCCGGACTCTGACTTTAAGTAAGGTGGCCCAATAATGCGCGAGATCAATGGACCTCAGATTTTATATAAATACATATGTGGCCTCGTAATACGCGAGTTAAACGAAGTCTGTCCTGAAAAGAGTGACCAAGTTATGAGCGAATTCTCATGAGTATAAGAATTTTTATAAAAATTCACCAAGTAATACGCGAGATTTCCGGACTCTGACTCAAAGTAAGGTTCCCAAGTAATGCGCCAATTCCTAGTATTATAAGAATTATTATAAAGTGGCGAAATATTACGCTAGATTTCCGGACTCTGACTTTAAGTAAGGTTGCCAAGTAATGTGCGAATTTTTAGTAGTCTATGAATTTGTAAAGAGTGACAAATAAATACGCGAGATTTCCGGACTCTGGCTTTAAGTAAGGTGGCCAGGTAATGCGCGAATTCTTAGGAGTTTATGAATTTTTATAAAGTAGCCAAGTAATGCGCGAGATTTCCGGACTCTGACTTTAAGTAAGGTGGCCAAGTAATGCCCGAGTTCTTAGGAGTTTAAGAATTATTATAAAGTGGCGACATATTATGCTAGATTTTTGGACTCTGACTCAAAGAAAGGTGGCCAAGTAATGCGCCAATTCCTACTATTATAAGAATTTTTATAAAGTGACCAAATAATACGCGAGATTTCCGGACTCTGGCTTTAAGTAAGGGGGCCAGGTAATACGCGATTCCGTAGGAGTATAAGAATTTTTATAAAGTGACCAAGTAGTACGAGAGATTTCCGGACTCTGACTTTAAGTAAGGTGGCCAAGTAATGCGCTAGTTCTTAGGAGTTTAAGAATTTTTATAAAGTGGTCAAGTAATACGCAAGATTTCCGGACTCTGACTTTAAGTAAGGTGGTCAAGTAATAATCAAATTCATAGGAATATAAGAATTTTTTTTATAATGTTGTCAAGTAATACGCGAGATTTCGGACTCTGACTTTAAGTAAGGTGGCCAAGTAATGCGCGAATTCTTAGTAGTATAAGAATTTTTATAAAGTGGCCAAGTAATACGCGAAATTTCCGTACTCTGACTTTAAGTAATGTGGCCATGTAATACGCCAATTCATAGGAGAGTAAGAATTTTTTTTGTAAAGTGGCAAAGTAATACGCGAGATTTCCGAACTCTGGCTTTAAGTAAGGTGGCCAAATAATGCGCGAATTCTTAGTAGTCTAAGAATTTTCATATAAACTCGCCCAGTAATGCGCGAATTCTTAGAAGTATAAGAATTGTTATAAAGTAGCCAACTAATACTCGAGATTTACGTACTCTGACTCAAAGTAAGGTGGCCAAGTAACGCGCGAATTCATAGGAGTATAACAATTTTTTATATAAAGTATCCAAGTAATACGCGCGAGTTCCGGACTCTGACACAAAGTAAGGTGGCAATGTAATGCGCGAATTCTTAGGAGTATAAGAATTTTTATAAAGTTGCCAAATATTACGTGAGATTTTCGGACTCTGACTTAAAGTAAGGTGGCAAAGTAAAGCGCGAATTCTGAGGAGTATGATAATTTTTATAAAGTGACCAAGTAATACGCGAAATTTCCGTACTCTGACTTTAAGTAATGTGACCATGTAATACGTCAATTCATAGGAGTATCAGAATTTTTTTTTTATAAAGTGGCAAAGTAATAAGAGAGATTTCTCGACTCTGACTTAAAGTGAGGTGGCCAAGTAATGCGCGAGTTCTTAGGAGCATAAGAATTGTTATAAGGTGGACAAGTAACACGCGAGATTTCCGGACTCTGACTTTAAGTAAGGTGATCAAGTAATGCGCGAGTTCATTGGACGTCAGGTTTGATATAAATACATAAGTGGCCTCGTAATACGCGAGTTAATCGAAGTCTGTCCTGAAAAGAGTTTTCCAGTAATGCGCCAATTCTTAGGAGTATAAGAATTTTTATATAAAGTCGCCAAGTAATACGCGAGATTTCCGGACTCCGACTTAAAGTAAGGTGGACAAGTAATGCGCGAGAGTTCCGGACTCTGACTTAAAGTAAGACGGCAAAATAAAGCGCGAATTCTGAGGAGTATGATAATTTTCTTAAAGTGGCCAAGTAATACGCGAGATTTCCGAACTCTGGCTTTAAGTAAGGTGGCCAAGTAATACGCGGTTTCGTAGGAGTACAAGAATTTTTATAAAGTGGCCAAGTAATACGCGAGATTTCCGGACTCTGACTTTAAATAAGGTGGACAAGTAATGCGCGAGATTTCCGGACTCTGACTTAAAGTAAGGCGGCAAAGTAAAGCACGAATTCTGAGGAGTATGATAATTTTTATAAAGTGGCCAAGTAATACGCGAAATTTCCGTACTCTGACTTTAAGTAATGTGGCCATGTAATACGCCAATTCATAGGAGAGTAAGAATTTTTTTTGTAAAGTGGCAAAGTAATACGCGAGATTTCCGAACTCTGGCTTTAAGTAAGGTGGCCAAATAATGCGCGAATTCTTAGTAGTCTAAGAATTTTCATATAAACTCGCCCAGTAATGCGCGAATTCTTAGAAGTATAAGAATTGTTATAAAGTAGCCAACTAATACGCGAGATTTCCGTACTCTGACTCAAAGTAAGGTGGCCAAGTAACGCGCGAATTCATAGGAGTATAACAATTTTTTATATAAAGTATCCAAGTAATACGCGCGACTTCCGGACTCTGACACAAAGTAAGGTGGCAATGTAATGCGCGAATTCTTAGGAGTATAAGAATTTTTATAAAGTTGCCAAATATTACGTGAGATTTTCGGACTCTGACTTAAAGTAAGGTGGCAAAGTAAAGCGCGAATTCTGAGGAGTATGATAATTTTTATAAAGTGACCAAGTAATACGCGAAATTTCCGTACTCTGACTTTAAGTAATGTGACCATGTAATACGTCAATTCATAGGAGTATCAGAATTTTTTTTTTTATAAAGTGGCAAAGTAATAAGAGAGATTTCTCGACTCTGACTTAAAGTGAGGTGGCCAAGTAATGTGCGAGTTCTTAGGAGCATAAGAATTGTTATAAGGTGGACAAGTAACACGCGAGATTTCCGGAATCTGACTTTAAGTAAGGTGGACAAGTAATACGCGGTTTCGTAGGAGTATAAGAATTTTTATAAAGTGGCCAAGTAATACGCGAGATTTCCGGACTCTGACTTTGAGTAAGGTGGACAAGTAATGCGCGAGATTTCCGGACTCTGACTCAAAGTAAGGTGTACAAGTAAAGAGCGAATTCTTAGGAATATAAGAATTTTTATAAAGTTGCCAAATATTACGTGAGATTTTCGGACTCTGACTTTAAGTAATGTGACCATGTAATACGTCAATTCATAGGAGTATCAGAATTTTTTTTTTATAAAGTGGCAAAGTAATAAGAGAGATTTCTCGACTCTGACTTAAAGTGAGGTGGCCAAGTAATGCGCGAGTTCTTAGGAGCATAAGAATTGTTATAAGGTGGACAAGTAACACGCGAGATTTCCGGAATCTGACTTTAAGTAAGGTGGACAAAGAATGCGCGATATCAATGGACCTCAGGTTTTAAATAAATACATAGGTGGCCTCGTAATACGCGAGATAAACGAAGTCTGTCCTGAAAAGAGTGGCCAAGTTATGCGCGAATTCTTAGTAGTCTAAGAATATTTATTAAGTGGCCAAGTAATGCGCGAGATTTCCGTACTCAGAATCAAAGTAAGGTGGCAAATAATGCGCGAATTCTTAGGAGTATAAGAATTTTTAAATAAAGTCGCCAAGTAATACGCGAGATGTCCGGACTATTACTTAAAGTATGGAGGCCAAGTAATACGCGAATTCATAGGAGTATAAGAATTTTTTTTCTAAAGTAGCCAAGTAAAACGCGCAAGTTCCGGACTCTGACACAAAGTAAGGTGGCAATGTAATGCGCGAATTCTTAGGAGTATATGAATTTTTATATAAAGTCGACAAGTAATACGCGAGATTTCCGAACTCTGACTTTAAGTAAGGTGATCAAGTAATGCGCGAGTTCATTGGACGTCAGGTTTGATATAAATACATAAGTGGCCTCGTAATACGCGAGTTAATCGAAGTCTGTCCTGAAAAGAGTTTTCCAGTAATGCGCGAATGCTTAGGAGTATAAGAATTTTTTTTATAAAGTAGCCAAGTAGCACGCGAGATTTCCGGACTCTGACTTTAAGTAATGTGTCCAAGTAATGCGGGAATTCTTAGTAGTCTAAGAATATTTATAAAGTGGCCAACTAATACGCGAGATTTCCGGACTCCGGCTGTAAGTAAGGTGGCCAAGTAATACGCGATTTCGTAGGAGTATAAGAATTTTTATAAAGTGGCCAAGTAATGCGCGAGATTTCCGTACTCAGAATCAAAGTAAGGTGGCTAAATAATGCGCCAATTCTTAGGAGTATAAGAATTTTTAAATAAAGTCGCCAAGTAATACGTGAGATTTCCGGACTATGACTTAAAGTATGGAGGCCAAGTAAAGCGCGAATTCTGAGGAGTATGATAATTTTCTTAAAGTGGCCAAGTAATACGCGAGATTTCCGAACTCTGGCTTTAAGTAAGGTGGCCAAGTAATACGCGGTTTCGTAGGAGTACAAGAATTTTTATAAAGTGGCCAAGTAATACGCGAGATTTCCGGACTCTGACTCATTTTAAGGTGGCCAAGTAATGCGCTGATTCTTAGGAGTATGAGAATTTTAATAAAGTGGCCAAGTAATACACAAGATTTCCAGACTGCGACATTAAGAAACGAGGCCAAGTAACACGCCAATTCATAGCAGTATGAGAATTTTAATAAAGATGCCAACTAATACGCGAGATTTCCGGACTCCGGCTTTAAGTAAGGTGGCCAAGTAATACGCGAGTTCATAGCAGTTTACGAATATTTATAAAGTGGCCAAGTAATGTGCGAGATTTCCGGATTCTGACTTGAAGTAAGGTGGCCAAGTAGCACGCGAGTTCAATAGACCTCAGGACAGATATCAATACATAAGTGGCCTCGTAATACGCGAGTTAAACGAAGTCTGTCCTGAAAAGAGTGGACAAGTAATGCGCAAATTCTTAGAAGTATAAGAATTATTATAAAGTGGCCAAGTAATACGCGAGATTTCCGGACTCTGACTCATAGTAAGGTGGCCAAGTAATGCGCGAATTCTTAGTAGTATGAGAATTTTAATAAAGCGGCCAAGTAATACGCAAGATTTCCGGAATATGACTTTAAGTAAGGTTGCCAAGTAATACGCGAGTTCATAGCAGTTTACGAATATTTATAAAGTGGCCAAGTAATGTGCGAGATTTCCGGATTCTGACTTGAAGTAAGGTGGCCAAGTAGCACGCGAGTTCAATAGACCTCAGGACAGATATCAATACATAAGTGGCCTCGTAATACGCGAGTTAAACGAATTTTGTTCTGAAAAGAGTGACCAAGTTATGAGCGAATTCTCATGAGTATAAGAATTTTTATAAAAAGTCACCAAGTAATACGCGAGATTTCCGGACTCTGACTCAAAGTAAGGTTCCCAAGTAATGCGCCAATTCCTAGTATTATAAGAATTATTATAAAGTGGCCAAATAATACGCGAGATTTCCGGACTCTGACTCAAAGTAAGGTTCCCAAGTAATGCGCGAAATCATAGGATTATAAGAATTATTATAAAGTGGCCAAGTAATACGCAAGATTTCCGGACTATGACTTTAAGTAAGGTGGCCAAGTAATACGCGATTTCGTAGGAGTACAAGAATTTTTATAAAGTGACCAAGTAGTACGCGAGATTTCCGGACTCTGACTTTAAGTAAGGTTGCCAAGTAATGTGCGAATTCTTAGTAGTCTATGAATTTGTAAAGAGTGACAAATAAATACGCGAGATTTCCGGACTCTGGCTTTAAGTAAGGTGGCCAGGTAATGCACGAATTCTGAGGAGTATGATAATTTTTATAAAGTGGCCAAGCAATACGCGAAATTTCCGTACTCTGACTTTAAGTAAGGTGGCCAAGTAATACGCGAATTCTTAGGAGTATAAGAATTTTTATAACGTAGCCAAGTAATGCGCGAGAATTCCGGACTCTGACTTTAAGTAAGGTGATCAAGTAATGCGCGAGTTCAATGGACGTCAGGTTTTATATAAATACATATATGGCCTCGTAAAACGCGAGTTAAACGAAGTCTGTCTTGAAAAGAGTGTCCAAGTAATGCGCGAATTCTTAGGAGTTTATGAATTTTTATAAAGTAGCCAAGTAATGCGCGAGATTTCCGGACTCTGACTTTAAGTAAGGTGGCCAAGTAATGCCCGAGTTCTTAGGAGTTTAAGAATTATTATAAAGTGGCGACATATTATGCTAGATTTTTGGACTCTGACTCAAAGAAAGGTGGCCAAGTAATGCGCCAATTCCTACTATTATAAGAATTTTTATAAAGTGACCAAATAATACGCGAGATTTCCGGACTCTGGCTTTAAGTAAGGGGGCCAGGTAATACGCGATTTCGTAGGCGTATAAGAATTTTTATAAAGTGACCAAGTAATACGCGAGATTTCGGGACTCTGACTTTGAGTACGGTGGCCAAGTAATGCGCGAATTGTTAGTAGTATAAGAATTTTTATAAAGTGGTCCAGTAATGCGCGAATTCTTAGAAGTATAAGAATTGTCATAAAGTGGCCAACTAATACGCGAGATTTCCGGACTCTGACTCAAAGTAAGGTGTACAAGTAATGCGAGAATTCATAGGAGTATAACAATTTTTTATATAAATTATCCAAGTAATACGCGCGACTTCCGGACTCTGGCTTTAAGTAAGGTGGCCAAGTAATGCTCGAATTCTTAGTAGTCTAAGAATTTTCATATAAACTCGCCCAGTAATGCGCGAATTCTTAGAAGTATAAGAATTGTTATAAAGTAGCCAACTAATACGCGAGATTTCCGTACTCTGACTCAAAGTAAGGTGGCCAAGTAACGCGCGAATTCATAGGAGTATAACAATTTTTTATATAAATTATCCAAGTAATACGCGCGACTTCCGGACTCTGACACAAAGTAAGGTGGCAATGTAATGCCCGAATTCTTAGGAGTATAAGAATTTTTATAAAGTTGCCAAATATTACGTGAGATTTTCGGACTCTGACTTAAAGTAAGGTGGCAAAGTAAAGCGCGAATTCTGAGGAGTATGATAATTTTTATAAAGTGGCCAAGTAATACGCGAGATTTCCGGACTCTGGCTTTATGTAAGGTGACCAAGTAATACGCGATTTCATAGGAGTATAAGAATTTTTATAAAGTGGCCAAGTTATGCGCGAGATTTCCGGACTCTGACTTTAAATAAGGTGGACAAGTAATGCGCGAGATTTCCGGACTCTGACTTAAAGTAAGGCGGCAAAGTAAAGCACGAATTCTGAGGAGTATGATAATTTTTATAAAGTGGCCAAGTAATACGCGAAATTTCCGTACTCTGACTTTAAGTAATGTGACCATGTAATACGTCAATTCATAGGAGTATCAGAATTTTTTTTATAAAGTGGCAAAGTAATAAGAGAGATTTCTCGACTCTGACTTAAAGTGAGGTGGCCAAGTAATGCGCGAGTTCTTAGGAGCATAAGAATTGTTATAAGGTGGACAAGTAACACGCGAGATTTCCGGAATCTGACTTTAAGTAAGGTGATCAAGTAATGCGCGAGTTCATTGGACGTCAGGTTTGATATAAATACATAAGTGGCCTCGTAATACGCGAGTTAATCGAAGTCTGTCCTGAAAAGAGTTTTCCAGTGATGCGCGAATGCTTAGGAGTATAAGAATTTTTTTTATAAAGTAGCCAAGTAGCACGCGAGATTTCCGGACTCTGACTTTAAGTAATGTGTCCAAGTAATGCGGGAATTCTTAGTAGTCTAAGAATATTTATAAAGTGGCCTACTAATACGCGAGATTTCCGGATTCTGGCTTTAAGTAAGGTGGACAAGTAATGCGCGAGAGTTCCGGACTCTAACTTAAAGTAAGACGGCAAAGTAAAGCGCGAATTCTGAGGAGTATGATAATTTTCTTAAAGTGGCCAAGTAATACGCGAGATTTCCGAACTCTGGCTTTAAGTAAGGTGGCCAAGTAATACGCGGTTTCGTAGGAGTACAAGAATTTTTATAAAGTGGCCAAGTAATACGCGAGATTTCCGGACGCTGACTCATTTTAAGGTGGCCAAGTAATGCGCTGATTCTTAGGAGTATGAGAATTTTAATAAAGTGGCCAAGTAATACACAAGATTTCCAGACTACGACATTAAGAAACGAGGCCAAGTAACACGCGGATTCATAGCAGTATGAGAATTTTAATAAAGATGCCATGTAATACGCGAGATTTCCGGACTCTGGCTTTAAGTAAGGTGGCCAAGTAATACGCGAGTTCTTAGCAGTTTACGAATATTTATAAAGTGGCCAAGTAATGTGCGAGATTTCCGGATTCTGACTTGAAGTAAGGTGGCCAAGTAGCACGCGAGTTCAATAGACCTCAGGACAGATATCAATACATAAGTGGCCTCGTAATACGCGAGTTAAACGAAGTCTGTCCTGAAAAGAGTGGACAAGTAATGCGCAAATTCTTAGAAGTATAAGAATAATTATAAAGTGGCCAAGTAATACGCGAGATTTCCGGACTCTGACTCAAAGTAAGGTGGCCAAGTAATGCGCGAATTCTTAGCAGTATGAGAATTTTAATAAAGCGGCCAAGTAATACGCAAGATTTCCGGAATATGACTTTAAGTAAGGTTGCCAAGTAATACGCGAGTTCATAGCAGTTTACGAATATTTATAAAGTTCCCAAGTAATGTGCGAGATTTCCGGATTCTGACTTGAAGTAAGGTGGCCAAGTAGCACGCGAGTTCAATAGACCTCAGGACAGATATCAATACATAAGAGGCCTCGTAATACGCGAGTTAAACGAAGTTTGTTCTGAAAAGAGTTGCCAAGTAGTGCGCTAATTCATAGGAGTATAAGAGTTTTTATAAAGTGGCCAAGTATTACGCGAGATTTCCGGACTCTGACTTTAAGTAAGGTGGCCCAATAATGCGCGAGATCAATGGACCTCAGATTTGATATAAATACATATGTGGCCTCGTAATACGCGAGTTAAACGAAGTCTGTCCTGAAAAGAGTGACCAAGTTATGAGCGAATTCTCATGAGTATTAGAATTTTTATAAAAAGTCACCAAGTAATACGCGAGATTTCCGGACTCTGACTCAAAGTAAGGTTCCCAAGTAATGCGCCAATTCCTAGTATTATAAGAATTATTATAAAGTCGCCAAATAATACGCGAGATTTCCGGACTCTGGCTTTAAGTAAGGGGGCCAGGTAATACGCGATTTCGTAGGAGTATAAGAATTTTTATAAAGTGACCAAGTAATACGCGAGATTTCCGGACTCTGACTTTGAGTACGGTGGCCAAGTAATGCGCGAATTGTTAGTAGTATAAGAATTTTTATAAAGTGGTCCAGTAATGCGCGAATTCTTAGAAGTATAAGAATTGTCATAAAGTGGCCAACTAATACGCGAGATTTCCGGACTCTGACTCAAAGTAAGGTGTACAAGTAATGCGAGAATTCATAGGAGTATAACAATTTTTTATATAAATTATCCAAGTAATACGCGCGACTTCCGGACTCTGGCTTTAAGTAAGGTGGCCAAGTAATGCGCGAATTCTTAGTAGTCTAAGAATTTTCATATAAACTCGCCCAGTAATGCGCGAATTCTTAGAAGTATAAGAATTGTTATAAAGTAGCCAACTAATACGCGAGATTTCCGTACTCTGACTCAAAGTAAGGTGGCCAAGTAACGCGCGAATTCATAGGAGTATAACAATTTTTTATATAAATTATCCAAGTAATACGCGCGACTTCCGGACTCTGACACAAAGTAAGGTGGCAATGTAATGCGCGAATTCTTAGGAGTATAAGAATTTTTATAAAGTTGCCAAATATTACGTGAGATTTTCGGACTCTGACTTAAAGTAAGGTGGCAAAGTAAAGCGCGAGTTCATAGCAGTTTACGAATATTTATAAAGTGGTCAAGTAATGCGCGAGATTTCCGGATTCTGACTTGAAGTAAGGTGGCCAAGTAGCACGCGAGTTCAATAGACCTCAGGACAGATATCAATACATAAGTGGCCTCGTAATACGCGAGTTAAACGAAGTCTGTCCTGAAAAGAGTGGACAAGTAATGCGCAAATTCTTAGAAGTATAAGAATAATTATAAAGTGGCCAAGTAATACGCGAGATTTCCCGACTCTGACTCAAAGTAAGGTGGCCAAGTAATGCGCGAATTCTTAGGAGTATAAGAATTTTTATAAAGTGGCCAAGTAATACGTGAGATTTCCGGACTATGACTTTAAGTAAGGTTGCCAAGTAATACGCGAGTTCATAGCAGTTTACGAATATTTATAAAGTTCCCAAGTAATGTGCGAGATTTCCGGATTCTGACTTGAAGTAAGGTGGCCAAGTAGCACGCGAGTTCAATAGACCTCAGGACAGATATCAATACATAAGAGGCCTCGTAATACGCGAGTTAAACGAAGTTTGTTCTGAAAAGAGTTGCCAAGTAGTGCGCTAATTCATAGGAGTATAAGAGTTTTTATAAAGTGGCCAAGTATTACGCGAGATTTCCGGACTCTGACTTTAAGTAAGGTGGCCCAATAATGCGCGAGATCAATGGACCTCAGATTTGATATAAATACATATGTGGCCTCGTAATACGCGAGTTAAACGAAGTCTGTCCTGAAAAGAGTGACCAAGTTATGAGCGAATTCTCATGAGTATTAGAATTTTTTATAAAAAGTCACCAAGTAATACGCGAGATTTCCGGACTCTGACTTTAAGTAAGGTGGCCAAGTAATGCCCGAGTTCTTAGGAGTTTAAGAATTATTATAAAGTGGCGACATATTATGCTAGATTTCCGGACTCTGACTCAAAGAAAGGTGGCCAAGTAATGCGCGAGATCAATGGACCTCAGATTTGATATAAATACATATGTGGCCTCGTAATACGCGAGTTAAACGAAGTCTGTCCTGAAAAGAGTGACCAAGTTATGAGCGAATTCTCATGAGTATTAGAATTTTTATAAAAAGTCACCAAGTAATACGCGCGACTTCCGGACTCTGGCTTTAAGTAAGGTGGCCAAGTAATGCGCGAATTCTTAGTAGTCTAAGAATTTTCATATAAACTCGCCCAGTAATGCGCGAATTCTTAGAAGTATAAGAATTGTTATAAAGTAGCCAACTAATACGCGAGATTTCCGTACTCTGACTCAAAGTAAGGTGGCCAAGTAACGCGCGAATTCATAGGAGTATAACAATTTTTTATATAAATTATCCAAGTAATACGCGCGACTTCCGGACTCTGACACAAAGTAAGGTGGCAATGTAATGCGCGAATTCTTAGGAGTATAAGAATTTTTATAAAGTTGCCAAATATTACGTGAGATTTTCGGACTCTGACTTAAAGTAAGGTGGCAAAGTAAAGCGCGAGTTCATAGCAGTTTACGAATATTTATAAAGTGGTCAAGTAATGTGCGAGATTTCCGGATTCTGACTTGAAGTAAGGTGGCCAAGTAGCACGCGAGTTCAATAGACCTCAGGACAGATATCAATACATAAGTGGCCTCGTAATACGCGAGTTAAACGAAGTCTGTCCTGAAAAGAGTGGACAAGTAATGCGCAAATTCTTAGAAGTATAAGAATAATTATAAAGTGGCCAAGTAATACGCGAGATTTCCCGACTCTGACTCAAAGTAAGGTGGCCAAGTAATGCGCGAATTCTTAGGAGTATAAGAATTTTTATAAAGTGGCCAAGTAATACGTGAGATTTCCGGACTATGACTTTAAGTAAGGTTGCCAAGTAATACGCGAGTTCATAGCAGTTTACGAATATTTATAAAGTTCCCAAGTAATGTGCGAGATTTCCGGATTCTGACTTGGAAGTAAGGTGGCCAAGTAGCACGCGAGTTCAATAGACCTCAGGACAGATATCAATACATAAGAGGCCTCGTAATACGCGAGTTAAACGAAGTTTGTTCTGAAAAGAGTTGCCAAGTAGTGCGCTAATTCATAGGAGTATAAGAGTTTTTATAAAGTGGCCAAGTATTACGCGAGATTTCCGGACTCTGACTTTAAGTAAGGTGGCCCAATAATGCGCGAGATCAATGGACCTCAGATTTGATATAAATACATATGTGGCCTCGTAATACGCGAGTTAAACGAAGTCTGTCCTGAAAAGAGTGACCAAGTTATGAGCGAATTCTCATGAGTATTAGAATTTTTATAAAAAGTCACCAAGTAATACGCGAGATTTCCGGACTCTGACTTTAAGTAAGGTGGCCAAGTAATGCCCGAGTTCTTAGGAGTTTAAGAATTATTATAAAGTGGCGACATATTATGCTAGATTTCCGGACTCTGACTCAAAGAAAAGGTGGCCAAGTAATGCGCGAGATCAATGGACCTCAGATTTGATATAAATACATATGTGGCCTCGTAATACGCGAGTTAAACGAAGTCTGTCCTGAAAAGAGTGACCAAGTTATGAGCGAATTCTCATGAGTATTAGAATTTTTATAAAAAGTCACCAAGTAATACGCGCGACTTCCGGACTCTGGCTTTAAGTAAGGTGGCCAAGTAATGCTCGAATTCTTAGTAGTCTAAGAATTTTCATATAAACTCGCCCAGTAATGCGCGAATTCTTAGAAGTATAAGAATTGTTATAAAGTAGCCAACTAATACGCGAGATTTCCGTACTCTGACTCAAAGTAAGGTGGCCAAGTAACGCGCGAATTCATAGGAGTATAACAATTTTTTATATAAATTATCCAAGTAATACGCGCGACTTCCGGACTCTGACACAAAGTAAGGTGGCAATGTAATGCCCGAATTCTTAGGAGTATAAGAATTTTTATAAAGTTGCCAAATATTACGTGAGATTTTCGGACTCTGACTTAAAGTAAGGTGGCAAAGTAAAGCGCGAATTCTGAGGAGTATGATAATTTTTATAAAGTGGCCAAGTAATACGCGAGATTTCCGAACTCTGGCTTTATGTAAGGTGGCCAAGTAATACGCGGTTTCGTAGGAGTATAAGAATTTTTATAAAGTGGCCAAGTAATACGCGAGATTTCCGGACTCTGACTTTAAATAAGGTGGACAAGTAATGCGCGAGATTTCCGGACTCTGACTTAAAGTAAGGCGGCAAAGTAAAGCACGAATTCTGAGGAGTATGATAATTTTTATAAAGTTGTCAAGTAATACGCGAGATTTCCGGACTCAGACTTTGAGAAAGGTGGCCAAGTAAAGCGCGAATTCTGAGGAGTATGATAATTTTTATATAGTGGACAAGTAATACACGAGATTTCCGAACTCTGGCTTTAAGTAAGGTGGCCAAGTAATACGCGGTTTCGTAGGAGTATAAGAATTTTTATAAAGTGGCCAAGTAATACGCGAGATTTCCGGACTCTGACTTTAAATAAGGTGGACAAGTAATGCGCGAGATTTCCGGACTCTGACTTAAAGTAAGGCGGCAAAGTAAAAGCACGAATTCTGAGGAGTATGATAATTTTTATAAAGTGGCCAAGTAATACGCAAAATTTCCGTACTCTGACTTTAAGTAATGTGACCATGTAATACGTCAATTCATAGGAGTATCAGAATTTTTTTTTATAAAGTGGCAAAGTAATAAGAGAGATTTCTCGACTCTGACTTAAAGTGAGGTGGCCAAGTAATGCGCGAGTTCTTAGGAGCATAAGAATTGTTATAAGGTGGACAAGTAACACGCGAGATTTCCGGAATCTGACTTTAAGTAAGGTGGACAAAAGAATGCGCGATATCAATGGACCTCAGGTTTTAAATAAATACATAGGTGGCCTCGTAATACGCGAGATAAACGAAGTCTGTCCTGAAAAGAGTGGCCAAGTTATGCGCGAATTCTTAGTAGTCTAAGAATATTTATTAAGTGGCCAAGTAATGCGCGAGATTTCCGTACTCAGAATCAAAGTAAGGTGGCAAATAATGCGCGAATTCTTAGGAGTATAAGAATTTTTAAATAAATTCGCAAAGTAATACGCGAGATGTCCGGACTATTACTTAAAGTATGGAGGCCAAGTAATACGCGAATTCATAGGAGTAAAAGAATTTTTTTTATAAAGTAGCCAAGTAAAACGCGCACGTTCCGGACTCTGACACAAAGTAAGGTGGCAATGTAATGCGCGAATTCTTAGGAGTATATAAATTTTTATATAAAGTCGACAAGTAATACGCGAGATTTCCGAACTCTGACTTTAAGTAAGGTGATCAAGTAATGCGCGAGTTCATTGGACGTCAGGTTTGATATAAATACATAAGTGGCCTCGTAATACGCGAGTTAATCGAAGTCTGTCCTGAAAAGAGTTTTCCAGTAATGCGCGAATGCTTAGGAGTATAAGAATTTTTTTTATAAAGTAGCCAAGTAGCACGCGAGATTTCCGGACTCTGACTTTAAGTAATGTGTCCAAGTA
The DNA here is from genome assembly GCA_030998225.1 of Diplolepis rosae. NCBI lineage: Eukaryota > Metazoa > Arthropoda > Insecta > Hymenoptera > Diplolepididae > Diplolepis > Diplolepis rosae. The sequence continues at coordinate 1,959,418 of JAPYXD010000750.1, read as the reverse complement.
ATGCGGGAATTCTTAGTAGTCTAAGAATATTTATAAAGTGGCCTACTAATACGCGAGATTTCCGGACTCTGGCTTTAAGTAAGGTGGCCAAGTAATACGCGATTTCGTAGGAGTATAAGAATTTTTATAAAGTGGCCAAGTAATGCGCGAGATTTCCGTACTCAGAATCAAAGTAAGGTGGCTAAATAATGCGCCAATTCTTAGGAGTATAAGAATTTTTAAATAAAGCCGCCAAGTAATACGCGAGATTTCCGGACTATGACTTAAAGTATGGAGGCCAAGTAATGCGCGAATTCTTAGGAGTATAAGAATTTTTATATAAAGTCGCCAAGTAATACGCGAGATTTCCGGACTCCGACTTAAAGTAAGGTGGACAAGTAATGCGCGAGAGTTCCGGACTCTGACTTAAAGTAAGACGGCAAAGTAAAGCGCGAATTCTGAGGAGTATGATAATTTTCTTAAAGTGGCCAAGTAATACGCGAGATTTCCGAACTCTGGCTTTAAGTAAGGTGGCCAAGTAATACGCGGTTTCGTAGGAGTACAAGAATTTTTATAAAGTGGCCAAGTAATACATGAGATTTCCGGACGCTGACTCATTTTAAGGTGGCCAAGTAATGCGCTGATTCTTAGGAGTATGAGAATTTTAATAAAGTGGCCAAGTAATACACAAGATTTCCAGACTACGACATTAAGAAACGAGGCCAAGTAATGCGCGAGTTCATAGCAGTTTACGAATATTTATAAAGTGGCCAAGTAATGTGCGAGATTTCCGGATTCTGACTTGAAGTAAGGTGGCCAAGTAGCACGCGAGTTCAATAGACCTCAGGACAGATATCAATACATAAGTGGCCTCGTAATACGCGAGTTAAACGAAGTTTGTTCTGAAAAGAGTTGCCAAGTAGTGCGCTAATTCATAGGAGTATAAGAGTTTTTATAAAGTGGCCAAGTATTACGCGAGATTTCCGGACTCTGACTTTAAGTAAGGTGGCCCAATAATGCGCGAGATCAATGGACCTCAGATTTGATATAAATACATATGTGGCCTCGTAATACGCGAGTTAAACGAAGTCTGTCCTGAAAAGAGTGACCAAGTTATGAGCGAATTCTCATGAGTATTAGAATTTTTATAAAAAGTCACCAAGTAATACGCGAGATTTCCGGACTCTGACTCAAAGTAAGGTTCCCAAGTAATGCGCCAATTCCTAGTATTATAAGAATTATTATAAAGTCGCCAAATAATACGCGAGATTTCCGGACTTCTGACTCAAAGTAAGGTGGCCAAGTAATGCGCGAATTTTTAGGAGTATAAGAATTATTATAAAGTGGCGAAATATTACGCTAGATTTCCGGACTCTGACTTTAAGTAAGGTGGCCAAATAATGCGCGGGTTCAATGGACCTCTGTTTTGATATAAATACTTAGGTGGCCTCGTAATACGCGAGATGAACGAAGTCTGCCCTAAAAAGAGTGGTCAAGTAATGAGCGAATTCTCATGAGTATAAGAATTTTTATAAAAAGTCGCTAAGTAATACGCGAAATTTCGGGACTCTGACTCAAAGTAAGGTTCCCAAGTAATGCGCCAATTCCGAGTATTATAAGAATTATTATAAAGTGGCCAAATAATACGCGAGATTTCCGGACTCGGGCTTTAAGTAAGGTGGCCAGGTAATACGCGATTTCGTAGGAGTACAAGAATTTTTATAAAGTGACCAAGTAGTACGCGAGATTTCCGGACTCTGACTTTAAGTAAGGTTGCCAAGTAATGTGCGAATTCTTAGTAGTCTATGAATTTGTAAAGAGTGACAAATAAATACGCGAGATTTCCGGACTCTGGCTTTAAGTAAGGTGGCCAGGTAATGCGCGAATTCTGAGGAGTATGATAATTTTTATAAAGTGGCCAAGCAATACTCGAAATTTCCGTACTCTGACTTTAAGTAAGGTGGCCAAGTAATACGCGAATTCTTAGGAGTATAAGAATTTTTATAACGTAGCCAAGTAATGCGCGAGAATTCCGGACTCTGACTTTAAGTATGGTGATCAAGTAATGCGCGAGTTCAATGGACGTCAGGTTTTATATAAATACATATATGGCCTCGTAAAACGCGAGTTAAACGAAGTCTGTCTTGAAAAGAGTGGCCAAGTAATGCGCGAATTCTTAGGAGTTTATGAATTTTTATAACGTAGCCAAGTAGTGCGCGAGATTTCCGGACTCTGACTTTAAGTAAGGTGGCCAAGTAATGCCCGAGTTCTTAGGAGTTTAAGAATTATTATAAAGTGGCGAAATATTATGCTAGATTTTTGGACTCTGACTCAAAGAAAGGTGGCCAAGTAATGCGCCAATTCCTACTATTATAAGAATTTTTATAAAGTGACCAAATAATACGCGAGATTTCCGGACTCTGGCTTTAAGTAAGGGGGCCAGGTAATACGCGATTTCGTAGGAGTATAAGAATTTTTATAAAGTGACCAAGTAGTACGTGAGATTTCCGGACTCTGACTTTAAGTAAGGTGGCCAAGTAATGCGCTAGTTCTTAGGAGTTTAAGAATTTTTATAAAGTGGTCAAGTAATACGCAAGATTTCCGGACTCTGACTTTAAGTAAGGTGGTCAAGTAATAATCAAATTCATAGGAATATAAGAATTTTTTTTATAATGTTGTCAAGTAATACGCGAGATTTCGGACTCTGACTTTAAGTAAGGTGGCCAAGTAATGCGCGAATTCTTAGTAGTATAAGAATTTTTATAAACTGGCCAAGTAATACGCGAAATTTCCGTAATCTGACTTTAAGTAATGTGGCCATGTAATACGCCAATTCATAGGAGAGTAAGAATTTTTTTTTTATAAAGTGGCAAAGTAATACGCGAGATTTCCGAACTCTGGCTTTAAGTAAGGTGGCCAAGTAATGCGCGAATTCTTAGTAGTATAAGAATTTTTATAAAGTTGCCAAATATTACGTGAGATTTTCGGACTCTGATTTAAAGTAAGGTGGCAAAGTAAAGCGCGAATTCTGAGGAGTATGATAATTTTTATAAAGTGGCCAAGTAATACGCGAGATTTCCGAACTCTGGCTTTAAGTAAGGTGGCCAAGTAATACGCGGTTTCGTAGGAGTATAAGAATTTTTATAAAGTGGCCAAGTAATACGCGAGATTTCCGGACTCTGACTTTTAAATAAGGTGGACAAGTAATGCGCGAGATTTCCGGACTCTGACTTAAAGTAAGGCGGCAAAGTAAAGCACGAATTCTGAGGAGTATAAGAATTTTTATAAAGTTGCCAAATATTACGTGAGATTTTCGGACTCTGACTTAAAGTAAGGTGGCAAAGTAAAGCGCGAGAGTTCCGGACTCTGACTTAAAGTAATGTGTCCAAGTAATGCGGGAATTCTTTAGTAGTCTAAGAATATTTATAAAGTGGCCTACTAATACGCGAGATTTCCGGACTCTGTCTTTTAGTAAGGTGGCCAAGTAATACGCGATTTCGTAGGAGTATAAGAATTTTTTATAAAGTGGCCAAGTAATGCGCGAGATTTCCGTACTCAGAATCAAAGTAAGGTGGCTAAATAATGCGCCAATTCTTAGGAGTATAAGAATTTTTAAATAAAGTCGCAAAGTAACACGCGAGATTTCCGGACTCTGACTTAAAGTATGGTGGCCAAGTAATGCGCGAATTCTTAGGAGTATAAGAATTTTTATATAAAGTCGCCAAGTAATACCCGAGATTTCCGGACTCTGACTTAAAGTAAGGTGGACAAGTAATGCGCGAGATTTCCGTACTCAGAATCAAAGTAAGGTGGCTAAAATAATGCGCCAATTCTTAGGAGTATAAGAATTTTTAAATAAAGTCGCCAAGTAACACGCGAGATTTCCGGACTATGACTTAAAGTATGGAGGCCAAGTAATGCGCGAATTATTAGGAGTATAAGAATTTTTATATATAGTCGCCAAGTAATACCCGAGATTTCCGGACTCTGACTTAAAGTAAGGTGGACAAGTAATGCGCGAGAGTTCCGGACTCTGACTTAAAGTAAGACGGCAAAGTAAAGCGCGAATTCTGGAGGAGTATGATAATTTTCTTAAAGTGGCCAAGTAATACGCGAGATTTCCGAACTCTGGCTTTAAGTAAGGTGGCCAAGTAATACGCGGTTTCGTAGGAGTGCAAGAATTTTTATAAAGTGGCCAAGTAATACGCGAGATTTCCGGACGCTGACTCATTTTAAGGTGGCCAAGTAATGCGCGAGAGTTCCGGACTCTGACTTAAAGTAAGACGGCAAAGTAAAGCACGAATTCTGAGGAGTATGATAATTTTTATAAAGTGGCCAAGTAATACGCGAAATTTCCGTACTCTGACTTTAAGTAATGTGACCATGTAATACGTCAATTCATAGGAGTATCAGAATTTTTTTTTTATAAAGTGGCAAAGTAATAAGAGAGATTTCTCGACTCTGACTTAAAGTGAGGTGGCCAAGTAATGCGCGAGTTCTTAGGAGCATAAGAATTGTTATAAGGTGGACAAGTAACACGCGAGATTTCCGGAATCTGACTTTAAGTAAGGTGGACAAAGAATGCGCGATATCAATGGACCTCAGGTTTTAAATAAATACATAGGTGGCCTCGTAATACGCGAGATAAACGAAGTCTGTCCTGAAAAGAGTGGCCAAGTTATGCGCGAATTCTTAGTAGTCTAAGAATATTTATTAAGTGGCCAAGTAATGCGCGAGATTTCCGTACTCAGAATCAAAGTAAGGTGGCAAATAATGCGCGAATTCTTAGGAGTATAAGAATTTTTAAATAAATTCGCCAAGTAATACGCGAGATGTCCGGACTATTACTTAAAGTATGGAGGCCAAGTAATACGCGAATTCATAGGAGTATAAGAATTTTTTTTATAAAGTCGACAAGTAATACGCGAGATTTCCGAACTCTGACTTTAAGTAAGGTGATCAAGTAATGCGCGAGTTCATTGGACGTCAGGTTTGATATAAATACATAAGTGGCCTCGTAATACGCGAGTTAATCGAAGTCTGTCCTGAAAAGAGTTTTCCAGTAATGCGCGAATGCTTAGGAGTATAAGAATTTTTTTTATAAAGTAGCCAAGTAGCACGCGAGATTTCCGGACTCTGACTTTAAGTAATGTGTCCAAGTAATGCGGGAATTCTTAGTAGTCTAAGAATATTTATAAAGTGGCCTACTAATACGCGAGATTTCCGGACTCTGGCTTTAAGTAAGGTGGCCAAGTAATACGCGATTTCGTAGGAGTATAAGAATTTTTACAAAGTGGCCAAGTAATGCGCGAGATTTCCGTACTCAGAATCAAAGTAAGGTGGCTAAATAATGCGCCAATTCTTAGGAGTATAAGAATTTTTAAATAAAGTCGCCAAGTAATACGCGAGATTTCCGGACTATGACTTAAAGTATGGAGGCCAAGTAATGCGCGAATTCTTAGGAGTATAAGAATTTTTATATAAAGTCGCCAAGTAATACGCGAGATTTCCGTACTCCGACTTAAAGTAAGGTGGACAAGTAATACGCGGTTTCGTAGGAGTACAAGAATTTTTATAAAGTGGCCAAGTAAAACGCGAGATTTCCGGACGCTGACTCATTTTAAGGTGGCCAAGTAATGCGCTGATTCTTAGGAGTATGAGAATTTTAATAAAGTGGCCAAGTAATACACAAGATTTCCAGACTACGACATTAAGAAACGAGGCCAAGTAACACGCGAATTCATAGCAGTATGAGAATTTTAATAAAGATGCCATGTAATACGCGAGATTTCCGGACTCTGGCTTTAAGTAAGGTGGCCAAGTAATACGCGAGTTCATAGCAGTTTACGAATATTTATAAAGTGGCGAAGTAATGTGCGAGATTTCCGGATTCTGACTTGAAGTAAGGTGGCCAAGTAGCACGCGAGTTCAATAGACCTCAGGACAGATATCAATACATAAGTGGCCTCGTAATACGCGAGTTAAACGAAGTTTGTTCTGAAAAGAGTTGCCAAGTAGTGCGCTAATTCATAGGAGTATAAGAGTTTTTATAAAGTGGCCAAGTATTACGCGAGATTTCCGGACTCTGACTTTAAGTAAGGTGGCCCAATAATGCGCGAGATCAATGGACCTCAGATTTGATATAAATACATATGTGGCCTCGTAATACGCGAGATGAACGAAGTCTGCCCTAAAAAAGAGTGGTCAAGTAATGAGCGAATTCTCATGAGTATAAGAATTTTTATAAAAAGTCGCTAAGTAATACGCGAAATTTCGGGACTCTGACTCAAAGTAAGGTTCCCAAGTAATGCGCCAATTCCGAGCATTATAAGAATTATTATAAAGTGGCCAAATAATACGCGAGATTTCCGGACTCGGGCTTTAAGTAAGGTGGCCAGGTAATACGCGATTTCGTAGGAGTACAAGAATTTTTATAAAGTGACCAAGTAGTACGCGAGATTTCCGGACTCTGACTTTAAGTAAGGTTGCCAAGTAATGTGCGAATTCTTAGTAGTCTATGAATTTGTAAAGAGTGACAAATAAATACGCGAGATTTCCGGACTCTGGCTTTAAGTAAGGTGGCCAGGTAATGCGCGAATTCTGAGGAGTATGATAATTTTTATAACGTGGCCAAGCAATACTCGAAATTTCCGTACTCTGACTTTAAGTAAGGTGGCCAAGTAATACGCGAATTCTTAGGAGTATAAGAATTTTTATAACGTAGCCAAGTAATGCGCGAGAATTCCGGACTCTGACTTTAAGTAAGGTGATCAAGTAATGCGCGAGTTCAATGGACGTCAGGTTTTATATAAATACATATATGGCCTCGTAAAACGCGAGTTAAACGAAGTCTGTCTTGAAAAGAGTGGCCAAGTAATGCGCGAATTCTTAGGAGTTTATGAATTTTTATAACGTAGCCAAGTAATGCGCGAGATTTCCGGACTCTGACTTTAAGTAAGGTGGCCAAGTAATGCCCGAGTTCTTAGGAGTTTAATAATTATTATAAAGTGGCGAAATATTATGCTAGATTTTTGGACTCTGACTCAAAGAAAGGTGGCCAAGTAATGCGCCAATTCCTACTATTATAAGAATTTTTATAAAGTGACCAAATAATACGCGAGATTTCCGGACTCTGGCTTTAAGTAAGGGGGCCAGGTAATACGCGATTTCGTAGGAGTATAAGAATTTTTATAAAGTGACCAAGTAGTACGTGAGATTTCCGGACTCTGACTTTAAGTAAGGTGGCCAAGTAATGCGCTAGTTCTTAGGAGTTTAAGAATTTTTATAAAGTGGTCAAGTAATACGCAAGATTTCCGGACTCTGACTTTAAGTAAGGTGGTCAAGTAATAATCAAATTCATAGGAATATAAGAATTTTTTTTATAATGTTGTCAAGTAATACGCGAGATTTCGGACTCTGACTTTAAGTAAGGTGGCCAAGTAATGCGCGAATTCTTAGTAGTATAAGAATTTTTATAAACTGGCCAAGTAATACGCGAAATTTCCGTACTCTGACTTTAAGTAATGTGGCCATGTAATACGCCAATTCATAGGAGAGTAAGAATTTTTTTTTTATAAAGTGGCAAAGTAATACGCGAGATTTCCGAACTCTGGCTTTAAGTAAGGTGGCCAAGTAATGCGCGAATTCCTAGTAGTATAAGAATTTTTATAAAGTTGCCAAATATTACGTGAGATTTTCGGACTCTGACTTAAAGTAAGGTGGCAAAGTAAAGCGCGAATTCTGAGGAGTATGATAATTCTTATAAAGTGGCCAAGTAATACGCGAGATTTCCGAACTCTGGCTTTAAGTAAGGTGGCCAAGTAATACGCGGTTTCGTAGGAGTATAAGAATTTTTATAAAGTGGCCAAGTAATACGCGAGATTTCCGGACTCTGACTTTAAATAAGGTGGACAAGTAATGCGCGAGATTTCCGGACTCTGACTTAAAGGCAGGCGGCAAAGTAAAGCACGAATTCTGAGGAGTATAAGAATTTTTATAAAGTTGCCAAATATTACGTGAGATTTTCGGACTCTGACTTAAAGTAAGGTGGAAAAGTAAAGCGCGAATTCTGAGGATTATTATAATTTTTATAAAGTGTCCAAGTAATACGCGAGATTTCCGGACTCTGGCTTTATGTAAGGTGACCAAGTAATAAGCGATTTCATAGGAGTATAAGAATTTTTATAAAGTGGCCAAATAATCCGCGAGATTTCCGGACTCTGACTTTGGGTAAGGTGGACAAGTAATGCGCGAGATTTCCGGACTCTGACTCAAAGTAAGGTGGCAATGTAATGCGCGAATTCTTAGGAGTATGATAATTTTTATAAAGTGGCCAAGTAATACGCGAAATTTCCGTACTCTGACTTTAAGTAATGTGACCATGTAATACGCCAATTCATAGGAGTATCAGAATTTTTTTTTATAAAGTGGCAAAGTAATAAGAGAGATTTCTCGACTCTGACTTAAAGTGAGGTGGCCAAGTAATGCGCGAGTTCTTAGGAGCATAAGAATTGTTATAAGGTGGACAAGTAACACGCGAGATTTCCGGAATCTGACTTTAAGTAAGGTGGACAAAGAATGCGCGATATCAATGGACCTCAGGTTTTAAATAAATACATAGGTGGACTCGTAATACGCGAGATAAACGAAGTCTGTCCTGAAAAGAGTGGCCAAGTTATGCGCGAATTCTTAGTAGTCTAAGAATATTTATTAAGTGGCCAAGTAATGCGCGAGATTTCCGTACTCAGAATCAAAGTAAGGTGGCAAATAATGCGCGAATTCTTAGGAGTATAAGAATTTTTAAATAAAGTCGCCAAGTAATACGCGAGATTTCCGGACTATTACTTAAAGTATGGAGGCCAAGTAATACGCGAATTCATAGGAGTATAAGAATTTTTTTTATAAAGTAGCCAAGTAAAACGCGCAAGTTCCGGACTCTGACTCAAAGTAAGGTGGCAATATAATGCGCGAATTCTTAGGAGTATATGAATTTTTATATAAAGTCGACAAGTAATACGCGAGATTTCCGAACTCTGACTTTAAGTAAGGTGATCAAGTAATGCGCGAGTTCATTGGACGTTAGGTTTGATATAAATACATAAGTGGCCTCGTAATACGCGAGTTAATCGAAGTCTGTCCTGAAAAGTGTTTTCCAGTATTGCGCGAATGCTTAGGAGTATAAGAATTTTTTTTATAAAGTAGCCAAGTAGCACGCGAGATTTCCGGACTCTGACTTTAAGTAAGGTTGCCAAGTAATGTGCCAATTCTTAGAAGTATAAGAATTTTTATAACGTGGCCAAGTAATAGGGGAGATTTCCGGACTCTGACTTTAAGTAATGTGTCCATGTAATACGCCAATTCATAGGAGAGTAAGAATTTTTTCTTTTATAAAGTGGCAAAGTAATACGCGAGATTTCCGAACTCTGGCTTTAAGTAAGGTGGCCAAGTAATGCGCGAATTCTTAGTAGTCTAAGAATTTTCATATAAACTCGCCCAGTAATGCGCGAATTCTTAGAAGTATAAGAATTGTTATAAAGTAGCCAACTAATACGCGAGATTTCCGTACTCTGACTCAAAGTAAGGTGGCCAAGTAACGCGCGAATTCATAGGAGTATAACAATTTTTTATATAAAGTATCCAAGTAATACGCGCGACTTCCGGACTCTGACACAAAGTAAGGTGGCCATGTAATGCGCGAATTCTTAGGAGTATAAGAATTTTTATAAAGTTGCCAAATATTACGCGAGATTTTTGGACTCTGACTCAAAGAAAGGTGGCCAAGTAATGCGCCAATTCCTACTATTATAAGAATTTTTATAAAGTGACCAAATAATACGCGTGATTTCCGGACTCTGGCTTTAAGTAAGGGGGCCACGTAATACGCGATTTCGAAGGAGTATAAGAATTTTTATGAAGTGACCAAGTAGTACGTGAGATTTCCGGACTCTGACTTTAAATAAGGTGGACAAGTAATGCGCGAGATTTCCGGACTCTGACTTAAAGTAAGGCGGCAAAGTAAAGCACGAATTCTGAGGAGTATGATAATTTTTATAAAGTGGCCAAGTAATACGCGAAATTTCCGTACTCTGACTTTAAGTAATGTGACCATGTAATACGCCAATTCATAGGAGTATCAGAATTTTTTTTATAAAGTGGCAAAGTAATAAGAGAGATTTTTCGACTCTGACTTAAAGTGAGGTGGCCAAGTAATGCGCGAGTTCTTAGGAGCATAAAAATTGTTATAAGGTGGACAAGTAACACGCGAGATTTCCGGAATCTGACTTTAAGTAAGGTGGACAAAGAATGCGCGATATCAATGGACCTCAGGTTTTAAATAAATACATAGGTGGCCTCGTAATACGCGAGATAAACGAAGTCTGTCCTGAAAAGAGTGGCCAAGTTATGCGCGAATTCTTACTAGTCTAAGAATATTTATTAAGTGGCCAAGTAATGCGCGAGATTTCCGTACTCAGAATCAAAGTAAGGTGGCAAATAATGCGCGAATTCTTAAGAGTATAAGAATTTTTAAATAAAGTCGCCAAGTAATACGCGAGATTTCCGGACTATTACTTAAAGTATGGAGGCCAAGTAAAACGCGAATTCATAGGAGTATAAGAATTTTTTTTATAAAGTAGCCAAGTAAAACGCGCAAGTTCCGGACTCTGACACAAAGTAAGGTGGCAATGTAATGCGCCAATTCTTAGGAGTATATGAATTTTTATATAGATTCGACAAGTAATACGCGAGATTTCCGAACTCTGACTTAAAGTAAGACGGCAAAGTAAAGCGCGAATTCTGAGGAGTATGATAATTTTCTTAAAGTGGCCAAGTAATACGCGAGATTTCCGAACTCTGGCTTTAAGTAAGGTGGCCAAGTAATACGCGGTTTCGTAGGAGTACAAGAATTTTTATAAAGTGGCCAAGTAATACGCGAGATTTACGGACTCTGACTTTAAGTAATGTGTCCAAGTAATGCGGGAATTCTTAGTAGTCTAAGAATATTTATAAAGTGGCCCACTAATACGCGAGATTTCCGGACTCTGGCTTTAAGTAAGGTGGCCAAGTAATACGCGATTTCGTAGGAGTATAAGAATTTTTATAAAGTGGCCAAGTAATGCGCGAGATTTCCGTACTCGGAATCAAAGTAAGGTGGCTAAATAATGCGCCAATTCTTAGGAGTATAAGAATTTTTAATTAAAGTCGCCAAGTAATACGCGAGATTTCCGGACTATGACTTAAAGTATGGAGGCCAAGTAATGCGCGAATTCTTAGGAGTATAAGAATTTTTATATAAAGTCGCCAAGTAATATGCGAGATTTCCGGACTCCGACTTAAAGTAAGGTGGACAAGTAATGCGCGAGAGTTCCGGACTCTGACTTAAAGTAAGACTGCAAAGTAAAGCGCGAATTCTGAGGAGTATGATAATTTTCTTAAAGTGGCCAAGTAATACGCGAGATTTCCGAACTCTGGCTTTAAGTAAGGTGGCCAAGTAATGCGCGGTTTCGTAGGAGTACAAGAATTTTTATAAAGTGGCCAAGTAATACGCGAGATTTCCGGACTCTGACTTTAAGTAATGTGGCCATGTAATACGCCAATTCATCGGAGTATAAGAATTTTTTTTTTTATAAAGTGGCAAAGTAATACGCGAGATTTCTGGACTATGACTTTAAGTAAGGTGGCCAAGTAATGAGCGATTTCGTAGTAGTCTAAGAATTTTTATAAAGTGGCCAAGTAATACGCGAGATTTCCCTACTCTGACTTTAAGTAATGTGGCCATGTAATACGCCAATTCATAGGAGTATAACAATTTTTATTTTATGAATTGGCAAAGTAATACGCGAGATTTCTGGATTCTGACTTAAAGTAAGGTGGCCAAGTAATGCGGGAATTCATAGTAGTCTAAGAATATGTATTAAGTGGCCAAGTAATGCGCGAGATATCCGTACTGAGAATCAAAGTAAGGTGGCAAATAATGCGCGAATTCTTAGGAGTATAAGAATTTTTAAATAAAGTAGCCAAGTAATACGCGAGATTTCCGGACTATTACTTAAAGTATGGAGGCCAAGTAATACGCGTATTCATAGGAGTATAAGAATTTTTTTTATAAAGTAGCCAAGTAATACGCGCAAGTTCCGCACTCTGACACAAAGTAAGGTGGCAATGTAATGCGCGAATTCTTAGGAATATATGAATTTTTATATAAAGTCGCCAAGTAATACGCGAGATTTCCGGACTCTGACTCAAAGTAAGGTGGCCAAGTAGCAATCGAGTTCAATAGACCTCAGGACAGATATCAATAAATAAGTGGCCTCGTAATACTCGAGTTAAACGAAGTTTGTTCTGAAAATGAGTGGCCAAGTAATGCGCGAATTCTCAGGAGTATAAGAATTTTTATAAAAAGTCGCCAACTAATACGCGAGATTTCCGTACTCTGACCCAAAGTAAGGTGGCCAAGTAACGCGCGAATTCATAGGAGTATAACAATTTTTTATATAAAGTATCCAAGTAATACGCGCGACTTCCGGACTCTGACACAAAGTAAGGTGGCAATGTAATGCGCGAATTCTTAGGAGTATAAGAATTTTTATAAAGTGGCCAAGTAATACGCGAGATTTCCGGAATCTGACCTTAAGTAAGGTGGCCAAATAATGCGCGAGATCAATGGACCTCAGGTTTGATATAAATACATAGGTGGCCTCGTAATACGCGAGTTAAACGAAGTCTGTCCTGAAAAGAGTGACCAAGTTATGCGCGAATTCTCAGGAGTATAAGAATTATTATACAAAGTCGCCAAGTAATACGCAAGATTTCCGGACTATGACTTTAAGTAAGGTTGGCAAAGTAAAGCGCGAATTCATAGCAGTTTACGAATATTTATAAAGTGGCCAAGTAATGTGCGAGATTTCCGGACTCCGACTTCAAGTAAGGTGGCCAAGTAGCAGGCGAGTTCAATAGACCTCAGGTCAGATATCAATACATAAGTGGCCTCGTAATACTCGAGTTAAACGATGTTTGTTCTGAAATGAGTGGCCAAGTAATGCGCTAATTCTTAGGAGCATAAGAATTTTTATAAAGTGGCCAAGTATTACGCGAGATTTCCGGACTCTGACTTTACGTAAGGTGGCCAAATAATGCGCGAGTTCAATCGACCTCAGGATTGATATCAATACATAAGTGGCCTCGTAATACTCGAGTTAAACGAAGTCTGTCCTGCAAAGATTGACCAAGTTATGCGCGAATTCTTAGGACTATAAGAATTATTATAAAGTGGCCAAATAAAAAGACAGATTTCCGGACTCTGACTCAAAGAAAGGTGGCCAAGTAATGCGCGAATTCTTAGCAGTATGGGATTTTTATAAAGTTGCCAAGTAATCCGCGAGATTTCCGGACTCTGACTTTAAATAAGTTTCCCAAGTAATGCGCGAATTCTTAGGGTTATAAGAATTATCATAAAGTGGCCAAATAATACGCGTGATTTCCGGACTCTGACTCAATTTAAGGTGGCCAAGTAATGCGCTGATTCTTAGGAGTATGAGAATTTTAATAAAGTTGCCAAGTAATACACAAGATTTCCGGACTACGACATTAAGAAACGATGCCAAGTAACACGCGAATTCATAGCAATATGAGAATTTTTATAAAGATGACAAGTAATACGCGAGATTTCCGGACTCTGGGTCAAAGTAAGGTGGCCAAGTAATGCGCGAATTCTTAGGATTATAAGAATTTTTATATAAAATGGCAAAGAAATACGCGAGATTTCCGGACTCTGACTTCAAGTAAGGTGGCCAAGTAACCCGCGAGTTCTATAGACCTCAGGAATGATATAAATACATAAGTGGCCTCGTAATACGCGAGTTAAACGAAGTCTGTCCTGAAAATGTGGCCAAGTAATGGGCTAATTCTTAGAAGTATAAGAATTATTATAAAGTGGTCAAGTAATATGCGAGATTTCCGGACTCTGTCTCAATTTAAGGTGGCCAAGTAATGCGCTGATTCTTAGGAGTATGAGAATTTTAATAAAGTGTCCAAGTAATACACAAGATTTCCGGACTACGACATTAAGAAACGAGGCCAAGTAACACGCGAATTCATAGCAGTATGAGAATTTTTATAAAGATGACAAGTAATACGCGAGATTTCCGGACTCTGGCTTTAAGTAAGGTGGCCAAGTTATCCGCGAATTCTTAGGATTATAAGAATTTTTATAAAGTGACCAAGTAGTACGCGAGATTTCCGGACTCTGACTTTAAGTAAGGTTCCCAAGTAATGCGCGAATTCTTAGTAGTCTATGAATTTGTAAAGAGTGACAAAGAAATACGCGAGATTTCCGGACTCTGGCTTTAAGTATGGTGGCCAAGTAATGCGCGAGTTCTTAGGAGTATAAGAATTTTTATAAAGTGGCCAAGTAATGCGCGAGATTTCCGGACTCTGACTTTATGTAAGGTGGCCAAGTAATACGCGAATTCTTAAGAGTATAAGAATTGTTATAAAGTGGCCAAGTAATGCGCGAGATTTCCGTACTCTGACTTTAAGTAAGGTGGCCAAGTAATGCGCGAGATCTTAGGAGTATACGAATAGTATTATAAGAATTATTATAAAGTGGCCAAATAATACGCGAGATGTCCGGACTCGGGCTTTAAGTAAGGTGGCCAGGTAATACGCGATTTCGTAGGAGTATAAGAATTTTTATAATGTGACCAAGTAGTACGCGAGATTTCCGGACTCTGACTTTAAGTAAGGTTGCCAAGTAATGCGCGAATTCTTAGTAGTCTATGAATTTGTAAAGAGTGACAAATAAATACGCGAGATTTCCGGACTCTGGCTTTAAGTAAGGTGGCCAGGTAATGCGCGAATTCTGAGGAGTATGATAATTTTTATAAAGTGGCAAAGCAATACGCGAAATTTCCGTACTCTGACTTTAAGTAAGGTGGCCAAGTAATACGCGAATTCTTAGGAGTATAAGAATTTTTATAACGTGGCCAAGTAATGCGCGAGAATTCCGGACTCTGACTTTATGTAAGGTGGCCAAGTAATGCGCGAATTCATAGGAGTATACGAATAGTATTATAAGAATTATTATAAAGTGGCCAAATAATACGCGAGATGTCCGGACTCGGGCTTTAAGTAAGGTGGCCAGGTAATACGCGATTTCGTAGGAGTATAAGAATTTTTATAATGTGACCAAGTAGTACGCGAGATTTCCGGACTCTGACTTTAAGTAAGGTTGCCAAGTAATGCGCGAATTCTTAGTAGTCTATGAATTTGTAAAGAGTGACAAATAAATACGCGAGATTTCCGGACTCTGGCTTTAAGTAAGGTGGCCAGGTAATGCGCGAATTCTGAGGAGTATGATAATTTTTATAAAGTGGCCAAGCACTACGCGAAATTTCCGTACTCTGACTTTAAGTAAGGTGGCCAAGTATTGCGCGAATTCTTAGGAGAATAAGCATTTATATAAAGTGGCCAAGTAATGCGCGAGAATTCCGGACTCTGACTGTAAGTAAGGTGGACCAGTAATGCGCGAATACTTAGGAGTATACGAATAGTATTATAAGAATTATTATAAAGTGGCCAAATAATACGCGAGATTTCCGGACTCGGGCTTTAAGTAAGGTGGCCAGGTAATACGCGATTTCGTAGGAGTATAAGAATTTTTATAATGTGACCAAGTAGTACGCGAGATTTCCGGACTCTGACTTTAAGTAAGGTTGCCAAGTAATGCGCGAATTCTTAGTAGTCTATGAATTTGTAAAGAGTGACAAATAAATACGCGAGATTTCCGGACTCTGGCTTTAAGTAAGGTGGCCAGGTAATGCGCGAATTTTGAGGAGTATGATAATTTTTATAAAGTGGCAAAGCAATACGCGAAATTTCCGTACTCTGACTTTAAGTAAGGTGGCCAAGTAATACGCGAATTCTTAGGAGTATAAGAATTTTTATAACGTGGCCAAGTAATGCGCGAGAATTCCGGACTCTGACTTTATGTAAGGTGGCCAAGTAATGCGCGAATTCTTAGTAGTCTATGAATTTGTAAAGAGTGACAAATAAATACGCGAGATTTCCGGACTCTGGCTTTAAGTAAGGTGGCCAGGTAATGCGCGAATTCTGAGGAGTATGATAATTTTTATAAAGTGGCCAAGCAATACGCGAAATTCCCGTACTCTGACTTTAAGTAAGGTGGCCAAGTAATACGCGAATTCTTAGGAGTATAAGAATTTTTATAAAGTGGCCAAGTAATGCGCGAGAATTCCGGACTCTGACTTTATGTAAGGTGGCCAAGTAATGCGCGAATACTTAGGAGTATACGAATAGTATTATAAGAATTATTATAAAGTGGCCAAATAATACGCGAGATTTCCGGACTCGGGCTTTAAGTAAGGTGGCCAGGTAATACGCGGTTTCGAAGGAGTATAAGAATTTTTATAATGTGGCCAAGTAATACGCGAGATTTCCGGACTCTGACTTTAAATAAGGTGGACAAGTAATGCGCGAGATTTCCGGACTCTGACTTAAAGTAAGGCGGCAAAGTAAAGCACGAATTCTGAGGAGTATGATAATTTTTATAAAGTGGCCAAGTAATACGCGAAATTTCCGTACTCTGACTTTAAGTAATGTGACCATGTAATACGCCAATTCATAGGAGTATCAGAATTTTTTTTTTTATAAAGTGGCAAAGTAATAAGAGAGATTTCTCGACTCTGACTTAAAGTGAGGTGGCCAAGTAATGCGCGAGTTCTTAGGAGCATAAGAATTTTTATAAAGTGGCCAAGTAATACGCGAAATTTCCGTATTCTGACTTTAAGTAATGTGGCCATGTAATAGGCCAATTCATAGGAGAATAAGAAGTTTTTTTTATAAAGTGGCAAAGTAATACACGAGATTTCCGAACTCTGGCTTTAAGTAAGGTGGCCAAGTAATGCGCGAATTCTTAGTAGTCTAAGAATTTTTATATAAAGTCGCCAAGTAATGCGCGAATTCTTAGAAGTATAAGAATTGTTATAAAGTAGCCAACTAATACGCGAGATTTTCGTACTCTGACTCAAAGTAAGGTGGCCAAGTAACGCGCGAATTCATAGGAGTATAACAATTTTTTATATAAAGTATCCAAGTAATACGCGCGACTTCCGGACTCTGACACAAAGTAAGGTGGCAATGTAATGCGCGAATTCTTAGGAGTATAAGAATTTTTATAAAGTTGCCAAATATTACGTGAGATTTTCGGACTCTGACTTAAAGTAAGGTGGCAAAGTAAAGCGCGAATTCTGAGGAGTATAAGAATTTTTTTTATAAAGTAGCCAAGTAAAACGCGCAAGTTCCGGACTCTGACTTTAAGTAAGGTGATCAAGTAATGCGCGAGTTCATTGGACGTCAGGTTTGATATAAATACATAAGTGGCCTCGTAATACGCGAGTTAATCGAAGTCTGTCCTGAAAAGAGTTTTCCAGTAATGCGCGAATGCTTAGGAGTATAAGAATTTTTTTTATAAAGTAGCCAAGTAGCACGCGAGATTTCCGGACTCTGACTTTAAGTAATGTGTCCAAGTAATGCGGGAATTCTTAGTAGTCTAAGAATATTTATAAAGTGGCCTACTAATACGCGAGATTTCCGGACTCTGGCTTTAAGTAAGGTGGCCAAGTAATACGCGATTTCGTGAGGAGTATAAGAATTTTTATAAAGTGGCCAAGTAATGCGCGAGATTTCCGTACTCTGACTTTAAGTAATGTGAACATGTAATACGCCAATTCATAGGAGTATCAGAATTTTTTTTTATAAAGTGGCAAAGTAATAATGGAGATTTCTCGACTCTGACTTAAAGTGAGGTGGCCAAGTAATGCGCGAGTTCTTAGGAGCATAAGAATTGTTATAAGGTGGACAAGTAACACGCGAGATTTCCGGAATCTGACTTTAAGTAAGGTGGACAAAGAATGCGCAATATCAATGGACCTCAGGTTTTAAATAAATACATAGGTGGCCTCGTAATACGCGAGATAAACGAAGTCTGTCTTGAAAAGAGTGGCCAAGTTATGCGCGAATTCTTAGTAGTCTAAGAATATTTATTAAGTGGCCAAGTAATGCGCGAGATTTCCGTACTCAGAATCAAAGTAAGGTGGCAAATAATGCGCGAATTCTTAGGAGTATAAGAATTTTTAAATAAAGTCGCCAAGTAATACGCGAGATTTCCGGACTATTACTTAAAGTATGGAGGCCAAGTAAAACGCGAATTCATAGGAGTATAAGAACCCTTTTTTTATAAAGTAGCCAAGTAAAACGCGCAAGTTCCGGACTCTGACTTTAAGTAAGGTGATCAAGTAATGCGCGAGTTCATTGGACGTCAGGTTTGATATAAATACATAAGTGGCCTCGTAATACGCGAGTTAATCGAAGTCTGTCCTGAAAAGAGTTTTCCAGTAATGCGCGAATGCTTAGGAGTATAAGAATTTTTTTATAAAGTAGCCAAGTAGCAGGCGAGATTTCCGGACTCTGACTTTAAGTAATGTGTCCAAGTAATGCGGGAATTCTTAGTAGTCTAAGAATATTTATAAAGTGGCCTACTAATACGCGAGATTTTCGGACTCTGGCTTTAAGTAAGGTGGCCAAGTAATACGCGATTTCGTAGGAGTATAAGAATTTTTATAAAGTGGCCAAGTAATGCGCGAGATTTCCGTACTCAGAATCAAAGTAAGGTGGCAAAATAATGCACCAATTCTTAGGAGTATAAGAATTTTTAAATAAAGTCGCCAAGTAATACGCGAGATTTCCGGACTATGACTTAAAAGTATGGAGGCCAAGTAATGCGCGAATTCTTAGGAGAATAAGAATTTTATATAAAGTCGCCAAGTAATACGCGAGATTTCCGGACTCCGACTTAAAAATTAAGGTGGACAAGTAAATGCGCGGAGAGTTCCGGACTCTTGACTTAAAGTAAGACGGCAAAATGAAGGCCGCGAATTCTGGAGGAGTATGATAATTTTCTTAAAGTGGCCAAGTAATACGCGAGATTTCCGAACTCCTGGCTTTAAGTAAGGTGGCCAAGTAATACGCGGTTTCGTAGGAGTACACAAGAATTTTTATAAAGTGGCCAAGTAATACGCGAGATTTCCGGACTCTGACTCATTTTAAGGTGGCCAAGTAATGCGCTGATTCTTAGGAGTATGAGAATTTTAATAAAGTGGCCAAGTAATACACAAGGATTTCCAGACTACGACATTAGTTAGAAACGAGGCCAAGTAACACGCGAATTCATAGCAGTATGAGAATTTTAATAAAGATGCCAAGTAATACGCGAGATTTCCGGACTCTGGCTTTAAGTAAGGTGGCCAAGTCATACGCGAGTTCATAGCGCAGTTTACGAATATTTATAAAGTGGCCAAGTAATGTGCGAGATTTCCGGATTCTGACTTGAAGTAAGGTGGCCAAGTAGCACGCGAGTTCAATAGACCTCAGGACAGATATCAATACATAAGTGGCCTCGTAATACGCGAGTTAAACGAAGTTTGTTCTGAAAAGAGTTGCCAAGTAGTGCGCTAATTCATAGGAGTATAAGAGTTTTTATAAAGTGGCCAAGTATTATGCGAGATTTCCGGACTCCTGACTTTAAGTAAGGTGGCCCAATAATGCGCGAGATCAATGGACCTCAGATTTGATATAAATACATGATGTGGCCTCTGTAATACGCGAGTTAAACGAAAAAATCTGTCCTGGAAAAGAGTGGACCAAGTTATGAGCGAATTCTCATGAGTATAAGAATTTTTATAAAAAGTCACCAAGTATTATACGCGAGATTTCCGGACTCTGACTCAAAAGTAAGGTTCCCAAGTAATGCGCCAATTCCTAGTATTATAAGAATTATTATAAAGTTGCCAAATAATACGCGAGATTTCCGGACTCTGACTCAAAGTAAGGTGGCCAAGTAATGCGCGAATTGTTAGGAGTATAAGAATTATTATAAAGTGGCGAAATATTACGCTAGATTTCCGGACTCTGACTTTTAAGTAAGGTGGCCAAATAATGCGGCGAGTTCAATGGACCTCTGTTTTGATATAAATACTTAGGTGGCCTCGTAATACGCGGCTGGTTGAACGAAGTCTGCCCTAAAAAGAGTGGTCAAGTAATGAGCCAATTCTCATGAGTATAAGAATTTTTATAAAAAGTCGCTAGAAGTAATACGCGAAATTTCGGGACTCTGAGCTCAAAGTAAGGTTCCCAAGTAATGCGCCAATTCCGAGTATTATAAGAATTATTATAAAGTGGCCAAATAATACGCGAGATTTCCGGACTCGGGCTTTAAGCTGGCAAAGGTGGCCAGGTAATACGCGATTTCGTAGGAGTACAAGAATTTTTATAAAGTGACCAAGTAGTACGCGAGATTTCCGGACTCTCTGACTTTAAGTAAGGTTGCCAAGTAATGTGCGAATTCTTAGTAATCTATGAATTTGTAAAGAGTGACAATTTAAATACGCGAGATTTCCGGACTCTGGCTTTAAGTAAGGTGGCCAGTGCTAATGGCCGCGTAATTCTGAGTGAGTATGATAATTTTTATAAAGTGGCCGAGCAATACGCAGAAATTTCTGTACTCTGACTTTAAGTATGGAGGCCAAGTAATGCGGCGAATTCTTAGGGAGAAATAAGAATTTTTATATAAAGTCGCCAAGTAATACGCGAGATTTCCGGACTCCGAGCTTAAAGTAAGGTGGACAAGTAATGCGCGAGAGTTCCGGACTCTGACTTAAAGTAAGACGGCAAAATGAAGCGCGAATTCTGAGGAGTATGATAATTTTCCTTAAAGTGGCCAAGTAATACGCGAGATTTCCGAACTCTGGCTTTAAGTAAAGTGTACCAAGCTAATACGCGGTTTCGTAGGAGTACGAAGAATTTTTATAAAGTGGCCAAGTCAATACGCGAGATTTCCGGACTCTGACTCATTTTTAAGGTGTGGCCAAGTAATGCGCTGATTCTTAGGAGTATGAGAATTTTAATAAAGTGTGGGCCAAGTAATACACAAGATTTCCAGACTACGACATTAAGAAACGAGGCCAAGTAACACGCGAATTCATAGCAGTATGAGAATTTTAATAAAGATGCCAAGTAATACGCGAGATTTCCGGACTCTGGCTTTAAGTAAGGTGGCCAAGTCATACGCGAGTTCATAGCAGTTTACGAATATTTATAAAGTGGCCAAGTAATGTGCGAGATTCTCCGGATTCTTGACTTGGAAGTAAGGTGGCCAAGTAGCACGCGAGTTCGGCTAATAGACCTCAGGAGCAGATATCAATATGAATAAGTGGCTCTCGTAATACGCGAGTTAAACGAAGTTTGTTCTGAAAAGCAGTTACCAAGTAGTGCGCTAATTCATAGGAGTATAAGAGTTTTTATAAAGTGGCCAAGTATTACGTGCGAGGATTTCCGGACTCTGACTTTAAGTAAGGCGGCCCAATAATGCGCGAGATCAATGGACCTCAGGGATTTGATAGTAAATACATATGTGGCCTCGTAATACGCGAGTTAAACGAAGTCTGTCCTGAAAAAAAGAGTGGACCAAGTTATGAGCGAATTCTCATGAGTATAAGAATTTTTATAAAAAGTCTCACCAAGTAATACGCGAGATTTCCGGACTCTGACTCAAAGTAAGGTTCCTGCAAGTAATGCGCCAATTCCTAGTATTATAAGAATTATTATAAAAGTCGCCAAATAATACGCGAGATTTCCGGACTTCTGACTCAAAGTAAGGTGGCCAAGTAATGCGCGAATTTTTAGGAGTATAAGAATTATTATAAAGTGGCGAAATATTACGCTAGATTTCCGGACTCTGACTTATACAGTAAGGTGGCCAAATAATGCGCGAGTTCAATGGACCTCTGTTTTGATATAAATACTTAGGTGGCCTCGTAATACGCGGGTTGAACGAAGTCTGCCCTAAAAAGAGTGGTCAAGTAATGAGCCAATTCTCATGAGTATAAGAATTTTTATAAAAAGTCGCTAAGTAATACGCGAAATTTCGGGACTCTGACTCAAAGTAAGTGTTCCCAAGTAATGCGCCAATTCCGAGTATTATAAGAATTATTATAAAGTGGCCAAATAATACGCGAGATTTCCGGACTCGGGCTTTAAGTAAGGTGGCCAGGTAATACGCGATTTCGTAGGAGTACAAGAATTTTTATAAAGTGACCAAGTAGTACGCGAGATTTCCGGACTCTGACTTTAAGTAAGGTTGCCAAGTAATGTGCGAATTCTTAGTAATCTATGAATTTCTAAAGAGTGACAATTAAATACGCGAGATTTCCGGACTCTGGCTTTAAGTAAGGTGGCCAGGTAATGCGCGAATTCTGAGGAGGTTATGATAATTTTTATAAAGTGGCCGAGCAATACGCGAAATTTCTGTACTCTGACTTTTAAGTAAGGTGGCCAAGTAATACGCCATGAATTTCTTAGGAGTATAAGAATTTTTATAACGTAGCCAAGTAATGCGCGAGAATTCCGGACTCTGACTTTAAGTAAGGTGATCAAGTAATGCGCGAGTTCAATGGACGTCAGGTTTTATATAAATACATATATGGCCTCGTAAAAACGCGAGTTAAACGAAGTCTGTTCTTGAAAAGAGTGGCCAAGTAATACGCGAGATTTCCGGACCTCTGACTTTAAATAAGGTGGACAAGTAATGCGCGAGATTTCCGGATCTCCTGACTTAAAGTAAGGCGGCAAAGTAAAGCACGAATTCTGAGGAGTATGATAATTTTTTATAAAGTGGCCAAGTAATACGCGAAATTTCCATTAGTACTCTGACTTTAAGTAATGTGACCATGTAATACGTCAATTCATAGGAGTATCAGAATTTTTTTTTTATAAAGTGGCAAAGTAATAAGAGAGATTTCTCGCACTCTCGACTTAAAGTGAGGTGGCCAAGTAATGCGCGAATTCTTAGGAGTATAAGGAATTTTTATAACGTAGCCAAAGTAATGCGCGAGAATTCCGGACTCTGACTTTACGTAAGGTGATCAAGTAATGCGCGAGTTCAATGGACGTCAGGTTTTATATAAATACATATATGGCCTCGTAAAACGCGAGATTAAACGAAGTCTGTCTTGAAAAGAGTGGCCAAGTAATGCGCGAACTCTTAGGAGTTTATGAATTTTTATAAAGTAGCCAAGTAATGCGCGCGAGATTTCCGGACTCTGACTTTAAGTAAGGTGGCCAAGTAATGCCCGAGTTCTTAGGAGTTTAAGAATTATTATAAAGTGGCGACATATTATGCTAGATTTTTGGACTCTTGACTCAAAGAAAGTGTGGCCAAGTAATGCGCCAATTCCTACTATTATAAGAATTTTTATAAAGTGACCAAATAATACGCGAAGGATTCCGGACTCTGGCTTTAAGTAAGGGGGCCAGGTAATACGCGATTTCGTAGGAGTATAAGAATTTTTATAAAGTGACCAAGTAGTACGTGAGATTTCCGGACTCTGACTTTAAGTAAGGTGGCCAAGTAATGCGCTAGTTCTTAGGAGTTTAAGAATTTTTATAAAGTGGTCAAGTAATACGCAAGATTTCCGGACTCTGACTTTAAGTAAGGTGGTCAAGTAATAATCAAATTCATAGGAATATAAAGAATTTTTTTATAATGTTGTCAAGTAATACGCGAGATTTCGGACTCTGACTTTAAGTAAGGTGGCCAAGTAATGCGCGAATTCTTAGTAGTATAAGAATTTTTATAAAGTGGCCAAGTAATACGCGAAATTTCCGTACTCTGACTTTAAGTAATGTGGCCATGTAATACGCCAATTCATAGGAGAGTAAGAATTTTTTTTTATAAAGTGTATCAAAGTAATACGCGAGATTTCCGAACTCTGGCTTTTAAGTAAGGTGGCCAAGTAATGCGCGAATTCTTAGTAGTCTTAGAATTTTCATATAAACTCGCCCAGTAATGCGCGAATTCTTAGAAGTATAAGAATTGTTATAAAGTAGCCAACTAATACGCGAGATTTCCCGTACTCTGACTCAAAGTAAGGTGGCCAAGTAACGCGCGAATACATAGGAGTATAAACAATTTTTTATATAAAGTATCCAAGTAATACGCGCGACTTCCGGACTCTGACACAAAGTAAGGTGGCAATGTAATGCGCGAATTCTTAGGGAGTATAAGAATTTTTATAAAGTTGCCAAATATTACGTGAGATTTTCGGACTCTGACTTAAAGTAAGGTGGCAAAGTAAAGCGCGAATTCTGAGGAGTATGATAATTTTTATAAAAGTGGCCAAGTACATACGCGAGATTTCCGAACTCTGGCTTTAAGTAAGGTGGCCAAGTAATACGCGGTTTCGTAGGAGTATAAGAATTTTTATAAAGTGGCGTCAAGTAATACGCGAGATTTCCGGACTCTGACTTTAAATAAGGTGGACAAGTAATGCGCGAGATTTCGAGACTCTGACTTAAAGTAAGGCGGCAAAGTAAAGCACGAATTCTGAGGAGTATGATAATTTTTATAAAGTGGCCAAGTAATACGCGATATTTCCGTACTCTGACTTTAAGTAATGTGACCATGTAATACGTCAATTCATAGGAGTATCAGAATTTTTTTTTTATAAAGTGGCAAAGTAATAAGAGAGATTTCTCGACTCTGACTTAAAGTGAGGTGGCCAAGTAATGCGCGAGTTCTTAGGAGCATAAGAATTGTTATAAGGTGGACAAGTAACACGCGAGATTTCCGGAATCTGACTTTAAGTAAGGTGGACAAAGAATGCGCGATATCAATGGACCTCAGGTTTTAAATAAATACATAGGTGGCCTCGTAATACGCGAGATAAACGAAGTCTGTCCTGAAAAGAGTGGCCAAGTTATGCGCGAATTCTTAGTAGTCTAAGAATATTTATTAAGTGGCCAAGTAATGCGCGAGATTTCCGTACTCAGAATCAAAGTAAGGTGGCAAATAATGCGCGAATTCTTAGGAGTATAAGAATTTTTAAATAAAGTCGCCAAGTAATACGCGAGATGTCCGGACTATTACTTAAAGTATGGAGGCCAAGTAATACGCGAATTCATAGGAGTATAAGAATTTTTTTATAAAGTAGCCAAGTAAAACGCGCAAGTTCCGGACTCTGACACAAAGTAAGGTGGCAATGTAATGCGCGAATTCTTAGGAGTATATAAATTTTTATATAAAGTCGACAAGTAATACGCGAGATTTCCGTACTCTGACTTTAAGTAAGGTGATCAAGCAATGCGCGAGTTCATTGGACGTCAGGTTTGATATAAATACATAAGTGGCCTCGTAATACGCGAGTTAATCGAAGTCTGTCCTGAAAAGAGTTTTCCAGTAATGCGCGAATGCTTAGGAGTATAAGAATTTTTTTTATAAAGTAGCCAAGTAGCACGCGAGATTTCCGGACTCTGACTTTAAGTAATGTGTCCAAGTAATGCGGGAATTCTTAGTAGTCTAAGAATATTTATAAAGTGGCCTACTAATACGCGAGATTTCCGGACTCTGGCTTTAAGTAAGGTGGCCAAGTAATACGCGATTTCGTAGGAGTATAAGAATTTTTATAAAGTGGCCAAGTAATGCGCGAGATTTCCGTACTCAGAATCAAGTAAGGTGGCTAAATAATGCGCCAATTCTTAGGAGTATAAGAATTTTTAAATAAAGTCGCCAAGTAATACGCGAGATTTGCGGACTATGACTTAAAGTATGGAGGCCAAGTAATGCGCGAATTCTTAGGAGTATAAGAATTTTTATATAAAGTCGCCAAGTAATACGCGAGATTTCCGGACTCCGACTTAAAGTAAGGTGGACAAGTAATGCGCGAGAGTTCCGGACTCTGACTTAAAGTAAGACGGCAAAGTAAAGCGCGAATTCTGAGGACTATGATAATTTTCTTAAAGTGGCTAAGTAATACGCGAGATTTCCGAACTCTGGCTTTAAGTAAGGTGGCCAAGTAATACGCGGTTTCGTAGGAGTACAAGAATTTTTATAAAGTGGCCAAGTAATACGCGAGATTTCCGGACGCTGACTCATTTTAAGGTGGCCAAGTAATGCGCTGATTCTTAGGAGTATGAGAATTTTAATAAAGTGGCCAAGTAATACACAAGATTTCCAGACTACGACATTAAGAATCGAGGCCAAGTAACACGCGAATTCATAGCAGTATGAGAATTTTAATAAAGATGCCAAGTAATACGCGAGATTTCCGGACTCTGGCTTTAAGTAAGGTGGCCAAGTAATACGCGAGTTCATAGCAGTTTACGAATATTTATAAAGTGGCCAAGTAATGTGCGAGATTTCCGGATTCTGACTTGAAGTAAGGTGGCCAAGTAGCACGCGAGTTCAATAGACCTCAGGACAGATATCAATACATAAGTGGCCTCGTAATACGCGAGTTAAACGAAGTCTGTCCTGAAAAGAGTGGACAAGTAATGCGCGAATTCTTAGGAGTATAAGAATTATTATAAAGTGGCCAAGTAATACGCGAGATTTCCGGACTCTGACTCAAAGTAAGGTGGCCAAGTAATGCGCGAATTCTTAGCAGTATGAGAATTTTAATAAAGCGGCCAAGTAATACGCAAGATTTCCGGACTATGACTTTAAGTAAGGTTGCCAAGTAATACTCGAGTTCATAGCAGTTTACGAATTTTTATAAAGTGGCCAAGTAGTACGCGAGATTTCCGGACTCTGACTTTAAGTAAGGTGGCCAAGTAATACGCGAGATCAATGGACCTCAGATTTGATATAAATACATATGTGGCCTCGTAATACGCGAGTTAAACGAAGTCTGTCCTGAAAAGAGTGACCAAGTTATGAGCGAATTCTCATGAGTATAAGAATTTTTATAAAAAGTCACCAAGTAATACGCGAGATTTCCGGACTCTGACTCAAAGTAAGGTTCCCAAGTAATGCGCCAATTCCTAGTATTATAAGAATTATTATAAAGTCGCCAAATAATACGCGAGATTTCCGGACTCTGACTCAAAGTAAGGTGGCCAAGTAATGCGCGAATTTTTAGGAGTATAAGAATTATTATAAAGTGGCGAAATATTACGGTAGATTTCCGGACTCTGACTTTAAGTAAGGTGGCCAAATAATGCGCGGGTTCAATGGACCTCTGTTTTGATATAAATACTTAGGTGGCCTCGTAATACGCGAGTTGAACGAAGTCTGCCCTAAAAAGAGTGGTCAAGTAATGAGCGAATTCTCATGAGTATAATAATTTTTATAAAAAGTCGCTAAGTAATACGCGAAATTTCGGGACTCTGACTCAAAGTAAGGTTCCCAAGTAATGCGCCAATTCCGAGTATTATAAGAATTATTAAAAAGTGGCCAAATAATACGCGAGATTTCCGGACTCGGGCTTTAAGTAAGGTGGCCAGGTAATACGCGATTTCGTAGGAGTACAAGAATTTTTATAAAGTGACCAAGTAGTACGCGAGATTTCCGGACTCTGACTTTAAGTAAGGTTGCCAAGTAATGTGCGAATTCTTAGTAGTCTATGAATTTGTAAAGAGTGACAAATAAATACGCGAGATTTCCGGACTCTGGCTTTAAGTAAGGTGGCCAGGTAATGCGCGAATTCTGAGGAGTATGATAATTTTTATAAAGTGGCCAAGCAATACTCGAAATTTCCGTACTCTGACTTTAAGTAAGGTGGCCAAGTAATACGCGAATTCTTAGGAGTATAAGAATTTTTATAAAGTGGCCAAGCAATACTCGAAATTTCCGTACTCTGACTTTAAGTAAGGTTGCCAAGTAATGCGCGAATTCTTAGGAGAATAAGAATTTTTATACAAAGTCGCCAAGTAATACGCGAGATTTCCGGACTCCGACTTAAAGTAAGGTGGACAAGTAATGCGCGAGAGTTCCGGACTCTGACTTAAAGTAAGACGGCAAAATGAAGCGCGAATTCTGAGGAGTATGATAATTTTCTTAAAGTGGCCAATTAATACGCGAGATTTCCGAACTCTGGCTTTAAGTAAGGTGGCCAAGTAATACGCGGTTTCGTAGGAGTACAAGAATTTTTATAAAGTGACCAAGTAGTACGCGAGATTTCCGGACTCTGACTTTAAGTAAGGTTGCCAAGTAATGTGCGAATTCTTAGTAGTCTATGAATTTGTAAAGAGTGACAAATAAATACGCGAGATTTCCGGACTCTGGCTTTAAGTAAGGTGGCCAGGTAATGCGCGAATTCTGAGGAGTATGATAATTTTTATAAAGTGGCCAAGCAATACTCGAAATTTCCGTACTCTGACTTTAAGTAAGGTGGCCCAATAATGCGCGAGATCAATGGACCTCAGATTTGATATAAATACATATGTGGCATCGTAATACGCGAGTTAAACGAAGTCTGTCCTGAAAAGAGTGACCAAGTTATGAGCGAATTCTCATGAGTATAAGAATTTTTATAAAAAGTCACCAAGTAATACGCGAGATTTCCGGACTCTGACTCAAAGTAAGGTTCCCAAGTAATGCGCCAATTCCTAGTATTATAAGAATTATTATAAAGTCGCCAAATAATACGCGAGATTTCCGGACTCTGACTCAAAGTAAGGTGGCCAAGTAATGCGCGAATTTTTAGGAGTATAAGAATTATTATAAAGTGGCGAAATATTACGCTAGATTTCCGGACTCTGACTTTAAGTAAGGTGGCCAAATAATGCGCGAGTTCAATGGACCTCTGTTTTGATATAAATACTTAGGTGGCCTCGTAATACGCGGGTTGAACGAAGTCTGCCCTAAAAAGAGTGGTCAAGTAATGAGCCAATTCTCATGAGTATAAGAATTTTTATAAAAAGTCGCTAAGTAATACGCGAAATTTCGGGACTCTGACTCAAAGTAAGGTTCCCAAGTAATGCGCCAATTCCGAGTATTATAAGAATTATTATAAAGTGGCCAAATAATACGCGAGATTTCCGGACTCGGGCTTTAAGTAAGGTGGCCAGGTAATACGCGATTTCGTAGGAGTACAAGAATTTTTATAAAGTGACCAAGTAGTACGCGAGATTTCCGGACTCTGACTTTAAGTAAGGTTGCCAAGTAATGTGCGAATTCTTAGTAATCTATGAATTTGTAAAGAGTGACAATTAAATACGCGAGATTTCCGGACTCTGGCTTTAAGTAAGGTGGCCAGGTAATGCGCGAATTCTGAGGAGTATGATAATTTTTATAAAGTGGCCGAGCAATACGCGAAATTTCTGTACTCTGTCTTTATGTAATGTGGCCAAGTAATACGCGAATTCTTAGGAGTATAAGAATTTTTATAACGTAGCCAAGTAATGCGCGAGAATTCCGGACTCTGACTTTAAGTAAGGTGATCAAGTAATGAGCGAGTTCAATGGACGTCAGGTTTTATATAAATACATATATGGCCTCGTAATACGCGAGTTAAACGAAGTCTGTCTTGAAAAGAGTGGCCAAGTAATACGCGAGATTTCCGGACTCTGACTTTAAATAAGGTGGCCAAGTAATACGCGAGATTTCCGGACTCTGACTTAAAGTAAGGCGGCAAAGTAAAGCACGAATTCTGAGGAGTATGATAATTTTTATAAAGTGGCCAAGTAATACGCGAAATTTCCGTACTCTGACTTTAAGTAATGTGACCATGTAATACGTCAATTCATAGGAGTATCAGAATTTTTTTTTTTTATAAAGTGGCAAAGTAATAAGAGAGATTTCTCGACTCTGACTTAAAGTGAGGTGGCCAAGTAATGCGCGAATTCTTAGGAGTATAAGAATTTTTATAACGTAGCCAAGTAATGCGCGAGAATTCCGGACTCTGACTTTACGTAAGGTGATCAAGTAATGCGCGAGTTCAATGGACGTCAGGTTTTATATAAATACATATATGGCCTCGTAAAACGCGAGTTAAACGAAGTCTGTCTTGAAAAGAGTGGCCAAGTAATGCGCGAACTCTTAGGAGTTTATGAATTTTTATAAAGTTGCCAAGTAATGCGCGAGATTTCCGGACTCTGACTTTAAGTAAGGTGGCCAAGTAATGCGCGAGTTCTTAGGAGTTTAAGAATTATTATAAAGTGGCGACATATTATGCTAGATTTTTGGACTCTGACTCAAAGAAAGGTGGCCAAGTAATGCGCCAATTCCTACTATTATAAGAATTTTTATAAAGTGACCAAATAATACGCGAGATTTCCGGACTCTGGCTTTAAGTAAGGGTGCCAGGTAATACACGATTTCGTAGGAGTATAAGAATTTTTATAAAGTGACCAAGTAGTACGTGAGATTTCCGGACTCTGACTTTAAGTAAGGTGGCCAAGTAATGCGCTAGTTCTTAGGAGTTTAAGAATTTTTATAAAGTGGTCAAGTAATACGCAAGATTTCCGGACTCTGACTTTAAGTAAGGTGGTCAAGTAATAATCAAATTCATAGGAATATAAGAATTTTTTATAATGTTGTCAAGTAATACGCGAGATTTCGGACTCTGACTTTAAGTAAGGTGGCCAAGTAATGCGCGAATTCTTAGTAGTATAAGAATTTTTATAAAGTGGCCAAGTAATACGCGAAATTTCCGTACTCTGACTTTAAGTAATGTGGCCATGTAATACGCCAATTCATAGGAGAGTAAGAATTTTTTTTTATAAAGTGGCAAAGTAATACGCGAGATTTCCGAACTCTGGCTTTAAGTAAGGTGGCCAAGTAATGCGCGAATTCTTAGTAGTCTTAGAATTTTCATATAAACTCGCCCAGTAATGCGCGAATTCTTAGAAGTATAAGAATTGTTATAAAGTAGCCAACTAATACGCGAGATTTCCGTACTCTGACTCAAAGTAAGGTGGCCAAGTAACGCGCGAATACATAGGAGTATAACAATTTTTTATATAAAGTATCCAAGTAATACGCGCGACTTCCGGACTCTGACACAAAGTAAGGTGGCAATGTAATGCGCGAATTCTTAGGAGTATAAGAATTTTTTATAAAGTTGCCAAATATTACGTGAGATTTTCGGACTCTGACTTAAAGTAAGGTGGCAAAGTAAAGCGCGAATTCTGAGGAGTATGATAATTTTTATAAAGTGGCCAAGTAATACGCGAGATTTCCGAACTCTGGCTTTAAGTAAGGTGGCCAAGTAATACGCGGTTTCGTAGGAGTATAAGAATTTTTATAAAGTGGCCAAGTAATACGCGAGATTTCCGGACTCTGACTTTAAATAAGGTGGACAAGTAATGCGCGAGATTTCCGGACTCTGACTTAAAGTAAGGCGGCAAAGTAAAGCACGAATTCTGAGGAGTATGATAATTTTTATAAAGTGGCCAAGTAATACGCGAAATTTCCGTACTCTGACTTTAAGTAATGTGACCATGTAATACGTCAATTCATAGGAGTATCAGAATTTTTTTTATAAAGTGGCAAAGTAATAAGAGAGATTTCTCGACTCTGACTTAAAGTGAGGTGGCCAAGTAATGCGCGAGTTCTTAGGAGCATAAGAATTGTTATAAGGTGGACAAGTAACACGCGAGATTTCCGGAATCTGACTTTAAGTAAGGTGGACAAAGAATGCGCGATATCAATGGACCTCAGGTTTTAAATAAATACATAGGTGGCCTCGTAATACGCGAGATAAACGAAGTCTGTCCTGAAAAGAGTGGCCAAGTTATGCGCGAATTCTTAGTAGTCTAAGAATATTTATTAAGTGGCCAAGTAATGCGCGAGATTTCCGTACTCAGAATCAAAGTAAGGTGGCAAATAATGCGCGAATTCTTAGGAGTATAAGAATTTTTAAATAAAGTCGCCAAGTAATACGCGAGATGTCCGGACTATTACTTAAAGTATGGAGGCCAAGTAATACTCGAATTCATAGGAGTATAAGAATTTTTTTTATAAAGTAGCCAAGTAAAACGCGCAAGTTCCGGACTCTGACACAAAGTAAGGTGGCAATGTAATGCGCGAATTCTTAGGAGTATATAAATTTTTATATAAAGTCGACAAGTAATACGCGAGATTTCCGTACTCTGACTTTAAGTAAGGTGATCAAGTAATGCGCGAGTTCATTGGACGTCAGGTTTGATATAAATACATAAGTGGCCTCGTAATACGCGAGTTAATCGAAGTCTGTCCTGAAAAGAGTTTTCCAGTAATGCGCGAATGCTTAGGAGTATAAGAATTTTTTTATAAAGTAGCCAAGTAGCACGCGAGATTTCCCGGACTCTGACTTTAAGTAATTTGTCCAAGTAATGCGGGAATTCTTAGTAGTCTAAGAATTTTTATAAAGTGGCCAACTAATACGCGAGATTTCCGAACTCTGGCTTTAAGTAAGGTGGCCAAGTAATACGCGGTTTCGTAGGAGTATAAGAATTTTTATAAAGTGGCCAAGTAATGCGCGAGATTTCCGTACTCAGAATCAAAGTAAGGTGGCTAAATAATGCGCCAATTCTTAGGAGTATAAGAATTTTTAAATAAAGTCGCCAAGTAATACGCGAGATTTGCGGACTATGACTTAAAGTATGGAGGCCAAGTAATGCGCGAATTCTTAGGAGTATAAGAATTTTTATATAAAGTCGCCAAGTAATACGCGAGATTTCCGGACTCCGACTTAAAGTAAGGTGGACAAGTAATGCGCGAGAGTTCCGGACTCTGACTTAAAGTAAGACGGCAAAGTAAAGCGCGAATTCTGAGGACTATGATAATTTTCTTAAAGTGGCTAAGTAATACGCGAGATTTCCGAACTCTGGCTTTAAGTAAGGTGGCCAAGTAATACGCGGTTTCGTAGGAGTACAAGAATTTTTATAAAGTGGCCAAGTAATACGCGAGATTTCCGGACGCTGACTCATTTTAAGGTGGCCGAGTAATGCGCTGATTCTTAGGAGTATGAGAATTTTAATAAAGTGGCCAAGTAATACACAAGATTTCCAGACTACGACATTAAGAATCGAGGCCAAGTAACACGCGAATTCATAGCAGTATGAGAATTTTAATAAAGATGCCAAGTAATACGCGAGATTTCCGGACTCTGGCTTTAAGTAAGGTGGCCAAGTAATACGCGAGTTCATAGCAGTTTACGAATATTTATAAAGTGGCCAAGTAATGTGCGAGATTTCCGGATTCTGACTTGAAGTAAGGTGGCCAAGTAGCACGCGAGTTCAATAGACCTCAGGACAGATATCAATACATAAGTGGCCTCGTAATACGCGAGTTAAACGAAGTCTGTCCTGAAAAGAGTGGACAAGTAATGCGCTAATTATTAGTAGAATAATAATTATTATAAAGTGGCCAAGTAATACGCGAGATTTCCGGACTCTGACTCATAGTAAGGTGGCCAAGTAATGCGCGAATTCTTAGGAGTATGAGAATTTTAATAAAGCGGCCAAGTAATACGCAAGATTTCCGGAATATGACTTTAAGTAAGGTTGCCAAGTAATACGCGAGTTCATAGCAGTTTACGAATATTTATAAAGTGGCCAAGTATTACGCGAGATTTCCGGACTCTGACTTTAAGTAAGGTGGCCCAATAATGCGCGAGATCAATGGACCTCAGATTTGATATAAATACATATGTGGCCTCGTAATACGCGAGTTAAACGAAGTCTGTCCTGAAAAGAGTGACCAAGTTATGAGCGAATTCTCATGAGTATAAGAATTTTTATAAAAAGTCACCAAGTAATACGCGAGATTTCCGGACTCTGACTCAAAGTAAGGTTCCCAAGTAATGCGCCAATTCCTAGTATTATAAGAATTATTATAAAGTTTCCAAATAATACGCGAGATTTCCGGACTCTGACTCAAAGTAAGGTGGCCAAGTAATGCGCGAATTGTTAGGAGTATAAGAATTATTATAAAGTGGCGAAATATTACGCTAGATTTCCGGACTCTGACTTTAAGTAAGGTGGCCAAATAATGCGCGGGTTCAATGGACCTCTGTTTTGATATAAATACTTAGGTGGCCTCGTAATACGCGAGTTGAACGAAGTCTGCCCTAAAAAGAGTGGTCAAGTAATGAGCGAATTCTCATGAGTATAATAATTTTTATAAAAAGTCGCTAAGTAATACGCGAAATTTCGGGACTCTGACTCAAAGTAAGGTTCCCAAGTAATGCGCCAATTCCGAGTATTATAAGAATTATTAAAAAGTGGCCAAATAATACGCGAGATTTCCGGACTCGGGCTTTAAGTAAGGTGGCCAGGTAATACGCGATTTCGTAGGAGTACAAGAATTTTTATAAAGTGACCAAGTAGTACGCGAGATTTCCGGACTCTGACTTTTAAGTAAGGTTGCCAAGTAATGTGCGAATTCTTAGTAGTCTATGAATTTGTAAAGAGTGACAAATAAATACGCGAGATTTCCGGACTCTGGCTTTAAGTAAGGTGGCCAGGTAATGCGCGAATTCTGAGGAGTATGATAATTTTTATAAAGTGGCCAAGCAATACTCGAAATTTCCGTACTCTGACTTTAAGTAAGGTGGCCAAGTAATACGCGAATTCTTAGGAGTATAAGAATTTTTATAACGTAGCCAAGTAATGCGCGAGAATTCCGGACTCTGACTTTAAGTAAGGTGATCAAGTAATGCGCGAGTTCAATGGACGTCAGGTTTTATATAAATACATATATGGCCTCGTAAAACGCGAGTTAAACGAAGTCTGTCTTGAAAAGAGTGGCCAAGTAATGCGCGAATTCTTAGAAGTTTATGAATTTTTATAAAGTAGCCAAGTAATGCGCGAGATTTCCGGACTCTGACTTTAATTAAGGTGGCCAAGTAATGCCCGAGTTCTTAGGAGTTTAAGAATTATTATAAAGTGGCGAAATATTATGCTAGATTTTTGGACTCTGACTCAAAGAAAGGTGGCCAAGTAATTCGCCAATTCCTACTATTATAAGAATTTTTATAAAGTGACCAAGTAGTACGTGAGATTTCCGGACTCTGACTTTAAGTAAGGTGGCCAAGTAATACGCGATTTCGAAGGAGTATAAGAATTTTTATAAAGTGGTCAAGTAATACGCAAGATTTCCGGACTCTGACCTTAAGTAAGGTGGTCAAGTAATAATCAAATTCATAGGAATATAAGATTTTTTTTTATAATGTTGTCAAGTAATACGCGAGATTTCGGACTCTGACTTTAAGTAAGGTGGCCAAGTAATGCGCGAATTCTTAGTAGTATAAGAATTTTTATAAAGTGGCCAAGTAATACGCGAAATTTCCGTACTCTGACTTTAAGTAATGTTGCCATGTAATACGCCAATTCATAGGAGAATAAGAAGTTTTTTTTATAAAGTGGCAAAGTAATACGCGAGATTTCCGAACTCTGGCTTTAAGTAAGGTGGCCAAGTAATGCGCGAATTCTTAGTAGTCTAAGAATTTTTATATAAAGTCGCCAAGTAATGCGCGAATTCTTAGAAGTATAAGAATTGTTATAAAGTAGCCAACTAATACGCGAGATTTCCGTACTCTGACTCAAAGTAAGGTGGCCAAGTAACGCGCGAATTCATAGGAGTATAACAATTTTTTATATAAAGTATCCAAGTAATACGCGCGACTTCCGGACTCTGACACAAAGTAAGGTGGCAATGTAATGCGCGAATTCTTAGGAGTATAAGAATTTTTATAAAGTTGCCAAATATTACGTGAGATTTTCGGACTCTGACTTAAAGTAAGGTGGCAAAGTAAAGCGCGAATTCTGAGGAGTATGATAATTTTTATAAAGTGGCCAAGTAATACGCGAGATTTCCGAACTCTGGCTTTAAGTAAGGTGGCCAAGTAATACGCGGTTTCGTAGGAGTATAAGAATTTTTATAAAGTGGCCAAGTAATACGCGAGATTTCCGGACTCTGACTTTAAATAAGGTGGACAAGTAATGCGCGAGATTTCCGGACTCTGACTTAAAGTAAGGCGGCAAAGTAAAGCACGAATTCTGAGGAGTATGATAATTTTTATAAAGTGGCCAAGTAATACGCGAAATTTCCGTACTCTGACTTTAAGTAATGTGACCATGTAATACGCCAATTCATAGGAGTATCAGAATTTTTTTTTATAAAGTGGCAAAGTAATAAGGGAAATTTCTCGACTCTGACTTAAAGTGAGGTGGCCAAGTAATGCGCGAGTTCTTAGGAGCATAAGAATTGTTATAAGGTGGACAAGTAACACGCGAGATTTCCGGAATCTGACTTTAAGTAAGGTGGACAAAGAATGCGCGATATCAATGGAACTCCGGTTTTAAATAAATACATAGGTGGCCTCGTAATACGCGAGATAAACGAAGTCTGTCCTGAAAAGAGTGGCCAAGTTATGCGCGAATTCTTATTAGTCTAAGAATATTTATTAAGTGGCCAAGTAATGCGCGAGATTTCCGTACTGAGAATCAAAGTAAGGTGGCAAATAATGCGCGAATGCTTAGGAGTATAAGAATTTTTTATAAAGTAGCCAAGTAGCACGCGAGATTTCCGGACTCTGACTTTAAGTAATGTGTCCAAGTAATGCGGGAATTCTTAGTAGTCTAAGAATATTTATAAAGTGGCCTACTAATACGCGAGATTTCCGGACTCTGGCTTTAAGTAAGGTGGCCAAGTAATACGCGATTTCGTAGGAGTATAAGAATTTTTATAAAGTGGCCAAGTAATGCGCGAGATTTCCGTACTCAGAATCAAAGTAAGGTGGCTAAATAATGCGCCAATTCTTAGGAGTATAAGAATTTTTAAATAAAGTCGCCAAGTAATACGCGAGATTTCCGGGCTATGACTTAAAGTATGGAGGCCAAGTAATGCGCGAATTCTTAGGAGTATAAGAATTTTTATATAAAGTCGCCAAGTAATACGCGAGATTTCCGGACTCCGACTTAAAGTAAGGTGGACAAGTAATGCGCGAGAGTTCCGGACTCTGACTTAAAGTAAGACGGCAAAGTAAAGCGCGAATTCTGAGGAGTATGATAATTTTCTTAAAGTGGCCAAGTAATACGCGAGATTTCCGAACTCTGGCTTTAAGTAAGGTGGCCAAGTAATACGCGGTTTCGTAGGAGTACAAGAATTTTTATAAAGTGGCCAAGTAATACGCGAGATTTCCGGACTCTGACTTTAAGTAATGTGGCCATGTAATACGCCAATTCATAGGAGTATCAGAATTTCTTTTTTTACAAAGTGGCAAAGTAATAAGAGAGATTTCTCGACTCTGACTTAAAGTAAGGTGGCCAAGTAATGCGGGAATTCTTAGTAGTCTAAGAATTTTTATAAAGTGGCCAAGTAATACGCGAAATTTCCCTACTCTGACTTTAAGTAATGTGGCCATGTAATACGCCAATTCATAGGAGTATAACAATTTTTTTTATGAATTGGCAAAGTAATACGCGAGATATCTGGATTCTGACTTAAAGTAAGGTGGCCAAGTAATGCGGGAATTCTTAGTAGTCTAAGAATATTTATTAAGTGGCCAAGTAATGCGCGAGATTTCCGTACTGAGAATCAAAGTAAGGTGGCAAATAATGCGCGAATTCTTAGGAGTATAAGAATTTTTAAATAAAGTAGCCAAGTAATACGCGAGATTTCCGGACTATTACTTAAAGTATGGAGGCCAAGTAATACGCGGTTTCGTAGGAGTATAAGAATTTTTATAAAGTGGCCAAGTAATACGCGAGATTTCCGGACTCTGACTTTGAGTAAGGTGGACAAGTAATGCGCGAGATTTCCGGACTCTGACTCAAAGTAAGGCGGCAAAGTAAAGCACGAATTCTGAGGAGTATGATAATTTTTATAAAGTGGCCAAGTAATACGCGAAATTTCCGTACTCTGACTTTAAGTAATGTGACCATGTAATACGCCAATTCATAGGAGTATCAGAATTTTTTTTTTATTAAGTGGCAAAGTAATAAGAGAAATTTCTCGACTCTGACTTAAAGTGAGGTGGCCAAGTAATGCGCGAGTTCTTAGGAGCATAAGAATTGTTATAAGGTGGACAAGTAACACGCGAGATTTCCGGAATCTGACTTTAAGTAAGGTGGACAAAGAATGCGCGATATCAATGGAACTCAGGTTTTAAATAAATACATAGGTGGCCTCGTAATACGCGAGATAAACGAAGTCTGTCCTGAAAAGAGTGGCCAAGTTATGCGCGAATTCTTATTAGTCTAAGAATATTTATTAAGTGGCCAAGTAATGCGCGAGATTTCCGTACTGAGAATCAAAGTAAGGTGGCAAATAATGCGCGAATGCTTAGGAGTATAAGAATTTTTTTTATAAAGTAGCCAAGTAGCACGCGAGATTTCCGGACTCTGACTTTAAGTAATGTGTCCAAGTAATGCGGGAATTCTTAGTAGTCTAAGAATATTTATAAAGTGGCCTACTAATACGCGAGATTTCCGGAATCTGACTTTGAGTAAGGTGGCCAAGTAATACGCGATTTCGTAGGAGTATAAGAGTTTTTATAAAGTGGCCAAGTAATGCGCGAGATTTCCGTACTCAGAATCAAAGTAAGGTGGCTAAATAATGCGCCAATTCTTAGGAGTATAAGAATTTTTAAATAAAGTCGCCAAGTAATACGCGAGATTTCCGGGCTATGACTTAAAGTATGGAGGCCAAGTAATGCGCGAATTCTTAGGAGTATAAGAATTTTTATATAAAGTCGCCAAGTAATACGCGAGATTTCCGGACTCCGACTTAAAGTAAGGTGGACAAGTAATGCGCGAGAGTTCCGGACTCTGACTTAAAGTAAGACGGCAAAGTAAAGCGCGAATTCTGAGGAGTATGATAATTTTCTTAAAGTGGCCAAGTAATACGCGAGATTTCCGAACTCTGGCTTTAAGTAAGGTGGCCAAGTAATACGCGGTTTCGTAGGAGTACAAGAATTTTTATAAAGTGGCCAAGTAATACGCGAGATTTCCGGACTCTGACTTTAAGTAATGTGGCCATGTAATACGCCAATTCATAGGAGTATCAGAATTTCTTTTTTTACAAAGTGGCAAAGTAATAAGAGATTTCTCGACTCTGACTTAAAGTAAGGTGGCCAAGTAATGCGGGAATTCTTAGTAGTCTAAGAATTTTTATAAAGTGGCCAAGTAATACGCGAAATTTCCCTACTCTGACTTTAAGTAATGTGGCCATGTAATACGCCAATTCATAGGAGTATAACAATTTTTTTTATGAATTGGCAAAGTAATACGCGAGATATCTGGATTCTGACTTAAAGTAAGGTGGCCAAGTAATGCGGGAATTCTTAGTAGTCTAAGAATATTTATTAAGTGGCCAAGTAATGCGCGAGATTTCCGTACTGAGAATCAAAGTAAGGTGGCAAATAATGCGCGAATTCTTAGGAGTATAAGAATTTTTAAATAAAAGTAGCCAAGTAATACGCGAGATTTCCGGACTATTACTTAAAGTATGGAGGCCAAGTAATACGCGTATTCATAGGAGTATAAGAATTTTTTTTATAACGTAGCCAAGTAATACGCGCAAGTTCCGCACTCTGACACAAAGTAAGGTGGCAATGTAATGCGCGAATTCTTAGGAATATATGAATTTTTATATAAAGTCGCCAAGTAATACGCGAGATTTCCGGACTCTGACTTTAAGTAAGGTGGCAAAGTAAAGCGCGAATTCATAGCAGTTTACGAATATTTATAAAGTGGCCAAGTAATGTGCGAGATTTCCGGACTCTGACTTCAAGTAAGGTGGCCAAGTAGCAGGCGAGTTCAATAGACCTCAGGACAGATATCAATACATAAGTGGCCTCGTAATACTCGAGTTAAACGAAGTTTGTTCTGAAATGAGTGGCCAAGTAATGCGCTAATTCTTAGGAGCATAAGAATTTTTATAAAGTGGCCAAGTATTACGCGAGATTTCCGGACTCTGACTTTACGTAAGGTGGCCAAATAATGCGCGAGATCAATGGACCTCAGGTTTGATATAAATACATATGTGGCCTCGTAATACGCGAGTTAAACGAAGTCTGACCTGAAAAGAGTGACCAAGTTATGCGCGAATTCTTAGGACTATAAGAATTATTATAAAGTGGCCAAATAAAACGACAGATTTCCGGACTCTGGCTCAAAGAAAGGTGGCCACGTAATGCGCGAATTCTTAGCAGTATGGGATTTTTTATAAAGTTGCCAAGTAATCCGCGAGATTTCCGGACTCTGACTTTAAATAAGTTTCCCAAGTAATCCGCTAATTCTTAGAAGTATAAGAATTATTATAAAGTGGTCAAGTAATATGCGAGATTTCCGGACTCTGTCTCAATTTAAGGTGGCCAAGTAATGCGCTGATTCTTAGGAGTATGAGAATTTTAATAAAGTGTCCAAGTAATACACAAGATTTCCGGACTACGACATTAACAAACGAGGCCAAGTAACACGCGAATTCATAGCAGTATGAGAATTTTTATAAAGATGACAAGTAATACGCGAGATTTCCGGACTCTGGCTTTAAGTAAGGTGGCCAAGTTATCCGCGAATTCTTAGGATTATAAGAATTTTTATAAAGTGACCAAGTAGTACGCGAGATTTCCGGACTCTGACTTTAAGTAAGGTTGCCAAGTAATGCGCGAATTCTTAGTAGTCTATGAATTTGTAAAGAGTGACAAATAAATACGCGAGATTTCCGGACTCTGGCTTTAAGAAAGGTGGCCAGGTAATGCGCGAATTCTGAGGAGTATGATAATTTTTATAAAGTGGCCAAGCAATACCCGAAATTTCCGTACTCTGACTTTAAGTAAGGTGGCCAAGTAATACGCGAATTCTTAGGAGTATAAGAATTTTTATAAAGTGGCCAAGTAATGCGCGAGAATTCCGGACTCTGACTTTATGTAAGGTGGCCAAGTAATGCGCGAATACTTAGGAGTATACGAATAGTATTATAAGAATTATTATAAAGTGGCCAAATAATACTCGAGATTTCCGGACTCGGGCTTTAAGTAAGGTGGCCAGGTAATACGCGATTTCGTAGGAGTATAAGAATTTTTATAATGTGACCAAGTAGTACGCGAGATTTCCGGACTCTGACTTTAAGTAAGGTTGCCAAGTAATGCGCGAATTCTTAGTAGTATATGAATTTGTAAAGAGTGACAAATAAATACGCGAGATTTCCGGACTCTGACTTTATGTAAGGTGGCCAAGTAATGCGCGAATTCATAGGAGTATACGAATAGTATTATAAGAATTATTATAAAGATGACAAGTAATACGCGAGATTTCCGGACTCTGGCTTTAAGTAAGGTGGCCAAGTTATCCGCGAATTCTTAGGATTATAAGAATTTTTATAAAGTGACCAAGTAGTACGCGAGATTTCCGGACTCTGACTTTAAGTAAGGTTGCCAAGTAATGCGCGAATTCTTAGTAGTCTATGAATTTGTAAAGAGTGACAAATAAATACGCGAGATTTCCGGACTCAGGCTTTAAGAAAGGTGGCCAGGTAATGCGCGAATTCTGAGGAGTATGATAATTTTTATAAAGTGGCCAAGCAATACCCGAAATTTCCGTACTCTGACTTTAAGTAAGGTGGCCAAGTAATACGCGAATTCTTAGGAATATAGGAATAGTATTATAAGAATTATTATAAAGTGGCCAAGTAATGCGCGAGAATTCCGGACTCTGACTTTATGTAAGGTGGCCAAGTAATGCGCGAATACTTAGGAGTATACGAATAGTATTATAAGAATTATTATAAAGTGGCCAAATAATACGCGAAATTTCCGGACTCGGGCTTTAAGTAAGGTGGCCAGGTAATACGCGATTTCTTAGGAGTATAAGAATTTTTATAATGTGACCAAGTAGTACGCGAGATTTCCGGACTCTGACTTTAAGTAAGGTTGCCAAGTAATGCGCGAATTCTTAGTAGTGTATGAATTTGTAAAGAGTGACAAATAAATACGCGAGATTTCCGGACTCTGGCTTTAAGTATGGTGGCCAGGTAATGCGCGAATTCTGAGGAGTATGATAATTTTTATAAAGTGGCAAAGCAATACGCGAGAATTCCGGACTCTGACTTTATGTAAGGTGGCCAAGTAATGCGCGAATTCATAGGAGTATACGAATAGTATTATAAGAATTATTATAACGTGGCCAAATAATACGCGAGATGTCCGGACTCGGGCTTTAAGTAAGGTGGCCAGGTAATACGCGAATTCGTAGGAGTATAAGAATTTTTATAATGTGTCCGAGTAGAGCGCGGGATTTCCGGACTCTGACTTTAAGTAAGGTTGCCAAGTAATGCGCGAATTCTTAGTAGTCTATGAATTTGTAAAGAGTGACAAATAAATACGCGAGATTTCCGGACTCTGGCTTTAAGTAAGGTGGCCAGGTAATGCGCGAATTCTGAGGAGTATGATAATTTTTATAAAGTGGCCAAGCAATACGCGAAATTTCCGTACTCTGACGTTAAGTAAGGTGGCCAAGTAATACGCGAATTCTTAGGAGTATAAGAATTGTTATAAGGTGGCCAAGTAATGCGCGAGAATTCCGGACTCTGACTTTATGTAAGGTGGCCAAGTAATGCGCGAATACTTAGGAGTATACGAATAGTATTATAAGAATTATTATAAAGTGGCCAAATAATACGCGAGATTTCCGGACTCGGGCTTTAAGTAAGGTGGCCAGGTAATACGCGATTTCGTAGGAGTATAAGAATTTTTTATAATGTGACCAAGTAGTACGCGAGATTTCCGGACTCTGACTTTAAGTAAGGTTGCCAAGTAATGCGCGAATTCTTAGTAGTCTATGAATTTGTAAAGAGTGACAAATAAATACGCGAGATTTCCGGACTCTGGCTTTAAGTAAGGTGGCCAGGTAATGCGCGAATTTTGAGGAGTATGATAATTTTTATAAAGTGGCAAAGCAATACGCGAAATTTCCGTACTCTGACTTTAAGTAAGGTGGCCAAGTAATACGCGAATTCTTAGGAGTATAAGAATTTTTATAACGTGGCCAAGTAATGCGCGAGAATTCCGGACTCTGACTTTATGTAAGGTGGCCAAGTAATGCGCGAATTCATAGGAGTATACGAATAGTATTATAAGAATTATTATAACGTGGCCAAATAATACGCGAGATGTCCGGACTCGGGCTTTAAGTAAGGTGGCCAGGTAATACGCGAATTCGTAGGAGTATAAGAATTTTTATAATGTGACCAAGTAGTGCGCGAGATTTCCGGACTCTGACTTTAAGTAAGGTTGCCAAGTAATGCGCGAATTCTTAGTAGTCTATGAATTTGTAAAGAGTGACAAATAAATACGCGAGATTTCCGGACTCTGGCTTTAAGTAAGGTGGCCAGGTAATGCGCGAATTCTGAGGAGTATGATAATTTTTATAAAGTGGCCAAGCAATACGCGAAATTTCCGTACTCTGACGTTAAGTAAGGTGGCCAAGTAATACGCGAATTCTTAGGAGTATAAGAATTTTTATAAAGTGGCCAAGTAATGCGCGAGAATTCCGGACTCTGACTTTATGTAAGGTGGCCAAGTAATGCGCGAATACTTAGGAGTATACGAATAGTATTATAAGAATTATTATAAAGTGGCCAAATAATACGCGAGATTTCCGGACTCGGGCTTTAAGTAAGGTGGCCAGGTAATACGCGATTTCCTAGGAGTATAAGAATTTTTATAATGTGACCAAGTAGTACGCGAGATTTCCGGACTCTGACTTTAAGTAAGGTTGCCAAGTAATGCGCGAATTCTTAGTAGTCTATGAATTTGTAAAGAGTGACAAATAAATACGCGAGATTTCCGGACTCTGGCTTTAAGTAAGGTGGCCAGGTAATGCGCGAATTTTGAGGAGTATGATAATTTTTATAAAGTGGCAAAGCAATACGCGAAATTTCCGTACTCTGACTTTAAGTAAGGTGGCCAAGTAATACGCGAATTCTTAGGAGTATAAGAATTTTTATAACGTGGCCAAGTAATGCGCGAGAATTCCGGACTCTGACTTTATGTAAGGTGGCCAAGTAATGCGCGAATTCTTAGTAGTCTATGAATTTGTAAAGAGTGACAAATAAATACGCGAGATTTCCGGACTCTGGCTTTAAGTAAGGTGGCCAGGTAATGCGCGAATTTTGAGGAGTATGATAATTTTTATAAAGTGGCAAAGCAATACGCGAAATTTCCGTACTCTGACTTTAAGTAAGGTGGCCAAGTAATACGCGAATTCTTAGGAGTATAAGAATTTTTATAACGTGGCCAAGTAATGCGCGAGAATTCCGGACTCTGACTTTAAGTAAGGTTGCCAAGTAATGCGCGAATTCTTAGTAGTCTATGAATTTGTAAAGAGTGACAAATAAATACGCGAGATTTCCGGACTCTGGCTTTAAGTAAGGTGGCCAGGTAATGCGCGAATTCTGAGGAGTATGATAATTTTTATAAAGTGGCCAAGCAATACGCGAAATTTCCGTACTCTGACTTTAAGTAAGGTGGCCAAGTAATACGCGAATTCTTAGGGAGTATAAGAATTTTTATAAAGTGGCCAAGTAATGCGCGAGAATTCCGGACTCTGACTTTATGTAAGGTGGCCAAGTAATGCGCGAATACTTAGGAGTATACGAATAGTATTATAAGAATTATTATAAAGTGGCCAAATAATACGCGAGATTTCCGGACTCGGGCTTTAAGTAAGGTGGCCAGGTAATACGCGGTTTCGTAGGAGTATAAGAATTTTTATAAAGTGGCCAAGTAATACGCGAGATTTCCGGACTCTGACTTTAAATAAGGTGGCCAAGTAATGTGCGAGATTTCCGGAGTCTGACTTTAAATAAGTTGGCAAAGTAAAGCCCCGAATTCTGAGGAGTATGATAATTTTTATAAAGTGGCCAAGTAATACGCGAAATTTCCGTACTCTGACTTTAAGTAATGTGACCATGTAATACGCCAATTCATAGGAGTATCAGAATTTTTTTTATAAAGTGGCAAAGTAATAAGAGAGATTTCTCGACTCTGACTTAAAGTGAGGTGGCCAAGTAATGCGCGAGTTCTTAGGAGCATAAGAAT
This sequence comes from Diplolepis rosae, assembly GCA_030998225.1. Taxonomy (NCBI): domain Eukaryota; kingdom Metazoa; phylum Arthropoda; class Insecta; order Hymenoptera; family Diplolepididae; genus Diplolepis; species Diplolepis rosae. The sequence goes on along the minus strand of JAPYXD010000750.1, from coordinate 1,914,563 downwards.
TGTTATAAGGTGGACAAGTAACACGCGAGATTTCCGGAATCTGACTTTAAGTAAGGTGGACAAAGAATGCGCGATATCAATGGACCTCAGGTTTTAAATAAATACATAGGTGGCCTCGTAATACGCGAGATAAACGAAGTCTGTCCTGAAAAAGAGTGGCCAAGTTATGTGCGAATTCTTAGTAGTCTAAGAATATTTATTAAGTGGCCAAGTAATGCGCGAGATTTCCGTACTCAGAATCAAAGTAAGGTGGCAAATAATGCGCGAATTCTTAGGAGTATAAGAATTTTTAACTAAAGTCGCCAAGTAATACGCGAGATTTCCGGACTATTACTTAAAGTATGGAGGCCAAGTAAAACGCGAATTCATAGGAGTATAAGAATTTTTTTATAAAGTAGCCAAGTAAAACGCGCAAGTTCCGGAGTCTGACACAAAGTAAGGTGGCAATGTAATGCGCGAATTCTTAGGAGTATATGAATTTTTATATAAAGTCGACAAGTAATACGCGAGATTTCCGAACTCTGACTTTAAGTAAGGTGATCAAGTAATGCGCGAGTTCATTGGACGTCAGGTTTGATATAAATACATAAGTGGCCTCGTAATACGCGAGTTAATCGAAGTCTGTCCTGAAAAGAGTTTTTCCAGTAATGCGCGAATGCTTAGGAGTATAAGAATTTTTTTTATAAAGTAGCCAAGTAGCACGCGAGATTTCCGGACTCTGACTTTAAGTAATGTGTCCAAGTAATGCGGGGATTCTTAGTAGTCTAAGAATTTTTATAAAGTGGCCTACTAATACGCGAGATTTCCGGACTCTGGCTTTAAGTAAGGTGGCCAAGTAATACGCGATTTCGTAGGAGTATAAGAATTTTTATAAAGTGGCCAAGTAATGCGCGAGATTTCCGTACTCAGAATCAAAGTAAGGTGGCTAAATAATGCGCCAATTCTTAGGAGTATAAGAATTTTTAAATAAAGTCGCCAAGTAATACGCGAGATTTCCGGACTATGACTTAAAGTATGGAGGCCAAGTAATGCGCGAATTCTTAGGAGTATAAGAATTTTTATATAAAGTCGCCAAGTAATACGCGAGATTTCCGGACTCCGACTTAAAGTAAGGTGGACAAGTAATGCGCGAGAGTTCCGGACTCTGACTTAAAGTAAGACGGCAAAGTAAAGCGCGAATTCTGAGGAGTATGATAATTTTCTTAAAGAGGCCAAGTAATACGCGAGATTTCCGAACTCTGGCTTTAAGTAAGGTGGCCAAGTAATACGCGGTTTCGTAGGAGTACAAGAATTTTTATAAAGTGGCCAAGTAATACGCGAGATTTCCGGACTCTGACTTTAAGTAATGTGGCCATGTAATACGCCAATTCATAGGAGTATCAGAATTTCTTTTTTTATAAAGTGGCAAAGTAATAAGAGAGATTTCTCGACTCTGACTTAAAGTATGGTGGCCAAGTAATGCGGGAATTCTTAGTAGTCTAAGAATTTGTAAATAGTGACAAATAAATACGCGAGATGTCCGGACTCGGGCTTTAAGTAAGGTGGCCAGGTAATACGCGATTTCGTAGGAGTATAAGAATTTTTATAATGTGACCAAGTAGTACGCGAGATTTCCGGACTCTGACTTTAAGTAAGGTTGCCAAGTAATGCGCGAATTCTTAGTAGTCTATGAATTTGTAAAGAGTGACAAATAAATACGCGAGATTTCCGGACTCTGGCTTTAAGTAAGGTGGCCAGGTAATGCGCGAATTCTGAGGAGTATGATAATTTTTATAAAGTGGCCAAGCAATACGCGAAATTTCCGTACTCTGACTTTAAGTAAGGTGGCCAAGTAATACGCGAATTCTTAGGAGTATAAGAATTTTTATAACGTGGCCAAGTAATGCGCGAGAATTCCGGACTCTGACTTTATGTAAGGTGGCCAAGTAATGCGCGAATTCTTAGTAGTCTATGAATTTGTAAAGAGTGACAAATTAATACGCGAGATTTCCGGACTCTGGCTTTAAGTAAGGTGGCCAGGTAATGCGCGAATTCTGAGGAGTATGATAATTTTTATAAAGTGGCCAAGCAATACGCGAAATTTCCGTACTCTGACTTTAAGTAAGGTGGCCAAGTAATACGCGAATTCTTAGGAGTATAAGAATTTTTATAAAGTGGCCAAGTAATGCGCGAGAATTCCGGACTCTGACTTTATGTAAGGTGGCCAAGTAATGCGCGAATACTTAGGAGTATACGAATAGTATTATAAGAATTATTATAAAGTGGCCAAATAATACGCGAGATTTCCGGACTCGGGCTTTAAGTAAGGTGGCCAGGTAATACGCGATTTCGTAGGAGTATAAGAATTTTTATAATGTGACCAAGTAGTACGCGAGATTTCCGGACTCTGACTTTAAGTAAGGTTGCCAAGTAATGCGCAAATTCTTAGTAGTCTATGAATTTGTAAAGAGTGACAAATAAATACGCGAGATTTCCGGACTCTGGCTTTAAGTAAGGTGGCCAGGTAATGCGCGAATTCTGAGGAGTATGATAATTTTTATAAAGTGGCCAAGCAATACGCGAAATTTCCTTACTCTGACTTTAAGTAAGGTGGCCAAGTAATACGCGAATTCTTAGGAGTATAAGAATTTTTATAAAGTGGCCAAGTAATGCGCGAGAATTCCGGAATCTGACTTTATGTAAGGTGGCCAAGTAATGCGCGAATACTTAGGAGTATACGAATAGTATTATAAGAATTATTATAAAGTGGCCAAATAATACGTGAGATTTCCGGACTCGGGCTTTAAGTAAGGTGGCCAGGTAATACGCGATTTCGTAGGAGTATAAGAATTTTTATAATGTGACCAAGTAGTACGCGAGATTTCCGGACTCTGACTTTAAGTAAGGTTGCCAAGTAATGCGCGAATTCTTAGAAGTATATGAATTTGTAAATAGTGACAAATAAATACGCGAGATTTCCGGACTCTGGCTTTAAGTAAGGTGGCCAGGTTATGCGCGAATTCTGAGGAGTATGATAATTTTTATCAAGTGTTCAAGCAATACGCGAAATTTCCGTACTCTGACTTTAAGTAAGGTGGCCAAGTAATACGCGAATTCTTAGGAGTATAAGAATTTTTATAACGTGGCCAAGTAATGCGCGAGAACTCCGTACTCTGACTTTATGTAAGGTGGCCAAGTAATGCGCGAATTCTTAGTAGTCAATGAATTTGTATAAAGTGACCAACAAATACGCAAGATTTCCGGACTCTGACTTTAAGTAAGGTGATCAAGTAATGCGCGAGTTCAATGGACGTCAGGTTTTATATAAAAACATATATGGCCTCGTAAAACGCGAGTTAAAAGAAGTCTGTCCTGAAAAGAGTGGCCAAGTAATGCGCGAATTCTTAGGAGTTTAAGAATTTTTATAAAGTAGCCAAGTAATACGCGAGATTTCCGGACTCGGGCTTTAAGTAAGGTGGCCAGGTAATACGCGATTTCGTAGGAGTATAAGAATTTTTATAATGTGACGAAGTAGTACGCGAGATTTCCGGACTCTGACTTTAAGTAAGGTTGCCAAGTAATGCGCGAATTCTTAGGAGTTTAAGAATTTTTATAAAGTAGCCAAGTAGTACGCGAGATTTCCGGACTCTGGCTTTAAGTAAGGTGGCCAGGTAATGCGCGAATTCTGAGGAGTATGATAATTTTTATAAAGTTGCCAAGCAATACGCGAAATTTCCGTACTCTGACTTTAAGTAAGGTGGCCAAGTAATACGCGAATTCTTAGGAGTATAAGAATTTCTATAACGTGGCCAAGTAATGCGCGAGAATTCCGGACTCTGACTTTATGTAAGGTGGCCAAGTAATGCGCGAAGACTTAGGAGTATACGAATAGTATTATAAGAATTATTATAAAGTGGCCAAATAATACGCGAGATTTCCGGACTCGGGCTTTAAGTAAGGTGGCCAGGTAATACGCGATTTCGTAGGAGTATAAGAATTTTTATAATGTGACCAAGTAGTACGCGAGATTTCCGGACTCTGACTTTAAGTAAGGTTGCCAAGTAATGCGCGAATTCTTAGTAGTCTATGAATTTGTAAAGAGTGACAAATAAATACGCGAGATTTCCGGACTCTGGCTTTAAGTAAGGTGGCCAGGTAATGCGCGAATTCTGAGGAGTATGATAATTTTTATAAAGTGGCAAAGCAATACGCGAAATTTCCGTACTCTGACTTTAAGTAAGGTGGCCAAGTAATACGCGAATTCTTAGGAGTATAAGAATTTTTATAACGTGGCCAAGTAATGCGCGAGAATTCCGGACTCTGACTTTATGTAAGGTGGCCAAGTAATGCGCGAATTCTTAGTAGTCTATGAATTTGTAAAGAGTGACAAATAAATACGCGAGATTTCCGGACTCTGGCTTTAAGTAAGGTGGCCACATAATGCGCGAATTCTGAGGAGTATGATAATTTTTATAAAGTGGCCAAGCAATACGCGAAATTTCCGTACTCTGACTTTAAGTAAGGTGGCCAAGTAATACGCGAATTCTTAGGAGTATAAGAATTTTTATAAAGTGGCCAAGTAATGCGCGAGAATTCCGGACTCTGACTTTATGTAAGGTGGCCAAGTAATGCGCGAATACTTAGGAGTATACGAATAGTATTATAAGAATTATTATAAAGTGGCCAAATAATACGCGAGATTTCCGGACTCGGGCTTTAAGTAAGGTGGCCAGGTAATACGCGATTTCGTAGGAGTATAAGAATTTTTATAATGTGACCAAGTAGTACGCGAGATTTCCGGACTCTGACTTTAAGTAAGGTTGCCAAGTAATGCGCAAATTCTTAGTAGTCTATGAATTTGTAAAGAGTGACAAATAAATACGCGAGATTTCCGGACTCTGGCTTTAAGTAAGGTGGCCAGGTAATGCGCGAATTCTGAGGAGTATGATAATTTTTATAAAGTGGCCAAGCAATACGCGAAATTTCCTTACTCTGACTTTAAGTAAGGTGGCCAAGTAATGCGCGATTTCTTAGGAGTATAAGAGATTTTATAATTAGCCAATTAAATCGCGAGAATTACGGAATCTGACTTTATGTAAGGTGGCCAAGGAATGCGCGAATTCTTAGTAGTCAATGAATTTGTATAAAGTGACCAACAAATACGCAAGATTTCCGGACTCTGACTTTAAGTAAGGTGATCAAGTAATGCGCGAGTTCAATGGACGTCAGGTTTTATATAAAAACATATATGGCCTCGTAAAACGCGAGTTAAAAGAAGTCTGTCCTGAAAAGAGTGGCCAAGTAATGCGCGAATTCTTAGGAGTTTAAGAATTTTTATAAAGTAGCCAAGTAATACGCGAGATTTCCGGACTCGGGCTTTAAGTAAGGTGGCCAGGTAATACGCGATTTCGTAGGAGTATAAGAATTTTTATAATGTGACGAAGTAGTACGCGAGATTTCCGGACACTGACTTTAAGTAAGGTTGCCAAGTAATGCGCGAATTCTTAGGAGTTTAAGAATTTTTATAAAGTAGCCAAGTAGTACGCGAGATTTCCGGACTCTGGCTTTAAGTAAGGTGGCCAAGTAATGCGCGACTTCGAAGGAGTATGATAATTATTATAAAGAGGCCAAGCAATACGCGAAATTTCCGTACTCTGACTTTAAGTAAGGTGGCCAAGTAATACGCGAATTCTTAGGACTATAAGAATTTCTATAACGTGGCCAAGTAATGCGCGAGAATTCCGGACTCTGACTTTATGTAAGGTGGCCAAGTAATTCGCGAATTCTTAGTAGTCTATGAATTTGTATAAAGTGACCAACTAATACGCAAGATTTCCGGACTCTGACTTTAAGTAAGGTGATCAAGTGATGCGCGAGTTCAATGGACGTCAGGTTTTATATAAATACATATATGGCCTCGTAACACGCGAGTTGAACGAAGTCTGACCTGAAAGGAGTGGCCAAAGTAATGCGCGAATTCTTAGGGGTATAAGAATTTTTATAAAGTAGCCAAGTAATACGCGAGATTTCCGGACTCTGACTTTAAGTAAGGTGGCCAAGTAATGCCCGAGTTCTTAGGAGTTTAAGATTTATTATAAAGTGACCAAGTAATGCGCGAGATTTCCGGACTCTGACTTTAAGTAAGGTGATCAAGTAATGCGCGAGTTCAATGGACCTCAGTTTTGATATAAATACTTAGGCGGCCTCGTAATACGCGAGTTGAACGAAGTCTGTCCTGAAAAGAGTGGTCAAGTAATGAGCGAATTCTCATGAGTATAAGAATTTTTATAAAAAGTCGCCAAGCAATACGCGAGATTTCCGGACTCTGACTCAAAGTAAGGTTCCCAAGTAATGCGCTAGTTCTTAGGAGTTTAAGAATTTTTATAAAGTAGCCAAGTAATGCGCGAGATTTCCGGTCTCTGACTTTAAGTAAGGTGGCCAAATAATGCGCGAGTGCAATGGACCTCAGTTTTGATATAAATACTTAGGTGGCCTCGTAATACACGAGTTGAACGAAGTCTGTCCTGAAAAGAGTGGTCAAGTAATGAGCGAATTCTCATGAGTATAAGAATTTTTATAAAAAGTCGCCAAGTAATACGCGAGATTTCCGGACTCTGACTCAAAGTAAGGTTCCCAAGTAATGCGCCAATTCCGAGTATTATAAGAATTATTATAAAGTAGCCAAGTAATACGCGAGATTTCCGGACTCGGGCTTTAAGTAAGGTGGCCAGGTAATACGCCATTTCGTAGGAGTATAAGAATTTTTATAATGTGACGAAGTAGTACGCGAGATTTCCGGACTCTGACTTTAAGTAAGGTTGCCAAGTAATGCGCGAATTCTTAGGAGTTTAAGAATTTTTATAAAGTAGCCAAGTAGTACGCGAGATTTCCGGACTCTGGCTTTAAGTAAGGTGGCCAGGTAATGCGCGAATTCTGAGGTGTATGATAATTTTTATAAAGTGGCCAAGCAATACGCGAAATTTCCGTACTCTGACTTTAAGTAAGGTGGCCAAGTAATACGCGAATTCTTAGGAGTATAAGAATTTTTATAAAGTGGCCAAGTAATGCGCGAGAATTCCGGACTCTGACTTTATGTAAGGTGGCAAAGTAATGCGCGAATTCTTAGGAGTATAAGAATTTTTATAAAGTGGCCAAGTAATGCGCGAGAATTCCGGACTCTGACTTTATGTAAGGTGGCCAAGTAATGCGCGAATTCTTAGTAGTCTATGAATTTTAATAAAGTGGCCATGTAATACGCAAGATTTCCGGACTATGACATTAAGTAAGGTGGCCAAGTAATACGCTAATTCATAGGAGTATACGAATATATATAAAGTGGCCAAGTAATACGCGAGATTTCCGGACTCTGACTCAAAGTAAGGTGGCCAAGTAATGCGCGAATTCTTAGTAGTCTATGAATTTGTAAAGAGTGACAAATAAATACGCGAGATTTCCGGACTCTGGCTTTAAGTAAGGTGGCCAGGTAATGCGCGATTTCGTAGGAGTATAAGAATTTTTATAATGTGACCAAGTAGTACGCGAGATTTCCGGACTCTGACTTTAAGTAAGGTTGCCAAGTAATGCGCGAATTCTTAGTAGTCTATGAATTTGTAAAGAGTGACAAATAAATACGCGAGATTTCCGGACTCTGGCTTTAAGTAATGTGGCCAGGTAATGCGCGAATTTTGAGGAGTATGATAATTTTTATAAAGTGGCAAAGCAATACGCGAAATTTCCGTACTCTGACTTTAAGTAAGGTGGCCAAGTATACGCGAATTCTTAGGAGTATAAGAATTTTTATAACGTGGCCAAGTAATGCGCGAGAATTCCGGACTCTGACTTTATGTAAGGTGGCCAAGTAATGCGCGAATTCTTAGTAGTCTATGAATTTGTAAAGAGTGACAAATAAATACGCGAGATTTCCGGACTCTGGCTTTAAGTAAGGTGGCCAGGTAATGCGCGAATTCTGAGGAGTATGATAATTTTTATAAAGTGGCCAAGCAATACGCGAAATTTCCGTACTCTGACTTTAAGTAAGGTGGCCAAGTAATACGCGAATTCTTAGGAGTATAAGAATTTTTATAAAGTGGCCAAGTAATGCGCGAGAATTCCGGACTCTGACTTTATGTAAGGTGGCCAAGTAATGCGCGAATACTTAGGAGTATACGAATAGTATTATAAGAATTATTATAAAGTGGCCAAATAATACGCGAGATTTCCGGACTCGGGCTTTAAGTAAGGTGGCCAGGTAATACGCGGTTTCGTAGGAGTATAAGAATTTTTATAAAGTGGCCAAGTAATACGCGAGATTTCCGGACTCTGACTTTGAGTAAGGTGGACAAGTAATGCGCGAGATTTCCGGACTCTGACTCAAAGTAAGGTGTACAAGTAATGAGCGAATTCTTAGGAATATAAGAATTTTTATATAATGTCGCCAAGTAATACGCAGGATTTCCGGACTATTACTTAAAGTATGGAGGCCAAGTAAAACGCGAATTCATAGCAGTATAAGAATTTTTTTATAAAGTAGCCAAGTAAAACGCGCAAGTTCCGGAGTCTGACACAAAGTAAGGTGGCAATGTAATGCGCGAATTCTTAGGAGTATATGAATTTTTATATAAAGTCGACAAGTAATACGCGAGATTTCCGAACTCTGACTTTAAGTAAGGTGATCAAGTAATGCGCGAGTTCATTGGACGTCAGGTTTGATATAAATACATAAGTGGCCTCGTAATACGCGAGTCAATCGAAGTCTGTCCTGAAAAGAGTTTTCCAGTAATGCGCGAATGCTTAGGAGTATAAGAATTTTTTTTATAAAGTAGCCAAGTAGCACGCGAGATTTCCGGACTCTGAATTTAAGTAATGTGTCCAAGTAATGCGGGAATTCTTAGTAGTCTAAGAATATTTATAAAGTGGCCTACTAATACGCGAGATTTCCGGACTCTGGCTTTAAGTAAGGTGGCCAAGTAATACGCGATTTCGTAGGAGTATAAGAATTTTTATAAAGTGGCCAAGTAATGCGCGAGATTTCCGTACTCAGAATCAAAGTAAGGTGGCTAAATAATGCGCCAATTCTTAGGAGTATAAGAATTTTTAAATAAAGTCGCCAAGTAATACGCGAGATTTCCGGACTATGACTTAAAGTATGGAGGCCAAGTAATGCGCGAATTCTTAGGAGTATAAGAATTTTTATATAAAGTCGCCAAGTAATACGCGAGATTTCCGGACTCCGACTTAAAGTAAGGTGGACAAGTAATGCGCGAGAGTTCCGGACTCTGACTTAAAGTAAGACGGCAAAGTAAAGCGCGAATTCTGAGGAGTATGATAATTTTCTTAAAGTGGCCAAGTAATACGCGAGATTTCCGAACTCTGGCTTTAAGTAAGGTGGCCAAGTAATACGCGGTTTCGTAGGAGTACAAGAATTTTTATAAAGTGGCCAAGTAATACGCGAGATTTCCGGACTCTGACTTTAAGTAATGTGGCCATGTAATACGCCAATTCATAGGAGTATCAGAATTTCTTTTTTTATAAAGTGGCAAAGTAATAAGAGAGATTTCTCGACTCTGACTTAAAGTATGGTGGCCAAGTAATGCGGGAATTCTTAGTAGTCTAAGAATTTGTAAAGAGTGACAAATAAATACGCGAGATGTCCGGACTCGGGCTTTAAGTAAGGTGGCCAGGTAATACGCGATTTCGTAGGAGTATAAGAATTTTTATAATGTGACCAAGTAGTACGCGAGATTTCCGGACTCTGACTTTAAGTAAGGTTGCCAAGTAATGCGCGAATTTTTAGTAGTCTATGAATTTGTAAAGAGTGACAAATAAATACGCGAGATTTCCGGACTCTGGCTTTAAGTAAGGTGGCCAGGTAATGCGCGAATTCTGAGGAGTATGATAATTTTTATAAAGTGGCAAAGCAATACGCGAAATTTCCGTACTCCGACTTTAAGTAAGGTGGCCAAGTAATACGCGAATTCTTAGGAGTATAAGAATTTTTATAACGTGGCCAAGTAATGCGCGAGAATTCCGGACTCTGACTTTATGTAAGGTGGCCAAGTAATGCGCGAATTCTTAGTAGTCTATGAATTTGTAAAGAGTGACAAATAAATACGCGAGATTTCCGGACTCTGGCTTTAAGTAAGGTGGCCAGGTAATGCGCGAATTCTGAGGAGTATGATAATTTTTATAAAGTGGCCAAGCAATACGCGAAATTTCCGTACTCTGACTTTAAGTAAGGTGGCCAAGTAATACGCGAATTCTTAGGAGTATAAGAATTTTTATAAAGTGGCCAAGTAATGCGCGAGAATTCCGGACTCTGACTTTATGTAAGGTGGCCAAGTAATGCGCGAATACTTAGGAGTATACGAATAGTATTATAAGAATTATTATAAAGTGGCCAAATAATACGCGAGATTTCCGGACTCGGGCTTTAAGTAAGGTGGCCAGGTAATACGCGATTTCGTAGGAGTATAAGAATTTTTATAATGTGACCAAGTAGTACGCGAGATTTCTGGACTCTGACTTTAAGTAAGGTTGCCAAGTAATGCGCAAATTCTTAGTAGTCTATGAATTTGTAAAGAGTGACAAATAAATACGCGAGATTTCCGGACTCTGGCTTTAAGTAAGGTGGCCAGGTAATGCGCGAATTCTGAGGAGTATGATAATTTTTATAAAGTGGCAAAGCAATACGCGAAATTTCCGTACTCTGACTTTAAGTAATGTGGCCAAGTAATGCGCGAATTCTTAGGAGTTTAAGAATTTTTATAAAGTAGCCAAGTAATACGTGAGATTTCCGGACTCTGACTTTAAGTAAGGTGGCCAAGTAATGCCCGAGTTCTTAGGAGTTTAAGAATTATTATAAAGTAACCAAGTAATGCGCGAGATTTCCGGACTCTGACTTTAAGTAAGGTGGCCAAGAAATGCGCGAATTCTTAGGAGTCTATGAATTTGTATAAAGTGACCAACTAATACGCAAGATTTCCGGACTCTGACTTTAAGTAAGGTGATCAAGTAATGCGCGAGTTCTTAGGAGTTTAAGAATTTTTATAAAGTAGCCAAGTAATGCGCGAGATTTCCGGTCTCTGACTTTAAGTAAGGTGGCCAAATAATGCGCGAGTTCAATGGACCTCAGTTTTGATATAAATACTTATGTGGCCTCGTAATGCACGAGTTGAACGAAGTCTGTCCTGAAAAGAGTGGTCAAGTAATGAGGGAATTCTCATGAGTATAAGAATTTTTATAAAAAGTCGCCAAGTAATACGCGAGATTTCCGGACTCGGACTTTAAGTAAGGTGGCCAAGTAATACGCGAATTCTTAGGAGTATAAGAATTTTTATAAAGTGGCCAAGTAATGCGCGAGAATTCCGGACTCTGACTTTATGTAAGGTGGCCAAGTAATGCGCGAATACTTAGGAGTATACGAATCGTATTATAAGAATTATTATAAAGTGGCCAAATAATACGCGAGATTTCCGGACACGGGCTTTAAGTAAGGTGGCCAGGTAATACGCGATTTCGTAGGAGTATAAGAATTTTTATAAAGTGACCAAGTAGTACGCGAGATTTCCGGACTCTGACTTTAAGTAAGGTTGCCAAGTAATGCGCGAATTCTTAGTAGTCTATAAATTTGTAAAGAGTGACAAATAAATACGCGAGATTTCCGGACTCTGGCTTTAAGTAAGGTGGCCCTGTAATGCGCGAATTCTGAGGAGTATGATAATTTTTATAAAGTGGCCAAGCAATACGCGAAATTTCCGTACTCTGACTTTAAGTCAGGTGGCCAAGTAATACGCGAATTCTTAGGAGTATAAGAATTTTTATAAAGTGGCCAAGTAATGCGCGAGAATTCCGGACTCTGACTTTATGTAAGGTGGCCAAGTAATGCGCGAATACTTAGGAGTATACGAATAGTATTATAAGAATTATTATAAAGTGGCCAAATAATACGTGAGATTTCCGGACTCGGGCTTTAAGTAAGGTGGCCAGGTAATACGCGATTTCGTAGGAGTATAAGAATTTTTATAATGTGACCAAGTAGTACGCGAGATTTCCGGACTCTGACTTTAAGTAAGGTTGCCAAGTAATGCGCGAATTCTTAGAAGTCTATGAATTTGTAAATAGTGACAAATAAATACGCGAGATTTCCGGACTCTGGCTTTAAGTAAGGTGGCCAGGTTATGCGCGAATTCTGAGGAGTATGATAATTTTTATAAAGTGTTCAAGCAATACGCGAAATTTCCGTACTCTGACTTTAAGTAAGGTGGCCAAGTAATACGCGAATTCTTAGGAGTATAAGAATTTTTATAACGTGGCCAAGTAATGCGCGAGACCTCCGTACTCTGACTTTATCTATGGTGGCCAAGTAATGCGCGAGTTCTTAGTAGTCAATGAATTTGTATAAAGTGACCAACTAATACGCAAGATTTCCGGACTCTGACTTTAAGTAAGGTGATCAAGTAATGCGCGAGTTCAATGGACGTCAGGTTTTATATAAAAACATATATGGCCTCGTAAAACGCGAGTTAAAAGAAGTCTGTCCTGAAAAGAGTGGCCAAGTAATGCGCGAATTCTTAGGAGTTTAAGAATTTTTATAAAGTAGCCAAGTAATACGCGAGATTTCCGGACTCGGGCTTTAAGTAAGGTGGCCAGGTAATACGCGATTTCGTAGGAGTATAAGAATTTTTATAATGTGACGAAGTAGTACGCGAGATTTCCGGACTCTGACTTTAAGTAAGGTTGCCAAGTAATGCGCGAATTCTTAGGAGTTTAAGAATTTTTATAAAGTAGCCAAGTAGTACGCGAGATTTCCGGACTCTGGCTTTAAGTAAGGTGGCCAGGTAATGCGCGAATTCTGAGGAGTATGATAATTTTTATAAAGTGGCCAAGCAATACGCGAAATTTCCGAACTCTGACTTTAAGTAAGGTGGCCAAGTAATACGCGAATTCTTAGGAGTATAAGAATTTCTATAACGTGGCCAAGTAATGCGCGAGAATTCCGGACTCTGACTTTATGTAAGGTGGCCAAGTAATTCGCGAATTCTTAGTAGTCTATGAATTTGTATAAAGTGACCAACTAATACGCAAGATTTCCGGACTCTGACGTTAAGTAAGGTGGCCAATTAATGCGCGAGATCAATGGACCTCAGGTTTGATATCAATTCATAGGTGGCCTCGTAACACGCGAGTTAAACGAAGTCTGTCCTGAAAAGAGTGCCCAAGTAATGCGCGAATTCTTAGGAGTTTAGGAATTTTTATAAAGTAGCCAAGTAATGCGCGAGATTTCCGGTCTCTGACTTTAAGTAAGGTGGAAAATAATGCGCGAGTTCTTAGGAGTTTAAGATTTATTATAAAGTGACCAAGTAATGCGCGAGATTTCCGGACTCTGACTTTAAGTAAGGTGATCAAGTAATGCGCGAGTTCAATGGACCTCAGTTTTGATATAAATACTTAGGCGGCCTCGTAATACGCGAGTTGAACGAAGTCTGTCCTGAAAAGAGTGGTCAAGTAATGAGCGAATTCTCATGAGTATAAGAATTTTTATAAAAAGTCGCCAAGTAATACGCGAGATTTCCGGACTCTGACTCAAAGTAAGTTTCCCAAGTAATGCGCTAGTTCTTAGGAGTTTAAGAATTTTTATAAAGTAGCCAAGTAATGCGCGAGATTTCCGCTCTCTGACTTTAAGTAAGGTGGCCAAATAATGCGCGAGTTCAATGGACCTCAGTTTTGATATAAATACTTAGGTGGCCTCGTAATACACGAGTTGAACGAAGTCTGTCCTGAAAAGAGTGGTCAAGTAATGAGCGAATTCTCATGAGTATAAGAATTTTTATAAAAAGTCGCCAAGTAATACGCGAGGTTTCCGGACTCTGACTCAAAGTAAAGGTTCCCAAGTAATGCGCCAATTCCGAGTATTATAAGAATTATTATAAAGTTGCCAAGTAATACGCGAGATTTCCGGACTCGGGCTTTAAGTAAGGTGGCCAGGTAATACGCCATTTCGTAGGAGTATAAGAATTTTTATAATGTGACGAAGTAGTACGCGAGATTTGCGGACTCTGAATTTAAGTAAGGTTGCCAAGTAATGCGCGAATTCTTAGGACTTTAAGAATTTTTATAAAGTGGTCAAGTAGTACGCGAGATTTCCGGACTCTGGCTTTAAGTAAGGTGGCCAGGTAATGCGCGAATTCTGAGGTGTATGATAATTTTTATAAAGTGGCCAAGCAATACGTGAAATTTCCGTACTCTGACTTTAAGTAAGGTGGCCAAATAATACGCGAATTCTTAGGAGTATAAGAATTTTTATAAAGTGGCCAAGTAATGCGCGAGAATTCCGGACTCTGACTTTATGTAAGGTGGCCAAGTAATGCGCGAATTCTTGGGAGTATTAGAATTTTAATAAAGTGGCCAAGTAATGCGCGAGAATTCCGGACTCTGACTTTATGTAAGGTGGCCAAGTAATGCGCGAATTCTTAGTAGTCTATGAATTTTAATAAAGTGGCCATGTAATACGCAAGATTTCCGGACTATGACATTAAGTAAGGTGGCCAAGTAATACGCCAATTCTTAGGATTATAAGAATTTTTATAAAGTGGCCAAGTAATGCGCGAGATTTCCGGACTCTGACTTTAAGTAAGGTTGCCAAGTAATGCGCGAATTCTTAGTAGTCTATGAATTTGTAAAGAGTGACAAATAAATACGCGAGATTTCCGGACTCTGGCTTTAAGTAAGGTGGCCAGGTAATGCGCGATTTCGTAGGAGTATAAGAATTTTTATAATGTGACCAAGTAGTACGCGAGATTTCCGGACTCTGACTTTAAGTAAGGTTGCCAAGTAATGCGCGAATTCTTAGTAGTCTATGAATTTGTAAAGAGAGACAAATAAATACGCGATATTTCCGGACTCTGGCTTTAAGTAAGGTGGCCAGGTAATGCGCGAATTTTGAGGAGTATGATAATTTTTATAAAGTGGCAAAGCAATACGCGAAATTTCCGTACTCTGACTTTAAGTAAGGTGGCCAAGTAATACCCCAATTCTTAGAAGTATAAGAATTTTTATAACGTGGCCTAGTAATGCGCGAGAATTCCGGACTCTGACTTTATGTAAGGTGGCCAAGTAATGCGCGAATTCTTAGTAGTCTATGAATTTGTAAAGAGTGACAAATAAATACGCGAAATTTCCGGACTCTGGCTTTAAGTAAGGTGGCCAGGTAATGCGCGAATTCTGAGGAGTATGATAATTTTTATAAAGTGGCCAAGCAATACGCGAAATTTCCGTACTCTGACTTTAAGTAAGGTGGCCAAGTAATACGCGAATTCTTAGGAGTATAAGAATTTTTATAAAGTGGCCAAGTTATGCGCGAGAATTCCGGACTCTGACTTTATGTAAGGTGGCCAAGTAATGCGCGAATACTTAGGAGTATACGAATAGTATTATAAGAATTATTATAAAGTGGCCAAATAATACGCGAGATTTCCGGACTCGGGCTTTAAGTAAGGTGGCCAGGTAATACGCGGTTTCGTAGGAGTATAAGAATTTTTATAAAGTGGCCAAGTAATACGCGAGATTTCCGGACTCTGACTTTGAGTAAGGTGGACAAGTAATGCGCGAGATTTCCGGACTCTGACTCAAAGTAAGGCGGCAAAGTAAAGCACGAATTCTGAGGAGTATGATAATTTTTATAAAGTGGCCAAATAATACGCGAAATTTCCGTACTCTGACTTTAAGTAATGTGACCATGTAATACGCCAATTCATAGGAGTATCAGAATTTTTTTATAAAGTGGCAAAGTAATAAGAGAGATTTCTCGACTCTGACTTAAAGTGAGGTGGCCAAGTAATGCGCGAGTTCTTAGGAGCATAAGAATTGTTATAAGGTGGACAAGTAACACGCGAGATTTCCGGAATCTGACTTTAAGTAAGGTGGACAAAGAATGCGCGATATCAATGGACCTCAGGTTTTAAATAAATACATAGGTGGCCTCGTAATACGCGAGATAAACGAAGTCTGTCCTGAAAAGAGTGGCCAAGTTATGCGCGAATTCTTAGTAGTCTAAGAATATTTATTAAGTGGCCAAGTAATGCGCGAGATTTCCGTACTCAGAATCAAAGTAAGGTGGCAAATAATGCGCGAATTCTTAGGAGTATAAGAATTTTTAAATAAAGTCGCCAAGTAATACGCGACATTTCCGGACTATTACTTAAAGTATGGAGGCCAAGTAAAACGCGAATTCATAGGAGTATAAGAATTTTTTTTATAAAGTAGCCAAGTAAAACGCGCAAGTTCCGGAGTCTGACACAAAGAAAGGTGGCAATGTAATGCGCGAATTCTTAGGAGTATATGAATTTTTATATAAAGTCGACAAGTAATACGCGAGATTTCCGAACTCTGACTTTAAGTAAGGTGATCAAGTAATGCGCGAGTTCATTGGACGTCAGGTTTGATATAAATACATAAGTGGCCTCGTAATACGCGAGTTAATCGAAGTCTGTCCTGAAAAGAGTTTTCCAGTAATGCGCGAATGCTTAGGAGTATAAGAATTTTTTTTATAAAGTAGCCAAGTAGCACGCGAGATTTCCGGACTCTGACATTAAGTAATGTGTCCAAGTAATGCGGGAATTCTTAGTAGTCTAAGAATATTTATAAAGTGGCCTACTAATACGCGAGATTTCCGGACTCTGGCTTTAAGTAAGGTGGCCAAGTAATACGCGATTTCGTAGGAGTATAAGAATTTTTATAAAGTGGCCAAGTAATGCGCGAGATTTCCGTACTCAGAATCAAAGTAAGGTGGCTAAATAATGCGCCAATTCTTAGGAGTATAAGAATTTTTAAATAAAGTCGCCAAGTAATACGCGAGATTTCCGGACTATGACTTAAAGTATGGAGGCCAAGTAATGCGAGAATACTTAGAGTATAAGAATTATTATATAAAGTCGCCAAGTAATACGCGAGATTTCCGGACTCCGACTTAAAGTAAGGTGGACAAGTAATGCGCGAGAGTTCCGGACTCTGACTTAAAGTAAGACGGCAAAGTAAAGCGCGAATTCTGAGGAGTATGATAATTTTCTTAAAGTGGCCAAGTAATACGCGAGATTTCCGAACTCTGGCTTTAAGTAAGGTGGCCAAGTAATACGCGGTTTCGTAGGAGTACAAGAATTTTTATAAAGTGGCCAAGTAATACGCGAGATTTCCGGAATCTGAATTTTAGTAATGTGGCCATGTAATACGCTAATTCATCGGAGTATAATAATTTTTTTTTTTATAAAGTGGCAAAGTAATAAGAGAGATTTCTCGACTCTGACTTAAAGTATGGTGGCCAAGTAATGCGGGAATTCTTAGTAGTCTAAGAATTTTTAAAGAGTGACAAATAAATACGCGAGATTTCCGGACTCTGGCTTTAAGTAAGGTGGCCAGGTAATGCGCGAATTCTGAGGAGTATGATAATTTTTATAAAGTGGCAAAGCAATACGCGAAATTTCCGTACTCTGACTTTAAGTAAGGTGGCCAAGTAATGCGCGAATTCTTAGGAGTATAAGAATTTTTATATAAAGTCGCCAAGTAATACGCGAGATTTCCGGACTCCGACTTAAAGTAAGGTGGACAAGTAATGCGCGAGAGTTCCGGACTCTGACTTAAAGTAAGACGGCAAAGTAAAGCGCGAATTCTGAGGAGTATGATAATTTTCTTAAAGTGGCCAAGTAATACGCGAGATTTCCGAACTCTGGCTTTAAGTAAGGTGGCCAAGTAATACGCGGTTTCGTAGGAGTACAAGAATTTTTATAAAGTGGCCAAGTAATACGCGAGATTTCCGGACTCTGACTTTAAGTAATGTGGCCATGTAATACGCCAATTCATAGGAGTATCAGAATTTCTTTTTTTATAAAGTGGCAAAGTAATAAGAGAGATTTCTCGACTCTGACTTAAAGTATGGTGGCCAAGTAATGCGGGAATTCTTAGTAGTCTAAGAATTTGTAAAGAGTGACAAATAAATACGCGAGATGTCCGGACTCGGGCTTTAAGTAAGGTGGCCAGGTAATACGCGATTTCGTAGGAGTATAAGAATTTTTATAATGTGACCAAGTAGTACGCGAGATTTCCGGACTCTGACTTTAAGTAAGGTTGCCAAGTAATGCGCGAATTCTTAGTAGTCTATGAATTTTTAAAGAGTGACAAATAAATACGCGAGATTTCCGGACTCTGGCTTTAAGTAAGGTGGCCAGGTAATGCGCGAATTCTGAGGAGTATGATAATTTTTATAAAGTGGCAAAGCAATACGCGAAATTTCCGTACTCTGACTTTAAGTAAGGTGGCCAAGTAATACGCGAATTCTTAGGAGTATAAGAATTTTTATAACGTGGCCAAGTAATGCGCGAGAATTCCGGACTCTGACTTTATGTAAGGTGGCCAAGTAATGCGCGAATTCTTAGTAGTCTATGAATTTGTAAAGAGTGACAAATTAATACGCGAGATTTCCGGAATCTGACTTTAAGTAAGGTGTTCAAGTAATGCGCGAATTCTGCGGAGGATGATAAATTTTATAATGTGGCCAACTGATACGCGAGATTTCCGTACTCTGACTGTATGTAAGGTGGCCAAGTAATAAGCGAATTCTTAGGAGTATAAGAATTTTTATAAAGTGGCCAAGTAATGCGCGAGAATTCCGGACTCTGACTTTATGTAAGGTGGCCAAGTAATGCGCGAATACTTAGGAGTATACGAATAGTATTATAAGAATTATTATAAAGTGGCCAAATAATACGCGAGATTTCCGGACTCGGGCTTTAAGTAAGGTGGCCAGGTAATACGCGATTTCGTAGGAGTATAAGAATTTTTATAATGTGACCAAGTAGTACGCGAGATTTCCGGACTCTGACTTTAAGTAAGGTTGCCAAGTAATGCGCAAATTCTTAGTAGTCTATGAATTTGTAAAGAGTGACAAATAAATACGCGAGATTTCCGGACTCTGGCTTTAAGTAAGGTGGCCAGGTAATGCGCAAATTCTTAGGAGTATAAGAATTTTTATAAAGTGGCCAAGTAATACGTGAGATTTCCGGACTATGACTTTAAGTAAGGTTGCCAAGTAATGCCCGAGTTCTTAGGAGTTTAAGAATTATTATAAAGTGACCAAGTAATGCGCGAGAATTCCGGACTCTGACTTTATGTAAGGTGGCCAAGAAATGCGCGAATTCTTAGGAGTCTATGAATTTGTATAAAGTGACCAACTAATACGCAAGATTTCCGGACTCTGACTTTAAGTAAGGTGATCAAGTAATGCGCGAGTTCTTAGGAGTTTAAGAATTTTTATAAAGTAGCCAAGTAATGCGCGAGATTTCCGGTCTCTGACTTTAAGTAAGGTGGCCAAATAATGCGCGAGTTCAATGGACCTCAGTTTTGATATAAATACTTATGTGGCCTCGTAATGCACGAGTTGAACGAAGTCTGTCCTGAAAAGAGTGGTCAAGTAATGAGGGAATTCTCATGAGTATAAGAATTTTTATAAAAAGTCGCCAAGTAATACGCGAGATTTCCGGACTCTGACTTTAAGTAAGGTGGCCAAGTAATACGCGAATTCTTAGGAGTATAAGAATTTTTATAAAGTGGCCAAGTAATGCGCGAGAATTCCGGACTCTGACTTTATGTAAGGTGGCCAAGTAATGCGCGAATACTTAGGAGTATACGAATCGTATTATAAGAATTATTATAAAGTGGCCAAATAATACGCGAGATTTCCGGACACGGGCTTTAAGTAAGGTGGCCAGGTAATACGCGATTTCGTAGGAGTATAAGAATTTTTATAAAGTGACCAAGTAGTACGCGAGATTTCCGGACTCTGACTTTAAGTAAGGTTGCCAAGTAATGCGCGAATTCTTAGTAGTCTATAAATTTGTAAAGAGTGACAAATAAATACGCGAGATTTCCGGACTCTGGCTTTAAGTAAGGTGGCCCTGTAATGCGCGAATTCTGAGGAGTATGATAATTTTTATAAAGTGGCCAAGCAATACGCGAAATTTCCGTACTCTGACTTTAAGTCAGGTGGCCAAGTAATACGCGAATTCTTAGGAGTATAAGAATTTTTATAAAGTGGCCAAGTAATGCGCGAGAATTCCGGACTCTGACTTTATGTAAGGTGGCCAAGTAATGCGCGAATACTTAGGAGTATACGAATAGTATTATAAGAATTATTATAAAGTGGCCAAATAATACGTGAGATTTCCGGACTCGGGCTTTAAGTAAAGGTGGCCAGGTAATACGCGATTTCGTAGGAGTATAAGAATTTTTATAATGTGACCAAGTAGTACGCGAGATTTCCGGACTCTGACTTTAAGTAAGGTTGCCAAGTAATGCGCGAATTCTTAGAAGTCTATGAATTTGTAAATAGTGACAAATAAATACGCGAGATTTCCGGACTCTGGGTTTAAGTAAGGTGGCCAGGTTATGCGCGAATTCTGAGGAGTATGATAATTTTTATAAAGTGTTCAAGCAATACGCGAAATTTCCGTACTCTGACTTTAAGTAAGGTGGCCAAGTAATACGCGAATTCTTAGGAGTATAAGAATTTTTATAACGTGGCCAAGTAATGCGCGAGAACTCCGTACTCTGACTTTATGTAAGGTGGCCAAGTAATGCGCGAATTCTTAGTAGTCAATGAATTTGTATAAAGTGACCAACTAATACGCAAGATTTCCGGACTCTGACTTTAAGTAAGGTGATCAAGTAATGCGCGAGTTCAATGGACGTCAGGTTTTATATAAAAACATATATGGCCTCGTAAAACGCGAGTTAAAAGAAGTCTGTCCTGAAAAGAGTGGCCAAGTAATGCGCGAATTCTTAGGAGTTTAAGAATTTTTATAAAGTAGCCAAGTAATACGCGAGATTTCCGGACTCGGGCTTTAAGTAAGGTGGCCAGAGTAATACGCGATTTCGTAGGAGTATAAGAATTTTTATAATGTGACGAAGTAGTACGCGAGATTTCCGGACTCTGACTTTAAGTAAGGTTGCCAAGTAATGCGCGAATTCTTAGGAGTTTAAGAATTTTTATAAAGTAGCCAAGTAGTACGCGAGATTTCCGGACTCTGGCTTTAAGTAAGGTGGCCAGGTAATGCGCGAATTCTGAGGAGTATGATAATTTTTATAAAGTGGCCAAGCAATACGCGAAATTTCCGAACTCTGACTTTAAGTAAGGTGGCCAAGTAATACGCGAATTCTTAGGAGTATAAGAATTTCTATAACGTGGCCAAGTAATGCGCGAGAATTCCGGACTCTGACTTTATGTAAGGTGGCCAAGTAATTCGCGAATTCTTAGTAGTCTATGAATTTGTATAAAGTGACCAACTAATACGCAAGATTTCCGGACTCTGACTTTAAGTAAGGTGATCAAGTAATGCGCGAGTTCAATGGACGTCAGGTTTTATATAAATACATATATGGCCTCGTAAAACGCGAGTTAAACGAAGTCTGTCCTGAAAAGAGTGGTCAAGTAATGCGCGAATTCTTAGGAGTTTAAGAATTTTTATAAAGTAGCCAAGTAATACGCGAGATTTCCGGACTCTGACTTTAAGTAAGGTGGCCAAGTAATGCCCGAGTTCTTAGGAGTTTAAGATTTATTATAAAGTGACCAAGTAATGCGCGAGATTTCCGGACTCTGACTTTAAGTAAGGAGATCAAGTAATGCGCGAGTTCAATGGACCTCAGGTTTGATATAAATACTTAGGTGGCCTCGTAATACGCGAGTTGAACAGAAGTCTGTCCTGAAAAGAGTGGTCAAGTAATGAGCGAATTCTCATGAGTATAAGAATTTTTATAAAAAGTCGCCAAGCAATACGCGAGATTTCCGGACTCTGACTCAAAGTAAGGTTCCCAAGTAATGCGCTAGTTCTTAGGAGTTTAAGAATTTTTATAAAGTAGCCAAGTAATGCGCGAGATTTCCGGTCTCTGACTTTAAGTAAGGTGGCCAAATAATGCGCGAGTTCAATGGACCTCAGTTTTGATATAAATACTTAGGTGGCCTCGTAATACACGAGTTGAACGAAGTCTGTCCTGAAAAGAGTGGTCAAGTAATGAGCGAATTCTCATGAGTATAAGAATTTTTATAAAAAGTCGCCAAGTAATACGCGAGGTTTCCGGACTCTGACTCAAAGTAAGGTTCCCAAGTAATGCGCCAATTCCGAGTATTATAAGAATTATTATAAAGTTGCCAAGTAATACGCGAGATTTCCGGACTCGGGCTTTAAGTAAGGTGGCCAGGTAATACGCCATTTCGTAGGAGTATAAGAATTTTTATAATGTGACGAAGTAGTACGCGAGATTTGCGGACTCTGACTTTAAGTAAGGTTGCCAAGTAATGCGCGAATTCTTAGGAGTTTAAGAATTTTTATAAAGTAGCCAAGTAGTACGCGAGATTTCCGGACTCTGGCTTTAAGTAAGGTGGCCAGGTAATGCGCGAATTCTGAGGTGTATGATAATTTTTATAAAGTGGCCAAGCAATACGTGAAATTTCCGTACTCTGACTTTAAGTAAGGTGGCCAAATAATACGCGAATTCTTAGGAGTATAAGAATTTTTATAAAGTGGCCAAGTAATGCGCGAGAATTCCGGACTCTGACTTTATGTAAGGTGGCAAAGTAATGCGCGAATTCTTAGGAGTATAAGAATTATTATAAAGTGGCCAAGTAATGCGCGAGAATTCCGGACTCTGACTTTATGTAAGGTGGCCAAGTAATGCGCGAATTCTTAGTAGTCTATGAATTTTAATAAAGTGGCCATGTAATACGCAAGATTTCCGGACTATGACATTAAGTAAGGTGGCCAAGTAATACCCCAATTCTTAGGAGTATAAGAATTGTTATAAAGTGGCCAAGTAATGCGCGAGATTTCCGGACTCTGACTTTAAGTAAGGTTGCCAAGTAATGCGCGAATTCTTAGTAGTCTATGAATTTGTAAAGAGTGACAAATAAATACGCGAGATTTCCGGACTCTGGCTTTAAGTAAGGTGGCCAGGTAATGCGCGATTTCGTAGGAGTATAAGAATTTTTATAATGTGACCAAGTAGTACGCGAGATTTCCGGACTCTGACTTTAAGTAAGGTTGCCAAGTAATGCGCGAATTCTTAGTAGTCTATGAATTTGTAAAGAGAGACAAATAAATACGCGATATTTCCGGACTCTGGCTTTAAGTAAGGTGGCCAGGTAATGCGCGAATTTTGAGGAGTATGATAATTTTTATAAAGTGGCAAAGCAATACGCGAAATTTCCGTACTCTGACTTTAAGTAAGGTGGCCAAGTAATACCCCAATTCTTAGAAGTATAAGAATTTTTATAACGTGGCCTAGTAATAGGCGAGATTTCCGGACTCTGACTTTATGTAAGGTGGCCAAGTAATGCGCGAATTCTTAGTAGTCTATGAATTTGTAAAGAGTGACAAATAAATACGCGAGATTTCCGGACTCTGGCTTTAAGTAAGGTGGCCAGGTAATGTGCGAATTCTGAGGAGTATGATAATTTTTATAAAGTGGCCAAGCAATACGCGAAATTTCCGTACTCTGACTTTAAGTAAGGTGGCCAAGTAATACGCGAATTCTTAGGAGTATAAGAATTTTTATAAAGTGGCCAAGTAATGCGCGAGAATTCCGGACTCTGACTTTATGTAAGGTGGCCAAGTAATGCGCGAATACTTAGGAGTATACGAATAGTATTATAAGAATTATTATAAAGTGGCCAAATAATACGCGAGATTTCCGGACTCGGGCTTTAAGTAAGGTGGCCAGGTAATACGCGGTTTCGTAGGAGTATAAGAATTTTTATAAAGTGGCCAAGTAATACGCGAGATTTCCGGACTCTGACTTTAAATAAGGTGGACAAGTAATGCGCGAGATTTCCGGACTCTGACTTAAAGTAAGGCGGCAAAGTAAAGCACGAATTCTGAGGAGTATGATAATTTTTATAAAGTGGCCAAGTAATACGCGAAATTTCCGTACTCTGACTTTAAGTAATGTGACCATGTAATACGCCAATTCATAGGAGTATCAGAATTTTTTTTTATAAAGTGGCAAAGTAATAAGAGAGATTTCTCGACTCTGACTTAAAGTGAGGTGGCCAAGTAATGCGCGAGTTCTTAGGAGCATAAGAATTGTTATAAGGTGGACAAGTAACACGCGAGATTTCCGGAATCTGACTTTAAGTAAGGTGGACAAAGAATGCGCGATATCAATGGACCTCAGGTTTTAAATAAATACATAGGTGGCCTCGTAATACGCGAGATAAACGAAGTCTGTCCTGAAAAGAGTGGCCAAGTTATGCGCGAATTCTTAGTAGTCTAAGAATATTTATTAAGTGGCCAAGTAATGCGCGAGATTTCCGTACTCAGAATCAAAGTAAGGTGGCAAATAATGCGCGAATTCTTAGGAGTATAAGAATTTTTAAATAAAGTCGCCAAGTAATACGCGACATTTCCGGACTATTACTTAAAGTATGGAGGCCAAGTAAAACGCGAATTCATAGGAGTATAAGAATTTTTTTTATAAAGTAGCCAAGTAAAACGCGCAAGTTCCGGAGTCTGACACAAAGAAAGGTGGCAATGTAATGCGCGAATTCTTAGGAGTAAATGAATTTTTATATAAAGTCGACAAGTAATACGCGAGATTTCCGAACTCTGACTTTAAGTAAGGTGATCAAGTAATGCGCGAGTTCATTGGACGTCAGGTTTGATATAAATACATAAGTGGCCTCGTAATACGCGAGTTAATCGAAGTCTGTCCTGAAAAGAGTTTTCCAGTAATGCGCGAATGCTTAGGAGTATAAGAATTTTTTTTATAAAGTAGCCAAGTAGCACGCGAGATTTCCGGACTCTGACTTTAAGTAATGTGTCCAAGTAATGCGGGAATTCTTAGTAGTCTAAGAATATTTATAAAGTGGCCTACTAATACGCGAGATTTCCGGACTCTGGCTTTAAGTAAGGTGGCCAAGTAATACGCGATTTCGTAGGAGTATAAGAATTTTTATAAAGTGGCCAAGTAATGCGCGAGATTTCCGTACTCAGAATCAAAGTAAGGTGGCTAAATAATGCGCCAATTCTTAGGAGTATAAGAATTTTTAAATAAAGTCGCCAAGTAATACGCGAGATTTCCGGACTATGACTTAAAGTATGGAGGCCAAGTAATGCGCGAATTCTTAGGAGTATAAGAATTTTTATATAAAGTCGCCAAGTAATACGCGAGATTTCCGGACTCCGACTTAAAGTAAGGTGGACAAGTAATGCGCGAGAGTTCCGGACTCTGACTTAAAGTAAGACGGCAAAGTAAAGCGCGAATTCTGAGGAGTATGATAATTTTCTTAAAGTGGCCAAGTAATACGCGAGATTTCCGAACTCTGGCTTTAAGTAAGGTGGCCAAGTAATACGCGGTTTCGTAGGAGTACAAGAATTTTTATAAAGTGGCCAAGTAATACGCGAGATTTCCGGACTCTGACTTTAAGTAATGTGGCCATGTAATACGCCAATTCATAGGAGTATCAGAATTTCTTTTTTTATAAAGTGGCAAAGTAATAAGAGAGATTTCTCGACTCTGACTTAAAGTATGGTGGCCAAGTAATGCGGGAATTCTTAGTAGTCTAAGAATTTGTAAAGAGTGACAAATAAATACGCGAGATGTCCGGACTCGGGCTTTAAGTAAGGTGGCCAGGTAATACGCGATTTCGTAGGAGTATAAGAATTTTTATAATGTGACCAAGTAGTACGCGAGATTTCCGGACTCTGAATTTAAGTAAGGTTGCCAAGTAATGCGCGAATTCTTAGTAGTCTATGAATTTTTAAAGAGTGACAAATAAATACGCGAGATTTCCGGACTCTGGCTTTAAGTAAGGTGGCCAGGTAATGCGCGAATTCTGAGGAGTATGATAATTTTTATAAAGTGGCAAAGCAATACGCGAAATTTCCGTACTCTGACTTTAAGTAAGGTGGCCAAGTAATACGCGAATTCTTAGGAGTATAAGAATTTTTATAACGTGGCCAAGTAATGCGCGAGAATTCCGGACTCTGACTTTATGTAAGGTGGCCAAGTAATGCGCGAATTCTTAGTAGTCTATGAATTTGTAAAGAGTGACAAATAAATACGCGAGATTTCCGGACTCTGGCTTTAAGTAAGGTGGCCAGGTAATGCGCGAATTCTGAGGAGTATGATAATTTTTATAAAGTGGCCAAGCAATACGCGAAATTTCCCTACTCTGACTTTAAGTAAGGTGGCCAAGTAATACGCGAATTCTTAGGAGTATAAGAATTTTTATAAAGTGGCCAAGTAATGCGCGAGAATTCCGGACTCTGACTTTATGTAAGGTGGCCAAGTAATGCGCGAATACTTAGGAGTATACGAATAGTATTATAAAATTATTATAAAGTGGCCAAATAATACGCGAGATTTCCGGACTCGGGCTTTAAGTAAGGTGGCCAGGTAATACGCGATTTCGTAGGAGTATAAGAATTTTTATAATGTGACCAAGTAGTACGCGAGATTTCCGGACTCTGACTTTAAGTAAGGTTGCCAAGTAATGCGCAAATTCTTAGTAGTCTATGAATTTGTAAAGAGTGACAAATAAATACGCGAGATTTCCGGACTCTGGCTTTAAGTAAGGTGGCCAGGTAATGCGCGAATTCTGAGGAGTATGATAATTTTTATAAAGTGGCCAAGTAATACGTGAGATTTCCGGACTCTGACTTTAAGTAAGGTGGCCAAGTAATGCCCGAGTTCTTAGGAGTTTAAGAATTATTATAAAGTGACCAAGTAATGCGCGAGAATTCCGGACTCTGACTTTATGTAAGGTGGCCAAGTAATGCGCGAATTCTTAGGAGTCTATGAATTTGTATAAAGTGACCAACTAATACGCAAGATTTCCGGACTCTGACTTTAAGTAAGGTGATCAAGTAATGCGCGAGTTCTTAGGAGTTTAAGAATTTTTATAAAGTAGCCAAGTAATGCGCGAGATTTCCGGTCTCTGACTTTAAGTAAGGTGGCCAAATAATGCGCGAGTTCAATGGACCTCAGTTTTGATATAAATACTTATGTGGCCTCGTAATGCACGAGTTGAACGAAGTCTGTCCTGAAAAGAGTGGTCAAGTAATGAGCGAATTCTCATGAGTATAAGAATTTTTATAAAAAGTCGCCAAGTAATACGCGAGATTTCCGGACTCTGACTTTAAGTAAGGTGGCCAAGTAATACGCGAATTCTTAGGAGTATAAGAATTTTTATAATGTGGCCAAGTAATGCGCGAGAATTCCGGACTCTGACTTTATGTAAGGTGGCCAAGTAATGCGCGAATACTTAGGAGTATACGAATAGTATTATAAGAATTATTATAAAGTGGCCAAATAATACGCGAGATTTCCGGACACGGGCTTTAAGTAAGGTGGCCAGGTAATACGCGATTTCGTAGGAGTATAAGAATTTTTATAAAGTGACCAAGTAGTACGCGAGATTTCCGGACTCTGACTTTAAGTAAGGTTGCCAAGTAATGCGCGAATTCTTAGTAGTCTATAAATTTGTAAAGAGTGACAAATAAATACGCGAGATTTCCGGACTCTGGCTTTAAGTAAGGTGGCCCGGTAATGCGCGAATTCTGAGGAGTATGATAATTTTTATAAAGTGGCCAAGCAATACGCGAAATTTCCGTACTCTGACTTTAAGTAAGGTGGCCAAGTAATACGCGAATTCTTAGGAGTATAAGAATTTTTATAAAGTGGCCAAGTAATGCGCGAGAATTCGGACTCTGACTTTATGTAAGGTGGCCAAGTAATGCGCGAATACTTAGGAGTATACGAATAGTATTATAAGAATTATTATAAAGTGGCCAAATAATACGTGAGATTTCCGGACTCGGGCTTTAAGTAAGGTGGCCAGGTAATACGCGATTTCGTAGGAGTATAAGAATTTTTATAATGTGACCAAGTAGTACGCGAGATTTCCGGACTCTGACTTTAAGTAAGGTTGCCAAGTAATGCGCGAATTCTTAGAAGTCTATGAATTTGTAAATAGTGACAAATAAATACGCGAGATTTCCGGACTCTGGCTTTAAGTAAGGTGGCCAGGTTATGCGCGAATTCTGAGGAGTATGATAATTTTTATAAAGTGTTCAAGCAATACGCGAAATTTCCGTACTCTGACTTTAAGTAAGGTGGCCAAGTAATACGCGAATTCTTAGGAGTATAAGAATTTTTATAACGTGGCCAAGTAATGCGCGAGAACTCCGTACTCTGACTTTATGTAAGGTGGCCAAGTAATGCCCGAATTCTTAGTAGTCAATGAATTTGTATAAAGTGACCAACTAATACGCAAGATTTCCGGACTCTGACTTTAAGTAAGGTGATCAAGTAATGCGCGAGTTCAATGGACGTCAGGTTTTATATAAAAACATATATGGCCTCGTAAAACGCGAGTTGAAAGAAGTCTGTCCTGAAAAGAGTGGCCAAGTAATGCGCGAATTCTTAGTAGTCTAAGAATTTTTATAAAGTAGCCAAGTAATACGCGAGATTTCCGGACTCGGGCTTTAAGTAAGGTGGCCAGGTAATACGCGATTTCGTAGGAGTATAAGAATTTTTATAATGTGACGAAGTAGTACGCGAGATTTCCGGACTCTGACTTTAAGTAAGGTTGCCAAGTAATGCGCGAATTCTTAGGAGTTTAAGAATTTTTATAAAGTAGCCAAGTAGTACGCGAGATTTCCGGACTCTGGCTTTAAGTAAGGTGGCCAGGTAATGCGCGAATTCTGAAGAGTATGATAATTTTTATAAAGTGGCCAAGCAATACGCGAAATTTCCGTACTCTGACTTTAAGTAAGGTGGCCAAGTAATACGCGAATTCTTAGGAGTATAAGAATTTTTATAAAGTGGCCAAGTAATGCGCGAGAATTCCGGACTCTGACTTTATGTAAGGTGGCCAAGTAATGCGCGAATACTTAGGAGTATACGAATAGTATTATAAGAATTATTATAAAGTGGCCAAATAATACGCGAGATTTCCGGACTCGGGCTTTAAGTAAGGTGGCCAGGTAATACGCGATTTCGTAGGAGTATAAGGATTTTTATAATGTGACGAAGTAGTACGCGAGATTTCCGGACTCTGACTTTAAGTAAGGTTGCCAAGTAATGCGCGAATTCTTAGGAGTATAAGAATTTATATATGTAGCCAAGTAATGCCCGAGATATCAGGACTCTGACTTTAAGTAAGGTTGCCAAGTAATGCGCGAATTCTTAGTAGTCTATGAATTTGTAAAGAGTGACAAATAAATACGCGAGATTTCCGGACTCTGGCTTTAAGTAAGGTGGCCAGGTAATGCGCGATTTCGTAGGAGTATAAGAATTTTTATAATGTGACCAAGTAGTACGCGAGATTTCCGGACTCTGACTTTAAGTAAGGTTGCCAAGTAATGCGCGAATTCTTAGTAGTCTATGAATTTGTAAAGAGAGACAAATAAATACGCGATATTTCCGGACTCTGGCTTTAAGTAAGGTGGCCAGGTAATGCGCGAATTTTGAGGAGTATGATAATTTTTATAAAGTGGCAAAGCAATACGCGAAATTTCCGTACTCTGACTTTAAGTAAGGTGGCCAAGTAATACGCGAATTCTTAGGAGTATAAGAATTTTTATAACGTGGCAAGTAATGCGCGAGAATTCCGGACTCTGACTTTATGTAAGGTGGTCAAGTAATGCGCGAATTCTTAGTAGTCTATGAATTTGTAAAGAGTGACAAATAAATACGCGAGATTTCCGGACTCTGGCTTTAAGTAAGGTGGCCAGGTAATGCGCGAATTCTGAGGAGTATGATAATTTTTATAAAGTGGCCAAGCAATACGCGAAATTTCCGTACTCTGACTTTAAGTAAGGTGGCCAAGTAATACGCGAATTCTTAGGAGTATAAGAATTTTTATAAAGTGGCCAAGTAATGCGCGAGAATTCCGGACTCTGACTTTATGTAAGGTGGCCAAGTAATGCGCGAATACTTAGGAGTATACGAATAGTATTATAAGAATTATTATAAAGTGGCCAAATAATACGCGAGATTTCCGGACTCGGGCTTTAAGTAAGGTGGCCAGGTAATACGCGGTTTCGTAGGAGTATAAGAATTTTTATAAAGTGGCCAAGTAATACGCGAGATTTCCGGACTCTGACTTTAAATAAGGTGGACAAGTAATGCGCGAGATTTCCGGACTCTGACTTAAAGTAAGGCGGCAAAGTAAAGCACGAATTCTGAGGAGTATGATAATTTTTATAAAGTGGCCAAGTAATACGCGAAATTTCCGTACTCTGACTTTAAGTAATGTGACCATGTAATACGCCAATTCATAGGAGTATCAGAATTTTTTTTATAAAGTGGCAAAGTAATAAGAGAGATTTCTCGACTCTGACTTAAAGTGAGGTGGCGAAGTAATGCGCGAGTTCTTAGGAGCATAAGAATTGTTATAAGGTGGACAAGTAACACGCGAGATTTCCGGAATCTGACTTTAAGTAAGGTGGACAAAGAATGCGCGATATCAATGGACCTCAGGTTTTAAATAAATACATAGGTGGCCTCGTAATACGCGAGATAAACGAAGTCTGTCCTGAAAAGAGTGGCCAAGTTATGCGCGAATTCTTAGTAGTCTAAGAATATTTATTAAGTGGCCAAGTAATGCGCGAGATTTCCGTACTCAGAATCAAAGTAAGGTGGCAAATAATGCGCGAATTCTTAGGAGTATATGAATTTTTATATAAAGTCGACAAGTAATACGCGAGATTTCCGAACTCTGACTTTAAGTAAGGTGATCAAGTAATGCGCGAGTTCATTGGACGTCAGGTTTGATATAAATACATAAGTGGCCTCGTAATACGCGAGTTAATCGAAGTCTGTCCTGAAAAGAGTTTTCCAGTAATGCGCGAATGCTTAGGAGTATAAGAATTTTTTTTATAAAGTAGCCAAGTAGCACGCGAGATTTCCGGACTCTGACTTTAAGTAATGTGTCCAAGTAATGCGGGAATTCATATTAGTATAAGAATTTTTATCTAGTGGCCTACTAATACGCGTGATTTGCTGACTCCGGATTCAAGTAAGGTGGCCAAGTAATACGCGATTGCGTAGGAGTATAAGAATTTTTATAAAGTGGCCAAGTAATGCGCGAGATTTCCGTACTCAGAATCAAAGTAACGTGGCTAAATAATGCGCCAATTCTTAGGAGTATAAGAATTTTTAAATAAAGTCGCCAAGTAATACGCGAGATTTCCGGACTATGACTTAAAGTATGGAGGCCAAGTAATGCGCGAATTCTTAGGAGTATAAGAATTTTTATATAAAGTCGCCAAGTAATACGCGAGATTTCCGGACTCCGACTTAAAGTAAGGTGGACAAGTAATGCGCGAGAGTTCCGGACTCTGACTTAAAGTAAGACGGCAAAGTAAAGCGCGAATTCTGAGGAGTATGATAATTTTCTTAAAGTGGCCAAGTAATACGCGAGATTTCCGAACTCTGGCTTTAAGTAAGGTGGCCAAGTAATACGCGGTTTCGTAGGAGTACAAGAATTTTTATAAAGTGGCCAAGTAATACGCGAGATTTCCGGACTCTGACTTTAAGTAATGTGGCCATGTAATACGCCAATTCATAGGAGTATCAGAATTTCTTTTTTTATAAAGTGGCAAAGTAATAAGAGAGATTTCTCGACTCTGACTTAAAGTATGGTGGCCAAGTAATGCGGGAATTCTTAGTAGTCTAAGAATTTGTAAAGAGTGACAAATAAATACGCGAGATGTCCGGACTCGGGCTTTAAGTAAGGTGGCCAGGTAATACGCGATTTCGTAGGAGTATAAGAATTTTTATAATGTGACCAAGTAGTACGCGAGATTTCCGGACTCTGACTTTAAGTAAGGTTGCCAAGTAATGCGCGAATTCTTAGTAGTCTATGAATTTTTAAAGAGTGACAAATAAATACGCGAGATTTCCGGACTCTGGCTTTATGTAAGGTGGCCAGGTAATGCGCGAATTCTGAGGAGTATGATAATTTTTATAAAGTGGCAAAGCAATACGCGAAATTTCCGTACTCTGACTTTAAGTAAGGTGGCCAAGTAATACGCGAATTCTTAGGAGTATAAGAATTTTTATAACGTGGCCAAGTAATGCGCGAGAATTCCGGACTCTGACTTTATGTAAGGTGGCCAAGTAATGCGCGAATTCTTAGTAGTCTATGAATTTGTAAAGAGTGACAAATAAATACGCGAGATTTCCGGACTCTGGCTTTATGTAAGGTGGCCATGTAATGCGCGAATTCTGAGGAGTATGATAATTTTTATAAAGTGGCCAAGCAATACGCGAAATTTCCGTACTCTGACTTTAAGTAAGGTGGCCAAGTAATACGCGAATTCTTAGGAGTATAAGAATTTTTATAAAGTGGCCAAGTAATGCGCGAGAATTCCGGACTCTGACTTTATGTAAGGTGGCCAAGTAATGCGCGAATACTTAGGAGTATACGAATAGTATTATAAGAATTATTATAAAGTGGCCAAATAATACGCGAGATTTCCGGACTCGGGCTTTAAGTAAGGTGGCAAGGTAATACGCGATTTCGTAGGAGTATAAGAATTTTTATAATGTGACCAAGTAGTACGCGAGATTTCCGGACTCTGACTTTAAGTAAGGTTGCCAAGTAATGCGCAAATTCTTAGTAGTCTATGAATTTGTAAAGAGTGACAAATAAATACGCGAGATTTCCGGACTCTGGCTTTAAGTAAGGTGGCCAGGTAATGCGCGAATTCTGAGGAGTATGATAATTTTTATAAAGTGGCCAAGTAATACGTGAGATTTCCGGACTCTGACTTTAAGTAAGGTGGCCAAGTAATGTCCGAGTTCTTAGGAGTTTAAGAATTATTATAAAGTGACCAAGTAATGCGCGAGAATTCCGGACTCTGACTTTATGTAAGGTGGCCAAGTAATGCGCGAATTCTTAGGAGTCTATGAATTTGTATAAAGTGACCAACTAATACGCAAGATTTCCGGACTCTGACTTTAAGTAAGGTGATCAAGTAATGCGCGAGTTCTTAGGAGTTTAAGAATTTTTATAAAGTAGCCAAGTAATGCGCGAGATTTCCGGTCTCTGACTTTAAGTAAGGTGGCCAAATAATGCGCGAGTTCAATGGACCTCAGTTTTGATATAAATACTTATGTGGCCTCGTAATGCACGAGTTGAACGAAGTCTGTCCTGAAAAGAGTGGTCAAGTAATGAGCGAATTCTCATGAGTATAAGAATTTTTATAAAAAGTCGCCAAGTAATACGCGAGATTTCCGGACTCTGACGTTAAGTAAGGTGGCCAAATAATACGCGAATTCTTAGGAGTATAAGAATTTTTATAAAGTGGCCAAGTAATGCGCGAGAATTCCGGACTCTGACTTTATGTAAGGTGGCCAAGTAATGCGCGAATACTTAGGAGTATACGAATAGTATTATAAGAATTATTATAAAGTGGCCAAATAATACGCGAGATTTCCGGACACGGGCTTTAAGTAAGGTGGCCAGGTAATACGCGATTTCGTAGGAGTATAAGAATTTTTATAAAGTGACCAAGTAGTACGCGAGATTTCCGGACTCTGACTTTAAGTAAGGTTGCCAAGTAATGCGCGAATTCTTAGTAGTCTATAAATTTGTAAAGAGTGACAAATAAATACGCGAGATTTCCGGACTCTGGCTTTAAGTAAGGTGGCCCGGTAATGCGCGAATTCTGAGGAGTATGATAATTTTTATAAAGTGGCCAAGCAATACGCGAAATTTCCGTACTCTGACTTTAAGTAAGGTGGCCAAGTAATACGCGAATTCGTAGGAGTATAAGAATTGTTATAAAGTGGCCAAGTAATGCGCGAGAATTCCGGACTCTGACTTTATGTAAGGTGGCCAAGTAATGCGCGAATACTTAGGAGTATACGAATAGTATTATAAGAATTATTATAAAGTGGCCAAATAATACGTGAGATTTCCGGACTCGGGCTTTAAGTAAGGTGGCCAGGTAATACGCGATTTCGTAGGAGTATAAGAATTTTTATAATGTGACCAAGTAGTACGCGAGATTTCCGGACTCTGACTTTAAGTAAGGTTGCCAAGTAATGCGCGAATTCT
This sequence comes from Diplolepis rosae, assembly GCA_030998225.1. Classification (NCBI taxonomy): domain Eukaryota; kingdom Metazoa; phylum Arthropoda; class Insecta; order Hymenoptera; family Diplolepididae; genus Diplolepis; species Diplolepis rosae. The sequence continues at coordinate 1,880,476 of JAPYXD010000750.1, read as the reverse complement.
TAGAAGTCTATGAATTTGTAAATAGTGACAAATAAATACGCGAGATTTCCGGACTCTGGCTTTAAGTAAGGTGGCCAGGTTATGCGCGAATTCTGAGGAGTATGATAATTTTTATAAAGTGTTCAAGCAATACGCGAAATTTCCGTACTCTGACTTTAAGTAAGGTGGCCAAGTAATACGCGAATTCTTAGGAGTATAAGAATTTTTATAACGTGGCCAAGTAATGCGCGAGAACTCCGTACTCTGACTTTATGTAAGGTGGCCAAGTAATGCGCGAATTCTTAGTAGTCAATGAATTTGTATAAAGTGACCAACTAATACGCAAGATTTCCGGACTCTGACTTTAAGTAAGGTGATCAAGTAATGCGCGAGTTCAATGGACGTCAGGTTTTATATAAAAACATATATGGCCTCGTAAAACGCGAGTTAAAAGAAGTCTGTCCTGAAAAGAGTGGCCAAGTAATGCGCGAATTCTTAGGAGTTTAAGAATTTTTATAAAGTAGCCAAGTAATACGCGAGATTTCCGGACTCGGGCTTTAAGTAAGGTGGCCAGGTAATACGCGATTTCGTAGGAGTATAAGAATTTTTATAATGTGACGAAGTAGTACGCGAGATTTCCGGACTCTGACTTTAAGTAAGGTTGCCAAGTAATGCGCGAATTCTTAGGAGTTTAAGAATTTTTATAAAGTAGCCAAGTAGTACGCGAGATTTCCGGACTCTGGCTTTAAGTAAGGTGGCCAGGTAATGCGCGAATTCTGAAGAGTATGATAATTTTTATAAAGTGGCCAAGCAATACGCGAAATTTCCGTACTCTGACTTTAAGTAAGGTGGCCAAGTAATACGCGAAATCGTCGGAGTATAAGAGTTTTTATAAAGTGGCCAAGTAATGCGCGAGATGACCGGACTCTGACTTTAAGTAAGGTGGCCAAGTAGTGCGCGAATACTTAGGAGTATACGAATAGTATTATAAGAATTATTATAAAGTGGCCAAATAATACGCGAGATTTCCGGACTCGGGCTTTAAGTAAGGTGGCCAGGTAATACGCGAGTTCGTAGGAGTATAAGAATTATTATAATGTGACGAAGTAGTACGCGAGATTTCCGGACTCTGACTTTAAGTAAGGTTGCCAAGTAATGCGCGAATTCTTAGGAGTTTAAGAATTTTTATAAAGTAGCCAAGTAATACGCGAGATTTCCGGACTCGGGCTTTAAGTAAGGTGGCCAGGTAATACGCGATTTCGTAGGAGTATAAGAATTTTTATAATGTGACGAAGTAGTACGCGAAATTTCCGTACTCTGACTTTAAGTAAGGTGGCCAAGTAATGCGCGAATTCTTAGGAGTGTAAGAATTTTTATAAAGTAGCCAAGTAATACGTGAGATTTCCGGACTCTGACTTTAAGTAAGGTGGCCAAGTAATGCCCGAGTTCTTAGGAGTTTAAGAATTATTATAAAGTGACCAAGTAATGCGCGAGAATTCCGGACTCTGACTTTATGTAAGGTGGCCAAGTAATGCGCGAATTCTTAGGAGTCTATGAATTTGTATAAAGTGACCAACTAATACGCAAGATTTCCGGACTCTGACTTTAAGTAAGGTGATCAAGTAATGCGCGAGTTCTTAGGAGTTTAAGAATTTTTATAAAGTAGCCAAGTAATGCGCGAGATTTCCGGTCTCTGACTTTAAGTAAGGTGGCCAAATAATGCGCGAGTTCAATGGACCTCAGTTTTGATATAAATACTTATGTGGCCTCGTAATGCACGAGTTGAACGAAGTCTGTCCTGAAAAGAGTGGTCAAGTAATGAGCGAATTCTCATGAGTATAAGAATTTTTATAAAAAGTCGCCAAGTAATACGCGAGATTTCCGGACTCTGACTTTAAGTAAGGTGGCCAAGTAATACGCGAATTCTTAGGAGTATAAGAATTTTTATAAAGTGGCCAAGTAATGCGCGAGAATTCCGGACTCTGACTTTATGTAAGGTGGCCAAGTAATGCGCGAATACTTAGGAGTATACGAATAGTATTATAAGAATTATTATAAAGTGGCCAAATAATACGCGAGATTTCCGGACACGGGCTTTAAGTAAGGTGGCCAGGTAATACGCGATTTCGTAGGAGTATAAGAATTTTTATAAAGTGACCAAGTAGTACGCGAGATTTCCGGACTCTGACTTTAAGTAAGGTTGCCAAGTAATGCGCGAATTCTTAGTAGTCTATGAATTTGTAAAGAGTGACAAATAAATACGCGAGATTTCCGGACTCTGACTTTAAGTAAGGTGGCCAAATAATACGCGAATTCTTAGGAGTATAAGAATTTTTATAAAGTGGCCACGTAATGCGCGAGATTTCCGGACTCTGACTCAAAGTAAGGCGGCCAAGTAATGCGCGAATACTTAGGAGTATACGAATAGTATTATAAGAATTATTATAAAGTGGCCAAATAATACGTGAGATTTCCGGACTCGGGCTTTAAGTAAGGTGGCCAGGTAATACGCGATTTCGTAGGAGTATAAGAATTTTTATAATGTGACCAAGTAGTACGCGAGATTTCCGGACTCTGACTTTAAGTAAGGTTGCCAAGTAATGCGCGAATTCTTAGAAGTCTATGAATTTGGTAATAGTGACAAATAAATACGCGAGATTTCCGGACTCTGGCTTTAAGTAAGGTGGCCAGGTTATGCGCGAATTCTGAGGAGTATGATAATTTTTATAAAGTGTTCAAGCAATACGCGAAATTTCCGTACTCTGACTTTAAGTAAGGTGGCCAAGTAATACGCGAATTCTTAGGAGTATAAGAATTTTTATAACGTGGCCAAGTAATGCGCGAGAACTCCGTACTCTGACTTAATGTAAGGTGGCCAAGTAATGCGCGAATTCTTAGTAGTCAATGAATTTGTATAAAGTGACCAACTAATACGCAAGATTTCCGGACTCTGACTTTAAGTAAGGTGATCAAGTAATGCGCGAGTTCAATGGACGTCAGGTTTTATATAAAAACATATATGGCCTCGTAAAACGCGAGTTAAAAGAAGTCTGTCCTGAAAAGAGTGGCCAAGTAATGCGCGAATTCTTAGGAGTTTAAGAATTTTTATAAAGTAGCCAAGTAATACGCGAGATTTCCGGACTCGGGCTTTAAGTAAGGTGGCCAGGTAATACGCGATTTCGTAGGAGTATAAGAATTTTTATAATGTGACGAAGTAGTACGCGAGATTTCCGGACTCTGACTTTAAGTAAGGTTGCCAAGTAATGCGCGAATTCTTAGGAGTTTAAGAATTTTTATAAAGTAGCCAAGTAGTACGCGAGATTTCCGGACTCTGGCTTTAAGTAAGGTGGCCAGGTAATGCGCGAATTCTGAGGAGTATGATAATTTTTATAAAGTGGCCAAGCAATACGCGAAATTTCCGTACTCTGACTTTAAGTAAGGTGGCCAAGTAATACGCGAATTCTTAGGAGTATAAGAATTTCTATAACGTGGCCAAGTAATGCGCGAGAATTCCGGACTCTGACTTTATGTAAGGTGGCCAAGTAATTCGCGAATTCTTAGTAGTCTATGAATTTGTATAAAGTGACCAACTAATACGCAAGATTTCCGGACTCTGACTTTAAGTAAGGTGATCAAGTAATGCGCGAGTTCAATGGACGTCAGGTTTTATATAAATACATATATGGCCTCGTAACACGCGAGTTAAACGAAGTCTGTCCTGAAAAGAGTGCCCAAGTAATGCGCGAATTCTTAGGAGTTTAGGAATTTTTATAAAGTAGCCAAGTAATACGCGAGATTTCCGGGCTCTGACTTTAAGTAAGGTGGCCAAGTAATGCCCGAGTTCTTAGGAGTTTAAGATTTATTATAAAGTGACCAAGTAATGCGCGAGATTTCCGGACTCTGACTTTAAGTAAGGTGATCAAGTAATGCGCGAGTTCAATGGACCTCAGTTTTGATATAAATACTTAGGCGGCCTCGTAATACGCGAGTTGAACGAAGTCTGTCCTGAAAAGAGTGGTCAAGTAATGAGCGATTTCTCATGAGTATAAGAATTTTTATTAAAAGTCGCCAAGTAATACGCGAGATTTCCGGACTCTGACTCAAAGTAAGGTTCCCAAGTAATGCGCTAGTTCTTAGGAGTTTAAGAATTTTTATAAAGTAGCCAAGTAATGCGCGAGATTTCCGGTCTCTGACTTTAAGTAAGGTGGCCAAATAATGCGCGAGTTCAATGGACCTCAGTTTTGATATAAATACTTAGGTGGCCTCGTAATACACGAGTTGAACGAAGTCTGTCCTGAAAAGAGTGGTCAAGTAATGAGCGAATTCTCATGAGTATAAGAATTTTTATAAAAAGTCGCCAAGTAATACGCGAGATTTCCGGACTATGACTCAAAGTAAGGTTCCCAAGTAATGCGCGAATTCCGAGTATTATAAGAATTATTATAAAGTAGCCAAGTAATACGCGAGATTTCCGGACTCGGGCTTTAAGTAAGGTGGCCAGGTAATACGCCATTTCGTAGGAGTATAAGAATTTTTATAATGTGACGAAGTAGTACGCGAGATTTCCGGACTCTGACTTTAAGTAAGGTTGCCAAGTAATGCGCGAATTCTTAGGAGTTTAAGAATTTTTATAAAGTAGCCAAGTAGTACGCGAGATTTCCGGACTCTGGCTTTAAGTAAGGTGGCCAGGTAATACGCGAATTCTTAGGAGTATAAGAATTTTTATAAAGTGGCCAAGTAATACGCGAGATTTCCGGACTATGACTCTAAGTAAGGTTCCCAAGTAATGCGCGAATTCTTAGTAGTCTATGAATTTTTATATAGTGGCAATGAAATACGCTAGATTTCCGGACTCTGGCTTTAAGTAAGGTGGCCAAGTAAAGGGCGAATTCTGAGGAGTATGATAATTTTTATAATGTGGTCAAGTAATACGCGAGATTTCCGGACTCTGGCTTTAAGTAAGGTGGCCAGGTAATGCGCAAATTCTTAGGAGTATGAGAATTTTAATAAAGTGGCCAAGTAATACGCGAAATTTCCGTACTCTGACTTTAAGTAAGGTGGCCAAATAATACGCGAATTCTTAGGAGTATAAGAATTTTTATAAAGTGGCCAAGTAATGCGCGAGAATTCCGGACTCTGACTTTATGTAAGGTGGCCAAGTAATACGCGAATTCTTAGGAGTATAAGAATTTTTATAAAGTGGCCAAGTAATGCGCGAGAATTCCGGACTCTGACTTTATGTAAGGTGGCCAAGTAATGCGCGAATTTTTAGTAGTCTATGAATTTTAATAAAGTGGCCATGTAATACGCAAGATTTCCGGACTATGACATTAAGTAAGGTGGCCAAGTAATACGCTAATTCATAGGAGTATACGAATATATATAAAGTGGCCAAGTAATACGCGAGATTTCCGGACTCTGACTCAAAGTAAGGTGGCCAAGTAATGCGCGAATTCTAAGTAGTCTATGAATTTGTAAAGAGTGACAAATAAATACGCGAGATTTCCGGACTATGACTGAAAGTAAAGTGGCCAGGTAATGCGCGACTTCTTCGGAGTATAAGAATTTTTATAATGTGACCAAGTAGTACGCGAGATTTCCGGACTCTGACTTTAAGTAAGGTTGCCAAGTAATACGCGAATTCTTAGGAGTATAAGAATTTTTATAACGTGGCCAAGTAATGCGCGAGATTTCCGGACTCTGGCTTTAAGTAAGGTGGCCAGGTAATGCGCGATTTCGTAGGAGTATAAGAATTTTTATAAAGTGGCAAAGCAATACGCGAAATTTCCGTACTCTGACTTTAAGTAAGGTGGCCAAGTAATACGCGAATTCTTAGGAGTATAAGAATTTTTATAACGTGGCCAAGTAATGCGCGAGAATTCCGGACTCTGACTTTATGTAAGGTGGCCAAGTAATGCGCGAATTCTTAGTAGTCTATGAATTTGTAAAGAGTGACAAATAAATACGCGAGATTTCCGGACTCTGGCTTTAAGTAAGTTGGCCAAGTAATACGCGAATTCTTAGGAGTATAAGATTTTTTTATAACGTGGCCAAGTAATGCGCGAGATATCCGGACTCTGGCTTTAAGTAAGGTGGCCAGGTAATGCGCGATTTCGTAGGAGTATAAGAATTTTTATAAAGTGGCAAAGCAATACGCGAAATTTCCGTACTCTGACTTTAAGTAAGGTGGCCAAATAATACGCGAATTCTTAGGAGTATAAGAATTTTTATAAAGTGGCCAAGTAATGCGGGAGATTTCCGGACTCTGACTTTATGTAAGGTGGCCAAGTAATGCGCGAATTCCTAGGAGTATAAGAATTTTAATAAAGTGGCCAAGTAAAACGCGAGATTTCCGGACTCTGACTTTATGTAAGGTGGCCAAGTAATGCGCGAATTCTTAGTAGTCTATGAATTTTAATAAAGTGGCCATGTAATACGCAAGATTTCCGGACTATGACATTAAGTAAGGTGGCCAAGTAATACGCTAATTCATAGGAGTATACGAATATATATAAAGTGGCCAAGTAATACGCGAGATTTCCGGACTCTGACTCAAAGTAAGGTGGCCAAGTAATGCGCGAATTCTTAGTAGTCTATGAATTTGTAAAGAGTGACAAATAAATACGCGAGATTTCCGGACTCTGACTTTAAGTAAGTTGCCCAAGTAATGCGCGAATTCTTAGTAGTCTATGAATTTGTCGAGAGTGACAAATAAATACGCGAGATTTCCGGACTCTGGCTTTAAGTAAGGTGGCCAAGTAATACGCGAATTCTTAGGAGTATAAGAATTTTTATAACGTGGCCAAGTAATGCGCGAGATTTCCGGACTCTGGCTTTAAGTAAGGTGGCCAGGTAATGCGCGATTTCGTAGGAGTATAAGAATTTTTATAAAGTGGCAAAGCAATACGCGAAATTTCCGTACTCTGACTTTAAGTAAGGTGGCCAAGTAATACCCCAATTCTTAGAAGTATAAGAATTTTTATAACGTGGCCTAGTAATAGGCGAGATTTCCGGACTCTGACTTTATGTAAGGTTCCCAAGTAATGCGCGAATTCTTAGTAGTCTATGAATTTGTAAAGAGTGACAAATAAATACGCGAGATTTCCGGACTCTGACTTTAAATAAGTTTCCCAAGTAATGCGCGAATTCTGAGGAGTATGATAATTTTTATAAAGTGGCCAAGCAATACGCGAAATTTCCGTACTCTGACTTTAAGTAAGGTGGCCAAATAATACGCGAATTCTTAGGAGTATAAGAATTTTTATAAAGTGGCCAAGTAATGCGCGAGAATTCCGGACTCTGACTTTATGTAAGGTGGCAAAGTAATGCGCGAATTCTTAGGACTATAAGAATTATTATAAAGTGGCCAAATAAAACGACAGATTTCCGGACTCTGTCTCAAAGAAAGGTGGCCAAGTAATGCGCGAATTCTTAGGAGTATAAGAATTGTTATAAAGTGGCCAAGTAGTACGCGAGATTTCCGGACTCTGACTTTAAGTAAGGTTGCCAAGTAATGCGCGAATTCTTAGTAGTCTATGAATTTGTAAAGAGTGACAAATAAATACGCGAGATTTCCGGACTCTGGCTTTATGTAAGGTGGCCAAGTAATACGCGAATTCTTAGGAGTCTAAGAATTTTTATAACGTGGCCAAGTAATGCGCGAGATTTCCGGACTCTGGCTTTAAGTAAGGTGGCCAGGTAATGCGCGATTTCGTAGGAGTATAAGAATTTTTATAAAGTGGCAAAGCAATACGCGAAATTTCCGGACCCTGACTTTAAGTAAGGTGGCCAAATAATACGCGAATTCTTAGGAGTATAAGAATTTTTATAAAGTGGCCAAGTAATGCGCGAGAATTCCGGACTCTGACTTTATGTAAGGTGGCCAAGTAATGCGCGAATTCTTAGGACTATAAGAATTTTTATAAAGTGGCCAAGTAGTACTGGAGATTTCCGGACTCTGACTTTAAGTAAGGTTGCCAAGTAATGCGCGAATTCTTAGTAGTCTATGAATTTTAATAAAGTGGCCATGTAATACGCAAGATTTCCGGACTATGACATTAAGTAAGGTGGCCAAGTAATACGCTAATTCATAGGAGTATACGAATATATATAAAGTGGCCAAGTAATACGCGAGATTTCCGGACTCTGACTCAAAGTAAGGTGGCCAAGTAATGCGCGAATTCTTAGTAGTCTATGAATTTGTAAAGAGTGACAAATAAATACGCGAGATTTCCGGACTCTGGCTTTAAGTAAGGTGGCCAGGTAATGCGCGATTTCGTAGGAGTATAAGAATTTTTTATAATGTGACCAAGTAGTACGCGAGATTTCCGGACTCTGGCTTTAAGTAAGGTGGCCAAGTAATACGCGAATTCTTAGGAGTATAAGAATTTTTATAACGTGGCCAAGTAATGCGCGAGATTTCCGGACTCTGGCTTTAAGTAAGGTGGCCAGGTAATGCGCGATTTCGTAGGAGTATAAGAATTTTTATAAAGTGGCAAAGCAATACGCGAAATTTCCGTACTCTGACTTTAAGTAAGGTGGCCAAGTAATACGCGAATTCTTAGGAGTGTAAGAATTTTTATAACGTGGCCAAGTAATGCGCGAGAATTCCGGACTCTGACTTTATGTAAGGTGGCCAAGTAATGCGCGAATTCTTAGTAGTCTATGAATTTGTAAAGAGTGACAAATAAATACGCGAGATTTCCGGACTCTGGCTTTAAGTAAGGTGGCCAGGTAATGCGCGAATTCTGAGGAGTATGATAATTTTTATAAAGTGGCCAAGCAATACGCGAAATTTCCGTACTCTGACTTTAAGTAAGGTGGCCAAGTAATACGCGAATTCTTAGGAGTATAAGAATTTTTATAAAGTGGCCAAGTAATGCGCGAGAATTCCGGACTCTGAATTTTTGTAAGGTGGCCAAGTAATGCGCGAATTCTTAGTAGTCTATGAATTTGTAAAGAGTGACAAATAAATACGCGAGATTTCCGGACTCTGGCTTTAAGTAAGGTGGCCAGGTAATGCGCGAATTCTGAGGAGTATGATAATTTTTATAAAGTGGCCAAGCAATACGCGAAATTTCCGTACTCTGACTTTAAGTAAGGTGGCCAAGTAATACGCGAATTCTTAGGAGTATCAGAATTTTTATAACGTGGCCAAGTAATGCGCGAGAATTCCGGACTCTGACTTTATGTAAGGTGGCCAAGTAATGCGCGAATTCTTAGTAGTCTATGAATTTGTAAAGAGTGACAAATAAATACGCGAGATTTCCGGACTCTGGCTTTATGTAAGGTGGCCAGGTAATGCGCGAATTCTGAGGAGTATGATAATTTTTATAAAGTGGCCAAGCAATACGCGAAATTTCCGTACTCTGACTTTAAGTAAGGTGGCCAAGTAATACGCGAATTCTTAGGAGTATAAGAATTTTTATAACGTGGCCAAGTAATGCCCGAGAATTCCGGACTCTGACTTTATGTAAGGTGGCCAAGTAATGCGCGAATTCTTAGTAGTCTATGAATTTGTAAAGAGTGACAAATAAATACGCGAGATTTCCGGACTCTGGCTTTAAGTAAGGTGGCCAGGTAATGCGCGAATACTTTGGAGTATACGAATAGTATTATAAGAATTATTATAAAGTGGCCAAATAATACGCGAGATTTCCAGACTCGGGCTTTAAGTAAGGTGGCCAGGTAATACGCGATTTCGTAGGAGTATAAGAATTTTTATAATGTGACCAAGTAGTACGCGAGATTTCCGGACTCTGACTTTAAGTAAGGTTGCCAAGTAATGCGCAAATTCTTAGTAGTCTATGAATTTGTAAAGAGTGACAAATAAATACGCGAGATTTCCGGACTCTGGCTTTAAGTAAGGTGGCCAGGTAATGCGCGAATTCTGAGGAGTATGATAATTTTTATAAAGTGGCCAAGCAATACGCGAAATTTCCGTACTCTGACTTTAAGTAAGGTGGCCAAGTAATACGCGAATTCTTAGGAGTATAAGAATTTTTATAAAGTGGCCAAGTAATGCGCGAGAATTCCGGACTCTGACTTTATGTAAGGTGGCCAAGTAATGCGCGAATTCTTAGTAGTCTATGAATTTGTAAAGAGTGACAAATAAATACGCGAGATTTCCGGACTCTGGCTTTAAGTAAGGTGGCCAGGTAATGCGCGAATTCTGAGGAGTATGATAATTTTTATAAAGTGGCCAAGCAATACGCGAAATTTCCGTACTCTGACTTTAAGTAAGGTGGCCAAGTAATACCCCAATTCTTAGGAGTATAAGAATTTTTATAACGTGGCCAAGTAATGCGCGAGATTTCCGGACTCTGACTTTATGTAAGGTGGCCAAGTAATGCGCGAATTCTTAGTAGTCTATGAATTTGTAAAGAGTGACAAATAAATACGCGAGATTTCCGGACTCTGGCTTTAAGTAAGGTGGCCAGGTAATGCGCGAATTCTGAGGAGTATGATAATTTTTATAAAGTGGCCAAGCAATACGCGAAATTTCCGTACTCTGACTTTAAGTAAGGTGGCCAAGTAATACGCGAATTCTTAGGAGTATAAGAATTTTTATAACGTGGCCAAGTAATGCCCGAGAATTCCGGACTCTGACTTTATGTAAGGTGGCCAAGTAATGCGCGAATTCTTAGTAGTCTATGAATTTGTAAAGAGTGACAAATAAATACGCGCGAGTTCCGGACTCTGACTTTGAGTAAGGTGGCCAAGTAATGCGCGAATTCTGAGGAGTATGATAATTTTTATAATGTGGTCAAGTAATACGCGAGATTTCCGGAATCTGACTTTGAGTAAGGTGGCCAAGTAATACGCGATTTCGTAGGAGTATAAGAATTATTATAATGTGACCAAGTAGTACGCGAGATTTCCGGACTCTGACTTTAAGTAAGGTTGCCAAGTAATGCGCGAATTCTTAGGAGTTTAAGAATTTTTATAAAGTAGCCAAGTAGTACGCGAGATTTCCGGACTCTGGCTTTAAGTAAGGTGGCCAGGTAATGCGCGAATTCTGAGGAGTATGATAATTTTTATAAAGTGGCCAAGCAATACGCGAAATTTCCGTACTCTGACTTTAAGTAAGGTGGCCAAGTAATACGCGAATTCTTAGGAGTATAAGAATTTCTATAACGTGGCCAAGTAATGCGCGAGAATTCGGACTCTGACTTTATGTAAGGTGGCCAAGTAATTCGCGAATTCTTAGTAGTCTATGAATTTGTATAAAGTGACCAACTAATACGCAAGATTTCCGGACTCTGACTTTAAGTAAGGTGATCAAGTAATGCGCGAGTTCAATGGACGTCAGGTTTTATATAAATACATATATGGCCTCGTAACACGCGAGTTAAACGAAGTCTGTCCTGAAAAGAGTGCCCAAGTAATGCGCGAATTCTTAGGAGTTTAGGAATTTTTATAAAGTAGCCAAGTAATACGCGAGATTTCCGGACTCTGACTTTTAGTAAGGTGGCCAAGTAATGCCCGAGTTCTTAGGAGTTTAAGATTTATTATAAAGTGACCAAGTAATGCGCGAGATTTCCGGACTCTGACTCAAAGTAAGGTTCCCAAGTAATGCGCTAGTTCTTAGGAGTTTAAGAATTTTTATAAAGTAGCCAAGTAATGCGCGAGATTTCCGGTCTCTGACTTTAAGTAAGGTGGAAAATAATGCGCGAGTTCAATGGACCTCAGTTTTGATATAAATACTTAGGCGGCCTCGTAATACGCGAGTTGAACGAAGTCTGTCCTGAAAAGAGTGGTCAAGTAATGAGCGAATTCTCATGAGTATAAGAATTTTTATAAAAAGTCGCCAAGTAATACGCGAGGTTTCCGGACTCTGACTCAAAGTAAGGTTCCCAAGTAATGCGCCAATTCCGAGTATTATAAGAATTATTATAAAGTAGCCAAGTAATACGCGAGATTTCCGGACTCGGGCTTTAAGTAAGGTGGCCAGGTAATGCGCCAATTCTTAGGAGTATAAGAATATTTATAATGTGCCGAGTATTACGCGAGATTTCCGGACTCTGACTTTAAGTAAGGTTCCCAAGTAATGCGCGAATTCTTAGGAGTATACGAATTTTTATAAAGTAGCCAAGTAGTACGCGAGATTTCCGGACTCTGGCTTTAAGTAAGGTGGCCAGGTAATGCGCGAATTCTGAGGTGTATGATAATTTTTATAAAGTGGCCAAGCAATACGCGAAATTTCCGTACTCTGACTTTAAGTAAGGTGGCCAAGTAATACGCGAATTCTTAGGAGTATAAGAATTTTTATAAAGTGGCCAAGTAATGCGCGAGAATTCCCGACTCTGACTTTATGTAAGGTGGCCAAGTAATGCGCGAATTCTTAGGAGTATAAGAATTTTTATTAAGTGGCCAAGTAATGCGCGAGAATTCCGGACTCTGACTTTATGTAAGGTGGCCAAGTAATGCGCGAATTCTTAGTAGTCTATGAATTTTAATAAAGTGGCCATGTAATACGCAAGATTTCCGGACTATGACATTAAGTAAGGTGGCCAAGTAATACGCTAATTCATAGGAGTATACGAATATATATAAAGTGGCCAAGTAATACGCGAGATTTCCGGACTCTGGCTTTAAGTAAGGTGGCCAAGTAATGCGCGAATTCTTAGTAGTCTAAGAATTTGTAAAGAGTGACAAATAAATACGCGAGATTTCCGGACTCTGGCTTTAAGTAAGGTGGCCAGGTAATGCGCGATTTCGTAGGAGTATAAGAATTTTTATAATGTGACCAAGTAGTACGCGAGATTTCCGGACTCTGACTTTAAGTAAGGTTGCCAAGTAATGCGCGAATTCTTAGTAGTCTATGAATTTGTAAAGAGTGACAAATAAATACGCGAGATTTCCGGACTCTGGCTTTAAGTAAGGTGGCCAAGTAATACGCGAATTCTTAGGAGTATAAGAATTTTTATAACGTGGCCAAGTAATGCGCGAGATTTCCGGACTCTGGCTTTAAGTAAGGTGGCCAGGTAATGCGCGATTTCGTAGGAGTATAAGAATTTTTATAAAGTGGCAAAGCAATACGCGAAATTTCCGTACTCTGACTTTAAGTAAGGTGGCCAAGTAATACGCGAATTCTTAGGAGTATAAGAATTTTTATAACGTGGCCAAGTAATGCGCGAGAATTCCGGACTCTGACTTTATGTAAGGTGGCCAAGTAATGCGCGAATTCTTAGTAGTCTATGAATTTGTAAAGAGTGACAAATAAATACGCGAGATTTCCGGACTCTGGCTTTAAGTAAGGTGGCCAGGTAATGCGCGAATTCTGAGGAGTAAGAGAATTTTTATAAAGTGGCCAAGTAATACGTGAAAATTCCGTACTCTGACCTTAAGTAAGGTGGCCAGGTAATGCGCGAGTTCTTAGGAGTATAAGAATTTTTATAAAGTGGCCAAGTAATGCGCGAGAATTCCGGACTCTGACTTTATGTAAGGTGGCCAAGTAATGCGCGAATACTTAGGAGTATACGAATAGTATTATAAGAATTATTATAAAGTGGCCAAATAATACGCGAGATTTCCGGACTCGGGCTTTAAGTAAGGTGGCCAGGTAATACGCGGTTTCGTAGGAGTATAAGAATTTTTATAAAGTGGCCAAGTAATACGCGAGATTTCCGGACTCTGACTTTAAATAAGGTGGACAAGTAATGCGCGAGATTTCCGGACTCTGACTTAAAGTAAGGCGGCAAAGTAAAGCACGAATTCTGAGGAGTATGATAATTTTTGTAAAGTGGCCAAGTAATACGCGAAATTTCCGTACTCTGACTTTAAGTAATGTGACCATGTAATACGCCAATTCATAGGAGTATCAGAATTTTTTTTTATAAAGTGGCAAAGTAATAAGAGAGATTTCTCGACTCTGACTTAAAGTGAGGTGGCCAAGTAATGCGCGAGTTCTTAGGAGCATAAGAATTGTTATAAGGTGGACAAGTAACACGCGAGATTTCCGGAATCTGACTTTAAGTAAGGTGGACAAAGAATGCGCGATATCAATGGACCTCAGGTTTTAAATAAATACATAGGTGGCCTCGTAATACGCGAGATAAACGAAGTCTGTCCTGAAAAGAGTGGCCAAGTTATGCGCGAATTCTTAGTAGTCTAAGAATATTTATTAAGTGGCCAAGTAATGCGCGAGATTTCCGTACTCAGAATCAAAGTAAGGTGGCAAATAATGCGCGAATTCTTAGGAGTATAAGAATTTTTAAATAAAGTCGCCAAGTAATACGCGAGATTTCCGGACTATTACTTAAAGTATGGAGGCCAAGTAAAACGCGAATTCATAGGAGTATAAGAATTTTTTTTATAAAGTAGCCAAGTAATACGCGAGATTTCCGAACTCTGACTTTAAGTAAGGTGATCAAGTAATGCGCGAGTTCATTGGACGTCAGGTTTGATATAAATACATAAGTGGCCTCGTAATACGCGAGTTAATCGAAGTCTGTCCTGAAAAGAGTTTTCCAGCAATGCGCGAATGCTTAGGAGTATAAGAATTTTTTTATAAAGTAGCCAAGTAGCACGCGAGATTTCCGGACTCTGACTTTAAGTAATGTGTCCAAGTAATGCGGGAATTCTTAGTAGTCTAAGAATATTTATAAAGTGGCCTACTAATACGCGAGATTTCCGGACTCTGGCTTTAAGTAAGGTGGCCAAGTAATACGCGATTTCGTAGGAGTATAAGAATTTTTATAAAGTGGCCAAGTAATGCGCGAGATTTCCGTACTCAGAATCAAAGTAAGGTGGCTAAATAATGCGCCAATTCTTAGGAGTATAAGAATTTTTAAATAAAGTCGCCAAGTAATACGCGAGATTTCCGGACTATGACTTAAAGTATGGAGGCCAAGTAATGCGCGAATTCTTAGGAGTATAAGAATTTTTATATAAAGTCGCCAAGTAATACGCGAGATTTCCGGACTCCGACTTAAAGTAAGGTGGACAAGTAATGCGCGAGAGTTCCGGACTCTGACTTAAAGTAAGACGGCAAAGTAAAGCGCGAATTCTGAGGAGTATGATAATTTTCTTAAAGTGGCCAAGTAATACGCGAGATTTCCGAACTCTGGCTTTAAGTAAGGTGGCCAAGTAATACGCGGTTTCGTAGGAGTACAAGAATTTTTATAAAGTGGCCAAGTAATACGCGAGATTTCCGGACTCTGACTTTAAGTAATGTGGCCATGTAATACGCCAATTCATAGGAGTATCAGAATTTCTTTTTTTATAAAGTGGCAAAGTAATAAGAGAGATTTCTCGACTCTGACTTAAAGTATGGTGGCCAAGTAATGCGGGAATTCTTAGTAGTCTAAGAATTTGTAAAGAGTGACAAATAAATACGCGAGATGTCCGGACTCGGGCTTTAAGTAAGGTGGCCAGGTAATACGCGATTTCGTAGGAGTATAAGAATTTTTATAATGTGACCAAGTAGTACGCGAGATTTCCGGACTCTGACTTTAAGTAAGGTTGCCAAGTAATGCGCGAATTCTTAGTAGTCTATGAATTTGTAAAGAGTGACAAATAAATACGCGAGATTTCCGGACTCTGGCTTTAAGTAAGGTGGCCAGGTAATGCGCGAATTCTGAGGAGTATGATAATTTTTATAAAGTGGCCAAGCAATACGCGAAATTTCCGTACTCTGACTTTAAGTAAGGTGGCCAAGTAAACGCGAATTCTTAGGAGTATAAGAATTTTTATAAAGTGGCCAAGTAATGCGCGAGAATTCCGGACTCTGACTTTATGTAAGGTGGCCAAGTAATGCGCGAATACTTAGGAGTATACGAATAGTATTATAAGAATTATTATAAAGTGGCCAAATAATACGCGAGATTTCCGGACTCGGGCTTTAAGTAAGGTGGCCAGGTAATACGCGATTGCGTAGGAGTATAAGAATTTTTATAATGTGACCAAGTAGTACGCGAGATTTCCGGACTCTGACTTTAAGCAAGGTTGCCAAGTAATGCGCGAATTCTTAGTAGTCTATGAATTTGTAAAGAGCGACAAATAAATACGCGAGATTTCCGGACTCTGGCTTTAAGTAAGGTGGCCAGGTAATGCGCGAATTCTGAGGAGTATGATAATTTTTATAAAGTGGCAAAGCAATACGCGAAATTTCCGTACTCTGACTTTAAGTAAGGTGGCCAAGTAATACGCGAATTCTTAGGAGTATAAGAATTTTTATAACGTGGCCAAGTAATGCGCGAGAATTCCGGACTCTGACTTTATGTAAGGTGGCCAAGTAATGCGCGAATTCTTAGTAGTCTATGAATTTGTAAAGAGTGACAAATAAATACGCGAGATTTCCGGACTCTGGCTTTAAGTAAGGTGGCCAGGTAATGCGCGAATTCTGAGGAGTATGATAATTTTTATAAAGTGGCCAAGCAATACGCGAAATTTCCGTACTCTGACTTTAAGTAAGGTGGCCAAGTAATACGCGAATTCTTAGGAGTATAAGAATTTTTATAAAGTGGCCAAGTAATGCGCGAGAATTCCGGACTCTGACTTTATGTAAGGTGGCCAAGTAATGCGCGAATACTTAGGAGTATACGAATAGTATTATAAGAATTATTATAAAGTGGCCAAATAATAGGCGAGATTTCCGGACTCGGGCTTTAAGTAAGGTGGCCAGGTAATACGCGATTTCGTAGGAGTATAAGAATTTTTATAATGTGACCAAGTAGTACGCGAGATTTCCGGACTCTGACTTTAAGTAAGGTTGCCAAGTAATGCGCAAATTCTTAGTAGTCTATGAATTTGTAAAGAGTGACAAATAAATACGCGAGATTTCCGGACTCTGGCTTTAAGTAAGGTGGCCAGGTAATGCGCGAATTCTGAGGAGTATGATAATTTTTATAAAGTGGCAAAGTAATACGCGAGATTTCCGGGCTCTGACTTTAAGTAAGGTGGCCAAGTAATGCGCGAATTCTTAGGAGCTTAATGATTTTTATAAAGTCGCAAAGTAATACGCGATATTTCCGGAGTCTGACTTTAAGTGAGGTGGCCAAGTAACGCGCGAGTTCTTAAGAGTATAAGAATTATTATAAAGTGACCAAGTAATGCGCGAGAATTCCGGACTCTGACTTCATGTAAGGTGGCCAAGTAATGCGCGAATTCTTAGGAGTCTATGAATTTGTATAAAGTGACCAACTAATACGCAAGATTTCCGGACTCTGACTTTAAGTAAGGTGATCAAGTAATGCGCGAGTTCTTAGGAGCTTAAGAATTTTTATAAAGTAGCCAAGTAATGCGCGAGATTTCCGGTCTCTGACTTTAAGTAAGGTGGCCAAATAAAGCGCGAGTTCAATGGACCTCAGTTTTGATATAAATACTTATGTGGCCTCGTAATGCACGAGTTGAACGAAGTCTGTCCTGAAAAGAGTGGTCAAGTAATGAGCGAATTCTCATGAGTATAAGAATTTTTATAAAAAGTCGCCAACTAATACCCGAGATTTCCGGACTCTGACTTAAAGTACGGTGGCCAAGTAATACGCGTATTCTTAGGAGTATAAGAATTTTCATAAATTGGCCAAGTAATGCGCGAGATTTCCGGACTCTGACTTAAAATAAGGTGGCCAAGTAATGCGCGAATACTTAGGAGTATACGAATAGTATTATAAGAATTATTATAAAGTGGCCAAATAATACGCGAGATTTCCGGACTCGGGCTTTAAGTAAGGTGGCCAGGTAATACGCGATTTCGTAGGAGTATAAGAATTTTTATAAAGTGACCAAGTAGTACGCGAGATTTCCGGACTCTGACTTTAAGTAATGTGTCCAAGTAATGCGGGAATTCTTAGTAGTCTAAGAATATTTATAAAGTGGCCTACTAATACGCGAGATTTCCGGAATCTGACTTTGAGTAAGGTGGCCAAGTAATACGCGATTTCGTAGGAGTATAAGAGTTTTTATAAAGTGGCCAAGTAATGCGCGAGATTTCCGTACTCAGAATCAAAGTAAGGTGGCTAAATAATGCGCCAATTCTTAGGAGTATAAGAATTTTTAATTAAAGTCGCCAAGTAATACGCGAGATTTCCGGACTATGACTTAAAGTATGGAGGCCAAGTAATGCGCGAATTCTTAGGAGTATAAGAATTTTTATATAAAGTCGCCAAGTAATACGCGAGATTTCCGGACTCCGACTTAAAGTAAGGTGGACAAGTAATGCGCGAGAGTTCCGGACTCTGACTTAAAGTAAGACGGCAAAGTAAAGCGCGAATTCTGAGGAGTATGATAATTTTCTTAAAGTGGCCAAGTAATACGCGAGATTTCCGAACTCTGGCTTTAAGTAAGGTGGCCAAGTAATACGCGGTTTCGTAGGAGTACAAGAATTCTTATAAAGTGGCCAAGTGATACGCGAAATTTCCGGACTATGACTATAAGTAATGTGGCCATGTAATACGCCAATTCATAGGAGTATCAGAATTTCTTTTTTTATAAAGTGGCAAAGTAATAAGAGAGATTTCTCGACTCTGACTTAAAGTATGGTGGCCAAGTAATGCGGGAATTCTTAGTAGTCTAAGAATTTGTAAAGAGTGACAAATAAATACGCGAGATGTCCGGACTCGGGCTTTAAGTAAGGTGGCCAGGTAATACGCGATTTCGTAGGAGTATAAGAATTTTTATAATGTGACCAAGTAGTACGCGAGATTTCCGGACTCTGACTTTAAGTAAGGTTGCCAAGTAAT
This sequence comes from Diplolepis rosae, assembly GCA_030998225.1. Taxonomy (NCBI): domain Eukaryota; kingdom Metazoa; phylum Arthropoda; class Insecta; order Hymenoptera; family Diplolepididae; genus Diplolepis; species Diplolepis rosae. The sequence continues at coordinate 1,861,814 of JAPYXD010000750.1, read as the reverse complement.
GCGCGAATTCTTAGTAGTCTATGAATTTGTAAAGAGTGACAAATAAATACGCGAGATTTCCGGACTCTGGCTTTAAGTAAGGTGGCCAGGTAATGCGCGAATTCTGAGGAGTATGATAATTTTTATAAAGTGGCCAAGCAATACGCGAAATTTCCGTACTCTGACTTTAAGTAAGGTGGCCAAGTAAACGCGAATTCTTAGGAGTATAAGAATTTTTATAAAGTGGCCAAGTGATGCGCGAGAATTCCGGACTCTGACTTTATGTAAGGTGGCCAAGTAATGCGCGAATTCTTAGTAGTCTATGAATTTTAAAGAGTGACAAATAAATACGCGAGATTTCCGGACTCTGGCTTTAAGTAAGGTGGCCAGGTAATGCGCGAATTCTGAGGAGTATGATAATTTTTATAAAGTGGCCAAGCAATACGCGAAATTTCCGTACTCTGACTTTAAGTAAGGTGGCCAAGTAATACGCGAATTCTTAGGAGTATAAGAATTTTTATAAAGTGGCCAAGTAATGCGCGAGAATTCCGGACTCTGACTTTATGTAAGGTGGCCAAGTAATGCGCGAATACTTAGGAGTATACGAATAGTATTATAAGAATTATTATAAAGTGGCCAAATAATAGGCGAGATTTCCGGACTCGGGCTTTAAGTAAGGTGGCCAGGTAATACGCGATTTCGTAGGAGTATAAGAATTTTTATAATGTGACCAAGTAGTACGCGAGATTTCCGGACTCTGACTTTAAGTAAGGTTGCCAAGTAATGCGCAAATTCTTAGTAGTCTATGAATTTGTAAAGAGTGACAAATAAATACGCGAGATTTCCGGACTCTGGCTTTAAGTAAGGTGGCCAGGTAATGCGCGAATTCTGAGGAGTATGATAATTTTTATAAAGTGGCAAAGCAATACGCGAAATTTCCGTGCTCTGACTTTAAGTAAGGTGGCCAAGTAATGCGCGAATTCTTAGGAGTTTAAGAATTTTTATAAAGTAGCCAAGTAATACGTGAGATTTCCGGACTCTGACTTTAAGTAAGGTGGCCAAGTAATGCCCGAGTTCTTAGGAGTTTAAGAATTATTATAAAGTGACCAAGTAATGCGCGAGAATTCCGGACTCTGACTTCATGTAAGGTGGCCAAGTAATGCGCGAATTCTTAGGAGTCTATGAATTTGTATAAAGTGACCAACTAATACGCAAGATTTCCGGACTCTGACTTTAAGTAAGGTGATCAAGTAATGCGCGAGTTCTAAGGAGTTTAAGAATTTTTATAAAGTAGCCAAGTAATGCGCGAGATTTCCGGTCTCTGACTTTAAGTTAGGTGGCCAAATAAAGCGCGAGTTCAATGGACCTCAGTTTTGATATAAATACTTATGTGGCCTCGTAATGCACGAGTTGAACGAAGTCTGTCCTGAAAAGAGTGGTCAAGTAATGAGCGAATTCTCATGAGTATAAGAATTTTTATAAAAAGTCGCCAAGTAATACGCGAGATTTCCGGACTCTGACTGTAAGTAAGGTGGCCAAGTAATACGCGAATTCTTAGGAGTATAAGAATTTTCATAAAGTGGCCAAGTAATGCGCGAGAATTCCGGACTCTGACTTTATGTAAGGTGGCCAAGTAATGCGCGAATACTTAGGAGTATACGAATAGTATTATAAGAATTATTATAAAGTGGCCAAATAATACGCGAGATTTCCGGACTCGGGCTTTAAGTAAGGTGGCCAGGTAATACGCGATTTCGTAGGAGTATAAGAATTTTTATAAAGTGACCAAGTAGTACGCGAGATTTCCGGACTCTGACTTTAAGTAATGTGTCCAAGTAATGCGGGAATTCTTAGTAGTCTAAGAATATTTATAAAGTGGCCTACTAATACGCGAGATTTCCGGACTCTGGCTTTAAGTAAGGTGGCCAAGTAATACGCGATTTCGTAGGAGTATAAGAATTTTTATAAAGTGGCCAAGTAATGCGCGAGATTTCCGTACTCAGAATCAAAGTAAGGTGGCTAAATAATGCGCCAATTCTTAGGAGTATAAGAATTTTTAATTAAAGTCGCCAAGTAATACGCGAGATTTCCGGACTATGACTTAAAGTATGGAGGCCAAGTAATGCGCGAATTCTTAGGAGTATAAGAATTTTTATATAAAGTCGCCAAGTAATACGCGAGATTTCCGGACTCCGACTTAAAGTAAGGTGGACAAGTAATGCGCGAGAGTTCCGGACTCTGACTTAAAGTAAGACGGCAAAGTAAAGCGCGAATTCTGAGGAGTATGATAATTTTCTTAAAGTGGCCAAGTAATACGCGAGATTTCCGAACTCTGGCTTTAAGTAAGGTGGCCAAGTAATACGCGGTTTCGTAGGAGTACAAGAATTTTTATAAAGTGGCCAACTGATACGCGAGATTTCCGGACTCTGACTTTAAGTAATGTGGCCATGTAATACGCCAATTCATAGGAGTATCAGAATTTCTTTTTTTATAAAGTGGCAAAGTAATAAGAGAGATTTCTCGACTCTGACTTAAAGTATGGTGGCCAAGTAATGCGGGAATTCTTAGTAGTCTAAGAATTTGTAAAGAGTGACAAATAAATACGCGAGATGTCCGGACTCGGGCTTTAAGTAAGGTGGCCAGGTAATACGCGATTTCGTAGGAGTATAAGAATTTTTATAATGTGACCAAGTAGTACGCGAGATTTCCGGACTCTGACTTTAAGTAAGGTTGCCAAGTAATGCGCGAATTCTTAGTAGTCTATGAATTTGTAAAGAGTGACAAATAAATACGCGAGATTTCCGGACTCTGGCTTTAAGTAAGGTGGCCAGGTAATGCGCGAATTCTGAGGAGTATGATAATTTTTATAAAGTGGCCAAGCAATACGCGAAATTTCCGTACTCTGACTTTAAGTAAGGTGGCCAAGTAAACGCGAATTCTTAGGAGTATAAGAATTTTTATAAAGTGGCCAAGTGATGCGCGAGAATTCCGGACTCTGACTTTATGTAAGGTGGCCAAGTAATGCGCGAATACTTAGGAGTATACGAATAGTATTATAAGAATTATTATAAAGTGGCCAAATAATACGCGAGATTTCCGTACTCGGGCTTTAAGTAAGGTGGCCAGGTAATACGCGATTTCGTAGGAGTATAAGAATTTTTATAATGTGACCAAGTAGTACGCGAGATTTCCGGACTCTGACTTTAAGTAAGGTTGCCAAGTAATGCGCGAATTCTTAGTAGTCTATGAATTTGTAAAGAGTGACAAATAAATACGCGAGATTTCCGGACTCTGGCTTTAAGTAAGGTGGCCAGGTAATGCGCGAATTCTGAGGAGTATGATAATTTTTATAAAGTGGCAAAGCAATACGCGAAATTTCCGTACTCTGACTTTAAGTAAGGTGGCCAAGTAATACGCCAATTCTTAGAAGTATAAGAATTTTTATAACGTGGCCTAGTAATAGGCGAGATTTCCGGACTCTGACTTTATGTAAGGTGGCCAAGTAATGCGCGAATTCTTAGTAGTCTATGAATTTGTAAAGAGTGACAAATAAATACGCGAAATTTCCGTACTCTGACTTTAAGTAAGGTGGCCAAGTAATACGCGAATTCTTAGGAGTATAAGAATTTTTATAAAGTGGCCAAGTAATGCGCGAGAATTCCGGACTCTGACTTTATGTAAGGTGGCCAAGTAATGCGCGAATACTTAGGAGTATACGAATAGTATTATAAGAATTATTATAAAGTGGCCAAATAATACGCGAGATTTCCGTACTCTGACTTTAAGTAAGGTGGCCAAGTAATGCGCGAATTCTTAGTAGTCTATGAATTTGTAAAGAGTGACAAATAAATACGCGAGATTTCCGGACTCGGGCTTTAAGTAAGGTGGCCAGGTAATACGCGATTTCGTAGGAGTATAAGAATTTTTATAATGTGACCAAGTAGTACGCGAGATTTCCGGACTCTGACTTTAAGTAAGGTTGCCAAGTAATGCGCAAATTCTTAGTAGTCTATGAATTTGTAAAGAGTGACAAATAAATACGCGAGATTTCCGGACTCTGGCTTTAAGTAAGGTGGCCAGGTAATGCGCGAATTCTGAGGAGTATGATAATTTTTATAAAGTGGCAAAGCAATACGCGAAATTTCCGTACTCTGACTTTAAGTAAGGTGGCCAAGTAATGCGCGAATTCTTAGTAGTCTAAGAATTTGTAAAGAGTGACAAATAAATACGCGAGATTTCCGGACTCTGGCTTTAAGTAAGGTGGCCAGGTAATGCGCGAATTCTGAGGAGTATGATAATTTTTATAAAGTGGCAAAAGCAATAAGAGAGATTTCTCGACTCTGACTTAAAGTATGGTGGCCAAGTAATGCGGGAATTCTTAGTAGTCTAAGAATTTGTAAAGAGTGACAAATAAATACGCGAGATGTCCGGACTCGGGCTTTAAGTAAGGTGGCCAGGTAATACGCGATTTCGTAGGAGTATAAGAATTTTTATAATGTGACCAAGTAGTACGCGAGATTTCCGGACTCTGACTTTAAGTAAGGTTGCCAAGTAATGCGCGAATTCTTAGTAGTCTATGAATTTGTAAAGAGTGACAAATAAATACGCGAGATTTCCGGACTCTGGCTTTAAGTAAGGTGGCCAGGTAATGCGCGAATTCTGAGGAGTATGATAATTTTTATAAAGTGGCCAAGCAATACGCGAAATTTCCGTACTCTGACTTTAAGTAAGGTGGCCAAGTAAACGCGAATTCTTAGGAGTATAAGAATTTTTATAAAGTGGCCAAGTGATGCGCGAGAATTCCGGACTCTGACTTTATGTAAGGTGGCCAAGTAATGCGCGAATACTTAGGAGTATACGAATAGTATTATAAGAATTATTATAAAGTGGCCAAATAATACGCGAGATTTCCGTACTCGGGCTTTAAGTAAGGTTGCCAGGTAATACGCGATTTCGTAGGAGTATAAGAATTTTTATAATGTGACCAAGTAGTACGCGAGATTTCCGGACTCTGACTTTAAGTAAGGTTGCCAAGTAATGCGCGAATTCTTAGTAGTCTATGAATTTGTAAAGAGTGACAAATAAATACGCGAGATTTCCGGACTCTGGCTTTAAGTAAGGTGGCCAGGTAATGCGCGAATTCTGAGGAGTATGATAATTTTTATAAAGTGGCAAAGCAATACGCGAAATTTCCGTACTCTGACTTTAAGTAAGGTGGCCAAGTAATACGCGAATTCTTAGGAGTATAAGAATTTTTATAACGTGGCCAAGTAATGCGCGAGAATTCCGGACTCTGACTTTATGTAAGGTGGCCAAGTAATGCGCGAATTCTTAGTAGTCTATGAATTTGTAAAGAGTGACAAATAAATACGCGAAATTTCCGTACTCTGACTTTAAGTAAGGTTGACAAGTAATACGCGAATTCTTAGGAGTATAAGAATTTTTATAAAATGGCCAAGTAATGCGCGAGAATTCCGGACTCTGACTTTATGTAAGGTGGCCAAGTAATGCGCGAATACTTAGGAGTATACGAATAGTATTATAAGAATTATTATAAAGTGGCCAAATAATACGCGAGATTTCCGGACTCGGGCTTTAAGTAAGGTGGCCAGGTAATACGCGATTTCGTAGGAGTATAAGAATTTTTATAAAGTGACCAAGTAGTACGCGAGATTTCCGGACTCTGACTTTATGTAAGGTTGCCAAGTAATGCGCGAATTCTTAGTAGTCTATAAATTTGTAAAGAGTGACAAATAAATACGCGAGATTTCCGGACTCTGGCTTTAAGTAAGGTGGCCCGGTAATGCGCGAATTCTGAGGAGTATGATAATTTTTATAAAGTGGCCAAGCAATACGCGAAATTTCCGTACTCTGACTTTAAGTAAGGTGGCCAAGTAATACGCGAATTCTTAGGAGTATAAGAATTTTTATAAAGTGGCCAAGTAATGCGCGAGAATTCCGGACTCTGACTTTATGTAAGGTGGCCAAGTAATGCGCGAATACTTAGGAGTATACGAATAGTATTATAAGAATTATTATAAAGTGGCCAAATAATACGTGAGATTTCCGGACTCGGGCTTTAAGTAAGGTGGCCAGGTAATACGCGATTTCGTAGGAGTATAAGAATTTTTATAATGTGACCAAGTAGTACGCGAGATTTCGGACTCTGACTTTAAGTAAGGTTGCCAAGTAATGCGCGAATTCTTCGAAGTCTATGAATTTGTAAATAGTGACAAATAAATACGCGAGATTTCCGGACTCTGACTTTAAGTAAGGTGGCCAAGTAATACGCGAATTCTTAGGAGTATAAGAATTTTTATAACGTGACCAAGTAATGCGCGAAATTTCCGTACTCTGACTTTAAGTAAGGTGGCCAAGTAATACGCGAATTCTTAGGAGTATAAGAATTTTTATAACGTGGCCAAGTAATGCGCAAGATTTCCGGACTCTGACTTTAAGTAAGGTGATCAAGTAATGCGCGAGTTCAATGGACGTCAGGTTTTATATAAAAACATATATGGCCTCGTAAAACGCGAGTTAAAAGAAGTCTGTCCTGAAAAGAGTGGCCAAGTAATGCGCGAATTCTTAGGAGTTTAAGAATTTTTATAAAGTAGCCAAGTAATACGCGAGATTTCCGGACTCGGGCTTTAAGTAAGGTGGCCAGGTAATACGCGATTTCGTAGGAGTATAAGAATTTTTATAATGTGACGAAGTAGTACGCGAGATTTCCGGACTCTGACTTTAAGTAAGGTTGCCAAGTAATGCGCGAATTCTTAGGAGTTTAAGAATTTTTATAAAGTAGCCAAGTAGTACGCGAGATTTCCGGACTCTGGCTTTAAGTAAGGTGGCCAGGTAATGCGCGAATTCTGAGGAGTATGATAATTATTATTAAGTGGCCAAGTAATACGCGAGATTTCCGGAATCTGACTTTAAGTAAGGTGGCCAAGTAATACGCGAATTCTTAGAAGAATGATAATTTTTATTATGTGGCCAAGTAATATGCGAGATTTCCGTACTCTGACTTTATGTAAGGTGGCCAAGTAATACGCGAATTCTTAGTAGTCAATGAATTTGTATAAAGTGACCAACTAATACGCAAGATTTCCGGACTCTGACTTTAAGTAAGGTGATCAAGTAATGCGCGAGTTCAATGGACGTCAGGTTTTATATAAAAACATATATGGCCTCGTAAAACGCGAGTTAAAAGAAGTCTGTCCTGAAAAGAGTGGCCAAGTAATGCGCGAATTCTTAGGAGTTTAAGAATTTTTATAAAGTAGCCAAGTAATACGCGAGATTTCCGGACTCGGGCTTTAAGTAAGGTGGCCAGGTAATACGCGATTTCGTAGGAGTATAAGAATTTTTATAATGTGACGAAGTAGTACGCGAGATTTCCGGACTCTGACTTTAAGTAAGGTTGCCAAGTAATGCGCGAGTTCTTAGGAGTTTAAGAATTTTTATAAAGTAGCCAAGTAGTACGCGAGATTTCCGGACTCTGGCTTTAAGTAAGGTGGCCAGGTAATGCGCGAATTCTGAGGAGTATGATAATTTTTATAAAGTGGCCAAGCAATACGCGAAATTTCCGTACTCTGACTTTAAGTAAGGTGGCCAAGTAATACTCGAATTCTTAGAAGTATAAGAATTTCTATAACGTGGCCAAGTACTAGGGGAGATTTCCGGACTCTGACTTTATGTAAGGTGGCCAAGTAATTCGCGAATTCTTAGTAGTCTATGAATTTGTATAAAGTGACCAACTAATACGCAAGATTTCCGGACTCTGACTTTAAGTAAGGTGATCAAGTAATGCGCGAGTTCAATGGACGTCAGGTTTTATATAAATACATATATGGCCTCGTAAAACGCGAGTTAAACGAAGTCTGTCTTGAAAAGAGTGGCCAAGTAATGCGCGAATTCTAAGGAGTGTAAGAATTTTTATAAAGTAGCCAAGTAATACGCGAGATTTCCGGACTCTGACCTTAAGTAAGGTGGCCAAGTAATGCGCTAGTTCTTAGGAGTTTAGGAATTTTTATAAAGTAGCCAAGTAATGCGCGAGATTTCCGGTCTCTGACTTTAAGTAAGGTGGAAAATAATGCGCGAGTTCAATGGACCTCAGTTTTGATATAAATACTTAGGCGGCCTCGTAATACACGAGTTGAACGAAGTCTGTCCTGAAAAGAGTGGTCAAGTAATGAGCGAATTCTCATGAGTATAAGAATTTTTATAAAAAGTCGCCAAGTAATACGCGAGATTTCCGGACTCTGACTCAAAGTAAGTTTCCCAAGTAATGCGACAATTCCGAGTATTATAAGAATTATTATAAAGTAGCCAAGTAATACGCGAGATTTCCGGACTCGGGCTTTAAGTAAGGTGGCCAGGTAATACGCCATTTCGTAGGAGTATAAGAATTTTTATAATGTGACGAAGTAGTACGCGAGATTTCCGGACTCTGACTTTAAGTAAGGTTGCCAAGTAATGCGCGAATTCTTAGGAGTTTAAGAATTTTTATAAAGTAGCCAAGTAGTACGCGAGATTTCCGGACTCTGGCTTTAAGTAAGGTGGCCAGGTAATGCGCGAATTCTGAGGAGTATGATAATTTTTATAATGTGGTCAAGTAATACGCGATATTTCCGGAATCTGACTTTGAGTAAGGTGGCCAAGTAATACGCGAATTCTTAGGAGTATAAGAATTTTTATAAAGTGGCCAAGTAATGCGCGAGAATTCCGGACTCTGACTTTATGTAAGGTGGCAAAGTAATGCGCGAATTCTTAGGACTATAAGAATTATTATAAAGTGGCCAAGTAATGCGCGAGATTTCCGGACTCTGACTTTAAGTAAGGTGGCCAAGTAATGCGCGAATTCTTAGTAGTCTATGAATTTTAATAAAGTGGCCATGTAATACGCAAGATTTCCGGACTATGACATTAAGTAAGGTGGCCAAGTAATACGCTAATTCATAGGAGTATACGAATATTTATATTGTGGTCAAGTAATACGCGAGATTTCCGGAATCTGACTTTGAGTAAGGTGGCCAAGTAATACGCGATTTCGTAGGAGTATAAGAATTTTTATAAAGTGGCCAAGTAATACGCGAGATTTCCGGACTCTGACTTTAAGTAAGGTGGCCAAATAATGCGCGAGATCAATGAACCTCAGGTTTGATATAAATACATAGGTGGCCTCGTAATACGCGAGTTAAACGAAGTCTGTCCTGATAAGAGTGCTCAAGTTATTCGCGAATTCTTAGGAGTATAAGAATTTTTATATAACGTCGCCAAGTAATACGCGAGATTTCCGGATTCCGACTTTACGTAAGGTTCCCAAGTAATGTGCGAATTCTTAGGAGTTTAAGAATTTTTATAAAGTAGCCAAGTAATACGCGAGATTTCCGGACTCTGACTTTAAGTAAGGTGGCCAATTAATGCGCTAGTTCTTAGGAGTTTAAGAATTTTTATAAAGTAGCCAAGTAATGCGCGAGATTTCCGGTCTCTGACTTTAAGTAAGGTGGCCAAATAATGCGCGAGTTCAATGGACCTCAGGTTTGATATAAATACTTAGGTGGCCTCGTAATACGCGAGTTGAACGAAGTCTGTCCTGAAAAGAGTGGTCAAGTAATGAGCGAATTCTCATGAGTATAAGAATTTTTATAAAAAGTCGCCAAGTAATACGCGAGATTTCCGGACTCTGACTCAAAGTAAGTTTCCCAAGTAATGCGACAATTCCGAGTATTATAAGAATTATTATAAAGTGGCCAAGTAATACGCGAGATTTCCGGACTCGGGCTTTAAGTAAGGTGGCCAGGTAATACGCCATTTCGTAGGAGTATAAGAATTTTTATAATGTGACGAAGTAGTACGCGAGATTTCCGGACTCTGACTTTAAGTAAGGTTGCCAAGTAATGCGCGAATTCTTAGGAGTTTAAGAATTTTTATAAAGTAGCCAAGTAGTACGCGAGATTTCCGGACTCTGGCTTTAAGTAAGGTGGCCAGGTAATGCGCGAATTCTGAGGTGTATGATAATTTTTATAAAGTGGCCAAGCAATACGCGAAATTTCCGTACTCTGACTTTAAGTAAGGTGGCCAAGTAATACGCGAATTCTTAGGAGTATAAGAATTTTTATAAAGTGGCCAAGTAATGCGCGAGAATTCCGGACTCTGACTTTATGTAAGGTGGCAAAGTAATACGCGAATTCATAGGAGTATAAGAATTTTTATAAAGTGGCCAAGTGATGCGCGAGAATTCCGGACTCTGACTTTATGTAAGGTGGCCAAGTAATGCGCGAATTCTTAGTAGTCTATGAATTTTAATAAAGTGGCCATGTAATACGCAAGATTTCCGGACTATGACATTAAGTAAAGTGGCCAAGTAATACGCTAATTCATAGGAGTATACGAATATATATAAAGTGGCCAAGTAATACGCGAGATTTCCGGAATCTGGCTTTAAGTAAGGTGGCCAAGTAATACGCGAATTCTTAGGAGTATAAGAACTTTTATAAAGTGGCCAAGTAATACGCGAGATATCCGGACTCTGACTTTAAGTAAGGTGGCCAAATAATGCGCGAGATCAATGAACCTCAGGTTTGATATAAATACATAGGTGGCCTCGTAATACGCGAGTTAAACGAAGTCTGTCCTGATAAGAGTGCTCAAGTTATTCGCGAATTCTTAGGAGTATAAGAATTTTTATATAACGTCGACAAGTAATACGCGAGATTTCCGGACTCTGACTTTACGTAAGGTTCCCAAGTAATGCGCGAATACTTAGGATTATAAGAATTATTATAAAGTTGCCAAATAATACGCGAGATTTCCGGACTCTGACTCAAAGTAAGGTGGCCAAGTAATGCGCGAATTCTTAGGAGTATGTGAATTTTAATAAAGTGGCCAAGTAATACGCAAGATTTCCGGACTATGACATTAAGTAAGGTGGCCAAGTAATACGCCAATTCTTAGGATTATAAAAATTATTATTATAAAGTGGCCATATAATACGCGAGATTTCCGGACCCTGACTCAAAGTAAGGTGGCCAAGTAATGCGCGAATTCTTAGGAGTATAAGAATTTTTATAAAGTGGCCAAGTAATACGCGAGATTTCCGGAATCTGACCTTAAGTAAGGTGGCCAAATAATGCGCGAGATCAATGGACCTCAGGTTTGATATAAATACATAGGTGGCCTCGTAATACGCGAGTTAAACGAAGTCTGTTCTGAAAAGAGTGACCAAGTAATGCGCGAATTCTTAGCAGTATGGGATTTTTTATAAAGTTGCCAAGTAATCCGCGAGATTTCCGGAGTCTTACTCAAAGTAAGGTTTCCAAGTAATGCGCCAATTCTTAGGATTATAAGAATTATTATAACGTGGCCAATTATTACGCGAGATTTCTGGACTCTGACTCAAAGTAAGGTGGCCAAGTAATGCGTGAATTCTTAGTAGTATGAGAATTTTAATTAAACGGCCAAGTAATACGCAAGATTTCCGGACTATGACTTTAAGTAAGGTTGCCAAGTAATACTCGAGTTCATAGCAGTTTACGAATATTTATAAAGTGGCCAAGTAACGTGCGAGATTTCCGGACTCTGACTTCAAGTAAGGTGGCCAAGTAGCACGCGAGTTCAATAGACCTCAGGACAGATATCAATACATAAGTGGCCTCGTAATACTCGAGTTAAACGAAGTTTGTTCTGAAAAGAGTGGCCAAGTAATGCGCTAATTCTTAGCAGTATAAGAATTTTTATAAAGTGGCCAAGTATTACGCGAGATTTCCGGACTCTGACTTTAAGTAAGGTGGCCAAATAATGCGCGAGATTAATGGACCTCAGGTTTGCTATAAATACATATGTGGCCTCGTAATACGCGAGTTAAACGAAGTCTGTCCTGCAAAGAGTGACCAAGTTATGCGCGAATTCTTAGGACTATAAGAATTATTATAAAGTGGCCAAATAAAACGACAGATTTCCGGACTCTGACGCAAAGAAAGGTGGCCAAGTAATGCGCGAATTCTTAGCAGTATGGGAATTTTTATAAAGTTGCCAAGTAATCCGCGAGATTTCCGGACTCTGACTTTAAGTAAGTTTCCCAAGTAATGCGCGAATTCTTAGCAGTATGAGAATTTTAATAAAGATGCCAAGTAATACGCAAGCTTTCTGGACTATGACTTTAAGTAAGGTGGCCACATAATGCGCGAGATTAATGAACCTCAGGTTTGATATAAATACATAGGTGGAGTCGTAATACGCGAGTTTAACGAAGTCTGTCCTGAAAAGAGTGACCAAGTTATGCGCGAATTCTTAAGAGTATAAGAATTATTGTAAAGTGGCGAAATATTACGCTAGATTTCCGGACTCTGACTTTATGTAAGGTGGCCAAGTAACGCGCGAGTTCAATGGACCTCAGGTTTGATATAAATACATAGGGGGCCTCGTAATATGCAAGTTAAAGGAAGTCTGTCCTGAAAAGAGTGGCCAAGTTATGCGCGAATTCTTAGGAGTATTAGAATTTTTGTACAAATTCGCCAAGTAATACGCGAGATTTCCGGACTCTGACATTAAGTAATGTGGCCAAGTAATGCGTTAATTCTTAGAGGTCTAAGAATTTTTATAAAGTGGCCAAGTAATACTCGAGATTTCCGGACTCTGACTTTAAGTAAGGTGGCCACATAATGCCCGAGATTAATGAACCTCAGGTTTGATATAAATACATATGTGGATTCGTAATACGCGAGTTTAACGAAGTCTGTCCTGAAAAGAGTGACCAAGTTATGAGCGAATTCTCATGAGTATAAGAATTTTTATAAAAAGTCACCATGTAATACGCGAGATTTCCGGACTCTGACTCAAAGTAAGGTTCCTAAGTAATGCGCCAATTCCTAGTATTATAAGAATTATTATAAAGTGGCCAAATAATACGCGAGATTTCCGGACTCGGGCTTTAAGTAAGGTGGCCAGGTAATACGCGATTTCGTAGGAGTATAAGAATTTTTATAAAGTGACCAAGTAGTACGCGAGATTTCCGGACTCTGACTTTAAGTAAGGTTGCCAAGTAATGCGCGAATTCTTAGTAGTCTATAAATTTGTAAAGAGTGACAAATAAATACGCGAGATTTCCGGACTCTGGCTTTAAGTAAGGTGGCCCGGTAATGCGCGAATTCTGAGGAGTATGATAATTTTTATAAAGTGGCCAAGTAATACGCGAGATTTCCGTACTCTGACTTTAAGTAAGGTGGCCAAGTAATACGCGAATTCTTAGGAGAATAAGAATTGTTATAAAGTGGCCAAGTAATGCGCGAGATTTCCGGACTCTGCCTTTATGTAAGGTGGCCAAGTAATGCGCGAATACTTAGGAGTATACGAATAGTATTATAAGAATTATTATAAAGTGGCCAAATAATACGCGAGATTTCCGGACTCTGGCTTTAAGTAAGGTGGCCAGGTTATGCGCGAATTCTAAGGAGTATGATAATTTTTATAAAGTGGCCAAGCAATACGCGAAATTTCCGTACTCTGACTTTAAGTAAGGTGGCCAAGTAATACGCGAATTCTTAGGAGTATAAGAATTTTTATAACGTGGCCAAGTAATGCGCGAGAACTCCGGACTCTGACTTTATGTAAGGTGGCCAAGTAATGCGCGAATTCTTAGTAGTCAATGAATTTGTATAAAGTGACCAACTAATACGCAAGATTTCCGGACTCTGACTTTAAGTAAGGTGATCAAGTAATGCGCGAGTTCAATGGACGTCAGGTTCTATATAAAAACATATATGGCCTCGTAAAACGCGAGTTAAAAGAAGTCTGTCCTGAAAAGAGTGGCCAAGTAATGCGCGAATTCTTAGGAGTTTAAGAATTTTTATAAAGTAGCCAAGTAATACGCGAGATTTCCGGACTCGGGCTTTAAGTAAGGTGGCCAGGTAATACGCGATTTCGTAGGAGTATAAGAATTTTTATAATGTGACCAAGTAGTACGCGAGATTTCCGGACTCTGACTTTAAGTAAGGTTGCCAAGTAATGCGCGACTTCTTAGGAGTTTAAGAATTTTTATAAAGTAGCCAAGTAGTACGCGAGATTTCCGGACTCTGGCTTTAAGTAAGGTGGCCAGGTAATGCGCGAATTTTGAGGAGTATGATAATTTTTATAAAGTGGCCAAGCAATACGCGAAATTTCCGTACTCTGACTTTAAGTAAGGTGGCAAAGTAATACGCGAATTCTTAGGAGTATAAGAATTTTTATAACGTGGCCAAGTAATGCGCGAGAATTCCGGACTCTGACTTTATGTAAGGTGGCCAAGTAATGCGCGAATTCTTAGTAGTCTATGAATTTGTATAAAGTGACCAACTAATACGCAAGATTTCCGGACTCTGACTTTAAGTAAGGTGATCAAGTAATGCGCGAGTTCAATGGACGTCAGGTTTTATATAAATACATATATGGCCTCGTAGAACGCGAGTTAAACGAAGTCTGTCCTGAAAAGAGTGGCCAAGTAATGCGCGAATTCTTAGGAGTTTAAGAATTATTGTAAAGTGGCGAAATATTACGCTAGATTTCCGGACTCTGACTTTAAGTAAGGTGGCCAAGTAATGCCCGAGTTCTTAGGAGTTTAAGATTTATTATAAAGTGACCAAGTAATGCGCGAGATTTCCGGACTCTGACTTTAAGTAAGGTGATCAAGTAATGCGCGAGTTCAATGGATGTCAGTTTTGATATAAATACTTAGGTGGCCTCGTAATACGCGAGATTTCCGGACTCTGACTCAAAGTAAGGTTCCCAAGTAATGCGCCAATTCCTAGTATTATAAGAATTATTATAAAGTGGCCAAATAATACGCGAGATTTCCGGACTCTGACTCAAAGTAAGGTGGCCAAGTAATGCGCGAATTCTTAGGAGTATAAGAATTATTGTAAAGTGGCGAAATATTACGCTAGATTTCCGGACTCTGACTTTATGTAAGGTGGACAAGTAACGCGCGAGTTCAATGGACCTCAGTTTTGATATAAATACTTAGGTGGCCTCGTAATACACGAGTTGAACGAAGTCTGTCCTGAAAAGAGTGGTCAAGTAATGAGCGAATTCTCATGAGTATAAGAATTTTTATAAAAAGTCGCCAAGTAATACGCGAGATTTCCGGACTCTGACTCAAAGTAAGGTTCCCAAGTAATGCGCCAATTCCGAGTATTATAAGAATTATTATAAAGTGGCCAAATAATACGCGAGATTTCCGGACTCGGGCTTTAAGTAAGGTGGCCAGGTAATACGCGATTTCGTAGGAGTATAAGAATTTTTATAAAGTGACCAAGTAGTACTGGAGATTTCCGGACTCTGACTTTAAGTAAGGTTGCCAAGTAATGCGCGAATTCTTAGTAGTCTATGAATTTGTAAAGTGTGACAAATAAATACGCGAGATTTCCGGACTCCGGCTTTAAGTAAGGTGGCCAGGTAATGCGCGAATTCTGAGGTGTATGATAATTTTTATAAAGTGGCCAAGCAATACGCGAAATTTCCGGACTCTGACTTTAAGTAAGGTGGCCAAGTAATTCGCGAATTCATAGGAGTATAAGAATTTTCATAAAGTGGCCAAGTAATGCGCGAGATTTCCGGACTCTGACTTAAAATAAGGTGGCCAAGTATTACGCGAATTCTTAGGAGTATAAGAATTTTTATAAAGTGGCCAAGTAATACGCGAGATATCCGGACTCTGACTTTAAGTAAGGTGGCCAAATAATGCGCGAGATCAATGAACCTCAGGTTTGATATAAATACATAGGTGGCCTCGTAATACGCGAGTTAAACGAAGTCTGTCCTGATAAGAGTGCTCAAGTTATGGGCGAATTCTTAGGAGTATAAGAATTTTTATATAAAGTCGCCAAGTAATACGCGAGATTTCCGGATTCCGACTTTAAGTAAGGTTCCCAAGTAATGTGCGAATACTTAGGATTATAAGAATTATTATAAAGTGGCCAAATAATACGCGAGATTTCCGGACTCTGACTCAAAGTAAGGTGGCCAAGTAATGCGCGAATTCTTAGGAGTATAAGAATTTTTATAAAGTGGCCAAGTAATACGAGAGATTTCCGGATTCTTACTCAAAGTAAGGTTCCCAAGTAATGCGCCAATTCTTAGGATTATAAGAATTATTATAAAGTGGCCAAATATTACGCGAGATTTCTGGACTCTAACTCAAAGTAAGGTGGCCAAGTAATGCGCGAATTCTTAGTAGTATGAGAATTTTAATTAAACGGCCAAGTAATTCGAGAGATTACCGGACTCTGACTTTTAGTAAGGTTGCCAAGTTATACGCGATTTCATAGCAGTTTACGAATATTTATAAAGTGGCCAAGTAACGTGCGAGATTTCCGGACTCTGACTTCAAGTAAGGTGGCCAAGTAGCACGCGAGTTCAATAGACCTCAGGACAGATATCAATACATAAGTGGCCTCGTACTACTCGAGTTAAACGAAGTTTGTTCTGAAAAGAGTGGCCAAGTAATGCGCTAATTCTTAGCAGTATAAGAATTTTTATAAAGTGGCCAAGTATTACGCGAGATTTCCGGACTCTGACTTTAAGTAAGGTGGCCAAATAATGCGCGAGATGAATGGACCTCAGGTTTGATATAAATACATATGTGGCCTCGTAATACGCGAGTTAACCGATGTCTGTCCTGCAATGAGTGACCACGTTATGCGCTAATTCTTAGGACTATAAGAATTTTTATAAAGTGGCCAAATAAAACGACAGATTTCCGGACTCTGACTCAAAGAAAGGTGGCCAAGTAATGCGCGAATTCTTAGCAGTATGGGAATTTTTATAAAGTTGCCAAGTAATCCGCGAGATTTCCGGACTCTGACTTTAAGTAAGTTTCCCAAGTAATGCGCGAATTCTTAGCAGTATGAGAATTTTAATAAAGATGCCAAGTAATACGCAAGGTTTCTGGACTATGACTTTAAGTAAGGTGGCCAAATAATGCGCGAGATTAATGGACCTCAGGTTTGATATAAAAACTTAGGTGGCCTCGTAATACGCGAGTTAAACGAAGTCTGTCCTGAAAAGAGTGACCAAGTTATGCGCGAATTCTTAAGAGTATAAGAATTCTTATATAAAATGGCAAAGAAATACGCGAGATTTCCGGACTCTGACTTCAAGTAAGGTGGCCAAGTAACCCGCGATTTCAACAGACCTCAGGAATGATATAAATACATAAGTGGCCTCGTAATACGCGAGTTAAACGAAGTCTGTCCTGAAAAGAGTGACCAAGTTATGAGCGAATTCTCATGAGTATAAGAATTTTTATAAAAAGTCACCAAGTAATACGCGAGATATTCGGACTCTGACTCAAAGTAAGGTGGCCAAGTAATGCGCGAATTCTTAGGAGTATAAGAATTTTTATAAAGTGGCCAAGTAATACGTGAGATTTCCGGACTATGACTTTAAGTAAGGTTGCCAAGTAATACGCGAGTTCATAGCAGTTTACGAATATTTATAAAGTGGCCAAGTAATGTGCGAGAATTCCGGATTCTGACTTGAAGTAAGGTGACCAAGTAGCACGCGAGTTCAATAGACCTCAGGACAGATATCAATACCTAGGTGGCCTCGTAATACGCGAGTTAAACGAAGTTTGTTCTGAAAAGAGTTGCCAAGTAATGCGCTAATTCATAGGAGTATAAGAGTTTTTATAAAGTGGCCAAGTATTACGCGAGATTTCCGGACTCTGACTCAAAGTAAAGGTTCCCAAGTAATGCGCCAATTCCTAGTATTATAAGAATTATTATAAAGTGGCCAATTAATACGCGAGATTTCCGGACTCTGACGATAAGTAAGGTTCCCAAATAAAGCGCGAGTTCAATGGACCTCAGGACAGATATCAATACATAAGTGGCCCCGTAATACGCGAGTTAAACGAAGTTTGTTCTGAAAAGAGTTGCCAAGTAGTGCGCTAATTCGTAGGAGTATAAGAGTTTTTATTATGTGGCCAAGTATTACGCGAGATTTCCGGAATCTGACTTTAAGTAAGGTGGCCACATAATGCGCGAGATCAATGGACATCAGGATTGATATAAATACATATGTGGCCTCGTAATACGCGAGTTAAACGAAGTCTGTCCTGAAAAGAGTGACCAAGTTATGAGCGAATTCTCATGAGTATAAGAATTTTTATAAAAAGACACCAAGTAATACGCGAGATTTCCGGACTCTGACTCAAAGTAAGGTTCCCAAGTAATGCGCGAATACTTAGAGGATTATAAGAATTATTATAAAGTGGCCAAATAATACGCGAGATTTCCGGACTCTGACTCAAAGTAAGGTTCCCAAGTAATGCGCGAAATCATAGGATTATAAGAATTATTATAAAGTGGCGAAATATTACGCTAGATTTCCGGACTCTGACTTTATGTAAGGTGGACAAGTAACGCGCGAGTTCAATGGACCTCAGGTTTGATATAAATACATAGGGGGCCTCGTAATATGCAAGTTAAAGGAAGTCTGTCCTGAAAAGAGTGGCCAAGTTATGCGCGAATTCTTAGGAGTATTAGAATTTTTATACAAATTCGCCAAGTAATACGCGAGATTTCCGGACTCTGACATTAAGTAATGTGGCAAAGTAATGCGGTAATTCTTAGAGGTCTAAGAATTTTTATAAAGTGGCCAAATAATACTCGAGATTTCCGGACTCTGACTTTAAGTAAGGTGCCCAAATAATGCGCGAGTTCAATGGACCTCAGGACAGATATCAATACATAAGTGGCCCCGTAATACGCGAGTTAAACGAAGTTTGTTCTGAAAAGAGTTGCCAAGTAGTGCGCTAATTCGTAGGAGTATAAGAGTTTTTATTAAGTGGCCAAGTATTACGCGAGATTTCCGGACTCTGACTTTAAGTAAGGTGGCCCAATAATGCGCGAGATCAATGGACCTCAGATTTGATATAAATACATATGTGGCCTCGTAATACGCGAGTTAAACGAAGTCTGTCCTGAAAAGAGTGACCAAGTTATGAGCGAATTCTCATGAGTATAAGAATTTTTATAAAAAGTCACCAAGTAATACGCGAGATTTCCGGACTCTGACTCAAAGTAAGGTTCCCAAGTAATGCGCCAATTCCTAGTATTATAAGAATTATTATAAAGTGGCCAAATAATACGCGAGATTTCCGGACTCTGACTCAAAGTAAGGTGGCCAAGTAATGCGCGAATTCTTAGGAGTATAAGAATTATTGTAAAGTGGCGAAATATTACGCTAGATTTCCGGACTCTGACTTTAAGTAAGGTGGCCAAGTAACGCCCGAGTTCAATGGACCTCAGGTTTGATATAAATACATAGGGGGCCTCGTAATATGCAAGTTAAAGGAAGTCTGCCCTAAAAAGAGTGGTCAAGTAATGAGCGAATTCTCATGAGTATAAGAATTTTTATAAAAAGTCGCCAAGTAATACGCGAAATTTCGGGACTCTGACTCAAAGTAAGGTTACCAAGTAATGCGCCAATTCCGAGTATTATAAGAATTATTATAAAGTGGCCAAATAATACGCGAGATTTCCGGACTCGGGCTTTAAGTAAGGTGGCCAGGTAATACGCGATTTCGTAGGAGTATAAGAATTTTTATAAAGTGACCAAGTAGTACTGGAGATTTCCGGACTCTGACTTTAAGTAAGGTTGCCAAGTAATGCGCGAATTCTTAGTAGTCTATGAATTTGTAAAGAGTGACAAATAAATACGCGAGATTTCCGGACTCTGGCTTTAAGTAAGGTGGCCAGGTAATGCGCGAATTCTGAGGAGTATGATAATTTTTATAAAGTGGCCAAGCAATACGCGAAATTTCCGTACTCTGACTTTAAGTAAGGTGGCCAAGTAATACGCGAATTCTTAGGAGTATAAGAATTTTTATAACGTGGCCAAGTAATACGCGAGATATTCAGACTCTGACTTTAAGTAAAGTGGCCAATCAATGCGCGAGTTCTTAGGAGTTTAAGAATCTTTAATAAAGTCGCCAAGTAATACGCGAGAGTTCCGGACTCAGACTTTTAGTAAGGTTGCCAAGTATTCCGCTAATTCTTAGGAGTATGATAATATTTATAATGTGGTCAAGTAATACGCGAGATTTCCGGAATCTGACTTTGAGTAAGGTGGCCAAGTAATACGCGATTTCGTAGGAGTATAAGAGTTTTTATAAAGTGGCCAAGTAATGCGCGAGATTTCCGTATTCTGACTTTTGGTAAGGTGGTTAAATAATGCGCGAGATCAATGAACCTCAGGTTTGATATAAATACATAGGTGGCCTCGTAATACGCGAGTTAAACGAAGTCTGTCCTGATAAGAGTGGCCAAGTAATGCGCGAATTCTTAGCAGTATGGGAATTTTTATAACGTTGCCAAATAAAACGACAGATTTCCGGACTCTGACTTCAAGTAAGGTGGCCAAGTAGCACGCGAGTTCAATAGACCTCAGGACAGATATCAATATATAAGTGGCCTCGTAATACTCGAGTTAAACGAAGTTTGTTCTGAAAAAAGTGGCATAGTAATGCGCCAATTCTTAGGAGTATAAGAATATTTATAATGTGCCAAGTATTACGCGAGATTTCCGGACTCTGACTTTAAGTAAGGTGGCCAAATAATGCGCGAGATGAATGGACCTCAGGTTTGATATAAATACATATGTGGCCTCGTAGAACGCGAGTTAAACGAAGTCTGTCCTGAAAAGAGTGGCCAAGTAATGCGCGAGATTTCCGGACTCTGACTTTAAGTAAGGTGGCCAAGTAATGCCCGAGTTCTTAGGAGTTTAAGATTTATTATAAAGTGACCAAGTAATGCGCGAGATTTCCGGACTCTGACTTTAAGTAAGGTGATCAAGTAATGCGCGAGTTCAATGGACGTCAGTTTTGATATAAATACTTAGGTGGCCTCGTAATACGCGAGTTGAACGAGGTCTGTCCTGAAAAGAGTGGTCAAGTAATGTGCGAATTCTCATGAGTATAAGAATTTTTATAAAAAGTCGCCAAGCAATACGCGAGATTTCCGGACTCTGACTCAAAGTAAGGTTCCCAAGTAATGCGCTAGTTCTTAGGAGTTTAAGAATTTTTATAAAGTAGCCAAGTAATGCGCGAGATTTCCGGTCTCTGACTTTAAGTAAGGTGGAAAATAATGCGCGAGTTCAATGGACCTCAGTTTTGATATAAATACTTAGGCGGCCTCGTAATACGCGAGTTGAACGAAGTCTGTCCTGAAAAGAGTGGTCAAGTAATGAGCGAATTCTCATGAGTATAAGAATTTTTATAAAAAGTCGCCAAGTAATACGCGAGATTTCCGGACTCTGACTCAAAGTAAGTTTCCCAAGTAATGCGACAATTCCGAGTATTATAAGAATTATTATAAAGTGGCCAAATAATACGCGAGATGTCCGGCCTCGGGCTTTAAGTAAGGTTGGCAGGTTATACGCGATTTCTTAGGAGTTTATGAATTTTTATAAAGTGACCATGTAGTCCTGGATATTTCCTGACTCTGACTTTAACTAAGGTTGCCAAGTAATGCGCGAATTCTTAGTAGTCTATGAATTTGTAAAGTGTGACAAATAAATACGCGAGATTTCCGGACTCCGGCTTTAAGTAAGGTGGCCAGGTAATGCGCGAATTCTGAGGTGTATGATAATTTTTATAAAGTGGCCAAGCAATACGCGAAATTTCCGTACTCTGACTTTAAGTAAGGTGGCCAAGTAATACGCGAATTCTTAGGAGTATAAGAATTTTTATAAAGTGGCCAAGTAATGCGCGAGAATTCCGGACTCTGACTTTATGTAAGGTGGCCAAGTAATGCGCGAATTCTTAGTAGTCTATGAATTTTAATAAAGTGGCCATGTAATACGCAAGATTTCCGGACTATGACTTTAAGTAAGGTGGCCAAATAATACGCGAATTCTTAGGAGTATAAGAATTTTTATAAAGTGGCCAAGTAATACGCGAGATATCCGGACTCTGACTTTAAGTAAGGTGGCCAAATAATGCGCGAGATCAATGAACCTCAGGTTTGATATAAATACATAGGTGGCCTCGTAATACGCGAGTTAAACGAAGTCTGTCCTGATAAGAGTGCTCAAGTTATACGCGAATTCTTAGGAGTATAAGAATTTTTATATAAAGTCGCCAAGTAATACGCGAGATTTCCGGACTCTGACTTTACGTAAGGTTCCCAAGTAATGCGCGAATACTTAGGATTATAAGAATTATTATAAAGTGGCCAAATAATACGCGAGATTTCCGGACTCTGACTCAAAGTAAGGTGGCCAAATAATGCGCGAATTCTTAGGAGTATGTGAATTTTAATAAAGTGGCCAAGTAATACGCGAGATTTCCGGAGTCTTACTCAAAGTAAGGTTCCCAAGTAATGCGCCAATTCTTAGGATTATAAGAATTATTATAAAGTGGCCATATATTACGCGAGATTTCTGGACTCTGACTCAAAGTAAGGTGGCCAAGTAATGCGCGAATTCTTAAGAGTATAAGAATTTTTATAAAGTGGCCAAGTAATACGCGAGATTTCCGGACTATGACTTTAAGTAAGGTTGCCAAGTAATACGCGAGGTCATAGCAGTTTACGAATATTTATAAAGTGGCCAAGTAACGTGCAAGATTTCCGGACTCTGACTTCAAGTAAGGTGGCCAAGTAGCACGCGAGTTCAATAGACCTCAGGACAGATATCAATACATAAGTGGCCTCGTAATACTCGAGTTAAACGAAGTTTGTTCTGAAAAGAGTGGCCAAGTAATGCGCTAATTCTTAGCAGTATAAGAATTTTTATAAAGTGGCCAAGTATTACGCGAGATTTCCGGACTCTGACTTTAAGTAAGGTGGCCAAATAATGCGCGAGATGAATGGACCTCAGGTTTGATATAAATACATATGTGGCCTCGTAATACGCGAGTTAAACGAAGTCTGTCCTGCAAAGAGTGACCAAGTTATGCGCGAATTCTTAGGACTATAAGAATTATTATAAAGTGGCCAAATAAAACGACAGATTTCCGGACTCTGACGCAAAGAAAGGTGGCCAAGTAATGCGCGAATTCTTAGCAGTATGGGAATTTTTATAAAGTTGCCAAATAATCCGCGAGATTTCCGGACTCTGACTTTAAGTAAGTTTCCCAAGTAATGCGCGAATTCTTAGCAGTATGAGAATTTTAATAAAGATTCCAAGTAATACGCAAGGTTTCTGGACTATGACTTTAAGTAAGGTGGCCAAATAATGCGCGAGATTAATGGACCTCAGGTTTGATATAAAAACATAGGTGGCCTCGTAATACGCGAGTTAAACGAAGTCTGTCCTGAAAAGAGTGACCAAGTTATGCGCGAATTCTTAAGAGTATAAGAATTCTTATATAAAATGGCAAAGAAATACGCGAGATTTCCGGACTCTGACTTTAAGTAAGGTGGCCAAGTAATACGCTAATTCATAGGAGTATACGAATATTTATAAAGTGGCCAAGTAATACGCGAGATTTCCGGAATCTGACTTTGAGTAAGGTGGCCAAGTAATACGCGATTTCGTAGGAGTATAAGAATTTTATAAAGTGGCCAAGTAATACGCGAGATATCCGGATTCTGACTTTAAGTAAGGTGGTTAAATAATGCGCGAGTTCAATGAACCTCAGGTTTGATATAAATACATAGGTGGCCTCGTAATACGCGAGTTAAACGAAGTCTGTCCTGATAAGAGTGGCCAAGTAATGCGCGAATTCTTAGCAGTATGGGAATTTTTATAACGTTGCCAAATAAAACGACAGATTTCCGGACTCTGACTTCAAGTAAGGTGGCCAAGTAGCACGCGAGTTCAATAGACCTCAGGACAGATATCAATATATAAGTGGCCTCGTAATACTCGAGTTAAACGAAGTTTGTTCTGAAAAGAGTGGCCAAGTAATGCGCTAATTCTTAGGAGTATTAGAATTTTTTATAAAGTGGCCAAGTATTACGCGAGATTTCCGGACTCTGACTTTAAGTAAGGTGGCCAAATAATGCGCGAGTTGAATGGACCTCAGGTTTGATATAAATAATTATGTGTCCTCGTAATACGCGAGTTAAACGAAGTCTGTCCTGAAAAGAGTGGCCAAGTAATGCGCGAGATTTCCGGACTCTGACTTTAAGTAAGGTGGCCAAGTAATGCGCGAGTTCTTAGGAGTTTAAGAATTTTTATAAAATGGCCACGTAATACGCGAGATTTCCGTACTCTGACTTTAAGTAAGGTGATCAAGTAATGCGCGAGTTCAATGGACGTCAGATTTGATATAAATACTTAGGTGGCCTCGTAATACGCGAGTTGAACGAGGTCTGTCCTGAAAAGAGTGGTCAAGTAATGTGCGAATTCTCATGAGTATAAGAATTTTTATAAAAAGTCGCCAAGCAATACGCGAGATTTCCGGACTCTGACTCAAAGTAAGGTTCCCAAGTAATGCGCTAGTTCTTAGGAGTTTAAGAATTTTTATAAAGTAGCCAAGTAATGCGCGAGATTTCCGGTCTCTGACTTTAAGTAAGGTGGAAAATAATGCGCGAGTTCAATGGACCTCAGTTTTGATATAAATACTTAGGCGGCCTCGTAATACGCGAGTTGAACGAAGTCTGTCCTGAAAAGAGTGGTCAAGTAATGAGCGAATTCTCATGAGTATAAGAATTTTTATAAAAAGTCGCCAAGTAATACGCGAGATTTCCGGACTCTGACTCAAAGTAAGTTTCCCAAGTAATGCGACAATTCCGAGTATTATAAGAATTATTATAAAGTGGCCAAATAATACGCGAGATTTCCGGACTCGGGCTTTAAGTAAGGTGGCCAGGTAATACGCGATTTCGTAGGAGTATAAGAATTTTTATAAAGTGACCAAGTAGTACTGGAGATTTCCGGACTCTGACTTTAAGTAAGGTTGCCAAGTAATGCGCGAATTCTTAGTAGTCTATGAATTTGTAAAGTGTGACAAATAAATACGCGAGATTTCCGGACTCCGGCTTTAAGTAAGGTGGCCAGGTAATGCGCGAATTCTGAGGTGTATGATAATTTTTATAAAGTGGCCAAGCAATACGCGAAATTTCCGTACTCTGACTTTAAGTATGGTGGCCAAGTAATGCGCTAGTTCTTAGGAGTATAAGAATTTTTATAAAGTGGCCAAGTAATACGCGAGATTTCCGGAATCTGGCTTTATGTAAGGTGGCCAAGTAATGCGCGAATTCTTAGTAGTCTATGAATTTTAATAAAGTGGCCATGTAATACGCTAGATTTCCGGACTATGACATTAAGTAAGGTGGCCATATAATACGCTAATTCATAGGAGTATACGAATTTTTATAAAGTGGCCAAGTAATACGCGAGATATCCGGACGCTGACTTTAAGTAAGGTGGCCAAATAATGCGCGAGATCAATGAACCTCTGGTTTGATATAAATACATAGGTGGCCTCGTAATACGCGAGTTAAACGAAGTCTGTCCTGATAAGAGTGCTCAAGTTATGGGCGAATTCTTAGGAGTCTAAGAATTTTTATATAAAGTCGCCAAGTAATACGCGAGATTTCCGGACTCTGACTTTACGTAAGGTTCCCAAGTAATGCGCGAATACTTAGGATTATAAGAATTATTATAAAGTGGCCAAATAATACGCGAGATTTCCGGACTCTGACTCAAAGTAAGGTGGCCAAATAATGCGCGAATTCTTAGGAGTATGTGAATTTTTATAAAGTGGCCAAGTAATACGCGAGATTTCCGGATTCTTACTCAAAGTAAGGTTCCCATGTAATGCGCCAATTCTTAGGATTATAAGAATTATTATAAAGTGGCCAAATATTACGCGAGATTTCTGGACTCTAACTCAAAGTAAGGTGGCCAAGTAATGCGCGAATTCTTAGGAGTATAAGAATTTTTATAAAGTGGCCAAGTAATACGCGAGATTTCCGGACTATGACTTTAAGTAAGGTTGCCAAGTAATACGCGAGTTCATAGCAGTTTACGAATATTTATAAAGTGGCCAAGTAACGTGCGAGATTTCCGGACTCTGACTTCAAGTAAGGTGGCCAAGTAGCACGCGATTTCAATAGACCTCAGGACAGATATCAATACATAAGTGGCCTCGTAATACTCGAGTTAAACGAAGTTTGTTCTGAAAAGAGTGGCCAAGTAATGCGCTAATTCTTAGCAGTATAAGAATTTTTATAAAGTGGCCAAGTATTACGCGAGATTTCCGGACTCTGACTTTAAGTAAGGTGGCCAAATAATGCGCGAGATTAATGGACCTCAGGTTTGCTATAAATACATATGTGGCCTCGTAATACTCGAGTTAAACGAAGTCTGTCCTGCAAAGATTGACCAAGTTATGCGCGAATTCTTAGGACTATAAGAATTATTATAAAGTGGCCAAATAAAAAGACAGATTTCCGGACTCTGACTCAAAGAAAGGTGGCCAAGTAATGCGCGAATTCTTAGCAGTATGGGATTTTTTATAAAGTTGCCAAGTAATCCGCGAGATTTCGGGACTCTGACTTTAAATAAGTTTCCCAAGTAATGCGCGAATTCTTAGCAGTATGAGAATTTTAATAAAGATTCCAAGTAATACGCAAGGTTTCTGGACTATGACTTTAAGTAAGGTGGCCAAATAATGCGCGAGATTAATGGACCTCAGGTTTGATATAAAAACATAGGTGGCCTCGTAATACGCGAGTTAAACGAAGTCTGTCCTGAAAAGAGTGACCAAGTTATGCGCGAATTCTTAAGAGTATATGAATTCTTATATAAAATGGCAAAGAAATACGCGAGATTTCCGGACTCTGACTTCAAGTAAGGTGGCCAAGTAACCCGCGATTTCAATAGACCTCAGGAATGATATAAATACATAAGTGGCCTCGTAATACGCGAGTTAAACGAAGTCTGTCCTGAAAAGAGTGACCAAGTTATGAGCGAATTCTCATGAGTATAAGAATTTTTATAAAAAGTCACCAAGTAATACGCGAGATATTCGGACTCTGACTCAAAGTAAGGTGGCCAAGTAATGCGAGAATTCTTAGTAGTATGAGAATTTTAATACAGCGGCCAAGTAATACGCAAGATTTCCGGACTATGACTTTAAGTAAGGTTGCCAAGTAATACTCGAGTTCATAGCAGTTTACGAATATTTATAAAGTGGCCAAGTAATGTGCGAGAATTCCGGATTCTGACTTGAAGTAAGGTGACCAAGTAGCACGCGAGTTCAATAGACCTCAGGACAGATATCAATACCTAGGTGGCCTCGTAATACGCGAGTTAAACGAAGTTTGTTCTGAAAAGAGTTGCCAAGTAATGCGCTAATTCATAGGAGTATAAGAGTTTTTATAAAGTGGCCAAGTATTACGCGAGATTTCCGGACTCTGGCTTTAAGTAAGGTGGCCACATAATGCGCGAGATCAATGGACATCAGGTTTGATATAAATACATATGTGGCCTCGTAATACGCGAGTTAAACGAAGTCTGTCCTGAACAGAGTGACCAAGTTATGCGTGAATTCTCATGAGTATAAGAATTTTTATAAAAAGTCACCAAGTAATACGCGAGATTTCCGGACTCTGACTCAAAGTAAGGTTCCCAAGTAATGCGCCAATTCCTAGTATTATAAGAATTATTATAAAGTGGCCAAATAATACGCGAGATTTCCGGAATCAGACTAAAAGTAAGGTGGCCAAGTAATACGCTAATTCATAGGAGTATAAGAATTATTGTAAAGTGGCGAAATATTACGCTAGATTTCCGGACTCTGACTTTATGTAAGGTGGACAAGTAACGCGCGAGTTCAATGGACCTCAGGTTTGATATAAATACATAGGGGGCCTCGTAATATGCAAGTTAAAGGAAGTCTGTCCTGAAAAGAGTGGCCAAGTAATGCGCGAATTCTTAGGAGTATTAGAATTTTTATACAAATTCGCCAAGTAATACGCGAGATTTCCGGACTCTGACATTAAGTAATGTGGCAAAGTAATGCGGTAATTCTTAGAGGTCTAAGAATTTTTATAAAGTGGCCAAGTAATACTCGAGATTTCCGGACTCTGACTTTAAGTAAGGTGCCCAAATAATGCGCGAGTTCAGTGGACCTCAGGACAGATATGAATATATGAGTTGTCGCGTAATACGCGATTTAAACGAAGTTTGTTCTGAAAAGAGTTGCCAAGTAGTGCGCTAATTCGTAGGAGTATAAGAGTTTTTATTAAGTGGCCAAGTATTACGCGAGATTTCCGGACTCTGACTTTAAGTAAGGTGGCCCAATAATGCGCGAGATCAATGGACCTCAGATTTGATATAAATACATATGTGGCCTCGTAATACGCGAGTTAAACGAAGTCTGTCCTGAAAAGAGTGACCAAGTTATGAGCGAATTCTCATGAGTATAAGAATTTTTATAAAAAGTCACCAAGTAATACGCGAGATTTCCGGACTCTTACTCAAAGTAAGGTTCCCAAGTAATGCGCCAATTCTTAGGATTATAAGAATTATTATAAAGTGGCCAAATAATACGCGAGATTTCCGGACTCTGACTCAAAGTAAGGTGGCCAAGTAATGCGCGAATTCTTAGGAGTCTAAGAATTATTGTAAAGTGGCGAAATATTACGCTAGATTTCCGGACTCTGACTTTAAGTAAGGTGGCCAAGTAACGCCCGAGTTCAATGGACCTCAGGTTTGCAATAAATACATAGGGGGCCTCGTAATATGCAAGTTAAAGGAAGTCTACCCTAAAAAGAGTGGTCAAGTAATGATCGAATTCTCATGAGTATAAGAATTTTTATAAAAAGTCGCCAAGTAATACGCGAAATTACGGGACTCTGAATCAAAGTAAGGTTACCAAGTAATGCGCCAATTCCGAGTATTATAAGAATTATTATAAAGTGGCCAAATAATACGCGAGATTTCCGGACTCGGGCTTTAAGTAAGGTGGCCAGGTAATACGCGATTTCGTAGGAGTATAAGAATTTTTATAAAGTGACCAAGTAGTACTGGAGATTTCCGGACTCTGACTTTAAGAAAGGTTGCCAAGTAATGCGCGAATTCTTAGTAGTCTATGAATTTGTAAAGAGTGACAAATAAATACGCGAGATTTCCGGACTCTGGCTTTAAGTAAGGTGGCCAGGTAATGCGCGAATTCTGAGGAGTATGATAATTTTTATAAAGTGGCCAAGCAATACGCGAAATTTCCGTACTCTGACTTTAAGTAAGGTGGCCAAGTAATACGCGAATTCTTAGGAGTATAAGAATTTTTATAACGTGGCCAAGTAATACGCGAGATATTCAGACTCTGACTTTAAGTAAAGTGGCCAATCAATGCGCGAGTTCTTAGGAGTTTAAGAATCTTTATAAAGTAGCCAAGTAATGCGCGAGATTTCCGGACTCTGACTTTAAGTAAGGTGGCCAAGTAATACGCTAATTCATAGGAGTATACGAATATTTATAATGTGGTCAAGTAATACGCGAGATTTCCGGAATCTGACTTTGAGTAAGGTGGCCAAGTAATACGCGATTTCGTAGGAGTATAAGAGTTTTTATAAAGTGGCCAAGTAATGCGCGAGATTTCCGTATTCTGACTTTTGGTAAGGTGGTTAAATAATGCGCGAGATCAATGAACCTCAGGTTTGATATAAATACATAGGTGGCCTCGTAATACGCGAGTTAAACGAAGTCTGTCCTGATAAGAGTGGCCAAGTAATGCGCGAATTCTTAGCAGTATGGGAATTTTTATAACGTTGCCAAATAAAACTACAGATTTCCGGACTCTGACTTCAAGTAAGGTGGCCAAGTAGCACGCGAGTTCAATAGACCTCAGGACAGATATCAATATATAAGTAGCCTCGTAATACTCGAGTTAAACGAAGTTTGTTCTGAAAAAAGTGGCATAGTAATGCGCCAATTCTTAGGAGTATAAGAATATTTATAATGTGCCAAGTATTACGCGAGATTTCCGGACTCTGACTTTAAGTAAGGTGGCCAAATAATGCGCGAGATGAATGGACCTCAGGTTTGATATCAATACATAAGTGGCCTCGTAATACTCGAGTTAAACGAAGTCTGTCCTGCAAAGAGTGACCAAGTTATGCGCGAATTCTTAGGACTATAAGAATTATTATAAAGTCGCCAAATAAAACGACAGATTTCCGGACTCTGACTTTAAATAAGGTGGCCCAATAATGCGCGAGATCAATGGACCTCAGATTTGATATAAATACATATGTGGCCTCGTAATACGCGAGTTAAACGAAGTCTGTCCTGAAAAGAGTGACCAAGTTATGAGCGAATTCTCATGAGTATAAGAATTTTTATAAAAAGTCACCACGTAATACGCGAGATTTCCGGACTCTGACTCAAAGTAAGGTTCCCAAGTAATGCGCGAATTCATAGGATTATAAGAATTATTATAAAGTGGCCAAGTAATACGCAAGATTTCCGGACTATGACTTTAAGTAAGGTGGCCAAGTAATACGCGAATTCTTAGGAGTATAGTAATTATTGTAAAGTGGCGAAATATTACGCTAGATTTCCGGACTCTGACTTTATGTAAGGTGGACAAGTAACGCGCGAGTTCAATGGACCTCAGGTTTGATATAAATACATAGGGGGCCTCGTAATATGCAAGTTAAAGGAAGTCTGTCCTGAAAAGAGTGGCCAAGTTATGCGCGAATTCTTAGGAGTATTAGAATTTTTAAACAAATTCGCCAAGTAATACGCGAAATTTCCGGACTCTGACATTAAGTAATGTGGCAAAGTAATGCGGTAATTCTTAGAGGTCTAAGAATTTTTATAAAGTGGCCAAGTAATACTCGAGATTTCCGGACTCTGACTTTGAGTAAGGTGCCCAAATAATGCGCGAGTTCAGTGGACCTCAGGACAGATATGAATATATGAGTTGTCGCGTAATACGCGATTTAAACGAAGTTTGTTCTGAAAAGAGTTGCCAAGTAGTGCGCTAATTCGTAGGAGTATAAGAGTTTTTATTAAGTGGCCAAGTATTACGCGAGATTTCCGGACTCTGACTTTAAGTAAGGTGGCCCAATAATGCGCGAGATCAATGGACCTCAGATTTGATATAAATACATATGTGGCCTCGTAATACGCGAGTTAAACGAAGTCTGTCCTGAAAAGAGTGACCAAGTTATGAGCGAATTCTCATGAGTATAAGAATTTTTATAAAAAGTCACCAAGTAATACGCGAGATTTCCGGACTCTGACTCAAAGTAAGGTTCCCAAGTAATGCGCCAATTCCTAGTATTATAAGAATTATTATAAAGTGGCCAAATAATACGCGAGATTTCCGGACTCTGACTCAAAGTAAGGTGGCCAAGTAATGCGCGAATTCTTAGGAGTATAAGAATTATTGTAAAGTGGCGAAATATTACGCTAGATTTCCGGACTCTGACTTTAAGTAAGGTGGCCAAGTAACGCCCGAGTTCAATGGACCTCAGGTTTGATATAAATACATAGGGGGCCTCGTAATATGCAAGTTAAAGGAAGTCTGCCCTAAAGAGAGTGGTCAAGTAATGAGCGAATTCTCATGAGTATAAGAATTTTTATAAAAAGTCGCCAAGTAATACGCGAAATTACGGGACTCTGACTCAAAGTAAGGTTACCAAGTAATGCGCCAATTCCGAGTATTATAAGAATTATTATAAAGTGGCCAAATAATACGCGAGATTTCCGGACTCGGGCTTTAAGTAAGGTGGCCAGGTAATACGCGATTTCGTAGGAGTATAAGAATTTTTATAAAGTGACCAAGTAGTACGCGAGATTTCCGGACTC
Organism: Diplolepis rosae; assembly: GCA_030998225.1. Taxonomy (NCBI): domain Eukaryota; kingdom Metazoa; phylum Arthropoda; class Insecta; order Hymenoptera; family Diplolepididae; genus Diplolepis; species Diplolepis rosae. The sequence continues at coordinate 1,830,089 of JAPYXD010000750.1, read as the reverse complement.
TGACTTTAAGTAAGGTTGCCAAGTAATGCGCGAATTCTTAGTAGTCTATGAATTTGTAAAGAGTGACAAATAAATACGCGAGATTTCCGGACTCTGGCTTTAAGTAAGGTGGCCAGGTAATGCGCGAATTCTGAGGAGTATGATAATTTTTATAAAGTGGCCAAGCAATACGCGAAATTTCCGTACTCTGACTTTAAGTAAGGTGGCCAAGTAATACGCGAATTCTTAGGAGTATAAGAATTTTTATAACGTGGCCAAGTAATACGCGAGATATTCAGACTCTGACTTTAAGTAAAGTGGCCAATCAATGCGCGAGTTCTTAGGAGTTTAAGAATCTTTATAAAGTAGCCAAGTAATGCGCGAGATTTCCGGACTCTGACTTTAAGTAAGGTGGCCAAGTAATACGCTAATTCATAGGAGTATACGAATATTTATAATGTGGTCAAGTAATACGCGAGATTTCCGGAATCTGACTTTGAGTAAGGTGGCCAAGTAATACGCGATTTCGTAGGAGTATAAGAGTTTTTATAAAGTGGCCAAGTAATGCGCGAGATTTCCGTATTCTGACTTTAAGTAAGGTGATCAAGTAATGCGCGAGTTCAATGAACCTCAGGTTTGATATAAATACATAGGTGGCCTCGTAATACGCGAGTTAAACGAAGTCTGTCCTGAAAAGAGTGGCCAAGTAATGCGCGAATTCTTAGCAGTATGGGAATTTTTATAACGTTGCCAAATAAAACGACAGATTTCCGGACTCTGACTTCAAGTAAGGTGGCCAAGTAGCACGCGAGTTCAATAGACCTCAGGACAGATATCAATATATAAGTGGCCTCGTAATACTCGAGTTAAACTAAGTTTGTTCTGAAAAAAGTGGCATAGTAATGCGCCAATTCTTAGGAGTATAAGAATATTTATAATGTGCCAAGTATTACGCGAGATTTCCGGACTCTGACTTTAAGTAAGGTGGCCACATAATGCCCGAGATAAATGAACCTCAGGATTGATATAAATACATATGTGGCCTCGTAATACGCGAGTTAAACCAAGTCTGTCCTGCAAAGAGTGACCAAGTTATGCGCGAATTCTTAGGACTATAAGAATTATTATAAAGTGGCCAAATAAAACGACAGATTTCCGGACTCTGACGCAAAGAAAGGTGGCCAAGTAATGCGCGAATTCTTAGCAGTATGGGAATTTTTATAAAGTTGCCAAGTAATACGCAAGCTTTCTGGACTATGACTTTAAGTAAGGTGGCCACATAATGCCCGAGATTAATGAACCTCAGGTTTGATATAAATACATAGGTGGCCTCGTAATACGCGAGGTAAACGAAGTCTGTCCTGAAAAGAGTGACCAAGTTATGCGCGAATTCTTAAGAGTATAAGAATTCTTATATAAAGTGTCCAAGTAATACGCGAGATTTCCGGACTCTGACTTCAAGTAAGGTGGCCAAGTAACCCGCGAGTTCAATAGACCTCAGGAATGATATAAATACATAGGTGGCCTCGTAATACGCGAGTTAAACGAAGTCTGTCCTGAAAAGAGTGACCAAGTTATGCGCGAATTCTCAGGAGTATACGAATATTTATAAAGTGGCCAAGTAATTCTTGAGATTTCCGGACTCTGACTTAAAGTAAGGTGGCCAAGTAATGCGCGAATTCTTAGGAGTATGTGAATTTTAATAAAGTGGCCAAGTAATACGCAAGATTTCCGGACTATGACATTAAGTAAGGTTGCCAAGTAATACGCGAGTTCATAGCAGTTTACGAATATTTATAAAGTGGCCAAGTAATGTGCGAGATTTCCGGATTCTGACTTGAAGTAAGGTGACCAAGTAGCACGCGAGTTCAATAGACCTCAGGACAGATATCAATACCTAGGTGGCCTCGTAATACGCGAGTTAAACGAAGTTTGTTCTGAAAAGAGTTGCCAAGTAATGCGCTAATTCATAGGAGTATAAGAGTTTTTATAAAGTGGCCAAGTATTACGCGAGATTTCCGGACTCTGACTTTAAGTAAGGTGGCCCAATAATGCGCGAGATCAATGGACCTCAGGTTTGATATAAATACATAGGGGGCCTTGTAATATGCAAGTTAAAGGAAGTCTGTCCTGAAAAGAGTGGCCAAGTTATGCGCGAATTCTTAGGAGTATTAGAATTTTTATACAAATTCGCCAAGTAATACGCGAGATTTCCGGACTCTGACATTAAGTAATGTGGCCAAGTTATGCGCGAATTCTTAGGAGTATTAGAATTTTTATACAAATTCGCCAAGTAATACGCGAGATTTCCGGACTCTGACATTAAGTAATGTGGCCAAGTAATGCGGTAATTCTTAGAGGTCTAAGAATTTTTATAAAGTGGCCAAGTAATACTCGAGATTTCCGGACTCTGACTTTAAGTAAGGTGCCCAAATAATGCGCGAGTTCAATGGACCTCAGGACAGATATCAATACATAAGTGGCCTCGTAATACGCGAGTTAAACGAAGTTTGTTCTGAAAAGAGTTGCCAAGTAGTGCGCTAATTCGTAGGAGTATAAGAGTTTTTATTAAGTGGCCAAGTATTACGCGAGATTTCCGGACTCTGACTTTAAGTAAGGTGGCCCAATAATGCGCGAGATCAATGGACCTCAGATTTGATATAAATACATATGTGGCCTCGTAATACGCGAGTTAAACGAAGTCTGTCCTGAAAAGAGTGACCAAGTTATGAGCGAATTCTCATGAGTATAAGAATTTTTATAAAAAGTCACCAAGTAATACGCGAGATTTCCGGACTCTGACTCAAAGTAAGGTGGCAAAGTAATGCGAGAATTCCGAGTATTATAAGAATTATTATAAAGTGGCCAAATAATACGCGAGATTTCCGGACTCTGACTCAAAGTAAGGTGGCCAAGTAATACGCGAATTCATAGGAGTATACGAATATTAATAAAGTGGCTAAGAAATGCGCGAGATTTCCGGAATCTGACTCAAAGTAAGGTGGCCAAGTAATGGGCGAATTCTTAGGAGTATGTGAATTTTAATAAAGTGGCCAAGTAATACGCAAGATTTCCGGACTATGACATTAAGTAAGGTGGCCACATAATGCGCGAGTTCACAGCAGTTTACGAATATTTATAAAGTGGCCATGTAATGTGCGAGATTTCCGGATTCTGACTTGAAGTAAGGTGACCAAGTAGCACGCGAGTTCAATAGACCTCAGGACAGATATCAATACCTAGGTGGCCTCGTAATACGCGAGTTAAACGAAGTTTGTTCTGAAAAGAGTTGCCAAGTAATGCGCTAATTCATAGGAGTATAAGAGTTTTTATAAAGTGGCCAAGTATTACGCGAGATTTCCGGACTCTGACTTTAAGTAAGGTGGCCCAATAATGCGCGAGATCAATGGACCTCAGGTTTGAAATAAATACATATGTGGCCTCGTAATACGCGAGTTAAACGAAGTCTGTCCTGAAAAGAGTGACCAAGTTATGAGCGAATTCTCATGAGTATAAGAATTTTTATAAAAAGTCACCAAGTAATACGCGAGATTTCCGGACTCTGACTCAAAGTAAGGTTCCCAAGTAATGCGCGAATTCATAGGATTATAAGAATTATTATAAAGTGGCCAAATAATACGCGAGATTTCCGGACTCTGACTTTAAGTAAGGTGCCCAAATAATGCGCGAGTTCAATGGACCTCAGGACAGATATCAATACATAAGTGGCCTCGTAATACGCGAGTTAAACGAAGTTTGTTCTGAAAAGAGTTGCCAAGTAGTGCGCTAATTCGTAGGAGTATAAGAGTTTTTATTAAGTGGCCAAGTATTACGCGAGATTTCCGGACTCTGAATTTAAGTAAGGTGGCCCAATAATGCGCGAGATCAATGGACCTCAGATTTGATATAAATACATATGTGGCCTCGTAATACGCGAGTTAAACGAAGTCTGTCCTGAAAAGAGTGACCAAGTTATGAGCGAATTCTCATGAGTATAAGAATTTTTATAAAAAGTCACCAAGTAATACGCGAGATTTCCGGACTCTGACTCAAAGTAAGGTTCCCAAGTAATGCGACAATTCCTAGTATTATAAGAATTATTATAAAGTGGCCAAATAATACGCGAGATTTCCGGACTCTGACTTTAAGTAAGGTGCCCAAATAATGCGCGAGTTCAGTGGACCTCAGGACAGATATGAATATATGAGTTGTCGCGTAATACGCGATTTAAACGAAGTTTGTTCTGAAAAGAGTTGCCAAGTAGTGCGCTAATTCGTAGGAGTATAAGAGTTTTTATTAAGTGGCCAAGTATTACGCGAGATTTCCGGACTCTGAATTTAAGTAAGGTGGCCCAATAATGCGCGAGATCAATGGACCTCAGATTTGATATAAATACATATGTGGCCTCGTAATACGCGAGTTAAACGAAGTCTGTCCTGAAAAGAGTGACCAAGTTATGAGCGAATTCTCATGAGTATAAGAATTTTTATATAGAGTCACCAAGTAATACGCGAGATTTCCGGACTCTGACTCAAAGTAAGGTTCCCAAGTAATGCGCGAATACTTAGGATTATAAGAATTATTATAAAGTGGCCAAATAATACGCGAGATTTCCGGACTCTGACTCAAAGTAAGGTGGCCAAGTAATGCGTGAATTCTTTGGAGTATGATAATTTTAATAAAGCGGCCAAGTAATACGCAAGATTTCCGGACTATGACTTTAAGTAAGGTTGCCAAGTAATACGCGAGTTCATAGCAGTTTACGAATATTTATAAAGTGGCCAAGTAATGTGCGAGATTTCCGGATTCTGACTTGAAGTAAGGTGACCAAGTAGCACGCGAGTTCAATAGACCTCAGGACAGATATCAATACCTAGGTGTTCTCGTAATACGCGAGTTAAACGAAGTTTGTTCTGAAAAGAGTTGCCAAGTAATGCGCTAATTCATAGGAGTATAAGAGTTTTTATAAAGTGGCCAAGTATTACGCGAGATTTCCGGACTCTGACTTTAAGTAAGGTGGCCCAATAATGCGCGAGATCAATGGACCTCAGGTTTGATATAAATACATAGGGGGCCTCGTAATATGCAAGTTAAAGGAAGTCTGTCCTGAAAAGAGTGGCCAAGTTATGAGCGAATTCTCATGAGTATAAGAATTTTTATAAAAAGTCACCAAGTAATACGCGAGATTTCCGGACTCTGACTCAAAGTAAGGTTCCCAAGTAATGCGCTAATTCTTAGTATTATAAGAATTATTATAAAGTGGCCAAATAATACGCGAGATTTCCGGACTCTGACTCAAAGTAAGGTGGCCAAGTAATGCGCGAATTCTTAGGAGTATACGAATATTCATAAAGTGGCCACGTAATACGCGAGATTTCCGGACTCTGACTCAAAGTAAGGTGGCCAAGTAATGCGTGAATTCTTAGTAGTATGAGAATTTTAATAAAGCGGCCAAGTAACGTGCGAGATTTCCGGACTCTGACTTCAAGTAAGGTGGCCAAGTAGCACGCGAGTTCAATAGACCTCAGGACAGATATAAATACATAAGTGGCCTCGTAATACTCGAGTTAAACGAAGTTTGTTCTGAAAAGAGTGGCCAAGTAATGGGCTAATTCTTAGGAGTATAAGAGTTTTTATTAAGTGGCCAAGTATTACGCGAGATTTCCGGACTCTGACTTTAAGTAAGGTGGCCCAATAATGCGCGAGATCAATGGACCTCAGATTTGATATAAATACATATGTGGCCTCGTAATACGCGAGTTAAACGAAGTCTGTCCTGAAAAGAGTGACCAAGTTATGAGCGAATTCTCATGAGTATAAGAATTTTTATAAAAAGTCACCAAGTAATACGCGAGATTTCCGGACTCTGACTCAAAGTAAGGTTCCCAAGTAATGCGCCAATTCCTAGTATTATAAGAATTTTTATAAAGTGGCCAAGTAATACGCGAGATTTCCGGACACTGACTCATAGTAAGGTGGCCAAGTAATGAGCGAATTCTTAGGAGTATAAGAATTTTTATAAAGTGGCCAAGTAATACGCGAGATTTCCGGACTCTGACTCATAGTAAGGTGGCCAAGTAATGCGCTAATTCTTAGGAGTATACAGAATTTTAATAAAGTGGCCAAGTAATACGCAAGATTTCCGGACTCTGACTTTAAGTAAGGTTGCCAAGTAATACTCGAGTTCATAGCAGTTTACGAATATTTATAAAGTGGCCATGTAATGTGCGAGATTTCCGGATTCTGACTTGAAGTAAGGTGACCAAGTAGCACGCGAGTTCAATAGACCTCAGGACAGATATCAATACCTAGGTGGCCTCGTAATACTCGAGTTAAACGAAGTTTGTTCTGAAAAGAGTTGCCAAGTAATGCGCTAATTCATAGGAGTATAAGAGTTTTTATAAAGTGGCCAAGTATTACGCGAGATTTCCGGACTCTGACTTTAAGTAAGGTGGCCCAATAATGCGCGAGATCAATGGACCTCAGGTTTGATATAAATACATAGGGGGCCTCGTAATATGCAAGTTAAAGGAAGTCTGTCCTGAAAAGAGTGGCCAAGTTATGCGCGAATTCTTAGGAGTATTAGAATTTTTATACAAATTCGCCAAGAAATACGCGAGATTTCCGGACTCTGACATTAAGTAATGTGGCCAAGTAATGCGGTAATTCTTAGAGGTCTAAGAATTTTTATAAAGTGGCCTAGTAATACGCGAGATTTCAGGAATCTGACTTTAAGTAAGGTGCCCAAATAATGCGCGAGTTCAATGGACCTCAGGACAGATATCAATACATAAGTGGCCTCGTAATACGCGAGTTAAACGAAGTTTGTTCTGAAAAGAGTTGCCAAGTAGTGCGCTAATTCGTAGGAGTATAAGAGTTTTTATTAAGTGGCCAAGTATTACGCGAGATTTCCGGACTCTGACTTTAAGTAAGGTGGCCCAATAATGCGCGAGATCAATGGACCTCAGATTTGATATAAATACATATGTGGCCTCGTAATACGCGAGTTAAACGAAGTCTGTCCTGAAAAGAGTGACCAAGTTATGAGCGAATTCTCATGAGTATAAGAATTTTTATAAAAAGTCACCAAGTAATACGCGAGATTTCCGGACTCTGACTCAAAGTAAGGTTCCCAAGTAATGCGCCAATTCCTAGTATTATAAGAATTATTATGAAGTGGCCAAATAATACGCGAGATTTCCGGACTATGACTCAAAGTAAGGTGGCCAAGTAATGCGCGAATTCTTAGGAGTATAAGAATTATTGTAAAGTGGCGAAATATTACGCTAGATTTCCGGACTCTGACTTTATGTAAGGTGGCCAAGTAACGCGCGAGTTCAATGGACCTCAGGTTTGATATAAATACATAGGGGGCCTCGTAATATGCAAGTTAAAGGAAGTCTGTCCTGAAAAGAGTGGCCAAGTTATGCGCGAATTCTTAGGAGTATTAGAATTTTTATACAAATTCGCCAAGTAATACTCGAGATTTCCGGACTCTGACTTTAAGTAAGGTGCCCAAATAATGCGCGAGTTCAGTGGACCTCAGGACAGATATGAATATATGAGTTGTCGCGTAATACGCGATTTAAACGAAGTTTGTTCTGAAAAGAGTTGCCAAGTAGTGCGCTAATTCGTAGGAGTATAAGATTTTTTACTAAGTGGCCAAGTATTACGCGAGATTTCCGGACTCTGACTTTAAGTAAGGTGGCCCAATAATGCGCGAGATCAATGGACCTCAGATTTGATATAAATACATATGTGGCCTCGTAATACGCGAGTTAAACGATTCTGTCCTGAAAAGAGTGACCAAGTTATGAGCGAATTCTCATGAGTATAAGAATTTTTATAAAAAGTCACCAAGTAATACGAGAGATTTCCGGACTCTGACTCAAAGTAAGGTTCCCAAGTAATGCGCCAATTCCTAGTATTATAAGAATTATTATAAAGTGGCCAAATAATACGCGAGATTTCCGGACTCTGACTCAAAGTAAGGTGGCCAAGTAATGCGCGAATTCTTAGGGTTATAAGAATTATTGTAAAGTGGCGAAATATTACGCTAGATTTCCGGACTCTGACTTTAAGTAAGGTGGCCAAGTAACGCCCGAGTTCAATGGACCTCAGGTTTGATATAAGTACATAGGGGGCCTCGTAATATGCAAGTTAAAGGAAGTCTGCCCTAAAAAGAGTGGTCAAGTAATGACCGAATTCTCATGAGTATAAGAATTTTTATAAAAAGTCGCCAAGTAATACGCGAAATTTCGGGACTCTGACTCAAAGTAAGGTTACCAAGTAATGCGCCAATTCCGAGTATTATAAGAATTATTATAAAGTGGCCAACTAATACGCGAGATTTCCGGACTCGGGCTTTAAGTAAGGTGGCCAGGTAATACGCGATTTCGTAGGAGTATAAGAATTTTTATAAAGTGACCAAGTAGTACTGGAGATTTCCGGACTCTGACTTTAAGTAAGGTTGCCAAGTAATGCGCGAATTCTTAGTAGTCTATGAATTTGTAAAGAGTGACAAATAAATACGCGAGATTTCCGGACTCTGGCTTTAAGTAAGGTGGCCAGGTAATGCGCGAATTCTGAGGAGTATGATAATTTTTATAAAGTGGCCAAGCAATACGCGAAATTTCCGTACTCTGACTTTAAGTAAGGTGGCCAAGTAATACGCGAATTCTTAGGAGTATAAGAATTTTTATAACGTGGCCAAGTAATACGCGAGATATTCAGACTCTGACTTTAAGTAAAGTGGCCAATCAATGCGCGAGTTCTTAGGAGTTTAAGAATTTTTATAAAGTAGCCAAGTAATGCGCGAGATTTCCGGACTCTGACTTTAAGTAAGGTGGCCAAGTAATACGCTAATTCATAGGTGTATACGAATATTTATAAAGTGGCCAAGTAATACGCGAGATTTCCGGAATCTGGCTTTAAGTAAAGTGGCCAAGTAATACGCGATTTCGTAGGAGTATAAGAATTTTTATAAAGTGGCCAAGTAATACGCGAGATATCCGGACTCTGACTTTAAGTAAGGTGGCCAAATAATGCGCGAGATCAATGAACCTCAGGTTTGATATAAATACATAGGTGGCCTCGTAATACGCGAGTTAAACGAAGTCTGTCCTGATAAGAGTGACCAAGTTATGAGCGAATTCTCATGAGTATAAGAATTTTTATATATAGTCACCAAGTAATACGCGAGATTTCCGGACTCTGACTCAAAGTAAGGTGGCCAAGTAAAGCGCGAGTTCAAAAGACCTCAGGTTTGATAAACATACATAGGTGACATCGTAATATGCAAGTTAAAGGAAGTCTGTCCTGAAAAGAGTGGCCAAGTTATGAGCGAATTCTCATGAGTATAAGAATTTTTATAAAAAGTCACCAAGTAATACGCGAGATTTCCGGACTCTGACTTAATGTAAGGTGCCCAAGTAATGCGCGAATTCCTAGGACTATAAGAATTATTATAAAGTGGCAAAATAACACGACAGATTTCCGGACTCTGTCTCAAAGTAAGGTGGCCAAGTAATGCGCGAATTCTTAGGAGTATACGAATATTTATAAAGTGGCCAATTATTACGCGAGATTTCTGGACTCTGACTCAAAGTAAGGTGGCCAAGTAATGCGTGAATTCTTAGTAGTATGAGAATTTTAATAAAGCGGCCAAGTAACGTGCGAGATTTCCGGACTCTGACTTCAAGTAAGGTGGCCAAGTAGCACGCGAGTTCAATAGACCTCAGGACAGATATCAATACATAAGTGGCCTCGTAATACGCGAGTTAAACGAAGTTTGTTCTGAAAAGAGTTGCCAAGTAGTGCGCTAATTCGTAGGAGTATAAGAGTTTTTATTAAGTGGCCAAGTATTACGCGAGATTTCCGGACTCTGACTTTAAGTAAGGTGGCCCAATAATGCGCGAGATCAATGGACCTCAGATTTGATATAAATACATATGTGGCCTCGTAATACGCGAGTTAAACGAAGTCTGTCCTGAAAAGAGTGACCAAGTTATGAGCGAATTCTCATGAGTATAAGAATTTTTATAAAAAGTCACCAAGTAATACGCGAGATTTCCGGACTCTGACTCAAAGTAAGGTTCCCAAGTAATGCGCCAATTCCTAGTATTATAAGAATTTTTATAAAGTGGCCAAGTAATACGCGAGATTTCCGTACTCTGACTCATAGTAAGGTGGCCAAGTAATGCGCGAATTCTTAGGAGTATAAGAATTTTTATAAAGTGGCCAAGTAATACGCGAGATTTCCGGACTCTGACTCAAAGTAAGGTGGCCAAGTAATGCGCCAATTCTTAGGAGTATGAGAATTATAATAAACAGGCAAAGAAAAACGCAAGATTTCCGGAATATGACTTTAAGTAAGGTTGCCAAGTAATACGCGAGTTCATAGCAGTTTACGAATATTTATAAAGTGGCCATGTAATGTGCGAGATTTCCGGATTCTGACTTGAAGTAAGGTGACCAAGTAGCACGCGAGTTCAATAGACCTCAGGACAGATATCAATACCTAGGTGGCCTCGTAATACTCGAGTTAAACGAAGTTTGTTCTGAAAAGAGTTGCCAAGTAATGCGCTAATTCATAGGAGTATAAGAGTTTTTATAAAGTGGCCAAGTATTACGCGAGATTTCCGGACTCTGACTTTAAGTAAGGTGGCCCAATAATGCGCGAGATCAATGGACCTCAGGTTTGATATAAATACATAGGGGGCCTCGTAATATGCAAGTTAAAGGAAGTCTGTCCTGAAAAGAGTGGCCAAGTTATGCGCGAATTCTTAGGAGTATTAGAATTTTTATACAAATTCGCCAAGAAATACGCGAGATTTCCGGACTCTGACATTAAGTAATGTGGCCAAGTAATGCGGTAATTCTTAGAGGTCTAAGAATTTTTATAAAGTGGCCAAGTAATACTCGAGATTTCCGGACTCTGACTTTAAGTAAGGTGCCCAAATAATGCGCGAGTTCAATGGACCTCAGGACAGATATCAATACATAAGTGGCCTCGTAATACGCGAGTTAAACGAAGTTTGTTCTGAAAAGAGTTGCCAAGTAGTGCGCTAATTCGTAGGAGTATAAGAGTTTTTATTAAGTGGCCAAGTATTACGCGAGATTTCCGGACTCTGACTTTAAGTAAGGTGGCCCAATAATGCGCGATATCAATGGACCTCAGATTTGATATAAATACATATGTGGCCTCGTAATACGCGAGTTAAACGAAGTCTGTCCTGAAAAGAGTGACCAAGTTATGAGCGAATTCTCATGAGTATAAGAATTTTTATAAAAAGTCACCAAGTAATACGCGAGATTTCCGGACTCTGACTCAAAGTAAGGTTCCCAAGTAATGCGCCAATTCCTAGTATTATAAGAATTATTATGAAGTGGCCAAATAATACGCGAGATTTCCGGACTCTGACTCAAAGTAAGGTGGCCAAGTAATGCGCGAATTCTTAGGAGTATAAGAATTATTGTAAAGTGGCGAAATATTACGCTAGATTTCCGGACTCTGACTTTATGTAAGGTGGCCAAGTAACGCGCGAGTTCAATGGACCTCAGGTTTGATATAAATACATAGGGGGCCTCGTAATATGCAAGTTAAAGGAAGTCTGTCCTGAAAAGAGTGGCCAAGTTATGCGCGAATTCTTAGGAGTATTAGAATTTTTATACAAATTCGCCAAGTAATACTCGAGATTTCCGGACTCTGACTTTAAGTAAGGTGCCCAAATAATGCGCGAGTTCAATGGACCTCAGGACAGATATCAATACATAAGTGGGCTCGTAATACGCGAGTTAAACGAAGTTTGTTCTGAAAAGAGTTGCCAAGTAGTGCGCTAATTCGTAGGAGTATAAGAGTTTTTATTAAGTTGCCAAGTATTACGCGAGATTTCCGGACTCTGACCTTAAGTAAGGTGGCCCAATAATGCGCGAGATCAATGGACCTCAGATTTGATATAAATACATATGTGGCCTCGTAATACGCGAGTTAAACGAAGTCTGTCCTGAAAAGAGTGACCAAGTTATGAGCGAATTCTCATGAGTATAAGAATTTTTATAAAAAGTCACCAAGTAATACGCGAGATTTCCGGACTCTGACTCAAAGTAAGGTTCCCAAGTAATGCGCCAATTCCTAGTATTATAAGAATTATTATAAAGTGGCCAAATAATACGCGAGATTACCGGACACTGACTCAAAGTAAGGTGGCCAAGTAATGCGCGAATTCTTAGGAGTATAAGAATTATTGTAAAGTGGCGAAATATTACGCTAGATTTCCGGACTCTGACTTTAAGTAAGGTGGCCAAGTAACGCCCGAGTTCAATGGACCTCAGGTTTGATATAAATACATAGGGGGCCTCGTAATATGCAAGTTAAAGGAAGTCTGCCCTAAAAAGAGTGGTCAAGTAATGACCGAATTCTCATGAGTATAAGAATTTTTATAAAAAGTCGCCAAGTAATACGCGAAATTTCGGGACTCTGACTCAAAGTAAGGTTACCAAGTAATGCGCCAATTCCGAGTATTATAAGAATTATTATAAAGTGGCCAAATAATACGCGAGATTTCCGGACTCGGGCTTTAAGTAATGTGGCCAGGTAATACGCGATTTCGTAGGAGTATAAGAATTTTTATAATGTGACCAAGTAGTACGCGAGATTTCCGGACTCTGACTTTAAGTAAGGTTGCCAAGTAATGCGCGAATTCTTAGTAGTCTATGAATTTGTAAAGAGTGACAAATAAATACGCGAGATTTCCGGACTCTGGCTTTAAGTAAGGTGGCCAGGTAATGCGCGAATTCTGAGGAGTATGATAATTTTTATAAAGTGGCCAAGCAATACGCGAAATTTCCGTACTCTGACTTTAAGTAAGGTGGCCAAGTAATACGCGAATTCTTAGGAGTATAAGAATTTTTATAACGTGGCCAAGTAATACGCGAGATATTCAGACTCTGACTTTAAGTAAAGTGGCCAATCAATGCGCGAGTTCTTAGGAGTTTAAGAATTTTTATAAAGTAGCCAAGTAATGCGCGAGATTTCCGGACTCTGACATTCAGTATGGTGGCCATATAATACGCTAATTCATTGTTTTATACGAATATTTATAAAGTGGCCAAGTAATACGCGAGATTTCCGGAATCTGGCTTTAAGTAAGGTGGCCAAGTAATACGCGATTTCGTAGGAGTATAAGAATTTTTATAAAGTGGCCAAGTAATACGCGAGATATCCGGGCTCTGACTTTAAGTAAGGTGGCCAAATAATGCGCGAGATCAATGAACCTCAGGTTTGATATAAATACATAGGTGGCCTCGTAATACGCGAGTTAAACGAAGTCTGTCCTGAAAAGAGTGACCAAGTTATGAGCGAATTCTCATGAGTATAAGAATTTTTATAAAAAGTCACCAAGTAATACGCGAGATTTCCGGACTCTGACTCAAAGTAAGGTTCCCAAGTAATGCGCCAATTCCTAGTATTATAAGAATTATTATAAAGTGGCCATATAATACGCGAGATTTCCGGACCCTGACTCAAAGTAAGGTGGCCAAGTAATGCGTGAATTCTTAGTAGTATGAGAATTTTAATAAAGTGGCCAAGTAATACGTGAGATTTCCGGACTATGACTTTAAGTAAGGTTGCCAAGTAATACGCGAGTTCATAGCAGTTTACGAATATTTATAAAGTGGCCAAGTAATGTGCGAGATTTCCGGATTCTGACTTGAAGTAAGGTGACCAAGTAGCACGCGAGTTCAATAGACCTCAGGACAGATATCAATACCTAGGTGTTCTCGTAATACGCGAGTTAAACGAAGTTTGTTCTGAAAAGAGTTGCCAAGTAATGCGCTAATTCATAGGAGTATAAGAGTTTTTATAAAGTGGCAAAGTATTACGCGAGATTTCCGGACTCTGACTTTAAGTAAGGTGGCCCAATAATGCGCGAGATCAATGGACCTCAGGTTTGATATAAATACATAGGGGGCCTCGTAATATGCAAGTTAAAGGAAGTCTGTCCTGAAAAGAGTGGCCAAGTTATGCGCGAATTCTTAGGAGTATTAGAATTTGTAAAGAGTGACAAATAAATACGCGAGATTTCCGGACTCTGGCTTTAAGTAAGGTGGCCAGGTAATGCGCGAATTCTGAGGAGTATGATAATTTTTATAAAGTGGCCAAGCAATACGCGAAATTTCCGTACTCTGACTTTAAGTAAGGTGGCCAAGTAATTCGCGAATTCTTAGGAGTATAAGAATTTTTATAACGTGGCCAAGTAATACGCGAGATATTCAGACTCTGACTTTAAGTAAAGTGGCCAATCAATGCGCGAGTTCTTAGGAGTTTAAGAATTTTTATAAAGTAGCCAAGTAATGCGCGAGATTTCCTGTCTTTGACCTTAAGTAAGGTGGCCAAGTAATACGCTAATTCATAGGAGTATACGAATATATATAAAGTGGCCAAGTAATACGCGAGATTTCCGGACTCTGACTCAAAGTAAGGTGGCCAAGTAATGCGCGAATTCTTAGGAGTATAAGAATTTTTATAAAGTGGCCAAGTAATACGTGAGATTTCCAGACTCTGACTTTAAGTAAGGTGGCCAAGTAGCACGCGAGTTCAATAGACCTCAGGACAGATATCAATATATAAGTGGCCTCGTAATACTCGAGTTAAACGAAGTTTGTTCTGAAAAGAGTGGCCAAGTAATGCGCTAATTCTTAGGAGTACAAGAATTTTTATAAAGTGGCCAAGTATTACGCGAGATTTCCGGACTCTGACTTTAAGTAAGGTGGCCAAATAATGCGCGAGATCAATGGACCTCAGGTTTGATATAAATACATAAGTGGCCTCGTAATACTCGAGTTAAACGAAGTCTGTCCTGCAAAGATTGACCAAGTTATGCGCGAATTCTTAGGACTATAAGAATTATTATAAAGTGGCCAAATAAAAAGACAGATTTCCGGACTCTGACTCAAAGAAAGGTGGCCAAGTAATGCGCGAATTCTTAGGAGTATAAGAATTGTTATAAAGTGGCCAAGTAATCCGCGAGATTTCCGGACTATGACTCAAAGTAAGTTTCCCAAGTAATGCGCTGATTCTTAGGAGTATGAGAATTTTAATAAAGTTGCCAAGTAATACACAAGATTTCCGGACTACGACATTAAGAAACGATGCCAAGTAACACGCGAATTCATAGCAGTATGAGAATTTTAATAAAGATGCCAAGTAATACGCGAGATTTCCGGACTCAGGCTTTAAGTAAGGTGGCCAAGTAATACGCGAGTTCATAGCAGTTTACGAATATTTATAAAGTGGCCAAGTAATGCGCGAGATTTCCGGATTCTGACTTGAAGTAAGGTGGCCAAGTAGAACGCCAGTTCAATAGACCTCAGGACAGATATCAATACATAAGTGGCCTCGTAATACGCGAGTTAAACGAAGTCTGTCCTGAAAAGAGTGGACAAGTAATGCGCGAATTCTTAGGAGTATAAGAATTTTTATAAAGTGGCCAAGTAATACGCGAGATTTCCGGACTCTGACTCAAAGTAAGGTGGCCAAGTAATGCGCGAATTCTTAGGAGTATAAGAATTTTTATAAAGTGGCCAAGTAATACGTGAGATTTCCGGACTATGACTTTAAGTAAGGTTGCCAAGTAATACGCGAGTTCATAGCAGTTTACGAATATTTATAAAGTGGCCAAGTAATGCGCGAGATTTCCGGATTCTGACTTGAAGTAAGGTGGCCAAGTAGCACGCGAGTTCAATAGACCTCAGGACAGATATCAATACATAAGTGGCCTCGTAATACGCGAGTTAAACGAAGTTTGTTCTGAAAAGAGTTGCCAAGTAGTGCGCTAATTCATAGGAGTATAAGAGTTTTTATAAAGTGGCCAAGTATTACGCGAGATTTCCGGACTCTGACTTTAAGTAAGGTGGCCCAATAATGCGCGAGATCAATGGACCTCAGATTTGATATAAATACATATGTGGCCTCGTAATACGCCAGTTAAACGAAGTCTGTCCTAAAAAGAGTGACCAAGTTATGAGCGAATTCTCATGAGTATAAGAATTTTTATAAAAAGTCACCAAGTAATACGCGAGATTTCCGGACTCTGACTCAAAGTAAGGTTCCCAAGTAATGCGCCAATTCCTAGTATTATAAGAATTATTATAAAGTCGCCAAGTAATACGCGAGATTTCCGGACTCTGACTCAAAGTAAGGTGGCCAAGTAATGCGCGAATTTTTAGGAGTATAAGAATTATTATAAAGTGGCGAAATATTACGCTAGATTTCCGGACTCTGACTTTAAGTAAGGTGGCCAAATAATGCGCGAGTTCAATGGACCTCTGTTTTGATATAAATACTTAGGTGGCCTCGTAATACGCGAGTTGAACGAAGTCTGCCCTAAAAAGAGTGGTCAAGTAATGAGCGAATTCTCATGAGTATAAGAATTTTTATAAAAAGTCGCTAAGTAATACGCGAAATTTCGGGTCTCTGGCTTTAAGTAAGGTGGCCAAGTAATACGCGAGTTCATAGCAGTTTACGAATATTTATAAAGTGGCCAAGTAATGTGCGAGATTTCCGGATTCTGACTTGAAGTAAGGTGGCCAAGTAGATCGCCAGTTCAATAGACCTCAGGACAGATATCAATACATAAGTGGCCTCGTAATACGCGAGTTAAACGAAGTCTGTCCTGAAAAGAGTGGACAAGTAATGCGCGAATTCTTAGGAGTATAAGAATTTTTATAAAGTGGCCAAGTAATACGTGAGATTTCCGGACTATGACTTTAAGTAAGGTTGCCAAGTAATACGCGAGTTCATAGCAGTTTACGAATATTTATAAAGTGGCCAAGTAACGTGCGAGATTTCCGGACTCTGACTTGAAGTAAGGTGGCCAAGTAGCACGCGAGTTCAATAGACCTCAGGACAGATATCAATACATAAGTGGCCTCGTAATACGCGAGTTAAACGAAGTTTGTTCTGAAAAGAGTTGCCAAGTAGTGCGCTAATTCATAGGAGTATAAGAGTTTTTATAAAGTGGCCAAGTATTACGCGAGATTTCCGGACTCTGACTTTAAGTAAGGTGGCCCAATAATGCGCGAGATCAATGGACCTCAGATTTGATATAAATACATATGTGGCCTCGTAATACGCGAGTTAAACGAATTTGTCCTAAAAAGAGTGACCAAGTTATGAGCGAATTCTCATGAGTATAAGAATTTTTATAAAAAGTCACCAAGTAATACGCGAGATTTCCGGACTCTGACTCAAAGTAAGGTTCCCAAGTAATGCGCCAATTCTTAGTATTATAAGAATTATGATAAAGTCGCCAAATAATACGCGAGATTTCCGGACTCTGACTCAAAGTAAGGTGGCCAAGTAATGCGCGAATTTTTAGGAGTATAAGAATTATTATAAAGTGGCGAAATATTACGCTAGATTTCCGGACTCTGACTTTAAGTAAGGTGGCCAAATAATGCGCGAGTTCAATGGACATCTGTTTTGATATTAATACTTAGGTGGCCTCGTAATACGCGAGTTGAACGAAGTCTGCCCTAAAAAGAGTGGTCAAGTAATGAGCGAATTCTCATGAGTATAAGAATTTTTATAAAAAGTCGCTAAGTAATACGCGAAATTTCGGGACTCTGACTCAAAGTAAGGTTCGCAAGTAATGCGCCAATTCCGAGTATTATAAGAATTATTATAAAGTGGCCAAATAATACGCGAGATTTCCGGACTCGGGCTTTAAGTAAGGTGGCCAGGTAATACGCGATTTCGTAGGAGTACAAGAATTTTTATAAAGTGACCAAGTAGTACGCGAGATTTCCGGACTCTGACTTTAAGTAAGGTTGCCAAGTAATGTGCGAATTCTTAGTAGTCTATGAATTTGTAAAGAGTGACAAATAAATACGCGAGATTTCCGGACTCTGGCTTTAAGTAAGGTGGCCAGGTAATGCGCGAATTCTTAGGAGTATAAGAATTTTTATAACGTAGCCAAGTAATGCGCGAGAATTCCGGACTCTGACTTTAAGTAAGGTGATCAAGTAATGCGCGAGTTCAATGGACGTCAGGTTTTATATAAATACATATATGGCCTCGTAAAACGCGAGTTAAACAAAGTCTGACTTGAAAAGAGTGGCCAAGTAATGCGCGAGATTTCCGGACTTCTGACTTTAAGTAAGGTGGCCAAGTAATGCCCGAGTTCTTAGGACTATAAGAATTTTTATAACGTAGCCAAGTAATGCGCGAGAATTCCAGACTCTGACTTTAAGTAAGGTGATCAAGTAATGCGCGAGTTCAATGGACGTCAGGTTTTATATAAATACATATATTGCCTCGTAATACGCTAGTTAAACAAAGTCTGTCTTGAAAAGATTGGCCAAGTAATGCGCGAATTCTTAGGAGTATAAGAATTTTTATAACGTAGCCAAGTAATGCGCGAGAATTCCGGACTCTGACTTCAAGTAAGGTGGCCAAGTAGCACGCGAGTTCAATAGACCTCAGGACAGATATCAATATATAAGTGGCCTCGTAATACTCGAGTTAAACGAAGTTTGTTCTGAAAAGAGTGGCCAAGTAATGCGCTAATTCTTAGGAGTACAAGAATTTTTATAAAGTGGTCAAGTAATATGCGAGATTTCCGGACTCTGACGTTAAGTAAGGTGGCCACATAATGCGCGAGATCAATGGACATCAGGTTTGATATAAATACATATGTGGCCTCGTAATACGCGAGTTAAACGAAGTCTGTCCTGAACAGAGTGACCAAGTTATGCGCGAATTCTTAGGACTATAAGAATTATTATAAAGTGGCCAAATAAAACGACAGATTTCCGGACTCTGTCTCAAAGAAAGGTGGCCAAGTAATTCGCCAATTCCGACTATTATAAGAATTTTTATAAAGTGACCAAATAATACGCGAGATTTCCGGACTCTGGCTTTAAGTAAGGGGGCCAGGTAATACGCGATTTCGTAGGAGTATAAGAATTTTTATAAAGTGACCAAGTAGTACGTGAGATTTCAGGACTCTGACTTTAAGTAAGGTGGCCAAGTAATGCGCTAGTTCTTAGGAGTTTAAGAATTTTTATAAAGTGGTCAAGTAATACGCAAGATTTCCGGACTCTGACTTTAAGTAAGGTGGTCAAGTAATAATCAAATTCATAGGAATATAAGAATTTTTTATAATGTTGTCAAGTAATACGCGAGATTTCGGACTCTGACTTTAAGTAAGGTGGCCAAGTAATGCGCGAATTCTTAGTAGTATAAGAATTTTTATAAAGTGGCCAAGTAATACGCGAAATTTCCGTACTCTGACTTTAAGTAATGTGGCCATGTAATACGCCAATTCATAGGAGAGTAAGAATTTTTTTTTATAAAGTGGCAAAGTAATACGCGAGATTTCCGAACTCTGGCTTTAAGTAAGGTGGCCAAGTAATGCGCGAATTCTTAGTAGTCTAAGAATTTTTATATAAAGTCGCCAAGTAATGCGCGAATACTTAGAAGTATAAGAATTGTTATAAAGTAGCCAACTAATACGCGAGATTTCCGTACTCTGACTCAAAGTAAGGTGGCCAAGTAACGCGCGAATTCATAGGAGTATAACAATTTTTTATATAAAGTATCCAAGTAATACGCGCGACTTCCGGACTCTGACACAAAGTAAGGTGGCAATGTAATGCGCGAATTCTTAGGAGTATAAGAATTTTTATAAAGTTGCCAAATATTACGTGAGATTTTCGGACTCTGACTTAAAGTAAGGTGGCAAAGTAAAGCGCGAATTCTGAGGAGTATGATAATTTTTATAAAGTGGCCAAGTAATACGCGAGATTTCCGAACTCTGGCTTTAAGTAAGGTGGCCAAGTAATACGCGGTTTCGTAGGAGTATAAGAATTTTTATAAAGTGGCCAAGTAATACGCGAGATTTCCGGACTCTGACTTTAAATAAGGTGGACAAGTAATGCGCGAGATTTCCGGACTCTGACTTAAAGTAAGGCGGCAAAGTAAAGCACGAATTCTGAGGAGTATGATAATTTTTATAAAGTGGCCAAGTAATACGCGAAATTTCCGTACTCTGACTTTAAGTAATGTGACCATGTAATACGCCAATTCATAGGAGTATCAGAATTTTTTTTTATAAAGTGGCAAATTAATAAGAGAGATTTCTCGACTCTGACTTAAAGTGAGGTGGCCAAAGAATGCGCGATATCAATGGACCTCAGGTTTTAAATAAATACATAGGTGGCCTCGTAATACGCGAGATAAACGAAGTCTGTCCTGAAAAGAGTGGCCAAGTTATGCGCGAATTCTTAGTAGTCTAAGAATATTTATTAAGTGGCCAAGTAATGCGCGAGATTTCCGTACTCAGAATCAAAGTAAGGTGGCAAATAATGCGCGAATTCTTAGGAGTATAAGAATTTTTAAATAAAGTCGCCAAGTAATACGCGAGATTTCCGGACTATTACTTAAAGTATGGAGGCCAAGTAATACGCGAATTCATAGGAGTATAAGAATTTTTTTATAAAGTAGCCAAGTAAAACGCGCAAGTTCCGGACTCTGACACAAAGTAAGGTGGCAATGTAATGCGCGAATTCTTAGGAGTATATGAATTTTTATAAAGTTGCCAAATATTACGCGAGATTTTCGGACTCTGACTTAAAGTAAGGTGGCAAAGTAAAGCGTGAATTCTGAGGAGTATGATAATTTTTATAAAGTGGCCAAGTAATAACGCGCGAGTTCTTAGGAGTTTAAGAATTTTTATACAGTGGCCAATTAATGCGCGAGATTTCCGGACTCTGACTTTAAGTAAGGTGGCCAAGTAATGCCCGATTTCTTAGGAGTTTAAGAATTATTATAAAGTGGCGAAATATTATGCTAGATTTTTGGACTCCGACTCAAAGAAAGGTGGCAAAGTAATGCGCCAATTCCTACTATTATAAGAATTTTTATAAAGTGACCAAATAATACGCGTGATTTCCGAACTCTGGCTTTAAGTAAGGGGGCCAGGTAATACGCGATTTCGAAGGAGTATAAGAATTTTTATAAAGTGGCCAAGTAATACGCGAAATTTCCGTACTCTGACTTTAAGTAATGTGGCCATGTAATACGCCAATTCATAGGAGAATAAGAAGTTTTTTTTTTATAAAGTGGCAAAGTAATACGCGAGATTTCCGATCTCTGGCTTTAAGTAAGGTGGCAATGTAAGGCGCGATTTCTTAGTAGGAGTAGAATTTTCATAAGGTGGCGAAGAAATACGCGAAATTTCCGTACTCTGACTTTAAGTAATGTTGCCATGTAATACGCCAATTCATAGGAGAATAAGAAGTTTTTTTTTTATAAAGTGGCCAAGTAATGCGCGAGATTTCCGTTCTCTGACTTTAAGTAAGGTGGCCAAGTAATGCGCGAATTCTTAGTAGTCTAAGAATTTTTATATAAAGTGGTCAAGTAATGCGCGAATTCTTAGAAGTATAAGAATTGTTATAAAGTAGCCAACTAATACGCGAGATTTCCGTACTATGACTCACAGTAAGGTGGCCAAGTAACGCGCGAATTCATAGGAGTATAACAATTTTTTATATAAAGTATCCAAGTAATACGCGCGACTTCCGGGTTCTGACACAAAGTAAGGTGGCAATGTAATGCGCGAATTCTTAGGAGTATAAGAATTTTTATAAAGTTGCCAAATATTACGTGAGATTTTCGGACTCTGACTTAAAGTAAGGTGGCAAAGTAAAGCGCGAATTCTGAGGAGTATGATAATTTTAATAAAGTGGCCAAGTAATACGCGAGATTTCCGAACTCTTGCTTTAAGTAAGGTGGCCAAGTAATACGCGGTTTCGTAGGAGTATAAGAATTTTTATAAAGTGGCCAAGTAATACGCGAAATTTCCGTACTCTGACTTTAAGTAATGTGACCATGTAATGCGCCAATTCATAGGAGTATCAGAATTTTTTTTTTTATAAAGTGGCAAAGTAATAAGAGAGATTTCTCGACTCTGACTTAAAGTGAGGTGGCCAAGTAATGCGCGAGTTCTTAGGAGCATAAGAATTGTTATAAGGTGGAGAAGTAACACGCGAGATTTCCGGAATCTGACTTTAAGTAAGGTGGACAAAGAATGCGCGATATCAATGGACCTCAGGTTTTAAATAAATACATAGGTGGCCTCGTAATACGCGAGATAAACGAAGTCTGTCCTGAAAAGAGTGGCCAAGTTATGCGCGAATTCTTAGTAGTCTAAGAATATTTATTAAGTGGCCAAGTAATGCGCGAGATTTCCGTACTCAGAATCAAAGTAAGGTGGCAAATAATGCGCGAATTCTTAGGAGTATAAGAATTTTTAAATAAAGTCGCCAAGTAATACGCGAGATTTCCGCACTATTACTTAAAGTATGGAGGCCAAGTAATACGCGAATTCATAGGAGTATAAGAATTTTTTTTATAAAGTAGCAAAGTAAAACGCGCAAGTTCCGGACTCTGACACAGAGTAAGGTGGCAATGTAATGCGCGAATTCTTAGGAGTATATGAATTTTTATATAAAGTCGACAAGTAATACGCGAGATTTCCGAACTCTGACTTTAAGTAAGGTGATCAAGTAATGCGCGAGTTCATTGGACGTCAGGTTTGATATAAATACATAAGTGGCCTCGTAATACGCGAGTTAATCGAAGTCTGTCCTGAAAAGAGTTTTCCAGTAATGCGCGAATGCTTAGGAGTATAAGAATTTTTTTATAAAGTAGCCAAGTAGCACGCGAGATTTCCGGACTCTGACTTTAAGTAATGTGTCCAAGTAATACGCGATTTCGTAAGAGTATAAGAATTTTTATAAAGTGGCCAAGTAATGCGCGAGATTTCCGTACTCAGAATCAAAGTAAGGTGGCTAAATAATGCGCCAATTCTTAGGAGTATAAGAATTTTTAAATAAAGTCGCCAAGTAATACGCGAGATTTCCGGACTCTGACTTGTAGTATGGAGGCCATGTAATACGCGAATTCATAGGAGTATAAGAATTTTTTTATAATGTCGCCAAGTAATCCGCGAGATTTTCTGACTCTGACTTTGAGTAAGGTGGCCAAGTAATGCGCGAATTCTTAGTAGTGTAAGAATTTTTATATATAGTCACCAAGTAATACGCGAGATTTCCGGACTCTGACTCAATGTAAGGTGGCCAAGTAACGCGCGAGAGTTCCGGACTCTGACTTAAAGTAAGACGGCAAAGTAAAGCGCGAATTCTGAGGAGTATGATAATTTTCTTAAAGTGGCCAAGTAATACGCGAGATTTCCGAACTCTGGCTTTAAGTAAGGTGGCCAA
The DNA here is from genome assembly GCA_030998225.1 of Diplolepis rosae. NCBI lineage: Eukaryota > Metazoa > Arthropoda > Insecta > Hymenoptera > Diplolepididae > Diplolepis > Diplolepis rosae. The sequence continues at coordinate 1,806,821 of JAPYXD010000750.1, read as the reverse complement.
GTAATACGCGGTTTCGTAGGAGTACAAGAATTTTTATAAAGTGGCCAAGTAATACGCGAGATTTCCGGACTCTGACTCATTTTAAGGTGGCCAAGTAATGCGCTGATTCTTAGGAGTATGAGAATTTTAATAAAGTGGCCAAGTGATACACAAGATTTCCAGACTACGACATTAAGAAACGAGGCCAAGTAACACGCGAATTCATAGCAGTATGAGAATTTTAATAAAGCGGCCAAGTAATACGCAAGATTTCCGGAATATGACTTTAAGTAAGGTTGCCAAGTAATACGCGAGTTCATAGCAGTTTACGAATATTTATAAAGTGGCCAAGTAATGTGCGAGATTTCCGGATTCTGACTTGAAGTAAGGTGGCCAAGTAGCACGCGAGTTCAATAGACCTCAGGACAGATATCAATACATAAGTGGCCTCGTAATACCCGAGTTAAACGAAGTTTGTTCTGAAAAGAGTTGCCAAGTAGTGCGCTAATTCATAGGAGTATAAGAGTTTTTATAAAGTGGCCAAGTATTACGCGAGATTTCCGGACTCTGACTTTAAGTAAGGTGGCCCAATAATGCGCGAGATCAATGGACCTCAGATTTGATATAAATACATATGTGGCCTCGTAATACGCGAGTTAAACGAAGTCTGTCCTGAAAAGAGTGACCAAGTTATGAGCGAATTCTCATGAGTATAAGAATTTTTATAAAAAGTCACCAAGTAATACGCGAGATTTCCGGACTCTGACTCAAAGTAAGGTTCCCAAGTAATGCGCCAATTCCTAGTATTATAAGAATTATTATAAAGTCGCCAAATAATACGCGAGATTTCCGGACTCTGACTCAAAGTAAGGTGGCCAAGTAATGCGCGAATTTTTAGGAGTATAAGAATTATTATAAAGTGGCGAAATATTACGCTAGATTTCCGGACTCTGACTTTAAGTAAGGTGGCCAAATAATGCGCGAGTTCAATGGAACTCTGTTTTGATATAAATACTTAGGTGGCCTCGTAATACGCGAGTTGAACGAAGTCTGCCCTAAAAAGAGTGGTCAAGTAATGAGCGAATTCTCATGAGTATAAGAATTTTTATAAAAAGTCGCTAAGTAATACGCGAAATTTCGGGACTCTGACTCAAAGTAAGGTTCCCAAGTAATGCGCCAATTCCGAGTGTTATAAGAATTATTATAAAGTGGCCAAATAATACGCGAGATTTCCGGACTCGGGCTTTAAGTAAGGTGGCCAGGTAATACGCGATTTCGTAGGAGTACAAGAATTTTTATAAAGTGACCAAGTAGTACGTGAGATTTCCGGACTCTGACTTTAAGTAAGGTGATCAAGTAATGCGCGAGTTCAATGGACGTCAGGTTTTATATAAATACATATATGGCCTCGTAAAACGCGAGTTAAACGAAGTCTATCTTGAAAAGAGTGGCCAAGTAATGCGCGAATTCTTAGGAGTTTATGAATTTTTATAAAGTAGCCAAGTAATGCGCGAGATTTCCGGACTCTGACTTTAAGTAAGGTGGCCAAGTAATGCCCGAGTTCTTAGGAGTTTAAGAATTATTATAAAGTGGTCAAGTAATACGCAAGATTTCCGGACTCTGACTTTAAGTAAGGTGGTCAAGTAATAATCAAATTCATAGGAATATAAGAATTTTTTTTATAATGTTGTCAAGTAATACGCGAGATTTCGGACTCTGACTTTAAGTAAGGTGGCCAAGTAATGCGCGAATTCTTAGTAGTATAAGAATTTTTATAAAGTGGCCAAGTAATACGCGAAATTTCCGTACTCTGACTTTAAGTAATGTGGCCATGTAATACGACAATTCATAGGAGAGTAAGAATTTTTTTTATAAGGTGGCAAAGTAATACGCGAGATTTCCGAACTCTGGCTTTAAGTAAGGTGGCCAAGTAATGCGCGAATTCTTAGGAGTCTAAGAATTTTTATATAAAGTCGCCAAGTAATACGCGAATTCTTAGAAGTATAAGAATTGTTATAAAGTAGCCAACTAATACGCGAGATTTCCGTACTCTGACTCAAAGTAAGGTGGCCAAGTAGCGCGCGAATTCATAGGAGTATAACAATTTTTTATATAAAGTATCCAAGTAATACGCGCGACTTCCGGACTCTGACACAAAGTAAGGTGGCAATGTAATGCGCGAATACTTAGGAGTATAAGAATTTTTATAAAGTTGCCAAATTTTACGTGAGATTTTCGGACTCTGACTTAAAGTAAGGTGGCAAAGTAAAGCGCGAATTCTGAGGAGTATGATAATTTTTATAAAGTGGCCAAGTAATACGCGAGATTTCCGAACTCTGGCTTTAAGTAAGGTGGCCAAGTAATACGCGGTTTCGTAGGAGTATAAGAATTTTTATAAAGTGACCAAGTAGGACGTGAGATTTCCGGACTCTGACTTTAAGTAAGGTGGCCAAGTAATGCGCTAGTTCTTAGGAGTTTAAGAATTTTTATAAAGTGGTCAAGTAATACGCAAGATTTCCGGACTCTGACTTTAAGTAAGGTGGTCAAGTAATAATCAAATTCATAGGAATATAAGAATTTTTTTTATAATGTTGTCAAGTAATACGCGAGATTTCGGACTCTGACTTTAAGTAAGGTGGCCAAGTAATGCGCGAATTCTTAGTAGTATAAGAATTTTTATAAAGTGGCCAAGTAATACGCGAAATTTCCGTACTCTGACTTTAAGTAATGTGGCCATGTAATACGCCAATTCATAGGAGAGTAAGAATTTTTTTTATAAAGTGGCAAAGTAATACGCGAGATTTCCGAACTCTGGCTTTAAGTAAGGTGGCCAAGTAATGCGCGAATTCTTAGTAGTCTAAGAATTTTTATATAAAGTCGCCAAGTAATGCGCGAATACTTAGAAGTATAAGAATTGTTATAAAGTAGCCAACTAATACGCGAGATTTCCGTACTCTGACTCAAAGTAAGGTGGCCAAGTAACGCGCGAATTCATAGGAGTATAACAATTTTTTATATAAAGTATCCAAGTAATACGCGCGACTTCCGGACTCTGACACAAAGTAAGGTGGCAATGTAATGCGCGAATTCTTAGGAGTATAAGAATTTTTATAAAGTTGCCAAATATTACGTGAGATTTTCGGACTCTGACTTAAAGTAAGGTGGCAAAGTAAAGCGCGAATTCTGAGGAGTATGATAATTTTTATAAAGTGGCCAAGTAATACGCGAGATTTCCGAACTCTGGCTTTAAGTAAGGTGGCCAAGTAATACGCGGTTTCGTAGGAGTATAAGAATTTTTATAAAGTGGCCAAGTAATACGCGAGATTTCCGGACTCTGACTTTAAATAAGGAGGACAGGTAATGCGCGAGATTTCCGGACTCTGACTTAAAGTAAGGCGGCAAAGTAAAGCACGAATTCTGAGGAGTATGATAATTTTTATAAAGTGGCCAAGTAATACGCGAAATTTCCGTACTCTGACTTTAAGTAATGTGACCATGTAATACGCCAATTCATAGGAGTATCAGAATTTTTTTTTTATAAAGTGGCAAAGTAATAATAGAGATTTCTCGACTCTGACTTAAAGTGAGGTGGCCAAGTAATGCGCGAGTTCTTAGGAGCATAAGAATTGTTATAAGGTGGACAAGTAACACGCGAGATTTCCGGAATCTGACTTTAAGTAAGGTGGACAAAGAATGCGCGATATCAATGGACCTCAGGTTTTAAATAAATACATAGGTGGCCTCGTAATACGCGAGATAAACGAAGTCTGTCCTGAAAAGAGTGGCCAAGTTATGCGCGAATTCTTAGTAGTCTAAGAATATTTATTAAGTGGCCAAGTAATGCGCGAGATTTCCGTACTCAGAATCAAAGTAAGGTGGCAAATAATGCGCGAATTCTTAGGAGTATAAGAATTTTTAAATAAAGTCGCCAAGTAATACGCGAGATTTCCGGACTATTACTTAAAGTATGGAGGCCAAGTAATACGCGAATTCATAGGAGTATAAGAATTTTTTTATAAAGTAGCCAAGTAAAACGCGCAAGTTCCGGACTCTGACACAAAGTAAGGTGGCAATGTAATGCGCGAATTCTTAGGAGTATATGAATTTTTATATAAAGTCGACAAGTAATACTCGAGATTTCCGAACTCTGACTTTAAGTAAGGTGATCAAGTAATGCGCGAGTTCATTGGACTTCAGGTTTGATATAAATACATAAGTGGCCTCGTAATACGCGAGTTAATCGAAGTCTGTCCTGAAAAGAGTTTTCCAGTAATGCGCGAATGCTTAGGAGTATAAGAATTTTTTTTATAAAGTAGCCAAGTAGCACGCGAGATTTCCGGACTCTGACTTTAAGTAAGGTGATCAAGTAATGCGGGAATTCTTAGTAGTCTAAGAATATTTATAAAGTGGCCTACTAATACGCGAGATTTCCGGACTCTGGCTTTAAGTAAGGTGGCCAAGTAATACGCGATTTCGTAGGAGTATAAGAATTTTTATAAAGTGGCCAAGTAATGCGCGAGATTTCCGTACTCAGAATCAAAGTAAGGTGGCTAAATAATGCGCCAATTCTTAGGAGTATAAGAATTTTTAAATAAAGTCGCCAAGTAATACGCGAGAATTCCGGACTCTGACTTTAAGTAAGGTGATCAAGTAATGCGCGAGTTCCATGGACGTCAGGTTTTATATAAATACATATATGGCCTCGTAAAACGCGAGTTAAACGAAGTCTGTCTCGAAAAGAGTGGCCAAGTAATGCGCGAATTCTTAGGAGTTTATGAATTTTTATAAAGTAGCCAAGTAATGCGCTATATTTCCGGACTCTGACTTTAAGTAAGGTGGCCAAGTAATGCCCGAGTTCTTAGGAGTTTAAGAATTATTATAAAGTGGCGAAATATTATGCTAGATTTTTGGACTCTGACTCAAAGAAAGGTGGCCAAGTAATGCGCCAATTCCTACTATTATAAGAATTTTTATAAATTGACCAAATAATACGCGAGATTTCCGGACTCTGGCTTTTAAGTAGGGGGGCCAGGTAATACGCGATTTCGTAGGAGTATAAGAATTTTTATAAAGTGACCAAGTAGGACGTGAGATTTCCGGACTCTGACTTTAAGTAAGGTGGCCAAGGAATGCGCTAGTTCTTAGGAGTTTAAGAATTTTTATAAAGTGGTCAAGTAATACGCAAGATTTCCGGACTCTGACTTTAAGTAAGGTGGTCAAGTAATAATCAAATTCATAGGAATATAAGAATTTTTTTTATAATGTTGTCAAGTAATACGCGAGATTTCGGACTCTGACTTTAAGTAAGGTGGCCAAGTAATGCGCGAATTCTTAGTAGTATAAGAATTTTTATAAAGTGGCCAAGTAATACGCGAAATTTCCGTACTCTGACTTTAAGTAATATGGCCATGTAATACGCCAATTCATAGGAGAGTAAGAATTTTTTTTTATAAAGTGGCAAAGTAATACGCGAGATTTCCGAACTCTGGCTTTAAGTAAGGTGGCCAAGTAATGCGCGAATTCTTAGTAGTCTAAGAATTTTTATATAAAGTCGCCAAGTAATGCGCGAATACTTAGAAGTATAAGAATTGTTATAAAGTAGCCAACTAATACGCGAGATTTCCGTACTCTGACTCAAAGTAAGGTGGCCAAGTAACGCGCGAATTCATAGGAGTATAACAATTTTTTATATAAAGTATCCAAGTAATACGCGCGACTTCCGGACTCTGACACAAAGTAAGGTGGCAATGTAATGCGCGAATTCTTAGGAGTATAAGAATTTTTATAAAGTTGCCAAATATTACGTGAGATTTTCGGACTCTGACTTAAAGTAAGGTGGCAAAGTAAAGCGCGAATTCTGAGGAGTATGATAATTTTTATAAAGTTGCCAAGTAATACGCGAGATTTCCGAAATCTGGCTTTAAGTAAGGTGGCCAAGTAATACGCGGTTTCGTAGGAGTATAAGAATTTTTATAAAGTGGCCAAGTAATACGCGAGATTTCCGGACTCTGACTTTAAATAAGGTGGACAAGTAATGCGCGAGATTTCCGGACTCTGACTTAAAGTAAGGCGGCAAAGTAAAGCACGAATTCTGAGGAGTATGATAATTTTTATAAAGTGGCCAAGTAATACGCGAAATTTCCGTACTCTGACTTTAAGTAATGTGACCATGTAATACGCCAATTCATAGGAGTATCAGAATTTTTTTTATAAAGTGGCAAATTAATAAGAGAGATTTCTCGACTCTGACTAAAAGTGAGGTGGCCAAGTAATGCGCGAGTTCTTAGGAGCATAAGAATTGTTATAAGGTGGACAAGTAACACGCGAGATTCCCGGAATCTGACTTTAAGTAAGGTGGACAAAGAATGCGCGATATCAATGGACCTCAGGTTTTAAATAAATACATAGGTGGCCTCGTAATACGCGAGATAAACGAAGTCTGTCCTGAAAAGAGTGGCCAAGTTATGCGCGAATTCTTAGTAGTCTAAGAATATTTATTAAGTGGCCAAGTAATGCGCGAGATTTCCGTACTCAGAATCAAAGTAAGGTGGCAAATAATGCGAGAATTCTTAGGAGTATAAGAATTTTTAAATAAAGTCGCCAAGTAATACGCGAGATTTCCGGACTATTACTTAAATTATGGAGGCCAAGTAATACGCGAATTCATAGGAGTATAAGAATTTTTTTTATAAAGTAGCCAAGTAATACGCGAAATTTCCGTACTCTGACTTTAAGTAATGTGGCCATGTAATACGCCAATTCATAGGAGAGTAAGAATTTTTCTTTTTATAAGGTGGCAAAGTAATACGCGAGATTTCCGAACTCTGGCTTTAAGTAAGGTGGCCAAGTAATGCGCGAATTCTTAGTAGTCTAAGAATTTTTATATAAAGTCGCAAAGTAATGCGTGAATTCTTAGAAGTATAAGAATTGTTATAAAGTAGCCAACTAATACGCGAGATTTCCGTACTCTGACTCAAAGTAAGGTGGCCAAGTAACGCGCGAATTCATAGGAGTATAACAATTTTTTATATAAAGTATCCAAGTAATACGCGCGACTTCCGGACTCTGACACAAAGTAAGGTGGCAATGTAATGCGCGAATTCTTAGGAGTATAAGAATTTTTATAAAGTTGCCAAATTTTACGTGAGATTTTCGGACTCTGACTTAAAGTAAGGTGGCAAAGTAAAGCGCGAATTCTGAGGAGTATGATAATTTTTATAAAGTGGCCAAGTAGTACGCGAGATTTCCGAACTCTGGCTTTAAGTAAGGTGGCCAAGTAATACGCGGTTTCGTAGGAGTATAAGAATTTTTATAAAGTGGCCAAGTAATACGCGAGATTTCCGGACTCTGACTCAAAGTAAGGTGGCAATGTAATGCGCGAATTCTTAGGAGTACAAGAATTTTTATAAAGTTGCCAAATTTTACGTGAGATTTTCGGACTCTGACTTAAAGTAAGGTGGCAAAGTAAAGCGCGAATTCTGAGGAGTATGATAATTTTTATAAAGTGGCCAAGTAATACGCGAAATTTCCGTACTCTGACTTTAAGTAATGTGACCATGTAATACGCCAATTCATAGGAGTATCAGAATTTTTTTATAAAGTGGCAAAGTAATAAGAGAGATTTCTCGACTCTGACTTAAAGTGAGGTGGCCAAGTAATGCGCGAGTTCTTAGGAGCATAAGAATTGTTATAAGGTGGACAAGTAACACGCGAGATTTCCGGAATCTGACTTTAAGTAAGGTGGACAAAGAATGCGCGATATCAATGGACCTCAGGTTTTAAATAAATACATAGGTGGCCTCGTAATACGCGAGATAAACGAAGTCTGTCCTGAAAAGAGTGGCCAAGTTATGCGCGAATTCTTAGTAGTCTAAGAATATTTATTAAGTGGCCAAGTAATGCGCGAGATTTCCGTACTCAGAATCAAAGTAAGGTGGCAAATAATGCGCGAATTCTTAGGAGTATATGAATTTTTATATAAAGTCGACAAGTAATACGCTAGATTTCCGAACTCTGACTTTAAGTAAGGTGATCAAGTAATGCGCGAGTTCATTGGACGTCAGGTTTGATATAAATACATAAGTGGCCTCGTAATACGCGAGTTAATCGAAGTCTGTCCTGAAAAGAGTTTCCAGTAATGCGCGAATGCTTAGGAGTATAAGAATTTTTTTTATAAAGTAGCCAAGTAGCACGCGAGATTTCCGGACTCTGACTTTAAGTAATGTGTCCAAGTAATGCGGGAATTCTTAGTAGTCTAAGAATATTTATAAAGTGGCCTACTAATACGCGAGATTTCCGGACTCTGGCTTTAAGTAAGGTGGCCAAGTAATACGCGATTTCGTAGGAGTATAAGAATTTTTATATATAGTCACCAAGTAATACGCGAGATTTCCGGACTCTGACTCAAAGTAAGGTGGCCAAGTAACGCGCGAGAGTTCCGGACTCTGACTTAAAGTAATACGGCAAAGTAAAGCTCGAATTCTGAGGAGTATGATAATTTTCTTAAAGTGGCCAAGTAATACGCGAGATTTCCGAACTCTGGCTTTAAGTAAGGTGGCCAAGTAATACGCGGATTCGTAGGAGTACAAGAATTTTTATAAAGTGGCCAAGTAATACGAGAGATTTCCGGACTCTGACTCATTTTAAGGTGGCCAAGTAATGCGCTGATTCTTAGGAGTATGAGAATTTTAATAAAGTGGCCAAGTGATAAACAAGATTTCCAGACTACGACATTAAGAAACGAGGCCAAGTAACACGCGAATTTACAGCAGTATGAGAATTTTGATAAAGCGGCCAAGTAATACGCAAGATTTCCGGAATATGACTTTAAGTAAGGTTGCCAAGTAATACGCGAGTTCATAGCAGTTTACGAATATTTATAAAGTGGCCAAGTTATGTGCGAGATTTCCGGATTCTGACTTGAAGTAAGGTGGCCAAGTAGCACGCGAGTTCAATAGACCTCAGGACAGATATCAATACATAAGTGGCCTCGTAATACGCGAGTTAAACGAAGTTTGTTCTGAAAAGAGTTGCCAAGTAGTGCGCTAATTCATAGGAGTATAAGAGTTTTTATAAAGTGGCCAAGTATTACGCGAGATTTCCGGACTCTGACTTTAAGTAAGGTGGCCCAATAATGCGCGAGATCAATGGACCTCAGATTTGATATAAATACATATGTGGCCTCGTAATACGCGAGTTAAACGAAGTCTGTCCTGAAAAGAGTGACCAAGTTATGAGCGAATTCTCATGAGTATAAGAATTTTTATAAAAAGTCACCAAGTAATACGCGAGATTTCCGGACTCTGACTCAAAGTAAGGTTCCCAAGTAATGCGCCAATTCCGAGTATTATAAGAATTATTATAAAGTGGCCAAATAATACGCGAGATTTCCGGACTCGGGCTTTAAGTAAGGTGGCCAGGTAATACGCGATTTCGTAGGAGTACAAGAATTTTTATAAAGTGACCAAGTAGTACGCGAGATTTCCGGACTCTGACTTTAAGTAAGGTTGCCAAGTAATGTGCGAATTATTAGTAGTCTATGAATTTGTAAAGAGTGACAAATAAATACGCGAGATTTCCGTACTCTGACTTTAAGTAAGGTGGCAAATGAATGCGCGAATTCTGAGGAGTATGATAATTTTTAGAATGTGGCAAAGTAATACGCGAGATTTCCGAACTCTCGCTTTAAGTAAGGTGGCCAAGTAATGCGCGAATTCTTAGTAGTCTAAGAATTTTTATATAAAGTCGCCAAGTAATGCGCGAATTCTTAGAAGTATAAGAATTGTTATAAAGTAGCCAACTAATACGCGAGATTTCCGTACTCTGACTCAAAGTAAGGTGGCCAAGTAACGCGCGAATTCATAGGAGTATAACAATTTTTTATATAAAGTATCCAAGTAATACGCGCGACTTCCGGACTCTGACACAAAGTAAGGTGGCAATGTAATGCGCGAATTCTTAGGAGTATATGAATTTTTATATAAAGTCGACAAATAATACGCGAGATTTCCGGACTCTGACTCAAAGTAAGGTGGCCAAGTAATGCGCGAATTTTTAGGAGTATAAGAATTATTATAAAGTGGCGAAATATTACGCTAGATTTCCGGACTCTGACTTTAAGTAAGGTGCCCAAATAATGCGCGAGTTCAATGGACCTCTGTTTTGATATAAATACTTAGGTGGCCTCGTAATACGCGAGTTGAACGAAGTCTGCCCTAAAAAGAGTGGTCAAGTAATGAGCGAATTCTCATGAGTATAAGAATTTTTATAAAAAGTCGCTAAGTAATACGCGAAATTTCGGGACTCTGACTCAAAGTAAGGTTCCCAAGTAATGCGCCAATTCCGAGTATTATAAGAATTATTATAAAGTGGCCAAATAATACGCGAGATTTCCGGACTCGGGCTTTAAGTAAGGTGGCCAGGTAATACGCGATTTCGTAGGAGTACAAGAATTTTTATAAAGTGACCAAGTAGTACGCGAGATTTCCGGACTCTGACTTTAAGTAAGGTTGCCAAGTAATGTGCGAATTCTTAGTAGTCTATGAATTTGTAAAGAGTGACAAATAAATACGCGAGATTTCCGGACTCTGGCTTTAAGTAAGGTGGCCAGGTAATGCGCGAATTCTGAGGAGTATGATAATTTTTATAAGGTGGCAAAGTAATACGCGAGATTTCCGAACTCTCGCTTTAAGTAAGGTGGCCAAGTAATGCGCGAATTCTTAGTAGTCTAAGAATTTTTATATAAAGTCGCCAAGTAATACGCGAATTCTTAGAAGTATAAGAATTGTCATAAAGTGGCCAACTAATACGCGAGATTTCCGTACTCTGACTCAAAGTAAGGTGGCCAAGTAACGCGCGAATTCATAGGAGTATAACAATTTTTTATATAAAGTATCCAAGTAATACGCGCGACTTCCGGACTCTGACACAAAGTAAGGTGGCAATGTAATGCGCGAATTCTTAGGAGTATAAGAATTTTTATAAAGTTGCCAAATTTTACGTGAGATTTTCGGACTCTGACTTAAAGTAAGGTGGCAAAGTAAATCGCGAATTCTTAGCAGTATGATAATTTTTATAAAGTGGCCAAGTAATACGCGAGATTTCCGAACTCTGGCTTTAAGTAAGGTGGCCAAGTAATACGCGGTTTCGTAGGAGTATAAGAATTTTTATAAAGTGGCCAAGTAATACGCGAGATTTCCGGACTCTGACTTTAAATAAGGTGGACAAGTAATGCGCGAGATTTCCGGACTCTGACTTAAAGTAAGGCGGCAAAGTAAAGCACGAATTCTGAGGAGTATGATAATTTTTATAAAGTGGCCAAGTAATACGCGATATTTCCGTACTCTGACTTTAAGTAATGTGACCATGTAATACGCCAATTCATAGGAGTATCAGAATTTTTTTTATAAAGTGGCAAAGTAATAAGAGAGATTTCTCGACTCTGACTTAAAGTGAGGTGGCCAAGTAATGCGCGAGTTCTTAGGAGCATAAGAATTGTTATAAGGTGGACAAGTAACACGCGATTTTTCCGGAATCTGACTTTAAGTAAGGTGGACAAAGAATGCGCGATATCAATGGACCTCAGGTTTTAAATAAATACATAGGTGGCCTCGTAATACGCGAGGTAAACGAAGTCTGTCCTGAAAAGAGTTTTCCAGTAATGCGCGAATGCTTAGGAGTATAAGAATTTTTTTTATAAAGTAGCCAAGTAATACGCGCGAGTTCCGGGCTCTGACGCAAAGTAAGGTGGCAATGTAATTAGCGAATTCTTAGGAGTATAAGAATTTTTTTATAATGGCGCCAAGTAATCCGCGAGATTTTCTGACTCTGACTTTGAGTAATGTGGCCAAGTAATGCGCGAATTCTTAGTAGTGTAAGAATTTTTTTTATAAAGTAGCCAAGTAATACGCGCGAGTTCCGGGCTCTGACGCAAAGTAAGGTGGCAATGTAATTAGCGAATTCTTAGGAGTATAAGAATTTTTATATAAAGTCGCCAAGTAATACGCGAGATTTCCGGACTCTGACTTTGAGTAAGGTGGACAAGTAATGCGCGAGATTTCCGGACTCTGACTCAAAGTAAGGAGGCCAAGTAAAAAGCGACTTCATAGCATTATAATAATTTATATAAAGTGGCCAAGTAATACGCGAAAATTCCGTACTCTGACTTTAAGTATGGTGGACAAATAATGCGCGAGATCAATGGACCTCAGGTTTGATATAAATACATATGTTGCCTCGTAATACGCGAGTTAATCGAAGTCTGTCCTGAAAAGAGTTTTCCAGTAATGCGCGAATGCTTAGGAGGATAAGAGATTTTTTTATAATGTAGCCACGTAATACGCGAGATTTCCGGACTCTGACTTAAAGTAAGGTGGCAAAGTAAAGCGCGAATTCTGAGGAGTATGATAATTTTTATAAAGTGGCCAAGTCATACGCAAGACTTCCGGACTCTGACTTTGAGTAAGGTTGCCAAGTAATGCGCGAATTCTTAGTAGTATAAGAATTTTTATAAAGTGATCAAGTAGCACGCGAGATTTCCTGACTCTGACTTAAAGTAAGGAGGCAAAGTAAAGCGAGAATTCTTAGGAGTATAAGAATTTTTATGTAAAGTCGCCAAGTAATACGCGAGGTTTCCGGACTCTGACTTTAAGTAATGTGTCCAAGTAATGCGGGAATTCTTAGTAGTCTAAGAATATTTATAAAGTGGCCGACTAATCCGCGAGATATCCGGACTCTGGCTTTAAGTCAGGTGGCCAAGTAATACGCGATTTCGTAGGAGTATAAGAATTTTTATAAAGTGTCCAAGTAATGCGCGAGATTTCCGTACTCAGAATCAAAGTAAGGTGGCTAAATAATGCGCCAATTCTTAGGAGTATAAGAATTTTTAAATAAAGTCGCCAAGTAATACGCGAGATTTCCGTACTCAGAATCAAAGTAAGGTGGCCAAATAATGCGCCAATTTTTAGGAGAATAAGAATTTTTAAATAAAGTCGCCAAGTAATACGCGAGATTTCCGGACTCTGACTTTAAGTAAGGTGGACATGTAATGCACGAGAGTTCCGGACTCTGACTTAAAGTAAGGCGGCAAAGTAAAGCGCGAATTCTGAGGAGTATGATAATTTTTATAAAGTGGCCAAGCAATACGCGAAATTTCCGTACTCTGACTTTAAGTATGGTGGACAAATAATGCGCGAGATCAATGGACCTCAGGTTTGATATAAATACATGGGTTGCCTCGTAATACGCGAGGTAAACGAAGTCTGTCCTGAAAAGAGTGGCCAAGTTATGCGTGAATTCTTAGGAGTATAAGAATTTTTATATAAAGTTGCCAAGTAATACGCGAGATTTCCGGACTCTGACTTTAAGTAAGGTGATCAAGTAATGCGCGAGTTCAATGGACGTTAGGTTTGATATAAATACATAGGTGGCCTCTAATACGCGAGATAAACGAAGTCTGTCCTGAAAAGAGTGGCCAAGTAATGCGCGAATTCTTAGGAGTATAAGAATTTTTATATAAAGTTGCCAAGTAATACGCGAGATTTCCGGACTCTGACTTAAAGTAAGGTGGAGAAGTAATGCGCGAGAGTTCCGGACTCTGACTTAAAGTAAGGCGGCAAAGTACAGCGCGAATTCTGAGGAGTATGATAATTTTCATAAAGTGGCCAAGTAATACGCGAAATTTCCGTACTCTGACTTTAAGTATGGTGGACAAATAATGCGCGAGATCAATGGACCTCAGGTTTGATATAAATACATAGGTTACCTCGTAATACGCGAGGTAAACGAAGTCTGACTTGAAAAGAGTGGCCAAGTTATGCGTGAATTCTTAGGAGTATAAGAATTTTTAAATAAAGTCGCCAAATATTACGCGAGATTTCCGGACTCTGACTTTAAGTAAGGTGATCAAGTAATGCGCGAGTTCAATGGACGTTAGGTTTGATATAAATACATAGGTGGCCTCGAATACGCGAGATAAACGAAGTCTGTCCTGAAAAGAGTGGCCAAGTAATGCGCGAATTCTTAGGAGTATAAGAATTTTTATATAAAGTTGCCAAGTAATACGCGAGATTTCCGGACTCTGACTTAAAGTAAGGTGGACAAGTAATGCGCGAGAGTTCCGGACTCTGACTTAAAGTAAGGCGGCAAAGTACAGCGCGAATTCTGAGGAGTAGGATAATTTTTATAAAGTGGCCAAGTAATACGCGAAATTTCCGTATTCTGACTTTAAGTATGGTGGACAAATAATGCGCGAGATCAATGGAACTCAGGTTTGATATAAATACATATGTTGCCTCGTAATACGCGAGGTAAACGAAGTCTGTCCTGAAAAGAGTGGCCAAGTTATGCGTGAATTCTTAGGAGTATAAGAATTTTTATATATAGTTGCCAAGTAATTCGCGAGATTTCCGGACTCTGACTTTGAGTAAGGTGTCCAAGTAATGCGCGAATTCTTAGTAGTATAAGAATTTTTATAAAGTGGCCAAGTAATACGCGAGATTTCCGGACTCTGACTTAAAGTAAGGTGGCAAAGTAAAGCGCGAAGTCTGAGGATTATGAGAATTTTTATAAAGTGGCCAAGTCATACGAAAGACTTCCGGACTCTGACTTTGAGTAAGGTTGCCAAGTAATGCGCGAATTCTTAGTAGTATAAGAATTTTTTATAAAGTAGCCAAGTAATACGCGCAAGTTCCGCACTCTGACACAAAGTAAGGTGGCAATGTAATGCGCGAATTCTTAGGAGTATATGAATTTTTATATATAGTCGCCAAGTAATACGCGAGATTTGCGGACTCTGATTTAAAGTAAGGCGGCAAAGTACAGCGCGAATTCTGAGGAGTATGATAATTTTTATAAAGTGGCCAAGTAATACGCGAAATTTCCGTACTCTGACTTTAAGTATGGTGGACAAATAATGCGCGAGTTCCATGGACGTTAGGTTTGATATAAATACATAGGTGGCCTCGTAATACGCGAGATAAACGAAGTCTGTCCTGAAAAGAGTGGCCAAGTAATGCGCGAATTCTTAGTAGTCTAAGAATTTTTGGAAAGTGGCCGAGTAATACGCTAGATTTCCGGACTCTGACTTAAAGTAAGGTGGCCAAGTAATGCGTGAGAGTTCCGGACTCTGATTTAAAGTAAGGCGGCAAAGTACAGCTCGAATTCTTAGGAGTATGAGAATTCTTATAAAGTGGCCAAGTGATACGCGAAATTTCCGTACTCTGACTTTAAGTATGGTGGACAAATAATGCGCGAGTTCAATGGACGTTAGGTTTGATATAAATACATAGGTGGCCTCTAATACGCGAGATAAACGAAGTCTGTCCTGAAAAGAGTAGCCAAGTAATGCGCGAATTCTTAGGAGTATTAGAATTTTTATATAAAGTTGCCAAGTAATACGCGAGATTTCAGGACTCTCACTGAAAGTAAGGTGGACAAGTAATGAACGAGAGTTCCGGACTCTGACTTGAAGTAAGGCGGCAAAGTGCAGCGCGAATTCTGAGGAGTATGATAATTTTTATAAAGTGACCAAGTAATACGCGAAATTTCCGTACTCTGACTTTAAGTATGGTGGACAAATAATGCGCGAGATCAATGGACCTCAGGATTGAAATAAATACATATGTTGCCTCGTAATACGCGAGGTAAACGAAGTCTGTCCTGAAAAGAGTGGCCAAGTTATGCGTGAATTCTTAGGAGTATAAGAATTTTTATATAAAGTTGCCAAGTAATGCGCTAAATTTCCGTACTCTGACTTTAAGTATGGTGGACAAATAATGCGCGAGATCAATGGACCTCAGGTTTGATATAAATACATAGGTTGCCTCGTAATACGCGAGGTAAACGAAGTCTGTCCCTGAAAAGAGTGGCCAAGTTATGCGTGAATTCTTAGGAGTATAAGAATTTTTATATAAAGTCGCCAAGTAATACGCGAGATTTCCGGACTCTGACTTAAAGTAAGGTGGACAAGTAATGCGCGAGAGTTCCGGACTCTGACTTAAAGTAAGACGGCAAAGTAAAGCGCGAATTCTAAGGAGTATGATAATTTTTATAAAGTGGCCAAGTAATACGCGAAATTTCCGTACTCTGACTTTAAGTAATGTGTCCAAGTAATGCGGGAATTCTTAGTAGTCTAAGAATATTTATAAAGTGGCCGACTAATACGCGAGATTTCCGGACTCTGACTTTAAGTAAGGTGATCAAGTGTTGCGCGAGTTCAATGGACGTCAGGTTTGATATAAATACATATGTGGCCTCGTAATACGCGATTTAATCGAAGACTGTCCTGAAAAGAGTTTTCCAGTAATGCGCGAATGCTTAGGAGTATAAGAATTTTTTTTATAATGTAGCCAAGTAATACGCGCGAGTTCCGGACTCTGACGCAAAGTAAGGTGGCAATGTAATGAGCGAATTCATAGGAGTATAAGAATTTTTTTATAATGTCGCCAAGTAATCCGCGAGATTTTCTGACTCTGACTTTGAGTAAGGTGGCCAAGTAATGCGCGAATTCTTAGTAGTGTAAGAATTTTTATAAAGTGGCCAAATATTACGCGAGATTTCCGGACTCTGACTTAAAGTAAGGTGGCAAATTAAAGCGCGAATTCGGAGGAGTATGATAATTTTTATAAAGTGGCCAAGTCATACGCAAGACTTCCGGACTCTGACTTTGAGTAAGGTTGTCAAGTAATGCGCGAATTCTTAGTAGTATAAGAATTTTTATAAAGTGGCCAAGTAACACGCGAGATTTCCCGACTCTGACTTTAAGTAATGTGTCCAAGTAATGCGGGAATTCTTAGTAGTCTAAGAATATTTATAAAGTGGCCGACTAATACGCGAGATTTCCGGACTCTGGCTTTAAGTAAGGTGGCCCAGTAATGCGCGAGAGTTCCGGACTCTGACTTAAAGTAAGGCGGCAAAGTAAAGCGCGAATTCTGAGGAGTATGATAATTTTTATAAAGTGGCCAAGTAATACGCGAAATTTCCGTACTCTGACTTTAAGTATGGTGGACAAATAATGCGCGAGATCAGTGGACCTCAGGTTTGATATAAATACATATGTTGTCTCGTAATACGCGAGGTAAACGAAGTCTGTCCTGAAAAGAGTGGCCAAGTTATGCGTGAATTCTTAGGAGTATAAGAATTTGAATATAAAGTTGCCAAGTAATACGCGAGATTTCCGGACTCTGACTTTAAGTAAGGTGATCAAGTAATGCGCGAGTTCAATGGACGTTAGGTTTGATATAAATACATAGGTGGCCTCTAATACGCGAGAAAAACGAAGTCTGTCCTGAAAAGAGTGGCCAAGTGATGCGCGAATTCTTAGGAGTATAAGAATTTTTATATAAAGTTGCCAAGTAATACGCGAGATTTCCGGACTCTGACTTTAAGTAAGGTGTTCAAGTGTTGCGCGAGTTCAATGGACGTCAGGTTTGATATAAATACATAAGTGGCCTCGTAATACGCGAGTTAATCGAAGTCTGTCCTGAAAAGAGTTTTCCAGTAATGCGCGAATGCTTAGGAGGATAAGAGATTTTTTTATAAAGTAGCCAAGTAATACGCGAGATTTCCGGACTCTGACTTAAAGTAAGGTGGCAAAGTAAAGCGCGAATTCGGAGGAGTATGATAATTTTTATAAAGTGGCCAAGTCATACGAAAGACTTCCGGACTCTGACTTTGAGTAAGGTTGCCAAGTAATGCGCGAATTCTTAGTAGTATAAGAATTTTTATAAAGTGTCCAAGTAACACGCGAGATTTCCGGACTATTACTTAAAGTATGGAGGCCAAGTAATACGCGTATTCATAGGAGTATAAGAATTTTTTTTATAAAGTAGCCAAGTAATACGCGCAAGTTCCGCACTCTGACACAAAGTAAGGTGGCAATGTAATGCGCGAATTCTTAGGAGTATATGAATTTTTATATAAAGTCGCCAAGTAATACGCGAGATTTCCGGACTCTGATTTAAAGTAAGGCGGCAAAGTACAGCGCGAATTCTGAGGAGTATGATAATTTTTATAAAGTGGCCAAGTAATACGCGAAATTTCCGTACTCTGACTTTAAGTATGGTGGACAAATAATGCGCGAGTTCCATGGACGTTAGGTTTGATATAAATACATAGGTGGCCTCTAATACGCGAGATAAACGAAGTCTGTCCTGAAAAGAGTGGCCAAGTAATGCGCGAATTCTTAGGAGTATTAGAATTTTTATATAAAGTTGCCAAGTAATACGCGAGATTTCAGGACTCTGACTTAAAGTAAGGTGGACAAGTAATGAACGAGAGTTCCGGACTCTGACTTGAAGTAAGGCGGCAAAGTGCAGCGCGAATTCTGAGGAGTATGATAATTTTTATAAAGTGACCAAGTAATACGCGAAATTTCCGTACTCTGACTTTAAGTATGGTGGACAAATAATGCGCGAGATCAATGGACCTCAGGATTGAAATAAATACATATGTTGCCTCGTAATACGCGAGGTAAACGAAGTCTGTCCTGAAAAGAGTGGCCAAGTTATGCGTGAATTCTTAGGAGTATAAGAATTTTTATATAAAGTTGCCAAGTAATACGCGAGATTTCCGGACTCTGACTTTAAGTAAGGTGATCAAGTAATGCGCGAGTTCAATGGACGTTAGGTTTGATATAAATACATAGGTGGCCTCTAATACGCGAGATAAACGAAGTCTGTCCTGAAAAGAGTGGCCAAATAATGCGCGAATTCTTATGAGTATAAGAATTTTTATATAAAGTTGCCAAGTAATACGCGAGATTTCCGGACTCTGACTTAAAGAAAGTAGGACAAGTAATGCGCGAGAGTTCCGGACTCTGACTTAAAGTAAGGCGGCAAAGTACAGCGCGAATTCTGAGGAGTATGATAATTTTTATAAAGTGGCCAAGTAATACGCGAAATTTCCGTACTCTGACTTTAAGTATGGTGGACAAATAATGCGCGAGATCAGTGGACCTCAGGTTTGATATAAATACATATGTTGTCTCG
Source organism: Diplolepis rosae (assembly GCA_030998225.1). Classification (NCBI taxonomy): domain Eukaryota; kingdom Metazoa; phylum Arthropoda; class Insecta; order Hymenoptera; family Diplolepididae; genus Diplolepis; species Diplolepis rosae. The sequence continues at coordinate 1,787,856 of JAPYXD010000750.1, read as the reverse complement.
TAATACGCGAGGTAAACGAAGTCTGTCCTGAAAAGAGTGGCCAAGTTATGCGTGAATTCTTAGGAGTATAAGAATTTGAATATAAAGTTGCCAAGTACTACGCGAGATTTCCGGACTCTGACTTTAAGCAAGGTGATCAAGTAATGCGCGAGTTCAATGGACGTTAGGTTTGATATAAATACATAGGTGGCCTCTAATACGCGAGAAAAACGAAGTCAGTCCTGAAAAGAGTGGCCAAGTGATGCGCGAATTCTTAGGAGTATAAGAATTTTTATATAAAGTTGCCAAGTAATACGCGAGATTTCCGGACTCTGACTTTAAGTAAGGTGTTCAAGTGTTGCGCGAGTTCAATGGACGTCAGGTTTGATATAAATACATAAGTGGCCTCGTAATACGCGAGTTAATCGAAGTCTGTCCTGAAAAGAGTTTTCCAGTAATGCGCGAATGCTTAGGAGGATAAGAGATTTTTTTATAAAGTAGCCAAGTAATACGCGAGATTTCCGGACTCTGACTTAAAGTAAGGTGGCAAAGTAAAGCGCGAATTCGGAGGAGTATGATAATTTTTATAAAGTGGCCAAGTCATACGAAAGACTTCCGGACTCTGACTTTGAGTAAGGTTGCCAAGTAATGCGCGAATTCTTAGTAGTATAAGAATTTTTATAAAGTGTCCAAGTAACACGCGAGATTTCCGGACTATTACTTAAAGTATGGAGGCCAAGTAATACGCGTATTCATAGGAGTATAAGAATTTTTTTTATAAAGTAGCCAAGTAATACGCGCAAGTTCCGCACTCTGACACAAAGTAAGGTGGCAATGTAATGCGCGAATTCTTAGGAGTATATGAATTTTTATATAAAGTCGCCAAGTAATACGCGAGATTTCCGGACTCTGATTTAAAGTAAGGTGATCAAGTAATGCGCGAGTTCAATGGACGTTAGGTTTGATATAAATACATAGGTGGCCTCTAATACGCGAGATAAACGAAGTCTGTCCTGAAAAGAGTGGCCAAATAATGCGCGAATTCTTAGGAGTATAAGAATTTTTATATAAAGTTGCCAAGTAATACGCGAGATTTCCGTACTCTGACTTTAAGTAAGGTGATCAAGTAACGCGCGAGTTCAATAGACCTCAGGTTTGATATACATACATAGGTGCCCTCGTAATAAGCGAGGTAAACGAAGTCAGTGCTGAAAAGAGTGGTGAAGTAATGCGCGAATTCTTAGGAGTATAAGAATTTTTATATAAAGTGGCCAAGTAATACGCGAGATTTCCGGACTCTGACTTTGAGTATGGTGGACAAATAATGCGCGAGTTCCATGGACGTTAGGTTTGATATACATACATAGGTGCCCTCGTAATAAGCGAGGTAAACGAAGTCAGTGCTGAAAAGAGTGGTGAAGTAATGCGCGAATTCTTAGGAGTATGACAATTTTTATATAAAGTGGCCAAGTAATACGCGAGATTTCAGTACTCTGACTTTAAGTAAGGTGATCAAGTAATGCGCGAGAGTTCCGGACTCTGACTTGAAGTAAGGCGGCAAAGTGCAGCGCGAATTCTGAGGAGTATGATAATTTTTATAAAGTGACCAAGTAATACGCGAAATTTCCGTACTCTGACTTTAAGTATGGTGGACAAATAATGCGCGAGATCAATGGACCTCAGGATTGAAATAAATACATATGTTGCCTCGTAATACGCGAGATAAACGAAGTCTGTCCTGAAAAGAGTGGCCAAGTTATGCGTGAATTCTTAGGAGTATAAGAATTTTTATATAAAGTTGCCAAGTAATACGCGAGATTTCCGGACTCTGACTTTAAGTAAGGTGATCAAGTAATGCGCGAGTTCAATGGACGTTAGGTTTGATATAAATACATAGGTGGCCTCTAATACGCGAGATAAACGAAGTCTGTCCTGAAAAGAGTGGCCAAATAATGCGCGAATTCTTAGGAGTATAAGAATTTTTATATAAAGTTGCCAAGTAATACGCGAGATTTCCGGTCTCTGACTTAAAGTAAGGTGGACAAGTAATGCGCGAGAGTTCCGGACTCTGACTTAAAGTAAGGCGGCAAAGTACAGCGCGAATTCTGAGGAGTATGATAATTTTTATAAAGTGGCCAAGTAATACGCGAAATTTCCGTACTCTGACTTTAAGTATGGTGGACAAATAATGCGCGAGTTCAATGGACGTCAGATTTGATATAAATACATAGGTGGCCTCATAATACGCGAGTTAAACGAATTCTGTCCTGAAAAGAGTGGCCAAGTTATGCGCGAATTCTTAGAGTATAAGATTTTTTACATAAAGTCGCCAAGTAATACGTGAGATTTCCGGACTCTGACTGAAAGTAAGGTGGAAAAGTAATGCGCGAGAGTTCCGGACTCTGACTTAAAGTAAGACGGCAAAGTAAAGCGCGAATTCTAAGGAGTATGATAATTTTTATAAAGTGGCCAAGTAATACGCGAAATTTCCGTACTCTGACTTTAAGTAATGTGTCCAAGTAATGCGGGAATTCTTAGTAGTCTAAGAATATTTATAAAGTGGCCGACTAATACGCGAGATTTCCGGACTCTGACTTTAAGTAAGGTGATCAAGTGTTGCGCGAGTTCAATGGACGTCAGGTTTGATATAAATACATATGTGGCCTCGTAATACGCGATTTAATCGAAGTCTGTCCTGAAAAGAGTTTTCCAGTAATGCGCGAATGCTTAGGAGTATAAGAATTTTTTTTATAATGTAGCCAAGTAATACGCGCGAGTTCCGGACTCTGACGCAAAGTAAGGTGGCAATGTAATGAGCGAATTCTTAGGAGTATAAGAATTTTTTTATAATGTCGCCAAGTAATCCGCGAGATTTTCTGACTCTGACTTTGAGTAAGGTGGCCAAGTAATGCGCGAATTCTTAGTAGTGTAAGAATTTTTATAAAGTGGCCAAATATTACGCGAGATTTCCGGACTCTGACTAAAAGTAAGGTGGCAGAGTAAAGAGCGAATTCTGAGGAGTATGATAATTTTTATAAAGTGGGCAAGTGATACGCAAATTTCCGGACTCTGACTTTGAGTACGGTGGCCAAGTAATGCGCGAATTGCTAGTAGTATAAGAATTTTTATAAAGTGGCCAAGTAATGCGCGAGATTTCCCGACTCTGACTTTAAGTAATGTGGCCAAGTAATGCGGGGATTCTTAGTAGTCTAAGAATTTTTATAAAGTGGCCGACTAATACGCGAGATTTCCGGACTCTGGCTTTAAGTAAGGTGGCCAAGTAATACGCGAGGTTTCCGGACTCTGACTTAAAGTAAGGTGGCAAAGTAAAGCGCGAATTCTGAGGAGTATGATAATTTTTATAATGTGGCAAAGAAATACGCGAGATTTCCGTACTCTGACTTTAAGTAAGGTTGCCAAGTAATGCGCGAATTCTTAGTAGTATAAGAATTTTTATAAAGTGACCAAGTAGCACGCGAGATTTCCGGACTCTGACTTAAAGTAAGGAGGCAAAGTAAAGCGCGAATTCTTAGGAGTATAAGAATTTTTATGTAAAGTCGCCAAGTAATACGCGAGGTTTCCGGACTCTGATATTAAGTAATGTGTCCAAGTAATGCGCGAGTTCAATGGACGTTAGGTTTGATATAAATACATAGGTGGCCTCGAATACGCGAGATAAACGAAGTCTGTCCTGAAAAGAGTGGCCAAGTAATGCGAGAATTCTTAGGAGTATAAGAATTTTAATATAAAGTTGCCAAGTAATACGCGAGATTTCCGGACTCTGACTTAAAGTAAGGTGGACAAGTAATGCGCGAGAGTTCCGGACTCTGACTTAAAGTAAGGCGGCAAAGTACAGCGCAAATTCTGAGGAGTATGATAATTTTTATAAAGTTGCCAAGTTATACGCGAAATTTCCGTACTCTGAATTTAAGTATGGTGGACAAATAATGCGCGAGATCAATGGACCTCAGGTTTGATATAAATACATAAGTGGCCTCGTAATACGCGAGTTAATCGAAGTCTGTCCTGAAAAGAGTTTTCCAGTAATGCGCGAATTCTTAGGAGTATAAGAATTTTTATATATAGTCGCCAAGTAATACGCGAGATTTCCGGACTCTGGCTTTAAGTAAGGTGGCCAAGTAATACGCGATTTCGTAGGAGTATAAGAATTTTTATAAATTGGCCATGTAATACGAGAGATTTCCGTACTCTGACTTTAAGTAAGGTGATCAAGTAATGCGCTAGTTCAATGGACGTCAGGTTTGATATAAATACATAGGTGGCCTCATAATACGCGAGTTAAACGAAGTCTGTCCTGAAAAGAGTGGCCAAGTAATGCGCGAATTCTTAGGAGTATATGAATTTTTATATATGGTCGCCAAGTAATACGCGAGATTTCCGGACTCTGACTTTGAGTAAGGTGGCCAAGTAATGCGCGAATTGTTAGTAGTATAAGTATTTTTATAAAGTGGCCAAATATTACGCGAGATTTCCGGACTCGGACTTAAAGTAAGGTGGCAGAGTAAAGCGCGAATTCTGAGGAGTATGATAATTTTTATAAAGTGGTTAAGTATTACGCGAGATTTCCGGACTCTGAGTTAAAGTAAGGTGGCCAAGTAATGCGTGAGATTTCCGAACTCTGGCTTTAATTAATTTGGCCAAGTAATACGCGGTTTCGTAGGAGTATAAGAATTTTTATAAAGTGGCCAAGTAATACGCGAGATTTCCGGACTCTGACTTTGAGTAAGGTGGACAAGTAATGCGCGAGATTTCCGGACTCTGACTCAAAGTAAGGTGTACAAGTAATGAGCGAATTCTTAGGAATATAAGAATTTTTATAATGTGGCCATGTAATACGCCAATTCATAGGAGTATAAAAATTTTCTTTTTATGAAGTGGCAAAGTAATACGCGAGATTTCTGGATTCTGACTTAAAGTAAGGTGGCAAAATAAAGCGCGAATTCTGAGGAGTATGATAATTTTTATAAAGTGGCCGAGTAATACGCGAGAATTCCGAACTCTGGCTTTAAGTAAGGTGGCCAAGTAATACGCGGTTTCGTAGGAGTATAAGAATTTTTATAAAGTGGCCAAGTAATACGCAAAACTTCCGTACTCTGACTTTAAGTAATGTGGCCATGTAATAAGCCAATTCATAGGAGTATAAAAATTTTTTTTATGAAGTGGCAAAGTAATACGCGAGATTTCTGTATTCTGACTTAAAGTAAGGTGGCCAAGTAATGCGGGAATTCTTAGTAGTCTAAGAATATTTATTAAGTGGCCAAGTAATGCGCGAGATTTCCGTACTCAGAATCAAAGTAAGGTGGCAATGTAATGCGCGAATTCTTAGGAGTATATGAATTTTTATATAAAGTCGCCAAGTAATACGCGAGATTTCCGGACTCTGACTTTAAGTAAGGTGATCAAGTGTTGCGCGAGTTCAATGGACGTCAGGTTTGATATAAATACATAAGTGGCCTCGTAATACGCGAGTTAATCGAAGTCTGTCCTGAAAAGAGTTTTCCAGTAATGCGCGAATGCTTAGGAGTATAAGAATTTTTATATAAAGTCGCCAAGTCATACGCAAGACTTCCGGACTCTGACTTTGAGTAAGGTTGTCAAGTAATGCGCGAATTCTTAGTAGTATAAGAATTTTTATAAAGTGGCCAAGTAGCACGCGAGATTTCCGGACTCTGAATTAAAGTAAGGAGGCAAAGTAAAGCGCGAATTCTTAGGAGTATAAGAATTTTTATATAAAGTCGCCAAGTAATACGCGAGGTTTCCGGACTCTGACTTTAAGTATTGTGTCCAAGTAATGCGGGAATTCTTAGGAGAATAAGAATTTTAAAATAAAGTCGCCAAGTAATACGCGAGATTTCCGGACTCTGACTTTAAGTAAGGTGGCCAAGTAATACGCGAGATTTCCGGACTCTGGCTTTAAGTAAGGTGGCCAAGTAATACGCGATTTCGTAGGAGTATAAGAGTTTTTATAAAGTGGCCAAGTAATGCGCGAGATTTCCGTACTCAGATTCAAAGTAAGGTGGCTAAATAATGCGCCAATTCTTAGGAGTATAAGAATTTTTAAATAAAGTCGCCAAGTAATACGCGAGATTTCCGTACTCAGAATCAAAGTAAGGTGGCCAAATAATGCGCCAATTCTTAGGAGAATAAGAATTTTTAAATAAAGTCGCCAAGTAATACGCGAGATTTCCGGACTCTGACTTTAAGTAAGGTGGACAAGTAATGCGCGAGAGTTCGGACTCTGACTTAAAGTAAGGAGGCAAAGTACAGCGCGAATTCTGAGGAGTATGATAATTTTCATAAAGTGGCCAAGTAATACGCGAAATTTCCGTACTCTGACTTTAAGTATGGTGGACAAATAATGCGCGAGATCAATGGACCTCAGGTTTGATATAAATACATAGGTCACCTCGTAATACGCGAGGTAAACGAAGTCTGACTTGAAAAGTGTGGCCAAGTTATGCGTGAATTCTTAGGAGTATAAGAATTTCTAAATAAAGTCGCCAAATATTACGCGAGATTTCCGGACTCTGACTTTAAGTAAGGTGATCAAGTAATGCGCGAGTTCAATGGACGTTAGGTTTGATATAAATACATAGGTGGCCTCGAATACGCGAGATAAACGAAGTCTGTCATGAAAAGAGTGGCCACGTAATGCGCGAATTCTTAGGGGTATAAGAATTTTTATATAAAGTTGCCAAGTAATACGCGAGATTTCCGGACTCTGACTTTAAGCAAGGTGAACAAGTAATGCGCGAGTTCAATGGACGTTAGGTTTGATATAAATACATAGGTGGCCTCTAATACGCGAGATAAACGAAGTCTGTCCTGAAAAGAGTGGCCAAGTAATTCGCGGATTCTTAGGAATATAAGAATTTTTATATAAAGTCGCCAAGTAATACGCGAGATTTCCGGACTCTGACTTTAAGTAAGGTGATCAAGTAATGCGCGAGTTCAATGGACGTCAGGTTTGGTATAAATACATAGGTGGCCTCATAATACGCGAGTTAAACGAATTCTGTCCTGAAAAGAGTGGCCAAGTAATGCGCGACTTCTTAGGAGTATAAGAATTTTTATATAAAGTTGCCAAGTAATACGCGAGATTTCCGGACTCTGACTTAAAGTAAGGTGGACAAGTAATGCGCGAGAGTTCCGGACTCTGACTTAAAGTAAGGCGGCAAAGTAATACGCGATTTCGTACGAGTATAAGAATATTTATATAGTGGCCAAGTAATACGCGAGATTTCCGTACTCTGTATTCAAGTAAGGTGTCCAAGTAACGCGCGAGTTCAATGGACGTCAGGTTTGATATAAATACATAGGTGGCCTCATAATAAGCGAGTTAAACGAAGTCAGTGCTGAAAAGAGTGGTGAAGTAATGCGCGAATTCTGAGGAGTATGAGAATTCTTATAAAGTGGCCAAGTGATACGCGAAATTTCCGGACTCTGACTTTAAGTAAGGTGATCAAGTAATGCACTAGTTCAATGGACGTCAGGTTTGATATAAATACATAGGTGGCCTCATAATACGCGAGTTAACGAAGTCTGTCCTGAAAAGAGTGGCCAAGTTATGTGTGAATTCTTAGGAGTATAAGAATTTTTAAATAAAGTCGCCAAGTAATCCGCGAGATTTTCGGACTCTGACTTTAAGTAATGTGGCCAAGTAATGCGGGGATTCTTAGTAGTCTAAGAATTTTTATAAAGTGGCCGACTAATACGCGAGATTTCCGGACTCTGGCTTTAAGTAAGGTGGCCAAGTAATACGCGGTTTCGTACGAGTATAAGAATATTTATATAGTGGCCAAGTAATGCGCGAGATTTCCGTACTCTGGATTCAAGTAAGGTGTCCAAGTAACGCGCGAGTTCAATGGACGTCAGGTTTGATATCAATACATAGGTGGCCTCTAATACGCGAGTTAACGAAGTCTGTCCTGAAAAGAGTGGCCAAGTAATGCGCGAATTCTTAGGAGTATAAGAATTTTTATATAAAGTTGCCAAGTAATACGCGAGATTTCCTGACTCTGACTTTGAGTAAGGTTGCCAAGTAATGCGCGAATTCTTAGTAGTATAAGAATTTTTATAAAGTGGCCAAGTAGCACGCGAGATTACCGGACTCTGACTTTAAGTAATGTGGACATGTAATACGCCAATTCATAGGAGTATAAAAATTTTTTTTATGAAGTGGCAAAGTAATACGCGAGATTTCTGGATTCTGACTTAAAGTAAGGTGGCAAAATAAAGCGCGAATTCTGAGGGGTATGATAATTTTTATAAAGTGGCCAAGTAATACGCGAGAATTCCGAACTCTGGCTTTAAGTAAGGTGGCCAAGTAATACGCGGTTTCGTAGGAGTATAAGAATTTTTATAAAGTGGCCAAGTAATACGCAAAATTTCCGTACTCTGACTTTAGGTAATGTGGCCATGTAATACGCCAATTCATAGGAGTATAAAAATTTTTTTTTAATGAAGTGGCAAAGTAATACGCGAGAGTTCCGGACTCTGACTTAAATTAAGGCGGCAAAGTAAAGCGCGAATTCTTAGTAGTCTAAGAATATTTATTAAATGGCCAAGTAATGCGCGAAATTTCCGTACTCTGACTTTAAGTATGGTGGACAAATAATGCGAGAGATCAATGGACCTCAGGTTTGATATAAATACATAGGTTACCTCGTAATACGCGAGGTAAACGAAGTCTGACTTGAAAAGAGTGGCCAAGTTATGCGTGAATTCTTAGGAGTATAAGAATTTTTATATAAAGTTGCCAAGTAATACGCGAGATTTCCGGACTCTGACTTTAAGTAAGGTGATGAAGTAATGCGCGAGTTCAATGGACGTCAGGTTTGATATAAATACATAGGTGGCCTCTAATACGCGAGATAAACGAAGTCTGTCCTGAAAAGAGTGGCCAAGTTATGCGTGAATTCTTAGGAGTATAAGAATTTTTATATAAAGTTGCCAAGTAATACTCGAGATTTCCGGACTCTGACTTTAAGTAAGGTGGACAAGTAATGCGCGAGAGTTCCGGACTCTGACTTAAAGTAAGCCGGCAAAGTAAAGCGCCAATTCTGAGGAGTATGATAATTTTCATAAAGTGGCCAAGTAATACGCGAAATTTCCGTACTCTGACTTTAAGTATGGTGGACAAATAATGCGCGAGATCAATGGACCTCAGGTTTGATAAAAATACATAGGTTGCCTCGTAATACGCGAGGTAAACGAAGTCTGTCCTGAAAAGAGTGGCCAAGTCATGCGTGAATTCTTAGGAGTATAAGAATTTTTATATAAAGTTGCCAAGTAATACGCGAGATTTCCGGACTCTGACTTTAAGTAAGGTGATGAAGTAATGCGCGAGTTCAATGGACGTCAGGTTTGATATAAATACATAGGTGGCCTCTAATACGCGAGATACACGAAGTCTGTCCTGAAAAGAGTGGCCAAGTAATGCGCGAATTCTTAGGAGTATAAGAATTTTTATATAAAGTGGCCAAGAAATACGAGAGATTTCCGGACTCTGACTAAAAGTAAGGTGGACAAGTAATGCGCGAGAGTTCCGGACTCTGACTTAAAGTAAGGCGGCAAAGTACAGCGCGAATTCTGAGGAGTATGATAATTTTCATAAAGTGGCCAAGTAATACGCGAAATTTCCGTAGTCTGACTTTAAGTATGGTGGACAAATAATGCGAGAGATCAATGGACCTCAGGTTTGATATAAATACATAGGTTACCTCGTAATACGCGAGGTAAACGAAGTCTGACTTGAAAAGAGTGGCCAAGTTATGCGTGAATTCTTAGGAGTATAAGAATTTTTAAATAAAGTCGCCAAATATTACGCGAGATTTCCGGACGCTGATTTTAAGTAAGGTGATCAAGTAATGCGCGAGTTCAATGGACGTTAGGTTTGATATAAATACATAGGTGGCCTCGAATACGCGAGATAAACGAAGTCTGTCCTGAAAAGAGTGGCCAAGTAATGCGAGAATTCTTAGGAGTATAAGAATTTTAATATAAAGTTGCCAAGTAATACGCGAGATTTCCGGACTCTGACTTAAAGTAAGGTGGACAAGTAATGCGCGAGAGTTCCGGACTCTGACTTAAAGTAAGGCGGCAAAGTACAGCGCAAATTCTGAGGAGTATGATAATTTTTATAAAGTGGCCAAGTAATACGCGAAATTTCCGTATTCTGACTTTAAGTATGGTGGACAAATAATGCGCGAGATCAATGGACCTCAGGTTTGATATAAATACATAGGTTGCCTCGTAATACACGAGGTAAACGAAGTCTGTCCTGAAAAGAGTGGCCAATTTATGTGTGAATTCTTAGGAGTATAAGAATTTTTAAATAAAGTCGCCAAATATTACGCGAGATTTCCGTACTCTGACTTTAAGTAAGGTGATCAAGTAACGCGCGAGTTCAATAGACCTCAGGTTTGATATACATACATAGGTGCCCTCGTAATGCGCGAGTTAAACGAAGTCAGTGCTGAAAAGAGTGGTGAAGTAATGCGCGAATTCTTAGGAGTATAAGAATTTTTCTAAAGTGGCCAAGTAATACGCGAGATTTCCGGACTCTGAATTTTAGTAAGGTGATCAAGTAATGCGCGAGTTCAATGGACGTCAGGTTTGATATAAATACATAGGTGGCCTCATAATACGCGAGTTAAACGAAGTCTGTCCTGAAAAGAGTGGCCAAGTAATGCGCGAATTCTTAGGAGTATATGAATTTTTATATATAGTCGCCAAGTAATACGCGAGATTTCCGGACTCTGACTTTGAGTAAGGTGGCCAAGTAATGCGCGAATTGTTAGTAGTATAAGAATTTTTATAAAGTGGCCAAATATTACGCGAGATTTCCGGACTCTGACTAAAAGTAAGGTGGCAGAGTAATGCGCGAATTCTTAGGAGTATGATAATTTTTATAAAGTGGGCAAGTGATACGCAAATTTCCGGACTCTGACTTTGAGTACGGTGGCCAAGTAATGCGCGAATTGTTAGTAGTATAAGAATTTTTATAAAGTGGCCAAGTAATGCGCGAGATATCCGTACTCTGAATTTAAGTAAGGTGATCAAGTAATGCGCGAGTTCAATGGACGTCAGGTTTGGTATAAATACATAGGTGGCCTCATAATACGCGTGTTAAACGAAGTATGTCCTGAAAAGAGTGGCCAAGTAATGCGCGAATTCTTAGGAGTATAAAAATTGTTATATATAGTCGCCAAGTAATACGCGAGATTTCGGGACTCTGACTTTGAGTAAGGTGGCCAAGTAATGCGCGAATTGTTAGTAGTATAAGAATTTTCATCAAGTGGCAAAGTAATACGCGAGATTTCCGGACTCTGACTTAAAGTAAGGTGGCAAAGTAAAGCGCGAATTCTGAGGTGTGTGATAATTTTTAAAAAGTGGCCAAGTAATACGCGAGATTTCCGGACTCTGACTTAAAGTAATGTGGACAAGTAATTCGCGAGATTTCCTGACTCTGACTTTGAGTAAGGTGGCCAAGTAATGCGCGAATTCTTAGTAGTATAAGAATTTTTATAAAGTGACCAAGTAATACGCGATATTTCCGGACTCTGACTTAAAGTAAGAGTGGTGAAGTAATGCGCGAATTCTTAGGAGTATGATAATTTTTATAAAGTGGGCAAGTGATACGCAAATTTCCGGACTCTGACTTTGAGTACGGTGGCCAAGTAATGCGCGAATTGCTAGTAGTATAAGAATTTTTATAAAGTGGCCAAGTAGCACGCGAGATTTCCGGACTCTGAATTAAAGTAAGGAGGCAAAGTAATGCGCGAATTCTTAGGAGTATAAGAATTTTTATATAAAGTCGCCAAGTAATACGCGAGATTTTCGGACTCTGACTTTAAGAAATGTGTCCAAGTAATGCGGGAATTCTTAGTAGTCTAATAATTTTTATAAAGTGGCCGACTAATCCGCGAGATTTCCGGACCCTGGCTTTAAGGAAGGTGGCCAAGTAATACGCGATTTCGTAGGAGTATAAGAATTTTTATAAAGTGGCCAAGTAATGCGCGAGATTTCCGTACTCAGAATCAAAGTAAGGTGGCTAAATAATGCGCCAATTCTTAGGAGTATAAGAATTTTTTGAAAGTGGCCAAGTAATACGCGAGATTTCCGGACTCTGAATTTAAGTAAGGTGATCAAGTAATGCACTAGTTCAATGGACGTCAGGTTTGATATAAATACATAGGTGGCCTCATAATACGCGAGTTAACGAAGTCTGTCCTGAAAAGAGTGGCCAAGTTATGTGTGAATTCTTAGGAGTATAAGAATTTTTAAATAAAGTCGCCAAGTATTACGCGAGATTTCCGGACTCTGACTTAAAGTAATGTGTCCAAGTAATGCGGGGATTCTTAGTAGTCTAAGAATTTTTATAAAGTGGCCGACTAATAAGCGAGATTTCCGGACTCTGGCTTTAAGTAAGGTGGCCAAGTAATACGCGATTTCGTACGAGTATAAGAATATTTATATAGTGGCCAAGTAATGCGCGAGATTTCCGTACTCAGAATCAAAGTAAGGTGGCTAAATAATGCGCCAATTCTGAGGAGTATGAGAATTTTTTGAAAGTGGCCAAGTAATACGCGAGATTTCCGGACTCTGAATTTAAGTAAGGTGATCAAGTAATGCACTAGTTCAATGGACGTCAGGTTTGATATAAATACATAGGTGGCCTCATAATACGCGAGTTAACGAAGTCTGTCCTGAAAAGAGTGGCCAAGTTATGTGTGAATTCTTAGGAGTATAAGAATTTTTATATAAAGACGCCAAGTATTACGCGAGATTTTCGGACTCTGACTTTAAGTAATGTGGCCAAGTAATGCGGGGATTCTTAGTAGTCTAAGAATTTTTATAAAGTGGCCGACTAATACGCGAGATTTCCGGACTCTGGCTTTAAGTAAGGTGGCCAAGTAATACGCGGTTTCGTAGGAGTCTAAGAATTTTTATATAGTGGCCAAGTAATGCGCGAGATTTCCGGACTCTGAATTTAAGTAAGGTGTCCAAGTAACGCGCGAGTTCAATGGACGTCAGGTTTGATATCAATACATAGGTGGCCTCTAATACGCGAGTTAACGAAGTCTGTCCTGAAAAGAGTGGCCAAGTAATGCGCGAATTCTTAGGAGTATAAGAATTTTTATATAAAGTTGCCAAGTAATACGCGAGATTTCCTGACTCTGACTTTGAGTAAGGTTGCCAAGTAATGCGCGAATTCTTAGTAGTATAAGAATTTTTATAAAGTGGCCAAGTAGCACGCGAGATTACCGGACTCTGACTTTAAGTAATGTGGACATGTAATACGCCAATTCATAGGAGTATAAAAATTTTTTTTTATGAAGTGGCAAAGTAATACGCGAGATTTCTGGATTCTGACTTAAAGTAAGGTGGCAAAATAAAGCGCGAATTCTGAGGGGTATGATAATTTTTATAAAGTGGCCAAGTAATACGCGAGAATTCCGAACTCTGGCTTTAAGTAAGGTGGCCAAGTAATACGCGGTTTCGTAGGAGTATAAGAATTTTTATAAAGTGGCCAAGTAATACGCAAAATTTCCGTACTCTGACTTTAGGTAATGTGGCCATGTAATACGCCAATTCATAGGAGTATAAAAATTTTTTTTTAATGAAGTGGCAAAGTAATACGCGAGAGTTCCGGACTCTGACTTAAATTAAGGCGGCAAAGTAAAGCGCGAATTCTTAGTAGTCTAAGAATATTTATTAAATGGCCAAGTAATGCGCGAAATTTCCGTACTCTGACTTTAAGTATGGTGGACAAATAATGCGAGAGATCAATGGACCTCAGGTTTGATATAAATACATAGGTTACCTCGTAATACGCGAGGTAAACGAAGTCTGACTTGAAAAGAGTGGCCAAGTTATGCGTGAATTCTTAGGAGTATAAGAATTTTTATATAAAGTTGCCAAGTAATACGCGAGATTTCCGGACTCTGACTTTAAGTAAGGTGATGAAGTAATGCGCGAGTTCAATGGACGTCAGGTTTGATATAAATACATAGGTGGCCTCTAATACGCGAGATAAACGAAGTCTGTCCTGAAAAGAGTGGCCAAGTTATGCGTGAATTCTTAGGAGTATAAGAATTTTTATATAAAGTTGCCAAGTAATACGCGAGATTTCCGGACTCTGACTTTAAGTAAGGTGGACAAGTAATGCGCGAGAGTTCCGGACTCTGACTTAAAGTAAGCCGGCAAAGTAAAGCGCGAATTCTGAGGAGTATGATAATTTTCATAAAGTGGCCAAGTAATACGCGAAATTTCCGTACTCTGACTTTAAGTATGGTGGACAAATAATGCGCGAGATCAATGGACCTCAGGTTTGATAAAAATACATAGGTTGCCTCGTAATACGCGAGGTAAACGAAGTCTGTCCTGAAAAGAGTGGCCAAGTTATGCGTGAATTCTTAGGAGTATAAGAATTTTTATATAAAGTTGCCAAGTAATACGCGAGATTTCCGGACTCTGACTTTAAGTAAGGTGATGAAGTAATGCGCGAGTTCAATGGACGTCAGGTTTGATATAAATACATAGGTGGCCTCTAATACGCGAGATAAACGAAGTCTGTCCTGAAAAGAGTGGCCAAGTAATGCGCGAATTCTTAGGAGTATAAGAATTTTTATATAAAGTTGCCAAGTAATACGCGAGATTTCCGGACTCTGACTTAAAGTAAGGTGGACAAGTAATGCGCGAGAGTTCCGGACTCTGACTTAAAGTAAGGCGGCAAAGTACAGCGCGAATTCTGAGGAGTATGATAATTTTCATAAAGTGGCCAAGTAATACGCGAAATTTCCGTAGTCTGACTTTAAGTATGGTGGACAAATAATGCGAGAGATCAATGGACCTCAGGTTTGATATAAATACATAGGTTACCTCGTAATACGCGAGGTAAACGAAGTCTGACTTGAAAAGAGTGGCCAAGTTATGCGTGAATTCTTAGGAGTATAAGAATTTTTAAATAAAGTCGCCAAATATTACGCGAGATTTCCGGACGCTGACTTTAAGTAAGGTGATCAAGTAATGCGCAAGTTCAATGGACGTTAGGTTTGATATAAATACATAGGTGGCCTCGAATACGCGAGATAAACGAAGTCTGTCCTGAAAAGAGTGGCCAAGTAATGCGAGAATTCTTAGGAGTATAAGAATTTTAATATAAAGTTGCCAAGTAATACGCGAGATTTCCGGACTCTGACTTAAAGTAAGGTGGACAAGTAATGCGCGAGAGTTCCGGACTCTGACTTAAAGTAAGGCGGCAAAGTACAGCGCAAATTCTGAGGAGTATGATAATTTTTATAAAGTGGCCAAGTAATACGCGAAATTTCCGTATTCTGACTTTAAGTATGGTGGACAAATAATGCGCGAGATCAATGGACCTCAGGTTTGATATAAATACATAGGTTGCCTCGTAATACACGAGGTAAACGAAGTCTGTCCTGAAAAGAGTGGCCAATTTATGTGTGAATTCTTAGGAGTATAAGAATTTTTAAATAAAGTCGCCAAATATTACGCGAGATTTCCGGACTCTGACTTTAAGTAAGGTGTCCAAGTAACGCGCGAGTTCAACGGACGTCAGGTTTGATATCAATACATAGGTGCCCTCGTAATAAGCGAGGTAAACGAAGTCAGTGCTGAAAAGACAGATCAAGTAATGTGCGAATTCGTAGGAGTATGATAATTTTTATAATGTGGCAAAGAAATACGCGAGATTTCCGGACTCTGAATTTAAGTAAGGTGATCAAGTAATGCGCGAGTTCAATGGACGTCAGGTTTGGTATAAATACATAGGTGGCCTCATAATACGCGTGTTAAACGAAGTATCTCCTGAAAAGAGTGGCCAAGTAATGCGCGAATTCTTAGGAGTATAAAAATTTTTATATATAGTCGCCAAGTAATACGCGAGATTTCGGGACTCTGACTTTGAGTAAGGTGGCCAAGTAATGCGCGAATTGTTAGTAGTATAAGTATGTTTATAAAGTGGCCAAATATTACGCGAGATTTCCGGACTCGGACTTAAAGTAAGGTGGCAGAGTAAAGCGCGAATTCTGAGGAGTGTGATAATTTTTATAAAGTGGCCAAGTAATATGCGAAATTTCCGGACTCTGACTTTGAGTAAGGTGGTGAAGTAATGCTCGAATTCTTAGTAGTATGAGAATTCTTATAAAGTGGCCAAGTGATACGCGAAATTTCCGGACTCTGAATTTAAGTAAGGTGATCAAGTAATGCACTAGTTCAATGGACGTCAGCTTTGATATAAATACATAGGTGGCCTCATAATACGCGAGTTAAACGAAGTCTGTCCTGAAAAGAGTGGCCAAGTAATGCGCGAATTCTTAGGAGTATATGAATTTTTATATATAGTCGCCAAGTAATACGCGAGATTTCCGGACTCTGACTTTGAGTAAGGTGGCCAAGTAATGCGCGAATTCTTAGTAGTAAAAGAATTTTCATCAAGTGGCAAAGTAATACGCGAGATTTCCGGACTCTGACTTAAAGTAAGGTGGCAAAGTAAAGCGCGAATTCTGAGGTGTGTGATAATTTTTAAAAAGTGGCCAAGTAATACGCGAGATTTCCGGACTCTGACTTAAAGTAATGTGGACAAGTAATGCGCGAGATTTTCGGACTCCGACTTTAAGTAATGTGGCCAAGTAATTCGCGAATTCTTAGTAGTCTAAGAATTTTTATAAAGTTTCCAACTAATACGCGAGATTTCCGGACTCTGACTTAAAGTAAGGTGGCAAAGTAAAGCGCGAATTCTGAGGAGTATGATAATTTTTATAAAGTGGGCAAGTGATACGCAAATTTCCGGACTCTGACTTTGAGTACGGTGGCCAAGTAATGCGCGAATTGTTAGTAGTATAAGAATTTTTTATAAAGTGGCCAAGTAGCACGCGAGATTTCCGGACTCTGAATTAAAGTAAGGAGGCAAAGTAAAGCGCGAATTCTTAGGAGTATAAGAATTTTTATATAAAGTCGCCAAGTAATACGCGAGGTTTCCGGACTCTGACTTTAAGTAATGTGTCCAAGTAATGCGGGAATTCTTAGTAGTCTAAGAATATTTATAAAGTGGCCGACTAATCCGCGAGATTTCCGGACCCTGGCTTTAAGTAAGGTGGCCAAGTAATACGCGATTTCGTAGGAGTATAAGAATTTTTATAAAGTGGCCAAGTAATGCGCGAGATTTCCGTACTCAGAATCAAAGTAAGGTGGCTAAATAATGCGCCAATTCTTAGGAGTATAAGAATTTTTAAATAATGTCGCCAAGTAATACGCGAGATTTCCGTACTCAGAATCAAAGTAAGGTGGCCAAATAATGCGCCAATTCTTAGGAGAATAAGAATTTTTAAATAAAGTCGCCAAGTAATACGCGAGATTTCCGGACTCTGACTTTAAGTAAGGTGGACAAGTAATGCGCGAGAGTTCCGGACTCTGACTTAAAGTAAGGCGGCAAAGTAAAGCGCGAATTCTGAGGAGTATGATAATTTTTATAAAGTGGTCAAGTTATACGCGAAATTTCCGTACTCTGACTTTAAGTATGGTGGACAAATAATGCGCGAGATCAATGGACCTCAGGTTTGATATAAATACATAGGTTGCCTCGTAATACGCGAGGTAAACGAAGTCTGTCCTGAAAAGAGTGGCCAAGTTATGCGTGAATTCTTAGGAGTATAAGAATTTTTATATAAAGTTGCCAAGTAATACGCGAGATTTCCGGACTCTGACTTTAAGTAAGGTGATCAAGTAATGCGCGAGTTCAATGGACGTTAGGTTTGATATAAATACATAGGTGGCCTCTAATACGCGAGATAAACGAAGTCTGTCCTGAAAAGAGTGGCCAAGTAATCCGCGAATTCTTAGGAGTATAAGAATTTTTATATAAAGTTGCCAAGTAATACGCGAGATTTCCGGACTCTGACTTAAAGTAAGGTGGACAAGTAATGCGCGAGAGTTCCGGACTCTGACTTAAAGTAAGGCGGCAAAGTACAGCGCAAATTCTGAGGAGTATGATAATTTTTATAAAGTGGCCAAGTAATACGCGAATTGTTAGTAGTATAAGTATGTTTATAAAGTGGCCAAATATTACGCGAGATTTCCGGACTCGGACTTAAAGTAAGGTGGCAGAGTAAAGCGCGAATTCTGAGGAGTATGATAATTTTTATAAAGTGGCCGACTAATACGCGAGATTTCCGGACTCTGGCTTTAAGTAAGGTGGCCAAGTAATACGCGATTTCGTACGAGTATAAGAATTTTTATATAGTGGCCAAGTAATGCGCGAGAGTTCCGGACTCTGACTTAAAGTAAGGCGGCAAAGTAAAGCGCGAATTCTGAGGAGTATGATAATTTTTATAAAGTGGTCAAGTCATACGCGAAATTTCCGTACTCTGACTTTAAGTATGGTGGACAAATAATGCGCGAGATCAATGGACCTCAGGTTTGATATAAATACATAGGTTGCCTCGTAATACGCGAGGTAAACGAAGTCTGTCCTGAAAAGAGTGGCCAAGTTATGCGTGAATTCTTAGGAGTATAAGAATTTTTATATAAAGTTGCCAAGTAATACGCGAGATTTCCGGACTCTGACTTTAAGTTAGGTGATCAAGTAATGCACGAGTTCAATGGACGTTAGGTTTGATATAAATACATAGGTGGCCTCTAATACGCGAGATAAACGAAGTCTGTCCTGAAAAGAGTGGCCAAGTAATGCGCAAATCCTTAGGAGTATAAGAATTTTTATATAAAGTTGCCAAGTAATACGCGAGATTTCCGGACTCTGACTTAAAGTAAGGAGGACAAGTAATGCGCGAGAGTTCCGGACTCTGACTTAAAGTAAGGCGGCAAAGTACAGCGCAAATTCTGAGGAGTTTGATAATTTTTATAAAGTGGCCAAGTAATACGCGAAATTTCCGTATTCTGACTTTAAGTATGGTGGACAAATAATGCGCGAGATCAATGGACCTCAGGTTTGATATACATACATAGGTTGCCTCGTAATACACGAGGTAAACGAAGTCTGTCCTGAAAAGAGTGGCCAAGTTATGTGTGAATTCTTAGGAGTATAAGAATTTTTAAATAAAGTCGCCAAATATTACGCTAGATTTCCGGACTCTGACTTAAAGTAATGTGTCCAAGTAATGCGGGGATTCTTAGTAGTCTAAGAATTTTTATAAAGTGGCCGACTAATACGCGAGATTTCCGGACTCTGGCTTTAAGTAAGGTGGCCAAGTAATACGCGATTTCGTACGAATATAAGAATTTTTAAAAATTGGCCAAGTAATACGCGAGATTTCCGGACTCTGACTTTAAGTAAGGTGATCAAGTAACGCGCGAGTTCAATAGACCTCAGGTTTGATATACATACATAGGTGCCCTCGTAATAAGCGAGTTAAACGAAGTCAGTGCTGAAAAGAGTGGTGAAGTAATGCGCGAATTCTTAGGAGTATGAGAATTCTTATAAAGTGGCCAAGTGATACGCGAAATTTCCGGACTCTGACTTTAAGTAAGGTGATCAAGTAATGCGCTAGTTCAATGGACGTCAGGTTTGATATAAATACATAGGTGGCCTCATAAGACGCCAGTTAAACGAATTCTGTCCTGAAAAAAGTGGCCAAGTAATGCGCGAATTCTTAGGAGTATAAGAATTTTTATATAAAGTCGCCAAGTAATACGCGCGAGTTCCGGACTCTGACACAAAGTAAGGTGGCAATGTAATGCGCGAATTCTTAGGAGTATAAGAATTTTCATAAAGTGGCAATGTAATACGCGAGATTTTCGGATTCTGACTTAAAGTAAGGTGGTCAAGTAATGCGCGAATTCTTAGTAGTATAAGAATTTTCATAAAGTGGCAAAGTAATACGCGAGATTTCCGGACTCTGACTTAAAGTAAGGTGGTCAAGTAATGCGCGAATTCTTAGTAGTATAAGAATTTTCATAAAGTGGCAAAGTAATACGCGAGATTTCCGGACTCTGACTTAAAGTAAGGTGGTCAAGTAATGCGCGAATTCTTAGTAGTATAAGAATTTTCATAAAGTGGCAAAGTAATACGCGAGATTTCCGGACTCTGACTTAAAGTAAGGTGGCAAATTAAAGCGCGAATTCTGAGGTGTGTGATAATTTTTATAAAGTGGCCAAGTAATACGCGAGATTTCCGGACTCTGACTTAAAGTAAGGTGGCCAAGTAATGCGTGTGATTTCCGAACTCTGGCTTTAAGTAAGGCGGCCAAGTAATGCGCGAATTGTTAGTAGTATAAGAATTTTTATAAAGTGGCCAAGTAATACGCGAGATTTCCGGACTCTGACTTTGAGTAAGGTGGACAAGTAATGCGCGAGATTTCCGGACTCTGACTCAAAGTAAGGTGGCCAAGTAATGAGCGAATTCTTGGTAGTCTAAGAATTTTTATAAAGTGGCCAAGTAATGCGCGAGATTTCCGGACTCTGACTTAAAGTAAGGCGGCAAAGTAATCCGCGAATTCTTAGGAGTATAAGAATTTTTATATATAGTCGCCAAGTAATACGCGAGATTTCCGGACTCTGACTTTGAGTAATGTGGACAAGTAATGAGCGAATTGTTAGTTGTATAAGAATTTTTATAAAGTGGTCAAGTAATACGCTAGATTTCCGGACTCTGGCTTCAAGTAAGGTGGCCAAGTAATGCGCGAATTCTTAGTAGTATAAGAATTTTCATAAAGTGGCCAAGAAATACGCGAGATTTCCGGACTCTGGCTTTAAGTAAGGTGGCCAAGTAATACGCGAGGTTTCCGGACTCTGACTTAAAGTAATGTGGCAAAGTAATGCGGGAATTCTGAGGAGTAGGATAATTTTTATAAAGTGGCCAAGTAATACGCGAATTGTTAGTAGTATAAGTATGTTTATAAAGTGGCCAAATATTACGCGAGATTTCCGGACTCGGACTTAAAGTAAGGTGGCAGAGTAAAGCGCGAATTCTGAGGAGTATGATAATTTTTATAATGTGGTCAAGTAATACGCGAGATTTCCGGAATCTGACTTTAAGTAAGGTGGCCAAGTAATACGCGATTTCGTAGGAGTATAAGAGTTTTTATAAAGTGGCCAAGTAATGCGCGAGATTTCCGGACTCTGACTTAAAGTAAGGCGGCAAAGTAAAGCGCGAATTCTGAGGAGTATGATAATTTTTATAAAGTGGTCAAGTTATACGCGAAATTTCCGTACTCTGACTTTAAGTATGGTGGACAAATAATGCGCGAGATCAATGGACCTCAGGTTTGATATAAATACATAGGTTGCCTGGTAATACGCGAGGTAAACGAAGTCTGTCCTGAAAAGAGTGGCCAAGTTATGCGTGAATTCTTAGGAGTATAAGAATTTTTATATAAAGTTGCCAAGTAATACGCGAGATTTCCGGACTCTGACTTTAAGTTAGGTGATCAAGTAATGCACGAGTTCAATGGACGTTAGGTTTGATATAAATACATAGGTGGCCTCTAATACGCGAGATAAACGAAGTCTGTCCTGAAAAGAGTGGCCAAGTAATGCGCAAATTCTTAGGAGTATAAGAATTTTTATATAAAGTTGCCAAGTAATACGCGAGATTTCCGGACTCTGACTTAAAGTAAGGTGGACAAGTAATGCGCGAGAGTTCCGGACTCTGACTTAAAGTAAGGCGGCAAAGTACAGCGCAAATTCTGAGGAGTTTGATAATTTTTATAAAGTCGCCAAGTAATACGCGAAATTTCCGTATTCTGACTTTAAGTATGGTGGACAAATAATGCGCGAGATCAATGGACCTCAGGTTTGATATAAATACATAGGTTGCCTCGTAATACACCAGGTAAACGAAGTCTGTCCTGAAAAGAGTGGCCAAGTTATGTGTGAATTCTTAGGAGTATAAGAATTTTTAAATAAAGTCGCCAAATATTACGCGAGATTTCCGGACTGTGACTTAAAGTAATGTGTCCAAGTAATGCGCGAATTCTTAGGAGTATAAGAATTTTTATATAAAGTCGCCAAGTAATACGCGAGATTTCCTGTCTCTGAAAAAAAGTAATGTGGTAATGTAATGCGCGAATTCTTATTAGTATAAGAATTTTCATAAAGTGGCAAAGTAATACGCGAGATTTCCGGATTCTGACTTAAAGTAAGGTGGTCAAGTAATGCGCGAATTCTTAGTAGTATAAGAATTTTCATAAAGTGGCAAAGTAATACGCGAGATTTCCGGACTCTGATTTTAAGTAAGGTGGCCAAGTAGTGCGCGAATTCTTAGGAGAATAAGAATTTTTATAAAGTGGCAAAGTAATACGCGAGATTTCCGGACTCTGACTTAAAGTAAGGTGGCAAAGTAATGCGCGAATTCTTTGTAGTATAAGAATTGTTATAATGTGGCAAAACAATACGCGAGAGTTACGGACTCGGACTTAAAGTAAGGTGGCAAATTAAAGCGCGAATTCGGAGGTGTGTGATAATTTTTATAAAGTGGCCAAGTAATACTCGAGATTTCCGGACTCTGACTTAAAGTAAGGTGGCCAAGTAATGCGTGAGATTTCCGAACTCTGGCTTTAAGTAAGGTGGCCAAGTAATACGCGGTTTCGTAGGAGTATAAGAATATTTATAAAGTGGCCAAGTAATACGCGAGATTTCCGGACTCTGACTTTAAATAAGGTGGACAAGTAATGCGCGAGATTTCCGGACTCTGACTTAAAGTAAGGTGGCCAAGTAATGCGGGAATTCTTAGTAGTCTAAGAATTTTTATAAAGTGGCCAAGTAATACGCAAAATTTCCGTACTCTGACTTTAAGTAATGTGGCCATGTAATACGCCAATTCATAGGAGTATAAAAATTTTTTTTATGATGTGGCAAAGTAATACGCGAGATTTCTGGATTCTGACTTAAAGGAAGGTGGCCAAGTAATGCGGGAATTCTTAGTAGTCTAAGAATATTTATTAAGTGACCAAGTAATGCGCGAGATTTCCGTACTCAGAATCAAAGTAAGGTGGCAAATAATGCGCGAATTCTTAGGAGTATAAGAATTTTTAAATAAAGTAGCCAAGTAATACGCGAGATTTCCGGACTATTACTTAAATTATGGAGGCCAAGTAATACGCGTATTCATAGGAGTATAAGAATTTTTTATATAAAGTAGCCAAGTAATACGCGCAAGTTCCGCACTCTGACACAAAGTAAGGTGGCAATGTAATGCGCGAATTCTTAGGAGTATATGAATTTTTATATAAAGTCGCCAAGTAATACTCGAGATTTCCGGAATCTGACTTTAAGTAAGGTGATGAAGTGTTGCGCGAGTTCAATGGACGTCAGGTTTGATATAAATACATAAGTGGCCTCGTAATACGCGAGTTAATCGAAGTCTGTCCTGAAAAGAGTGGCCAAGTAATGCGCGAATTCATAGGAGTATAACAATTTTTTATATAAAGTATCCAAGTTATACGCGCGACTTCCGGACTCTGACAGAAAGTAAGGTGGCAATGTAATGCGCGAATTCTTAGGAGTATAAGAATTTTTATAAAGTTGCCAAATATTTCGCGAGATTTCCGGACTCTGACTTGAAGTATGGTGGCAAAGTAAAGCGCGAATTCTGAGGAGTATGATAATTTTTATAAAGTGGTTAAGTATTACGCGAGATTTCCGAACTCTGACTTTGAGTAAGGTGGTCAAGTAATGCTCGAATTCTTAGTAGTATAAGAATTTTCATAAAGTGGCCAAGTAATACGCGAGATTCCCGGACTCTGAATTTAAGTTAGGTGATCAAGTAATGCGCTAGTTCAATGGACGACAGGTTTGATATAAATACATAGGTGGCCTCATAATACGCGAGTTAACGAAGTCTGTCCTGAAAAGAGTGGCCAAGTAATGCGCGAATTCATAGGAGTATAACAATTTTTTATATAAAGTATCCAAGTTATACGCGCGACTTCCGAACTCTGACAGAAAGTAAGGTGGCAATGTAATGCGCGAATTCTTAGGAGTATAAGAATTTTTATAAAGTTGCCAAATATTACGCGAGATTTCCGGACTCTGACTTAAAGTGAGGTGGCAAAGTAAAGCGCGAATTCTGAGGAGTATGAGAATTTTTATAAAGTGGTCAAGTCATACGCGAGATTTCCTGACTCTGACTTTGAGTGAGATGGCCAAGTAATGCGTGAATTCTTAGTAGTATAAGAATTTTTATAAAGTTGCCAAATATTTCGCGAGATTTCCGGACTCTGACTTAAAGTATGGTGGCAAAGTAAAGCGCAAATTCTGAGGAGTATGATAATTTTTATAATGTGGCAAAGAAATACGCGAGATTTCCGGACTCTGGCTTTAAGTAAGGTGGCCAAGTAATGCGCGAATTCTTAGTAGTCTAAGAATTTTTATAAAGTGGCCGAGTAATACGCTAGATTTCCGGACTCTGACTTAAAGTAAGGCGGCAAAGTAATCCGCGAATTCTTAGGAGTATAAGAATTTTTATATATAGTCGCCAAGTAATACGCGAGATTTCCGGACTCTGACTTTGAGTAATGTGGCCAAGTAATGAGCGAATTGTTAGTAGTATAAGAATTTTTATAAAGTGGTCAAGTAATACGCTAGATTTCCGTACTCTGACTTTAAGTAAGGTGGCCAAGTAATGCGCGAATTCTTAGTAGTCTAAGAATTTTGATAAAGTCTCCAAGAAATACTCAAGAGTTCCGTACTCTGAGGTTAAGTAAGGTGGCCAAGTAATGCGCTAATTCATAGGAGTATAAGAATTTTTATATAAATTCGCCAAGTAATACGCGAGATTTCCGGACTCTGGATTCAAGTAAGGTGGCCAAGTAATACGCGATTTCGTAGGAGTATAAGAATTTTTT
This sequence comes from Diplolepis rosae, assembly GCA_030998225.1. Taxonomy (NCBI): domain Eukaryota; kingdom Metazoa; phylum Arthropoda; class Insecta; order Hymenoptera; family Diplolepididae; genus Diplolepis; species Diplolepis rosae. The sequence goes on along the minus strand of JAPYXD010000750.1, from coordinate 1,763,029 downwards.
ATAAAGTGGCCAAGTAATACGCGAGATTTCCGGACTCTGGCCTTAAGTAAGGTGATCAAGTAATGCGCGAGTTCAATGGACGTCAGGTTTGATATAAATTCATAGGTGCCCTCGTAATACGCGAGTTAAATGAAATCAGTTCTGAAAAGATTGGCCCAGTAATGCGCGAATTCTTAGGAGTATAAGAATTTTTATAAAGTGGCCAAGTAATACGCGAGATTTCCGGACTCTGGCCTTAAGTAAGGCGGCCAAGTAATGCGCGAATTGTTAGTAGTATAAGAATTTTTATAAAGTGTCCAAGAAATACGCGAGATTTCCGGACTCTGACTTTAAGGAAGGTGGCCATGTAATACGCCAATTCATAGGAGTATAAGAATTTTTATATAAAGTCGCCAAGTAATACGCGAGATTTCCGGACTCTGGATTCAAGTAAGGTGGCCAAGTAATACGCGATTGCGTAGGAGTATAATAATTTTTATAAAGTGGCCAAGTAATACGCGAGATTTCCGGACTCTGACTTTGAGTAAGGTGGCCAAGTAATGCGCGAATTCTTAGGAGTATAAGAATTTTCATAAAGTGGCCAAGTAATGCGCGAGATTTCCGGACTCTGACTTAAAGTAAGGCGGCAAAGTAAAGCGCGAAGTCTGAGGAGTATGATAATTTTTATAATGTGGCAAAGAAATACGCGAGATTTCCGGACTCTGACTTAAAGTAAGGTGGCCATGTAATGCGCGGATTCTTAGGAGTATAAGAATTTTTATATAAAGTCGCCAAGTAATACGCGAGAATTCCGGACACTGACTTTAAGTAATGTGGCAAGGTAATGCGGGGATTCTTAGTAGTCTAAGAATTTTTATAAAGTGGCCAACTAATACGCGAGATTTCTGGACTCTGGATTCAAGTAAGGTGGCCAAGTAATACGCGATTTCGTAGGAGTATAAGAATTTTTATAAAGTGGCCAAGTAATACGCGAGATTTCCGGACTCTGGCTTTAAGTAAGGTGGGCAAGTAATGCGCGAGTTCAATGGACGTCAGGTGTGATATAAATACATAGGTGTCCTCATAATACGCGAGTTGAACGAATTCTGTCCTGAAAAGAGTGGCAAAGTAATGCGCGAATTCTTAGGAGCATAAGAATTTTTATATATAGTCGCCAAGTAATACGCGAGATTTCCGTACTCTGGATTCAAGTAAGGTGGACAAGTTATACGCGATTCCGTAGGAGTATAAGAATTTTTATATAAAGTCGCCAAGTAATACGCGAGATTTCCGGACTCTGGATTCAAGTAAGGTGGCCAAGTAATACGCGATTTCGTAGGAGTATAAGAATTTTTAAAAAGTGGCCAAGTAATACGCGAGATTTCCGGACTCTGGCCTTAAGTCAGGTGGCCAAGTAATGCGCGAGTTCAATGGACGTCAGGTTTGATATAAATACATAGGTGTCCTCATAATACCCGAGTTAAACGAATTATGTCCTGAAAATAGTGGCCAAGTAATGCGCGATTTCGTAGGAGTATAAGAATTTTTATAAAGTGGCCAAGTAATACGCGAGATTTCCGGACTCTGGCTTTAAGTAAGGTGGCCAAGTAATACGCGAATTCTTAGTAGTATAAGAATTATTATAAAGTGGCCGAGTAATACGCTAGATTTCCGTACTCTGACTTTAAGTAAGGTGGCCATGTAATACGCCAATTCATAGGAGTATAAGAATTTTTATATAAAGTGGCCAAGTAATACGCGAGATTTCCGGACTCTGGATTCAAGTAAGGTGGCCAAGTAATACGCGATTTCGTAGGAGTATAAGAATTATTATAAAGTGGCCAAGTAATACGCGAGATTTCCGTAGTCTGGCCTTAAGTCAGGTGGCCAAGTAATGCGCGAGTTCAATGGACGTCAGGTTTGATATAAATACATAGGTGTCCTCATAATACCCTAGTTAAACGAATTCTGTCCTGAAAATAGTGGCCAAGTAATGCGCGATTTCGTAGGAGTATAAGAATTTTTATAAAGTGGCCAAGTAATACGCGAGATTTCCGGACTCTGGCTTTAAGTAAGGTGGCCAAGTAATTCGCGAATTCTTAGTAGTCTAAGAATTTTTATAAAGTGGCCAAGAAATACGCGAGATTTCCGGACTCTGACTTTAAGTAAGGTGGCCATGTAATACGCCAATTCATAGGAGTATAAGAATTTTTATATAAAGTGGCCAAGTAATGCGCGAGATTTCCGGACTCTGACTTAAAGTAAGGCGGCAAAGTAAAGCGCGAATTCTGAGGAGTATGATAATATTTATAAAGTGGCCAAGTAATACGCGAGATTTCCGGACTCTGACTTAAAGTCCGGTGGACAAGTAATGCGCGAGATCAATGGCCCTCAGGTTTGATATAAATACATACGTGGCCTCGTAATACGCGAGATAAACTAAGTATGTCCTGAAAAGAGTGGCCAAGTAATGCGCGAATTCTTAGGAGTATAAAAATTTTTATATATAGTCGCCAAGTAATACGCGAGATTTCGGGACTCTGACTTTGAGTAAGGTGGTCAATTAATGCGCGAATTGTTAGTAGTATAAGAATTTTTATAAAGTGGCCAAGAAATACGCTAGATTTCCGGACTCTGGCTTTAAGTAAGGTGGCCAAGTAATGCGCGAATTCTTAGTAGTATAAGAATTTTCATAAAGTGGCCAAGAAATACGCGAGATTTCCGGACTCTGACGTTAAGTAAGGTGGCCATGTAATACGCCAATTCATAGGAGTATAAGAATTTTTATATAAAGTCGCCAAGTAATACGCGAGATTTCCGGACTCTGGATTAAAGTAAGGCGGCCAAGTAATCCGCGATTTCGGAGGAGTATGAGAATTTTTATAAAGTGGCCAAGTAATACGCGAGATTTCCGGACTCTGGCCTTAAGTCAGGTGGCCAAGTAATGCGCGAGTTCAATGGACGTCAGGTTTGATATAAATACATAGGTGTCCTCATAATACGCGAGTTGAACGAATTCTGTCCTGAAAAGAGTGGCCAAGTAATGCGCGATTTCGTAGGAGTATAAGAATTTTTATAAAGTGGCCAAGTAATACGCGAGATTTCCGGACTCTGGCTTTAAGTAATGTGGCCAAGTAATGCGCGAGTTCTTAGTAGTATAAGAATTTTAATAAAGAGGCCAAGTAAAAAGCGAGATTTCCGGACTCTGACTTTAAGGAAGGTGGCCATGTAATACGCCAATTCATAGGAGTATAAGAATTTTTATATAAAGTCGCCAAGTAATACGCGAGATTTCCGGACTCTGGATTCAAGTAAGGTGGCCAAGTAATACGCGATTTCGTAGGAGCATAAGAATTTTTATATATAGTCGCCAAGTAATACGCGAGATTTCCGAACTCTGACTTAAAGTAAGGTGGCCAAGTAATGCGTGAATTCTTAGTAGTATGAGAATTTTAATAAAGCGGCCAAGTAACGTGCGAGATTTCCGGACTCTGACTTAAAGTAAGGTGGCAAAGTAAAGCGCAAATTCTGAGGAGTATGATAATTTTTATAATGTGGCAAAGAAATACGCGAGATTTCCGGACTCTGACTTAAAGTATGGTGGCCAAGTAATGCGCGGATTCTTAGGAGTATAAGAATTTTTATATAAAGTCGCCAAGTAATACGCGAGATTTCCGGACACTGACTTTAAGTAATGTGGCCAAGTAATGCGGGGATTCTTAGTAGTCTAAGAATTTTTATAAAGTGGCCGACTAATACGCGAGATTTCCGGACTCTGGCTTTAAGTAAGGTGGCCAAGTAATACGCGAGGTTTCCGGACTCTGACTTAAAGTAATGTGGCCAAGTAATTCGCGGATTCTTAGGAGTATAAGAATTTTTATATAAAGTCGCCAAGTAATACGCGAGATTTCCGGACTCTGGCTGTAAGTAAGGTGGCCAAATAATGCGCGAGTTCAATGGACGTCAGGTTTGATATAAATACATAGGTGCCCTCGTAATAAGCGAGTTGAACGAATTCAGTCCTGAAAAGAGTGGCCAAGTAATGCGCGAATTGTTAGTAGTATAAGAATTTTTATAAAGTGGCCAAGTAATACGCGAGATTTCCGTACTCTGACTTTTGGTAAGGTGGCCAAGTAATACTTGAATTCATAGGAGTATAAGAATTTTTATAAAGTGGACAAGAAATACGCGAGATTTCCGGATTCTGACTTTAAGTCAGGTGGGCAAGTAATGCGCGAGTTCAATGGACGTCAGGTTTGATATAAATACATAGGTGTCCTCATAATACGCGAGTTGAACGAATTCTGTCCTGAAAAGAGTGGCAAAGTAATGCGCGAATTCTTAGGAGCATAAGAATTTTTATATATAGTCGCCAAGTAATACGCGAGATTTCCGTACTCTGGATTCAAGTAAGGTGGACAAGTTATACGCGATTTCGTAGGAGTATAAGAATTTTTATAAAGTGGCCAAGTAATGCGCGAGATTTCCGTACTCTGACTTTTGGTAAGGTGGCCAAGTAATACTTGAATTCATAGGAGTATAAAATTTTTTATAAAGTGGACAAGTAATTCGCGAGATTTCCGGACTCTGACTTGAAGTAAGGTGTCTAAGTAACCCGCGAGTTCAATGGACCTCAGGTTTGATGTAAATACTTAGTTGGCCTCGTAATACGCGAGGCGAACGAGGTCTGTCCTGAAAAGTGTGGTCAAGTAATGCGCGAATTCTTAGGAGTATAAGAATTGTTAGAAAGTGGCAGACTAATACGCGAGATTTCCGGACTCTGGATTCAAGTAAGGTGGCCATGTAATACGCGATTTCGTAGGATTATAAGAATTTTTATAAAGTGGTCAAGTAATACGCTAGATTTCCGGACTCTGGCTTTAAGTAAGGTGGCCAAGTAATGCGCGAATTCTTAGTAGTATAAGAATTTTCATAAAGTGGCCAAGAAATACGCGAGATTTCCGGACTCTGACGTTAAGAAAGGTGGCCGTGTAATACGCCAATTCATAGGAGTATAAGAATTTTTATATAAAGTCGCCAAGTAATACGCGAGATTTCCGGACTCCGGATTCAAGTAAGGTGGCCAAGTAATACGCGATTGCGTAGGAGTATAAGAATTTTTATAAAGTGGCCAAGTAAAACGCGAGATTTCCGGACTCTGGCCTTAAGTCAGGTGGCCAAGTAATGCGCGAGTTCAATGGACGTCAGGTTTGATATAAATACATAGGTGTCCTCATAATACGCGAGTTGAACGAATTCTGTCCTGAAAAGAGTGGCCAAGTAATGCGCGATTTCGTAGGAGTATAAGAATTTTTATAAAGTGGCCAAGTAATACGCGAGATTTCCGGACTCTGGCTTTAAGTAAGGTGGCCAAGTAATACGCGAATTCTTAGTAGTATAAGAATTTTCATAAAGTGGCCAAGAAATACGCGAGATTTCCGGACTCTGACTTTAAGTAAGGTGGCCATGTAATACGCCAATTCATAGGAGTATAAGAATTTTTATAAAGTTGCCAAATATTTCGCGAGATTTCCGGACTCTGACTTAAAGTATGGTGGCAAAGTAAAGCGCGAATTCGTAGGAGTATGATAATTTTTATAAAGTGGCAAAGAAATACGCGCGAGTTCCGGACTCAGACTTTGAGTAAGGTGGCCAAGTAAAGCGCGAATTCTGAGGAGGTTGATAATTTTTATAATGTGGCAAAGAAATACGCAGGATTTCCTGACTCTGACTTTGAGTAAGGTGGCCAAGTAATGCGCGAATTCTTAGTAGTATAAGAATTTTTATATAAAGTTGCCAAGTAATGCGCGAGATTTCCGTACTCAGAATCAAAGTAAGGTGGCAAATAATGCGCGAATTCTTAGGAGTATAAGAATTTTTAAATAAAGTAGCCAAGTAATACGCGAGATTTCCGGACTATTACTTAAATTATGGAGGCCAAGTAATACGCGTATTCATAGGAGTATAAGAATTTTTTATATAAAGTAGCCAAGTAATACGCGCAAGTTCCGCACTCTGACACAAAGTAAGGTGGCAATGTAATGCGCGAATTCTTAGGAGTATATGAATTTTTATATAAAGTCGCCAAGTAATACTCGAGATTTCCGGAATCTGACTTTAAGTAAGGTGATGAAGTGTTGCGCGAGTTCAATGGACGTCAGGTTTGATATAAATACATAAGTGGCCTCGTAATACGCGAGTTAATCGAAGTCTGTCCTGAAAAGAGTGGCCAAGTAATGCGCGAATTCATAGGAGTATAACAATTTTTTATATAAAGTATCCAAGTTATACGCGCGACTTCCGGACTCTGACAGAAAGTAAGGTGGCAATGTAATGCGCGAATTCTTAGGAGTATAAGAATTTTTATAAAGTTGCCAAATATTACGCGATATTTCCGGACTCTGACTTAAAGTGAGGTGGCAAAGTAAAGCGCGAATTCTGAGGAGTATGAGAATTTTTATAAAGTGGTCAAGTCATACGCGAGATTTCCTGACTCTGACTTTGAGTGAGATGGCCAAGTAATGCGTGAATTCTTAGTAGTATAAGAATTTTTATAAAGTTGCCAAATATTTCGCGAGATTTCCGGACTCTGACTTAAAGTATGGTGGCAAAGTAAAGCGCGAATTCTGAGGAGTATGATAATTTTTATAAAGTGGTTAAGTATTACGCGAGATTTCCGAACTCTGACTTTGAGTAAGGTGGTCAAGTAATGCTCGAATTCTTAGTAGTATAAGAATTTTCATAAAGTGGCCAAGTAATACGCGAGATTCCCGGACTCTGAATTTAAGTTAGGTGATCAAGTAATGCGCTAGTTCAATGGACGACAGGTTTGATATAAATACATAGGTGGCCTCATAATACGCGAGTTAACGAAGTCTGTCCTGAAAAGAGTGGCCAAGTAATGCGCGAATTCATAGGAGTATAACAATTTTTTATATAAAGTATCCAAGTTATACGCGCGACTTCCGGACTCTGACAGAAAGTAAGGTGGCAATGTAATGCGCGAATTCTTAGGAGTATAAGAATTTTTATAAAGTTGCCAAATATTACGCGAGATTTCCGGACTCTGACTTAAAGTGAGGTGGCAAAGTAAAGCGCGAATTCTGAGGAGTATGAGAATTTTTATAAAGTGTTCAAGTCATACGCGAGATTTCCTGACTATGACTTTGAGTGAGATGGCCAAGTAATGCGTGAATTCTTAGTAGTATAAGAATTTTTATAAAGTTGCCAAATATTTCGCGAGATTTTCGGACTCTGACTTAAAGTATGGTGGCCAAGTAAAGCGCGAATTCTGAGGAGGTTGATAATTTTTATAAAGTGGCAAAGAAATACGCGCGAGTTCCGGACTCTGACTTTGAGTAAGGTGGTCAATTAATGCGCGAATTCTTAGTAGTATAAGAATTTTCATAAAGTGGCCAAGTAATGCGCGAGATTTCCGGACTCTGACTTAAAGTAAGGCGGCAAAGTAAAGCGCGAATTCTTAGGAGTATAAGAATTTTTATATATAGTCGCCAAGTAATACGCGAGATTTCCGGACTCTGACTTTGAGTAATGTGGCCAAGTAATGAGCGAATTGTTAGTAGTATAAGAATTTTTATAAAGTGGTCAAGTAATACGCTAGATTTCCGGACTCTGGCTTTAAGTAAGGTGGCCAAGTAATGCGCGAATTCTTAGTAGTATAAGAATTTTCATAAAGTGGCCAAGAAATACGCGAGATTTCCGGACTCTGAGGTTAAGTAAGGTGGCCATGTAATACGCCAATTCATAGGAGTATAAGAATTTTTATATAAAGTTGCCAAGTAATACGCGAGATTTCCGGACTCTGGCTTTAAGTAAGGTGGCCAAGTAATACGCGAATTCTTAGTAGTATAAGAATTTTCATAAAGTGGCCAAGAAATACGCGAGATTTCCGGACTCTGACTTTAAGTAAGGTGGCCATGTAATACGCCAATTCATAGGAGTATAAGAATTTTTATAAAGTTGCCAAATATTTCGCGAGATTTCCGGACTCTGACTTAAAGTATGGTGGCAAAGTAAAGCGCGAATTCTGAGGAGTATGATAATTTTTATAATGTGGCAAAGAAATACGCGAGAGGTCCGGACTCTGACTTTGAGTAAGGTGGCCAAGTAAAGCGCGAATTCTGAGGAGTATGATAATTTTTATAATGTGGCAAAGAAATACGCAGGATTTCCTGACTCTGACTTTGAGTAAGGTGGCCATGTAATACGCCAATTCATAGGAGTATAAGAATTTTTATATAAAGTTGCCAAGTAATGCGCGAGATTTCCGTACTCAGAATCAAAGTAAGGTGACAAATAATGCGCGAATTCTTAGGAGTATAAGAATTTTTAAATAAAGTAGCCAAGTAATACGCGAGATTTCCGGACTATTACTTAAATTATGGAGGCCAAGTAATACGCGTATTCATAGGAGTATAAGAATTTTTTATATAAAGTAGCCAAGTAATACGCGCAAGTTCCGCACTCTGACACAAAGTAAGGTGGCAATGTAATGCGCGAATTCTTAGGAGTATATGAATTTTTATATAAAGTCGCCAAGTAATACTCGAGATTTCCGGAATCTGACTTTAAGTAAGGTGATGAAGTGTTGCGCGAGTTCAATGGACGTCAGGTTTGATATAAATACATAAGTGGCCTCGTAACACGCGAGTTACTCGAAGTCTGTCCTGAAAAGAGTGGCCAAGTAATGCGCGAATTCATAGGAGTATAACAATTTTTTATATAAAGTATCCAAGTTATACGCGCGACTTCCGGACTCTGACAGAAAGTAAGGTGGCAATGTAATGCGCGAATTCTTAGGAGTATAAGAATTTTTATAAAGTTGCCAAATATTACGCGAGATTTCCGGACTCTGACTTAAAGTGAGGTGGCAAAGTAAAGCGCGAATTCTGAGGAGTATGAGAATTTTTATAAAGTGGTCAAGTCATACGCGAGATTTCCTGACTATGACTTTGAGTGAGATGGCCAAGTAATGCGTGAATTCTTAGTAGTATAAGAATTTTTATAAAGTTGCCAAATATTTCGCGAGATTTTCGGACTCTGACTTAAAGTATGGTGGCAAAGTAAAGCGCGAATTCTGAGGAGTATGATAATTTTTATAATGTGGCAAAGAAATACGCGCGATTTCCGGACTCTGACTTAAAGTAAGGTGGCCATGTAATGCGCGAATTCTTAGTAGTATAAGAATTTTCATAAAGTGGCCAAGTAATGCGCGAGATTTCCGGACTCTGACTTAAAGTAAGGCGGCAAAGTAATCCGCGAATTCTTAGGAGTATAAGAATTTTTATATATAGTCGCCAAGTAATACGCGAGATTTCCGGACTCTGACTTTGAGTAATGTGGCCAAGTAATGAGCGAATTGTTAGTAGTATAAGAATTTTTATAAAGTGGTCAAGTAATACGCTAGATTTCCGGACTCTGGCTTTAAGTAAGGTGGCCAAGTAATGCGCGAATTCTTAGTAGTATAAGAATTTTCATAAAGTGGCCAAGAAATACGCGAGATTTCCGGACTCTGAGGTTAAGTAAGGTGGCCAAGTAATACTTGAATTCATAGGAGTATAAGAATTTTTATAAAGTGGACAAGTAATACGCGAGATTTCCGGACTCTGACTTCAAGTAAGGTGGCAAAGTAAAGCGCGAATTCTGAGGAGTATGATAATTTTTATAAAGTGGTCAAGTTATACGCGAAATTTCCGTACTCTGACTTTAAGTATGGTGGACAAATAATGCGCGAGATCAATGGACCTCAGGTTTGATATAAATACATAGGTTGCCTCGTAATACGCGAGGTAAACGAAGTCTGTCCTGAAAAGAGTGGCCAAGTTATGCGTGAATTCTTAGGAGTATAAGAATTTTTATATAAAGTTACCAAGTAATACGCGAGATTTCCGGACTCTGACTTTAAGTTAGGTGATCAAGTAATGCACGAGTTCAATGGACGTTAGGTTTGATATAAATACATAGGTGGCCTCTAATACGCGAGATAAACGAAGTCTGTCCTGAAAAGAGTGGCCAAGTAATGCGCAAATTCTTAGGAGTATAAGAATTTTTATATAAAGTTGCCAAGTAATACGCGAGATTTCCGGACTCTGACTTAAAGTAAGGTGGACAAGTAATGCGCGAGAGTTCCGGACTCTGACTTAAAGTAAGGCGGCAAAGTACAGCGCAAATTCTGAGGAGTTTGATAATTTTTATAAAGTGGCCAAGTAATACGCGAAATTTCCGTATTCTGACTTTAAGTATGGTGGACAAATAATGCGCGAGATCAATGGACCTCAGGTTTGATATAAATACATAGGTTGCCTCGTAATACACGAGGTAAACGAAGTCTGTCCTGAAAAGAGTGGCCAAGTTATGTGTGAATTCTTAGGAGTATAAGAATTTTTAAATAAAGTCGCCAAATATTACGCGAGATTTCCGGACTCTGACTTAAAGTAATGTGTCCAAGTAATGCGGGAATTCTCAGTAGTCTAAGAATTTTTATAAAGTGGCCGACTAATACGCGAGATTTCCGGACTCTGGCTTTAAGTAAGGTGGCCAAGTAATACGCGAATTCATAGGAGTATAAGAATTTTTATAAAGTGGCCAAGTAATGCGCGAGATTTCCGGACTCTGACTTTAAGTAAGGTGTCCAAGTAACGCGCGAGTTCAATAGACCTCAGGTTTGATATACATACATAGGTGCCCTCGTAATAAGCGAGTTAAACGAAGTCAGTGCTGAAAAGAGTGGTGAAGTAATGCGCGAATTCTTAGGAGTATGAGAATTCTTATAAAGTGGCCAAGTGATACGCGAAATTTCCGGACTCTGACTTTAAGTAAGGTGATCAAGTAATGCGCGAGTTCAATGGACGTCAGGTTTGATATAAATACATAGGTGGCCTCATAATAAGCGAGTTAAACGAAGTCAGTGCTGAAAAGAGTGGTGAAGTAATGCGCGAATTCTTAGGAGTATGAGAATTCTTATAAAGTGGCCAAGTGATACGCCAAATTTCCGGACTCTGACTTTGAGTAAGGTGGTCAATTGATGCGTGAATTCTTAGTAGTATAAGAATTTTCATAAAGTGGCAAAGTAATACGCGAGATTTCCGGACTCTGACTTAAAGTAAGGTGGTCAAGTAATGCGCGAATTCTTAGTAATATAAGAATTTTCATAAAGTGGCAAAGTAATACGCGAGATTTCCGGACTCTGACTTAAAGTAAGGTGGTCAAGTAATGCGCGAATTCTTAGTAGTATAAGAATTTTCATAAAGTGGCAAACTAATACGCGAGATTTCCGGACTCTGACTTAAAGTAAGGTGGTCAAGTAATGCGCGAATTCTTAGTAGTATAAGAATTTTCATAAAGTGGCAAAGTAATACGCGAGATTTCCGGACTCTGACTTAAAGTAAGGTGGCAAATTAAAGCGCGAATTCTGAGGTGTGTGATAATTTTTATAAAGTGGTCAAGTAATACGCGAGATTTCCGGACTCTGACTTTAAGTAAGGTGGCCAAGTAATGCGTGAGATTTCCGTACTCTGACTTTAAGTAAAGTTGCCAAGTAAAACGCGGTTTCGTAGGAGTATAAGAATTTTCATAAAGTGGCCAAGTAATACGCGAGATTTCCGGACTCTGACTTTAAGTAAGGTGGACAAGTAATGCGCGAGATTTCCGGACTCTGACTTAAAGTAAGGTGGCCAAGTAATGCGGGAATTCTTAGTAGTCTAAGAATTTTTATAAAGTGGCCAAGTAATACGCAAAATTTCCGTACTCTGACTTTAAGTAATGTGGCCATGTAATACGCCAATTCATAGGAGTATAAAAATTTTTTTTATGAAGTGGCAAAGTAATACGCGAGATTTCTGGATTCTGACTTAAAGGAAGGTGGCCAAGTAATGCGGGAATTCTTAGTAGTCTAAGAATATTTATTAAGTGACCAAGTAATGCGCGAGATTTCCGTACTCAGAATCAAAGTAAGGTGGCAAATAATGCGCGAATTCTTAGGAGTATAAGAATTTTTAAATAAAGTAGCCAAGTAATACGCGAGATTTCCGGACTATTACTTAAATTATGGAGGCCAAGTAATACGCGTATTCATAGGAGTATAAGAATTTTTTATATAAAGTAGCCAAGTAATACGCGCAAGTTCCGCACTCTGACACAAAGTAAGGTGGCAATGTAATGCGCGAATTCTTAGGAGTATATGAATTTTTATATAAAGTCGCCAAGTAATACTCGAGATTTCCGGAATCTGACTTTAAGTAAGGTGATGAAGTGTTGCGCGAGTTCAATGGACGTCAGGTTTGATATAAATACGTAAGTGGCCTCGTACTACGCGAGTTAATCGTAGTCTGTCCTGAAAAGAGTGGCCAAGTAATGCGCGAATTCATAGGAGTATAACAATTTTTTATATAAAGTATCCAAGTTATACGCGCGACTTCCGGACTCTGACTTTAAGGAAGGTGGCCATGTAATACGCCAATTCATAGGAGTATAAGAATTTTTATATAAAGTCGCCAAGTAATACGCGAGATTTCCGGACTCTGGATTCAAGTAAGGTGGCCAAGTAATACGCGATTTCGTAGGAGCATAAGAATTTTTATATATAGTCGCCAAGTAATACGCGAGATTTCCGGACTCTGACTTTGAGTAAGGTGGCAATGTAATGCGCGAATTCTTAGGAGTATAAGAATTTTTATAAAGTTGCCAAATATTACGCGAGATTTCCGGACTCTGACTTAAAGTATGGTGGCAAAGTAAAGCGCGAATTCTGAGGAGTATGATAATTTTTATAAAGTGGTTAAGTATTACGCGAGATTTCCGAACTCTGACTTTGAGTAAGGTGGTCAAGTAATGCTCGAATTCTTAGTAGTATAAGAATTTTCATAAAGTGGCCAAGTAATACGCGAGATTCCCGGACTCTGAATTTAAGTTAGGTGATCAAGTAATGCGCTAGTTCAATGGACGACAGGTTTGATATAAATACATAGGTGGCCTCATAATACGCGAGTTAACGAAGTCTGTCCTGAAAAGAATGGCCAAGTAATGCGCGAATTCATAGGAGTATAACAATTTTTTATATAAAGTATCCAAGTTATACGCGCGACTTCCGGACTCTGACAGAAAGTAAGGTGGCAATGTAATGCGCGAATTCTTAGGAGTATAAGAATTTTTATAAAGTTGCCAAATATTACGCGAGATTTCCGGACTCTGACTTAGAGTGAGGTGGCAAAGTAAAGCGCGAATTCTGAGGAGTATGAGAATTTTTATAAAGTGGTCAAGTCATACGCGAGATTTCCTGGCTCTGACTTTGAGTGAGATGGCCAAGTAATGCGTGAATTCTTAGTAGTATAAGAATTTTTATAAAGTTGCCAAATATTTCGCGAGATTTCCGGACTCTGACTTAAAGTATGGTGGCAAAGTAAAGCGCGAATGCTGAGGAGTATGATAATTTTTATAATGTGGCAAAGAAATACGCGAGATTTCCGGACTCTGACTTAAAGTAAGGTGGCCATGTAATGCGCGAATTCTTAGTAGTATAAGAATTTTCATAAAGTGGCCAAGTAATGCGCGAGATTTCCGGACTCTGACTTAAAGTAAGGCGGCAAAGTAATCCGCGAATTCTTAGGAGTATAAGAATTTTTATATATAGTCGCCAAGTAATACGCGAGATTTCCGGACTCTGACTTTGAGTAATGTGGCCAAGTAATGCGCGAATTGTTAGTAGTATAAGAATTTTTATAAAGTGGTCAAGTAATACGCTAGATTTCCGTACTCTGGCTTTAAGTAAGGTGGCCAAGTAATGCGTGAATTCTTAGTAGTATAAGAATTTTCATAAAGTGGCCAAGAAATACGCGAGATTTCCGGACTCTGAGGTTAAGTAAGGTGGCCATGTAATACGCCAATTCATAGGAGTATAAGAATTTTTATATAAATTCGCCAAGTAATACGCGAGATTTCCGGACTCTGGATTCAAGTAAGGTGGCCAAGTAATACGCGATTTCGTAGGAGTATAAGAATTTTTATAAAGTGGCCAAGTAATACGCGAGATTTCCGGACTCTGGAATTAAGTAAGGTGGCCAAGTACTGCGCGAATTCAATGGACGTCAGGTTTGATATAAATACATAGGTGTCCTCATAATACGCGAGTTGAACGAATTCTGTCCTGAAAAGAGTGGCCAAGTAATGCGCGATTTCGTAGGAGTATGAGAATTCTTATAAAGTGGCCAAGTGATACGCGATATTTCCGGACTCTGACTTTAAGTATTTTGGCCAAGTAATGCCCGAATTCTTAGGAGTATAAGAATTTTCATAAAGTGTCCAAGAAATACGCGAGATTTCCGGACTCTGACTTTAAGGAAGGTGGCCATGTAATACGCCAATTCATAGGAGTATAAGAATTTTTATATAAAGTCGCCAAGTAATACGCGAGATTTCCGGACTCTGGATTCAAGTAAGGTGGCCAAGTAATACGCGATTTCGTAGGAGCATAAGAATTTTTATATATAGTCGCCAAGTAATACGCGAGATCTCCGTACTCTGACTTTGAGTAAGGTGGTCAAGTAATGCGCGAATTCTTAGTAGTATAAGAATTTTCATAAAGTGGCCAAGTAATGCGCGAGATTTCCGGACTCTGACTTAAAGTAAGGCGGCAAAGTAAAGCGCGAATTCTGAGGAGTATGATAATTTTTATAATGTGGCAAAGAAATACGCGAGATTTCCGGACTCTGACTTAAAGTAAGGTGGCCATGTAATGCGCGGATTCTTAGGAGTATAAGAATTTTTATATAAAGTCGCCAAGTAATACGCGAGAATTCCGGACACTGACTTTAAGTAATGTGGCAAGGTAATGCGGGGATTCTTAGTAGTCTAAGAATTTTTATAAAGTGGCCAACTAATACGCGAGATTTCCGGACTCTGGATTCAAGTAAGGTGGCCAAGTAATACGCGATTTCGTAGGAGTATAAGAATTTTTATAAAGTGGCCAAGTAATACGCGAGATTTCAGGACTCTGAGTGTAAAACAGGAGTTCAAGTAATGCGCGAGTTCAATGGACGTCAGGTTTGATATAAATACATAGGTGTCCTCATAATACGCGAGTTGAACGAATTCTGTCCTGAAAAGAGTGGCAAAGTAATGCGCGAATTCTTAGGAGAATAAGAATTTTTATAGATAGTCTCCAACTAATACGCGAGATTTCCGGACTCTGGATTGTAGTAAGGTGGCCAAGTAATACGCGATTTCGTAGGAGTATAAGAATTTTTATAAAGTGGCCATGTAATACGCGAGATTTCCGGACTCTGGCTTTAAGTCAGGTGGGCAAGTAATGCGCGAGTTCAATGGACGTCAGGTTTGATATAAATACATAGGTGTCCTCATAATACGCGAGTTGAACGAATTCTGTCCTGAAAAGGTGGCCAAGTAATGCGCGAATTGTTAGTAGTATAAGAATTTTTATAAAGTGGCCAAGTAATACGCGAGATTTCCGTACTCTGACTTTTGGTAAGGTGGCCAAGTAATACTTGAATTCATAGGAGTATAAGAATTTTTATAAAGTGGACAAGAAATACGCGAGATTTCCGGACTCTGGCTTTAAGTCAGGTGGGCAAGTAATGCGCGAGTTCAATGGACGTCAGGTTTGATATAAATACATAGGTGTCCTCATAATACGCGAGTTGAACGAATTCTGTCCTGAAAAGAGTGGCAAAGTAATGCGCGAATTCTTAGGAGCATAAGAATTTTTATATATAGTCGCCAAGTAATACGCGAGATTTCCGTACTCAGGATTTGAGTAAGGTGGTCAATTGATTAGCGAATTCTTAGGAGTATAAGAATTTTTATAAAGTGGCCAAGTAATGCGCGAGATTTCCGTACTCTGACTTTTGGTAAGGTGGCCAAGTAATACGCGAATTCATAGGAGTATAAGAATTTTTATAAAGTGGTCAAGTAATACGCGAGATTTCCGGACTCTGACTTTAAGTAAGGTGTCTAAGTAACGCGCGAGTTCAATGGACCTCAGGTTTGATATAAATACTTAGGTGGCCTCGTAATACGCGAGTTGAACGAAGTCTGTCCTGAAAAGTGTGGTCAAGTAATGCGCGAATTCTTAGGAGTATAAGAATTGTTAGAAAGTGGCCAACTAATACGCGAGATTTCCGGACTCTGGATTCAAGTAAGGTGGCCATGTAATACGCGATTTCGTAGGAGTATAAGAATTTTTATAAAATGGCCAAGTAATACGCGAGATTTCCGTACTCTGACTTTGAGTAAGGTGGCCAAGTAATGCGCGAATTGTTAGTAGTATAAGAATTTTTATAAAGTGGCCAAGTAATACGCGAGGTTTCCGGACTCTGACTATAAGGAAGGTGGCCATGTAATACGCCAATTCATAGGAGTATAAGAATTTTTATATAAAGTCGCCAAGTAATACGCGAGATTTCCGGACTCTGGATTCAAGTAAGGTGGCCATGTAATACGCGATTTCGTAGGAGCATAAGAATTTTTATATATGGTCGCCTAGTAATACGCGAGATTTCCGGACTCTGACTTTGAGTAAGGTGGCAATGTAATGCGCGAATTCTTAGGAGTATAAGAATTTTTATAAAGTTGCCAAATATTACGCGAGATTTCCGGACTCTGACTTAAAGTGAGGTGGCAAAGTAAAGCGCGAATTCTGAGGAGTATGAGAATTTTTATAAAGTGATCAAGTCATACGCGAGATTTCCTGACTCTGACTTTGAGTGAGATGGCCAAGTAATGCGTGAATTCTTAGTAGTATAAGAATTTTTATAAAGTTGCCAAATATTTCGCGAGATTTCCGGACTCTGACTTAAAGTATGGTGGAAAAGTAAAGCGCGAATTCTGAGGAGTATGATAATTTTTATAAAGTGGTTAAGTATTACGCGAGATTTCCGAACTCTGACTTTGAGTAAGGTGGTCAAGTAATGCTCGAATTCTTAGTAGTATAAGAATTTTCATAAAGTGGCCAAGTAATACGCGAGATTCCCGGACTCTGAATTTAAGTTAGGTGATCAAGTAATGCGCTAGTTCAATGGACGACAGGTTTGATATAAATACATAGGTGGCCTCATAATACGCGAGTTAACGAAGTCTGTCCTGAAAAGAATGGCCAAGTAATGCGCGAATTCATAGGAGTATAACAATTTTTTATATAAAGTATCCAAGTTATACGCGCGACTTCCGGACTCTGACAGAAAGTAAGGTGGCAATGTAATGCGCGAATTCTTAGGAGTATAAGAATTTTCATAAAGTGTCCAAGAAATACGCGAGATTGCCGGACTCTGACTTTAAGGAAGGTGGCCATGTAATACGCCAATTCATAGGAGTATAAGAATTTTTATATAAAGTCGCCAAGTAATACGCGAGATTTCCGGACTCTGGATTCAAGTAAGGTGGCCAAGTAATACGCGATTTCGTAGGAGCATAAGAATTTTTATATATAGTCGCCAAGTAATACGCGAGATTTCCGGACTCTGACTTTGAGTAAGGTGGCCAAGTAATGCGCGAATTCTTAGTAGTATAAGAATTTTCATAAAGTGGCCAAGTAATGCGCGAGATTTCCGGACTCTGACTTAAAGTAAGGCGGCAAAGTAAAGCGCGAATTCTGAGGAGGATGATAATTTTTATAATGTGGCAAAGAAATACGCGAGATTTCCGGACTCTGACTTAAAGTAAGGTGGCCATGTAATGCGCGGATTCTTAGGAGTATAAGAATTTTTATATAAAGTCGCCAAGTAATACGCGAGAATTCCGGACACTGACTTTAAGTAATGTGGCAAGGTAATGCGGGACTTCATAGTAGTTTAAGCATTTTTATAAAGTGGCCAACTAATACGCGAGATTTCCGGACTCCGGATTCAAGTAAGGTGGCCAAGTAATACGCGATTGCGTAGGAGTATAAGAATTTTTATAAAGTGGCCAAGTAATACGCGAGATTTCCGGACTCTGACTTTAAGTCAGGTGGGCAAGTAATGCGCGAGTTCAATGGACGTCAGGTTTGATATAAATACATAGGTGTCCTCATAATACGCGAGTTGAACGAAGTTTGTCCTGAAAAGAGTGGCCAAGTAATGCGCGAATTCTTAGGAGTATATGAATTTTTATATATGGTCGCCAAGTAATACGCGAGATTTCCGGACTCTGTCTTAAAGTAAGGTGGCCAAGTAATACGCGATTTCGTAGGAGTATAAGAATTTTTATAAAGTGGCCAAGTAATACGCGAGATTTCCGGACTCTGGCTTTAAGTCAGGTGGGCAAGTAATGCGCGAGTTCAATGGACGTCAGGTTTGATATAAATACATAGGTGCCCTCGTAATAAGCGAGTTAAACGAATTCTGTCCTGAAAAGAGTGGCAAAGTAATGCGCGAATTCTTAGTAGTATAAGAATTTTTATAAAGTGGCCAAGTAATGCGCGAGATTTCCGTACTCTGACTTTTGGTAAGGTGGCCAAGTAATACTTGAATTCATAGGAGTATAAGAATTTTTATAAAGTGGACAAGTAATACGCGAGATTTCCGGACTCTGGCTTTAAGTCAGGTGGGCAAGTAATGCGCGAGTTCAATGGACGTCAGGTTTGATATAAATACATAGGTGTCCTCATAATACGCGAGTTGAACGAATTCTGTCCTGAAAAGAGTGGCAAAGTAATGCGCGAATTCTTAGGAGCATAAGAATTTTTATATATAGTCGTCAAGTAATACGCGAGATTTCCGTACTCTGGATTCAAGTAAGGTGGACAAGTTATACGCGATTTCGTAGGAGTATAAGAATTTTTATAAAGTGGCCAAGTAATGCGCGAGATTTCCGTACTCTGACTTTTGGTAAGGTGGCCAAGTAATACTTGAATTCATAGGAGTATAAAATTTTTTATAAAGTGGACAAGTAATACGCGAGATTTCCGGACTCTGACTTTAAGTAAGGTGTCTAAGTAACGCGCGAGGTCAATGGACCTCAGGTTTGATGTAAATACTTAGGTGGCCTCGTAATACGCGAGTTGAAATAAGTCTGTCCTGAAAAGTGTGGTCAAGTAATGCGCGAATTCTTAGGAGTATAAGAATTGTTAGAAAGTGGTAGACTAATACGCGAGATTTCCGTACTCTGGATTCAAGTAAGATGTCCATGTAATACGCGATTACGTAGGATAATAAGAATTATTATAAAGTGGTCAAGTAATACGCTAGATTTCCGGACTCTGGCTTTAAGTAAGGTGGCCAAGTAATTCGCGAATTCTTAGTAGTATAAGAATTTTCATAAAGTGTCCAAGAAATACGCGAGATTTCCGGACTCTGACGTTAAGAAAGGTGGCCGTGTAATACGCCAATTCATAGGAGTATAAGAATTTTTATATAAAGTCGCCAAGTAATACGCGAGATTTCCGGACTCTGGATTCAAGTAAGGTGGCCAAGTAATACGCGATTTCGTAGGAGTATAAGAATTTTTATAAAGTGGCCAAGTAATACGCGAGATTTCCGGACTCTGGCCTTAAGTCAGGTGGCCAAGTAACGCGCGAGTTCAATGGACGTCAGGTTTGATATAAATACATAGGTGGCCTCATAATACGCGAGTTGAACGAATTCTGTCCTGAAAAGAGTGGCCAAGTAATGCGCGACTTCGTAGGAGTATAAGAATTTTTATAAAGTGGCCAAGTAATACGCGAGATTTCCGGACTCTGGCTTTAAGTAAGGTGGCCAAGTAATACGCGAATTCTTAGTAGTATAAGAATTTTCATAAAGTGGCCAAGAAATACGCGAGATTTCCGGACTCTGACTTTAAGTAAGGTGGCCATGTAATACGCCAATTCATAGGAGTATAAGAATTTTTATAAAGTTGCCAAATATTTCGCGAGATTTCCGGACTCTGACTCAAAGTAAGGTGGCCAAGTAAAGCGCGAATTCGTAGGAGTATGATAATTTTTATAAAGTGGCAAAGAAATACGCGCGAGTTCCGGACTCAAACTTTGAGTAAGGTGGCCAAGTAAAGCGCGAATTCTGAGGAGGTTGATAATTTTTATAATGTGGCAAAGAAATACGCGAGATTTCCGGACTCTGACTTAAAGTAAGGTGGCCAAATAATGCGCGGATTCTTAGGAGTATAAGAATTTTCATAAAGTGGCCGACTAATACGCGAGATTTCCGGACACTGAGGTTAAGTAAGGTGGCCATGTAATACGCCAATTCATAGGAGTATAAGAATTTTTATAAAGTTGCCAAATATTTCGCGCGAGTTCCGGACTCAGACTTTGAGTAAGGTGGCCAAGTAAAGCGCGAATTCTGAGGAGTATGATAATTTTTATAATGTGGCAAAGAAATACGCGAGATTTCCGGACTCTGACTTAAAGTAAGGTGGCCATGTAATGCGCGAATTCTTAGAAGTATAAGAATTTTTATAAAGTGGCCAAAAAATAGGCGAGATTTCCGGACTCTGAGGTTAAGTAAGGTGGCCATGTAATACGCCAATTCATAGGAGTATAAGAATTTTCATAAAGTGGCCAAGTAATGCGCGAGATTTCCGGACTCTGACTTAAAGTAAGGCGGCAAAGTAATCCGCGAATTCTTAGGAGTATAAGAATTTTTATATATAGTCGCCAAGTAATACGCGAGATTTCCGGACTCTGACTTTGAGTAATGTGGCCAAGTAATGAGCGAATTGTTAGTAGTATAAGAATTTTTATAAAGTGGTCAAGTAATACGCTAGATTTCCGGACTCTGGCTTAAAGTAAGGTGGCCAAGTAATGCGCGAATTCTTAGTAGTATAAGAATTTTCATAAAGTGGCCAAGAAATACGCGAGATTTCCGGACTCTGAGGTTAAGTAAGGTGGCCATGTAATACGCCAATTCATAGGAGTATAAGAATTTTTATATAAATTCGCCAAGTAATACGCGAGATTTCCGGACTCTGGATTAAAGTAAGGTGGCCAAGTAATACGCGATTTCGTAGGAGTATAAGAATTATTATAAAGTCGACAAGTAATACGCGAGATTTCCGGACTCTGGCCTTAAGTCAGGTGGCCAAGTAATGCGCGAGTTCAATGGACGTCAGGTTTGATATAAATACATAGGTGTCCTCATAATACGCGAGTTGAACGAATTCTGTCCTGAAAAGAGTGGCCAAGTAATGCGCGATTTCGTAGGAGTATAAGAATTTTTATAAAGTTGTCAAGTAATACGCTAGATTTCCGGACTCTGGCTTTAAGTAAGGTGGCCAAGTAATGCGCGAATTCTTAGTAGTATAAGAATTTTCATAAAGTGGCGAAGAAATACGCGAGATTTCCGGACTCTGAGGTTAAGTAAGGTGGCCATGTAATACGCCAATTCATAGGAGTATAAGAATTTTTATATAAATTCGCCAAGTAATACGCGAGATTTCCGGACTCTGGATTCAAGTAAGGTGGCCAAGTAATACGCGATTTCGTAGGAGTATAAGAATTTTTATATATAGTCACCAAGTAATACGCGAGATTTCCGGACTCTGACTCAAAGTAAGGTGGCCAAGAAACGCGCGAGTTCAATAGACCTCAGGTTTGATATACATACATAGGTGTCCTCATAATACGCGAGTTGAACGAATTCTGTCCTGAAAAGAGTGGTGAAGTAATGCGAGAATTCTTAGGAGTATGAGAATTCTTATAAAGTGGCCAAGTGATACGCGAAATTTCCGGACTCTGACTTTAAGTATTTTGGCCAAGTAATGCCCGAATTCTTAGGAGTATAAGAATTTTTATAAAGTGTCCAAGAAATACGCGAGATTTCCGGACTCTGACTTTAAGGAAGGTGGCCATGTAATACGCCAATTCATAGGAGTATAAGAATTTTTATATAAAGTCGCCAAGTAATACGCGCGATTTCCGGACTCTGGATTCAAGTAAGGTGGCCAAGTAATACGCGATTTCGTAGGAGCATAAGAATTTTTATATATAGTCGCCAAGTACTCCGCGAGATTTACGGACTATGACTTTTAGTAAGGTGGACAAGTAATGCGCGAATTCTTAGTAGTATAAGAATTTTCATAAAGTGGGCAAGTAATACGCGAGATTTCCATACTCTGACTTTAAGTAAGGCGGCAAAGTAAAGCGCGAATTCTGAGGAGTATGATAATTTTTATAATGTGGCAAAGAAATACGCGAGATGTCCGGTCTCTGACTTAAAGCATTGTGGCCATGTAATGCGCGGATTCTTAGGAGTATAAGAATTTTTACATAAAGTCGCCAAGTAATACGCGAGATTTCCGGACAGTGACTTTAAGTAATGTGGCCAAGTAATGCGGGAATTCTTAGTAGTCTAAGCATTTTTATAAAGTGGCCAACTAATACGCGAGACTTCTGGACTCTGGATTCAAGTAAGGTGGCCAAGTAATACGCGATTTCGTAGGAGTATAGGAATTTTTATAAAGTGGCCAAGTAATACGCGAGATTTCCGGACTCTGGCTTTAAGTAAGGTGGCCAAGTAATGCGCGAGTTCAATGGACGTCAGGTTTGATATAAATACATAGGTGTCCTCATAATACGCGAGTTGAACGAATTCTGTCCTGAAAAGAGTGGCAAAGTAATGCGCGAATTCTTAGGAGCATAAGAATTTTTATATATAGTCGCCAAGTAATACGCGAGATTTCCGTACTCTGGATTCAAGTAAGGTGGACAAGTTATACGCGATTCCGTAGGAGTATAAGAATTTTTATAAAGTGGCCAAGTAATGCGCGAGATTTCCGTACTCTGACTTTTGGTAAGGTGGCCAAGTAATACTTGAATTCATAGGAGTATAACATTTTTTATAAAGTGGACAAGTAATACGCGAGATTTCCGGACTCTGACTTTAAGTAAGGTGTCTAAGTAACGCGCGAGTTCAATGGACCTCAGGTTTGATGTAAATACTTAGTTGGCCTCGTTATACGCGAGTTGAACGAAGTCTGTCCTGAAAAGAGTGGTCAAGTAATGCGCGAATTGTTAGGAGTATAAGAATTGTTAGAAAGTGGCCAACTAATACGCGAGATTTCCGGACTCTGGATTCAAGTAAGGTGGCCATGTAATACGCGATTTCGTAGGATTATAAGAATTTTTATAAAGTGGTCAAGTAATACGCTAGATTTCCGGACTCTGGCTTTAAGTAAGGTGGCCAAGTAATGCGCGAATTCTTAGTAGTATAAGAATTTTCATAAAGTGGCCAAGAAATACGCGAGATTTCCGGACTCTGACGTTAAGAAAGGTGGCCATGTAATACGCCAATTCATAGGAGTATAAGAATTTTTATATAAAGTGGCCAACTAATACGCGAGATTTCCGGACTCCGGATTCAAGTAAGGTGGCCAAGTAATACGCGATTTCGTAGGAGTATAAGAATTTTTATAAAGTGGCCAAGTAATACGCGAGATTTCCGGACTCTGACTTTGAGTAAGGTGGTCAATTAATGCGCGAATTCTTAGTAGTATAAGAATTTTTATAAAGTGGCCAAGTAATACGCGAGATTTCCGGACTCTGACTTTAAGTAAGGTGGCCATGTAATACGCCAATTCATAGGAGTATAAGAATTTTTATATAAAGTGGCCAAGTAATACGCGAGATTTCCGGACTCTGGCTTTAAGTAAGGTGGCCAAGTAATACGCGAATTCTTAGTAGTATAAGAATTTTCATAAAGTGGCCAAGAAATACGCGAGATTTCCGGACTCTGACTTTAAGTAAGGTGGCCATGTAATACGCCAATTCATAGGAGTATAAGAATTTTTATATAAAGTCGCCAAGTAATACGCGAGAGTTCCGGACTCTGACTTAAAGTAAGGCGGCAAAGTAAAGCGCGAATTCTGAGGAGTATGATAATTTTTATAAAGTGGCCAAGTAATACGCGAGATTTCCGGACTCTGACTTTAAGTAAGGTGGACAAATAATGCGCGAGATCAATGGCCCTCAGGTTTGATATAAATTCATAGGTGGCCTCGTAATACGCGAGATAAACGAAGTCTGTCCTGAAAAGAGTGGCCAAGTAATCCGCGAATTCTTAGGAGTATAAGAATTTTTATATATAGTCGCCAAGTAATACGCGAGATTTCCGGACTCTGACTTTGAGTAAGGTGGCCAAGTAATGCGCGAATTGTTAGTAGTATAAGAATTTTTATAAAGTGGTCAAGTAATACGCTAGATTTCCGGACTCTGGCTTTAAGTAAGGTGGCCAAGTAATGCGCGAATTCTTAGTAGTATAAGAATTTTCATAAAGTGGCCAAGAAATACGCGAGATTTCCGGACTCTGACGTTAAGTAAGGTGGCCATGTAATACGCCAATTCATAGGAGTATAAGAATTTTTATATAAAGTCGCCAAGTAATACGCGAGATTTCCGGACTCTGGATTCAAGTAAGGTGGCCAAGTAATATGCGAATTCATAGGAGTATAAGAATTTTTAAAAATTGGCCAAGTAATACGCGAGATTTCCGGACTCTGACTTTAAGTAAGGTGTCCAAGTAACGCGCGAGTTCAATGGACGTCAGGTTTGATATAAATACATAGGTGGCCTCATAATACGCGAGTTGAACGAATTCTGTCCTGAAAAGAGTGGCCAAGTAATGCGCGATTTCGTAGGAGTATAAGAATTTTTATAAAGTGGCCAAGTAATACGCGAGATTTCCGGACTCTGGCTTTAAGTAAGGTGGCCAAGTAATGCGCGAATTCTTAGGAGTATAAGAATTTTCATAAAGTGTCCAAGAAATACGCGAGATTTCCGGACTCTGACTTTAAGGAAGGTGGCCATGTAATACGCCAATTCATATGAGTATAAGAATTTTTATATAAAGTCGCCAAGTAATACGCGAGATTTCCGGACTCTGTATTTTAGTAAGGTGGCCAAGTAATGCGCGAATTCTTAGGAGTATATGAATTTTTATATATAGTCGCCAAGTAATACGCGAGATTTGCGGACTCTGACTTTGAGTAAGGTGGCCAAGTAATGCGCGAATTCTTAGTAGTATAATAATTTTCATAAAGTGGCCAAGTAATGCGCGAGATTTCCGGACTCTGGATTCAAGTCAGGTGGCCAAGTAATACGCGATTTCGTAGGAGTATAAGAATTTTTATAAAGTGGCCAAGTAATACGCGAGATTTCCGGACTCTGGCTTTAAGTCAGGTGGGCAAGTAATGCGCGAGTTCAATGGACGTCAGGTTTGATATACATACATAGGTGCCCTCGTAATAAGCGAGTTAAACGAATTCAGTGCTGAAAAGAGTGGTGAAGTAATGCGCGAATTCTTAGTAGTATAAGAATTTTTATAAAAGTGGCCAAGTCATGCGCGAGATTTCCGTACTCTGACTTTTGGTAAGGTGGCCAAGTAATACTTGAATTCATAGGAGTATAAGAATTTTTATAAAGTGGACAAGTAATACGCGAGATTTCCGGACTCTGGCTTTAAGTCAGGTGGGCAAGTAATGCGCGAGTTCAATGGACGTCAGGTTTGATATAAATACATAGGTGTCCTCATAATACGCGAGTTGAACGAATTCTGTCCTGAAAAGAGTGGCAAAGTAATGCGCGAATTCTTAGGAGCATAAGAATTTTTATATATAGTCGCCAAGTAATACGCGAGATTTCCGTACTCTGGATTCAAGTAAGGTGGACAAGTTATACGCGATTTCGTAGGAGTATAAGAATTTTTATAAAGTGGCCAAGTAATGCGCGAGATTTCCGTACTCTGACTTTTGGTAAGGTGGCCAAGTAATACTTGAATTCATAGGAGTATAATTTTTTTTATAAAGTGGACAAGTAATGAGCGAGATTTCCGGACTCTGACTTTAAGTAAGGTGTCTAAGTAACGCGCGAGTTCAATGGACCTCAGGTTTGATGTAAATACTTAGTTGGCCTCGTAATACGCGAGTTGAACGAAGTCTGTCCTGAAAAGAGTGGTCAAGTAATGCGCGAATTCTTAGGAGTATAAGAATTTTTATATATAGTCGCCAAGTAATACGCGAGATTTCCGTACTCTGGATTCAAGTAAGGTGGACAAGTTATACGCGATTCCGTAGGAGTATAAGAATTTTTATAAAGTGGCCAAGAAATACGCGAGATTTCCGGACTCTGACGTTAAGTAAGGTGGCCATGTAATACGCCAATTCATAGGAGTATAAGAATTTTTATATATAGTCGCCAAGTAATACGCGAGATATCCGGACTCTGGCTTTAAGTAAGGTGGCCAAGTAATACGCGATTTCGTAGGAGTATAAGAATTTTTATAAAGTGGCCATGTAATACGAGAGATTTCCGTACTCTGGCCTTAAGTCAGGTGGCCAAGTAATGCGCGAGTTCAATGGACGTCAGGTTTGATATAAATACATAGGTGTCCTCATAATACGTGAGTTGAACGAATTCTGTCCTGAAAAGAGTGGCCAAGTAATGCGCGATTTCGTAGGAGTATAAGCATTTTTATAAAGTGGCCGAATAATACGCGAGATTTCCGGACTCTGGCTTTAAGTAAGGTGGCCAAGTAATACGCGAATTCTTAGTAGTATAAGAATTTTCTTAAAGTGGCCAAGAAATACGCGAGATTTCCGGACTCTGACTTTAAGTAAGGTGGCCATGTAATACGCCAATTCATAGGAGTATAAGAATTTTTATATAAAGTGGCCAAGTAATGCGCGAGATTTCCGGACTCTGACTTAAAGTAAGGCGGCAAAGTAAAGCGCGAATTCTGAGGAGTATGATAATTTTTATAAAGTGGCCAAGTAATACGCGAGATTTCCGGACTCTGACTTTAAGTAAGGTGGACAAATAATGCGCGAGATCAATGGCCCTCAGGTTTGATATAAATACATAGGTGGCCTCGTAATACGCGAGATAAACGAAGTCTGTCCTGAAAAGAGTGGCCAAGTAATGCGCGAATTCTTAGGAGTCTAAGAATTTTTATATATATTCGCCAAGTAATACGCGAGATTTCCGTACTCTGGATTCAAGTAAGGTGGACAAGTTATACGCGATTCCGTAGGAGTATAAGAATTTTTATAAAGTGGCCAAGAAATACGCGAGATTTCCGGACTCTGACGTTAAGTAAGGTGGCCATGTAATACGCCAATTCATAGGAGTATAAGAATTTTTATATAAAGTCGCCAAGTAATACGAGAGATTTCCGGACTCTGGATTCAAGTAAGGTTGCCATGTAATACGCGATTTCGTATGAGTATAAGAATTTTTATAAAGTGGCCAATTAATACGCGAGATTTCCGTACTCTGACTTTAATTAAGGTGATCAAGTAATGCGCGAGTTCAATGGACGTCAGGTTTGATATAAATACATGGGTGTCCTCATAATACGCGAGTTGAACGAATTCTGTCCTGAAAATAGTGGCCAAGTAATGCGCGAATTCGTAGGAGTATAAGAATTTTTATAAAGTGGCCAAGTAATGCGCGAGATTTCCGTAATCTGACTTTTGGTAAGATGGCCAAATAATGGGCGAATTCATAGGAGTATAAGAATTGTTAGAAAGTGGCCAACTAATACGCGAGATTTCCGGACTCTGACTCAAAGTAAGGTGGCCAAGTAATGCGCGAATTCTTAGTAGTATAAGAATTTTCATAAAGTGGCCAAGTAATGCGCGAGATTTCCCGACTCCGACTTAATTTAAGGAGAAAAAGTAAAGAGAGAATTCTGTGGAGTATGATAATTTTTATAAAGTGGCCAAGTAATACGCGAGATGAACGAAGTCTGTCCTGAAAAGAGTGGCCAAGTAATGCGCGGATTCTTAGGAGTATAAGAATTTTTATATAAAGTCGCCAAGTAATACGCGAGATTTCCGGACACTGACTTTAAGTAATGTGGCCAAGTAATGCGGGGATTCTTAGTAGTCTAAGAATTTTTATAAAGTGGCCGACTAATACGCGAGATTTCCGGACTCTGGCTTTAAGTAAGGTGGCCAAGTAATACTTGAATTCATAGGAGTATGATAATTTTTATAATGTGGCAAAGAAATACGCGAGATTTCCGGATTCTGACTTTAAGTAAGGTGTCCTAGTAACGCGCGAATTCAATGGACCTCAGGTTTGTTTTAAATCCTTAGGTGGCCTCGTTATACGCGAGTTGAAAGAAGTCTGTCCTGAAAAGAGTGGCCAAGTAATGCGCGAATTATTAGGAGTATAAGAATTTTTATATATAGTCGCCAAGTAATACCCGAGATTTCCGGACTCTGACTTTGAGTAAGGTGGCCAAGTAATGCGCGAATTGTTAGTAGTATAAGAATTTTTATAAAGTGGCCAAGTAATACGCGAGATTTCCGGACTCTGGCTTTAAGTAAGGTGGCCAAGTAATGCGCGAATTCTTAGTAGTCTAAGAATTTTTATAAAGTGGCCAAGAAATACGCGAGATTTCCGGACTCTGACGTTAAGTAAGGTGGCCATGTAATACGCCAATTCATAGGAGTATAAGAATTTTTATATAAAGTCGCCAAGTAATACGCGAGATTTCCGGACTCTGGATTCAAGTAAGGTTGCCATGTAATACGCGATTTCGTAGGAGTATAAGAATTTTTATAAAGTGGCCAAGTAATACGCGAGATTTCCGGACTCTGACTTTAATTAAGGTGGCCAAGTAATGCGCGAGTTCAATGGACGTCAGGTTTGATATAAATAATTAGGTGGCCTCATAATACGCGAGTTAAACGAATTATGTCCTGAAAATAGTGGCCAAGTAATGCGCGATTTCGTAGGAGTATAAGAATTTTTATAAATTGGCCAAGTAATGCGCGAGATTTCCGTAATCTGACTTTTGGTAAGGTGGCCAAATAATGCCCGAATTCATAGGAGTATAAGAATTGTTAGAAAGAGGCCAACTAATACGCGAGATTTCCGGACTCTGACTCAAAGTAAGGTGGCCAAGTAATGCGCGAATTCTTAGTAGTATAAGAATTTTCATAAAGTGGCCAAGTAATGCGCGAGATTTCCCGACTCCGACTTAAAGTAAGGAGACAAAGTAAAGCG
Source organism: Diplolepis rosae (assembly GCA_030998225.1). NCBI lineage: Eukaryota > Metazoa > Arthropoda > Insecta > Hymenoptera > Diplolepididae > Diplolepis > Diplolepis rosae. The sequence continues at coordinate 1,734,099 of JAPYXD010000750.1, read as the reverse complement.
CGAATTCTGAGGAGTTTGATAATTTTTATAAAGTGGCCAAGTAATACGCGAGATAAACGAAGTCTCTCCTGATAAGTGTGGCCAAGTAATGCGCGATTTTATAGGAGTATAAGAATTTTTATAAAGTGGCCAAGTAATACGCGAGATTTCCGGACACTGACTTTAAGTAATGTGGCCAAGTAATGCGGGGATTCTTAGTAGTCTAAGAATTTTTATAAAGTGGCCGACTAATACGCGAGATTTCCGGACTCTGGCTTTAAGTAAGGTGGCCAAGTAATACTTGAATTCTTAGGAGTATAAGAATTTTTATAAAGTGGCCAAGTAATACGCGAGATTTCCGGATTCTGACTTTAAGTATGGTGTCCTAGTAACGCGCGAATTCAATGGAACTCAGGTTTGTTCTAAATCCTTAGGTGGCCTCGTTATATGCGAGTTGAACGAAGTCTGTCCTGAAAAGAGTGGTCAAGTAATGCGCGAATTCTTAGGAGTATGAGAATTTTTTGAAAGACGCCAAGTAATACGCGAAATTTCCGGACTCTGACGTTAAGTATGGTGGCCAAGTAATGCCCGAATTCTTAGGAGTATTAGAATTTTAATAAAGTAGCCAAGTAGTACGCGCGAGTTCCGGACTCAGACTTTGAGAAAGGTGGCCAAGTAATACGCCAATTCATAGGAGTATAAGAATTTTTATATAAAGTCGCCAAGTAATACGCGAGATTTCCGGACTCTGGATTCAAGTAAGGTGGCCAAGTAATACGCGATTTCGTAGGAGTATAAGAATTTGTATAAAGTGGCCAAGTAATACGCGAGATTTCCGGACTCTGGCCTTAAGTCAGGTGGCCAAGTAATGCGCGAGTTCAATGGACGTCAGGTTTGATATAAATACATAGGTGGCCTCATAATACGCGAGTTAAACGAATTATGTCCTGAAAATAGTGGCCAAGTAATGCGCGATTTCGTAGGAGTATAAGAATTTTTATAAAGTGGCCAAGTAATGCGCGAGATTTCCGTAATCTGACTTTTGGTAAGGTGGCCAAATAATGCCCGAATTCATAGGAGTATAAGAATTGTTAGAAAGAGGCCAACTAATACGCGAGATTTCCGGACTCTGACTCAAAGTAAGGTGGCCAAGTAATGCGCGAATTCTTAGTAGTATAAGAATTTTCATAAAGTGGCCAAGTAATGCGCGAGATTTCCCGACTCCGACTTAAAGTAAGGAGACAAAGTAAAGCGCGAATTCTGAGGAGTTTGATAATTTTTATAAAGTGGCCAAGTAATACGCGAGATGAACGAAGTCTGTCCTGAAAAGAGTGGCCAAGTAATGCGCGGATTCTTAGGAGTATAAGAATTTTTATATAAAGTCGCCAAGTAATACGCGAGATTTCCGGACAGTGACTTTAAGTAATGTGGCCAAGTAATGCGGGGATTCTTAGTAGTCTAAGAATTTTTATAAAGTGGCCGACTAATACGCGAGATTTCCGGACTCTGGCTTTAAGTAAGGTGGCCAAGTAATACTTGAATTCATAGGAGTATGATAATTTTTATAATGTGGCAAAGAAATACGCGAGATTTCCGGACTCTGACTTTAAGTATGGTGTCCTAGTAACGCGCGAATTCAATGGACCTCAGGTTTGTTTTAAATCCTTAGGTGGCCTCGTTATACGCGAGTTGAAAGAAGTCTGTCCTGAAAAGAGTGGCCAAGTAATGCGCGAATTCTTAGGAGTATGAGAATTTTTGAAAGACGCCAAGTAATACGGGAGATTTCCGGACACTGAATTTAAGTAAGGTGATCAAGTAATGCGCTAGTTTAATGGTCGTCTGGTTTGATATAAATACATAGGTGGCCTCGTTATACGCGAGTTGAAAGAAGTCTGTCCTGAAAAGAGTGGCCAAGTAATGCGCGAATTCTTAGAAGTATAAGAATTGTTATAAAGTAGCCAAATAATACGCGAGCTTTCCGGACTCTGACTCAAAGTAAGGTGGCCAAGTAACGCGCGAGTTCAATGGACCTCAGGTTTGATATAAATTCATAGGTGCCCTCGTAATACGCGAGTTAAATGAAATCAGTTCTGAAAAGAGTGGCCCAGTAATGCGCGAATTCTTAGGAGTATAAGAATTTTTATAAAGTGGCCAAGTAATACGCGAGATTTCCGGACTCTGACTCAAAGTAAGGTGTACAAGTAATGCGAGAATTCTTAGAGTATAAGAATTTTTATATAAAGTCGCCAAGTAATACGCAGGATTTCCTGACTCTGACTTTGAGTAAGGTGGCCAAGTGATGCGCGAATTCTTAGTAGTATAAGAATTTTTATATAATGTTGCCAAGTAATACGCAGGATTTCCTGACTTTGACTTTGAGCAAGGTGGCCAAGTAATGCGCGAGATTTCCGGACTCTGACACAAAGTAAGGTGGCAATGTAATGCGCGAATTCTTAGGAGTATGAGAATTCTTATAAAGTGGCCAAGTGATACGCGAAATTTCCGGACTCTGACTTTAAGTAAGGTGGACAAGTAATGCGCGAGATCAATTGCCCTCAGGTTTGATATAAATACATAGGTGTCCTCGTTATACGCGAGTTAAACGAAGTCTGTCCTGAAAAGAGTGGCCAAGTAATGCGCGAATTATTAGGAGTATAAGAATTTTTATATATAGTCGCCAAGTAATACCCGAGATTTCCGGACTCTGACTTTGAGTAAGGTGGCCAAGTAATGCGCGAATTGTTAGTAGTATAAGAATTTTTATAAAGTGGCCAAGTAATACGCGAGATTTCCGGACTCTGCCTTTCAGTAAGGTGGCCAAGTAATGCGCGAGTTCAATGGACGTCAGGTTTGATATAAATACATAGGTGGCCTCATAATACGCGAGTTGAACGAATTCTGTCCTGAAAAGAGTGGCCAAGTAATGCGCGACTTCGTAGGAGTATAAGAATTTTTATAAAGTGGCCAAGTAATGCGCGAGATTTCCGTAATCTGACTTTTGGTAAGATGGCCAAATAATGGGCGAATTCATAGGAGTATAAGAATTGTTAGAAAGTGGCCAACTAATACGCGAGATTTCCGGACTCTGACTTTAAGTATGGTGGCCAAGTAATGCGCGAATTCTTAGTAGTATAAGAATTTTTATAAAGTGGCCAAGTAATGCGCGAATTATTAGGAGTATAAGAATTTTTATATATAGTCGCCAAGTAATACCCGAGATTTCCGGACTCTGACTTTGAGTAAGGTGGCCAAGTAATGCGCGAATTGTTAGTAGTATAAGAATTTTTATAAAGTGGCCAAGTAATACGCGAGATTTCCGGACTCTGGCCTTGAGTCAGGTGATCAAGTAATGCGCGAGTTCAATGGACGTCAGGTTTGATATAAATAATTAGGTGGCCTCATAATACGCGAGTTAAACGAATTATGTCCTGAAAATAGTGGCCAAGTAATGCGCGATTTCGTAGGAGTATAAGAATTTTTATAAAGTGGCCAAGTAATGCGCGAGATTTCCGTAATCTTACTTTTGGAAAGGTGGCCAAATAATGCCCGAATTCATAGGAGTATAAGAATTGTTAGAAAGAGGCCAACTAATACGCGAGATTTCCGGATTCTGACTCAAAGTAAGGTGGCCAAGTAATGCGCGAATTCTTAGTAGTATAAGAATTTTCATAAAGTGGCCAAGTAATGCGCGAGATTTCCGGACTCCGACTTAAAGTAAGGAGACAAAGTAAAGCGCGAATTCATAGGAGTATAAGAATTTTTATAAAGTGGCCAAGTAATACGCGAGATGAACGAAGTCTGTCCTGAAAAGAGTGGCCAAGTAAGGCGCGAGTTCTTAGCAGTATAAGAATTTTTGCATAAAGTCGCCAAGTAATACGCGAGATTTCCGGACACTGACTTTAAGTAATGTGGCCAAGTAATGCGGGGATTCTTAGTAGTCTAAGAATTTTTATAAAGTGGCCGACTAATACGCGAGATTTCCGGACTCTGGCTTTAAGTAAGGTGGCCAAGTAATACTTGAATTCATAGGAGTATAATAATTTTTATAAAGTGGACAAGAAATACGCGAGATTTCCGGATTCTGACTTTAAGTAAGGTGTCTGAGTAACGCGGGAGTTCAATGGACCTCAGGTTTGATATAAATACTTAGGTGGCCTCGTTATACGCGAGTTGAACGAAGTTTGTCCTGAAAAGAGGGGTCAAGTAATGCGCGAATTCTTAGGAGTATGAGAATTTTTTGAAAGACGCCAAGTAATACGGGAGATTTCCGGACACTGAATTTAAGTAAGGTGGCCAAGTAATGAGCGAATTGTTAGTAGTATAAGAATTTTTATAAAGTGGTCAAGTAATACGCTAGATTTCCGGACTCTGGCTTTAAGTAAGGTGGCCAAGTAATGCGCGAATTCTTAGTAGTATAAGAATTTTCATAAAGTGGCCAAGAAATACGCGAGATTTCCGGACTCTGACGTTAAGTAAGGTGGCCATGTAATACGCCAATTCATAGGAGTATAAGAATTTTTATATAAAGTCGCCAAGTAATACGCGAGATTTCCGGACTCTGGATTCAAGTAAGGTGGCCAAGTAATACGCGATTTCGTAGGAGTATAAGAATTTTTATAAAGTGGCCAAGTAATAAGCGAGATTTCCGGACTCTGGCCTTAAGTCAGGTGTCCAAGTAACGCGCGAGTTCAATGGACGTCAGGTTTGATATAAATACATAGGTGGCCTCATAATACGCGAGTTGAACGAATTCTGTCCTGAAAAGAGTGGCCAAGTAATGCGCGACTTCGTAGGAGTATAAGAATTTTTATAAAGTGGCCAAGTAATGCGCGAGATTTCCGTAATCTGACTTTTGGTAAGATGGCCAAATAATGGGCGAATTCATAGGAGTATAAGAATTGTTAGAAAGAGGCCAACTAATACGCGAGATTTCCGGACTCTGACTCAAAGTAAGGTGGCCAAGTAATGCGCGAATTCTTAGTAGTATAAGAATTTTCATAAAGTGGCCAAGTAATGCGCGAGATTTCCGGACTCCGACTTAAAGTAAGGCGACAAAGTAAAGCGCGAATTCTGAGTAGTATGATAATTTTTATAAAGTGGCCAAGTAATACGCGAGATGAACGAAGTCTGTCCTGAAAAGAGTGGCCAAGTAATGCGCGGATTCTTAGGAGTATAAGAATTTTTATATAAAGTCGCCAAGTAATACGCGAGATTTCCGGACACTGACTTTAAGTAATGTGGCCAAGTAATGCGGGGATTCTTAGTAGTCTAAGAATTTTTATAAAGTGGCCGACTAATACGCGAGATTTCCGGACTCTGGCTTTAAGTAAGGTGGCCAAGTAATACTTGAATTCATAGGAGTATAATAATTTTTATAAAGTGGCCAAGTAATACGCGAGATTTCCGGACTCTGACTTTAAGTATGGTGTCCTAGTAACGCGCGAATTCAATGGACCTCAGGTTTGTTCTAAATCCTTAGGTGGCCTCGTTATATGCGAGTTGAACGAAGTCTGTCCTGAAAAGAGTGGTCAAGTAATGCGCGAATTCTTAGGAGTATGAGAATTTTTTGAAAGACGCCAAGTAATACGCGAAATTTCCGGACACTGAATTTAAGTAAGGTGATCAAGTAATGCGCTAGTTTAATGGTCGTCAGGTTTGTTATAAATACATAGTTGGCCTCGTTATACGCGAGTTGAACGAAGTCTGTCCTGAAAAGAGTGGTCAAGTAATGCGCGAATTCTTAGAAGTATAAGAATTGTTATAAAGTAGCCAAATAATACGCGAGCTTTCCGGACTCTGACTCAAAGTAAGGTGCCCAAGTAACGCGCGAGTTCAATGGACCTCAGGTTTGATATAAATTCATAGGTGCCCTCGTAATAAGCGAGTTAAACGGAGTGAGTGCTGAAAAGAGTGGTGAAGTAATGCGCGAATTCTTAGGAGTATGAGAATTCTTATAAAGTGGCCAAGTAATGCGCGAGATTTCCGGACTCTGACTCAAAGTAAGGTGTACAAGTAATGCTAGAATTCTTAAAGTATAAGAATTTTTATATAAAGTCGCCAAGTAATACGCCCGAGTTCCGGACTCTGACACAAAGTAAGGTGGCAATGTAATGCGCGAATTCTTAGGAGTATAAGAATTTTTATATAATGTTGCCAAGTAATACGCAGGATTTCCTGACTTTGACTTTGAGCAAGGTGGCCAAGTAATGCGCGAGATTTCCGGACTCTGACTTAAAGTAAGGCGGCAAAGTAAAGCGCGAATTCTGAGGAGTATGATAATTTTTATAAAGTGGCCAAGTAATACGCGAGATTTCCGGACTTTGACTTTAAGTAAGGTGGACAAATAATGCGCGAGATGAATGGCCCTCAGGTTTGATATAAATACATAGGTGGCCTCGTAATACGCGAGATAAACGAAGTCTGTCCTGAAAAGAGTGGCCAAGTAATGCGCGAATTATTAGGAGTATAAGAATTTTTATATATAGTCGCCAAGTAATACCCGAGATTTCCGGACTCTGACTTTGAGTAAGGTGGCCAAGTAATGCGCGAATTGTTAGTAGTATAAGAATTTTTATAAAGTGGCCAAGTAATACGCGAGATTTCCGGACTCTGGCCTTGAGTCAGGTGGCCAAGTAATGCGCGAGTTCAATAGACCTAAGGTTTGATATACATACATAGGTGCCCTCGTAATACGCGAGTTGAACGAATTCTGTCCTGAAAAGAGTGGCCAAGTAATGCGCGACTTCGTAGGAGTATAAGAATTTTTATAAAGTGGCCAAGTAATGCGCGAGATTTCCGTAATCTGACTTTTGGTAAGATGGCCAAATAATGGGCGAATTCATAGGAGTATAAGAATTGTTAGAAAGTGGCCAACTAATACGCGAGATTTCCGGACTCTGACTCAAAGTAAGGTGGCCAAGTAATGCGCGAATTCTTAGAGTATAAGAATTTTCATAAAGTGGCCAAGTAATGCGCGAATTATTAGGAGTATAAGAATTTTTATATATAGTCGCCAAGTAATACCCGAGATTTCCGGACTCTGACTTTGAGTAAGGTGGCCAAGTAATGCGCGAATTGTTAGTAGTATAAGAATTTTTATAAAGTGGCCAAGTAATACGCGAGATTTCCGGACTCTGGCCTTGAGTCAGGTGGCCAAGTAATGCGCGAGTTCAATGGACGTCAGGTTTGATATAAATACATAGGTGGCCTCATAATACGCGAGTTGAACGAATTCTGTCCTGAAAAGAGTGGCCAAGTAATGCGCGACTTCGTAGGAGTATAAGAATTTTTATAAAGTGGCCAAGTAATGCGCGAGATTTCCGTAATCTTACTTTTGGTAAGGTGGCCAAATAATGCCCGAATTCATAGGAGTATAAGAATTGTTAGAAAGAGGCCAACTAATACGCGAGATTTCCGGACTCTGACTCAAAGTAAGGTGGCCAAGTAATGCGCGAATTCTTAGTAGTATAAGAATTTTCATAAAGTGGCCAAGTAATGCGCGAGATTTCCCGACTCCGACTTAAAGTAAGGCGACAAAGTAAAGCGCGAATTCTGAGGAGTATGATAATTTTTATAAAGTGGCCAAGTAATACGCGAGATGAACGAAGTCTGTCCTGAAAAGAGTGGCCAAGTAATGCGCGGATTCTTAGGAGTATAAGAATTTTTATATAAAGTCGCCAAGTAATACGCGAGATTTCCGGACACTGACTTTAAGTAATGTGGCCAAGTAATGCGGGGATTCTTAGTAGTCTAAGAATTTTTATAAAGTGGCCGACTAATACGCGAGATTTCCGGACTCTGGCTTTAAGTAAGGTGGCCAAGTAATACTTGAATTCATAGGAGTATAATAATTTTTATAAAGTGTACAAGAAATACGCGAGATTTCCGGATTCTGACTTTAAGTAAGGTGTCATAGTAACGCGCGAATTCAATGGACCTCAGGTTTGTTCTAAATCCTTAGGTGGCCTCGTTATACGCGAGTTGAACGAAGTCTGTCCTGAAAAGAGTGGTCAAGTAATGCGCGAATTCTTAGGAGTATGAGAATTTTTTGAAAGACGCCAAGTAATACGCGAAATTTCCGGACTCTGAATTTAAGTAAGGTGGCCAAGTAATGAGCGAATTGTTAGTAGTATAAGAATTTTTATAAAGTGGTCAAGTAATACGCTAGATTTCCGGACTCGGGCTTTAAGTAAGGTGGCCAAGTAATGCGCGAATTCTTAGTAGTCTAAGAATTGTTATAAAGTTGCCAAGAAATACGCGAGATTTCCGGACTCTGACGTTAAGTAAGGTGGCCATGTAATACGCCAATTCATAGGAGTATAAGAATTTTTATATAAAGTCGCCAAGTAATACGCGAGATTTCCGTACTCTGGATTCAAGTAAGGTGGCCAAGTAATACGCGATTTCGTAGGAGTATAAGAATTTTTATAAAGTGGCCAAGTAATACGCGAGATTTCCGGACTCTGGCCTTAAGTCAGGTGATCAAGTAATGCGCGAGTTCAATGGACGTCAGGTTTGATATAAATACATAGGTGCCCTCATAATACGCGAGTTAAACGAAGTCAGTCCTGAAAAGAGTGGCCAAGTAATGCGCGAATTCATAGGAATATAAGAATTGTTAGAAAGTGGCCAACTAATACGCGAGATTTCCGGACTCTGACTCAAAGTAAGGTGTACAAGTAATGCTAGAATTCTTAAAGTATAAGAATTGTTATAAAGTAGCCAAATAATACGCGAGCTTTCCGGACTCTGACTCAAAGTAAGGTGGCCAAGTAACGCGCGAGTTCAATGGACCTCAGGTTTGATATAAATTCATAGGTGCCCTCGTAATACGCGAGTTAAACGAAATCAGTTCTGAAAAGAGTGGTGAAGTAATGCGCGAATTCTTAGGAGTATAAGAATTGTTAGAAAGTGGCCAAATAATACGCGAGATTTCCGGACTCTGACTCAAAGTAAGGTGTACAAGTAATGCTAGAATTCTTAAAAGTATAAGAATTTTTATATAAAGTCGCCAAGTAATACGCCCGAGTTCCGGACTCTGACACAAAGTAAGGTGGCAATGTAATGCACGAATTCTTAGGAGTATAAGAATTTTTATATAATGTTGCCAAGTAATACGCAGGATTTACTGACTTTGACTTTGAGCAAGGTGGCCAAGTAATGCGCGAGATTTCCGGACTCTGACTTAAAGTAAGGCGGCAAAGTAAAGCGCGAATTTTGAGGAGTATGATAATTTTTATAAAGTGGCCAAGTAATACGCGAGATTTCCGGACTCTGACTTTAAGTAAGGTGGACAAATAATGCGCGAGATGAATGGCCCTCAGGTTTGATATAAATACATAGGTGGCCTCGTAATACGCGAGTTAAACGAAGTCTGTCCTGAAAAGAGTGGCCAAGTAATGCGCGAATTATTAGGAGTATAAGAATTTTTATATATAGTCGCCAAGTAATACCCGAGATTTCCGGACTCTGACTTTGAGTAAGGTGGCCAAGTAATGCGCGAATTGTTAGTAGTATAAGAATTTTTATAAAGTGGCCAAGTAATACGCGAGATTTCCGGACTCTGGCTTTAAGTAAGGTGGCCAAGTAATGCGCGAATTCTTAGTAGTATAAGAATTTTCATAAAGTGGCCAAGAAATACGCGAGATTTCCGGACTCTGACTTAAAGTAAGGTGGCAAAGTAAAGAGAAAATTCTGATGAGTATGATAATTTTTATAATGTGGCAAAGAAATACGCGAGATTTCCGGACTCTGACTTAAAGTAATGTGGCCAAGTAATGCGCGGATTCTTAGGAGTATAAGAATTTTTATATATAGTCGCCAAGTAATACGCGAGATTTCCGGACTCTGACTTTGAGTAAGGTGGCCAAGTAATGCGCGAATTGTTAGTAGTATAAGAATTTTTATATATAGTCACCAAGTAATACGCGAGATTTCCGGACTCTGACTCAAAGTAAGGTGGCCAAGTAACGCGCGAGTTCAATAGACCTCAGGTTTGATATACATACATAGGTGCCCTCGTAATAAGCGAGTTAAACGGAGTGAGTGCTGAAAAGAGTGGTCAAGTAATGCTCGAATTCTTAGGAGTATAAGAATTGTTAGAAAGTGGCCAACTAATACGCGAGATTTACGGACTCTGTATTCAAGTAAGGTGGCCAAGTAATACGCGATTTCGTAGGAGTATAAGAATTATTATAAAGTCGCCAAGTAATACGCGAGATTTCCGTAGTCTGACTTTAATTAAGGTGATCAAGTAATGCGCGAGTTCAATGGACGTCAGGTTTGATATAAATACATAGGTGGCCTCATAATAAGCGAGTTAAACGAAGTCAGTGCTGAAAAGAGTGGTGAAGTAATGCGCGAATTCTTAGGAGTATGAGAATTCTTATAAAGTGGCCAAGTGATACGCGAGATTTCCGGACTCTGACTTTGAGTAAGGTGGCCAAGTAATGCGCGAATTCTTAGGAGTATGAGAATTCTTATAAAGTGGCCAAGTGATACGCGAAATTTCCGGACTCTGACTTTAAGTATTTTGGCCAAGTAATGCCCGAATTCTTAGGAGTATTAGAATTTTAATAAAGTAGCCAAGTAATACGCGCGAGTTCCGGACACAGACTTTGAGTAAGGTGGCCAAGTAAAGCGCGAATTCTGAGGAGTATGATAATTTTTATAATGTGGTCAAGTAATACGCGAGATTTCCGGACTCTGACTTTGAGTAAGGTGGTCAATTAATGCGCGAATTCTTAGTAGTATAAGAATTTTTATAAAGTGGCCAAGTAATACGCGAGATTTCCGGACTCTGACTCAAAGTAAGGTGGCCAAGTAACGCGCGAATTCAGTGGACCTCAGGTTTGATATAAATACATAGGTGCACTCGTAATACGCGAGTTAAACGAAATCAGTCCTGAAAAGAGTGGCCAAGTAATGCGCGTATTCATAGGAGTATAAGAATTGTTAGAAAGTGGCCAACTAATACGCGAGATTTCCGGACTCTGGATTCAAGTAAGGTGGACAAGTAATACGCGATTTCGTAGGAGTATAAGAATTTTTATAAAGTGGCCAAGTAATGCGCGAGATTTCCGTACTCTGACTTTTGGTAAGGTGGCCAAGTAATATGCGAATTCATAGGAGTATAAGAATTTTTATAAAGTGGTCAAGTAATACGCGAGATTTCCGGACTCTGACTTTAAGTAAGGTGTCTAAGTAACGCGCGAGTTCAATGGACCTCAGGTTTGATATAAATACATAGGTGCACTCGTAATACGCGAGTTAAACGAAATCAGTCCTGAAAGGAGTGGCCAAGTAATGCGCGAATTCTTAGGAGTATAAGAATTTTTATATAAAGTCGCCAAGTAATACGCGAGATTTCCGGACTCTGACTTTGAGTAAGGTGGCCAAGTAAAGCGCGAATTCTGAGGAGTATGATAATTTTTATAAAGTGGCCAAGTAATACGCGAGATTTCCGGACTCTGACTTTAAGTAAGGTGGACAAATAATGCGCGAGATCAATGGCCCTCAGGTTTGATATAAATACATAGGTGGCCTCGTAATACGCGAGATAAACGAAGTCTGTCCTGAAAAGAGTGGCCAAGTAGTGCGCGAATTCTTAGGAGTATAAGAATTTTTATATATAGTCGCCAAGTAATACGCGAGATTTCCGGACTCTGACTTTGAGTAAGGTGGCCAAGTAATGCGCGAATTGTTAGTAGTATAAGAATTTTCATAAAGTGGCCAAGTAATGCGCGAGATTTCCGGACTCTGACTTAAAGTAAGGCGGCAAAGTAAAGCGCGAATTCTGAGGAGTATGATAATTTTTATAAAGTGGCCAAGTAATACGCGAGATTTCCGGACTCTGACTTTAAGTAAGGTGGACAAATAATGCGCGAGATCAATGGCCCTCAGGTTTGATATAAATACATAGGTGGCCTCGTAATACGCGAGATAAACGAAGTCTGTCCTGAAAAGAGTGGCCAAGTAATGCGCGAATTCTTAGGAGTATAAAAATTGTTATATATAGTCGCCAAGTAATACGCGAGATTTCGAGACTCTGACCTTGAGTAAGGTGGCCAAGTAATGCGCTAATTGTTAGTAGTATAAGAATTTTTATGAAGTGGCCAAGTAATACGCGAGATTTCCGTACTCTGACTTTAAGTAAGGTGGCCATGTAATACGCCAATTCATAGGAGTATAAGAATTTTTATATAAAGTCGCCAAGTAATACGCCAGATTTCCGGAATCTGTTTTCTAGTAAGGTGGCCAAGTAATACGCGATTTCGTAGAAGTATAAGAATTTTTATGAAGTGGCCAAGTAATACGCGAGATTTCCGTACTCTGACTTTAAGTAAGGTGGCCAAGTAATGCGCGAGTTCAATAGACCTAAGGTTTGATATACATACATAGGTGCCCTCGTAATACGCGAGTTAAACGAAGTCAGTGCTGAAAAGAGTGGTGAAGTAATACGCGATTGCGTAGGAGTATAAGAATTTTTATAAAGTGGCCAAGTAATACGCGAGATTTCCGGACTCTGACTTTGAGTAAGGTGGCCCAGTAATGCGCGAATTGTTAGTAGTATAAGAATTTTTATAAAGTGGCCAAGTAATGCGCGAGATTTTCGGACTCTGACTTTGAGTAAGGTGGCCATGTAATACGCCAATTCATAGGAGTATAAGAATTTTTATATAAAGTCGCCAAGTAATACGCGAGATTTCCGGACTCTGGATTCAAGTAAGGTGGCCAAGTAATGCGCGAATTCTTAGGAGTATAAGAATTTTTATATAAAGTCGCCAAGTAATCCGCGAGATTTTCGGACTCTGACTTTAAGTAATGTGGCCAAGTAATGCGCGAATTCTTAGTAGTCTAAGAATTTTTATAAAGTTGCCAAGAAATACGCGAGATTTCCGGACTCTGACTTAAAGTAAGGTGGCAAAGTAAAGCGCGAATTCTGAGGAGTATGATAATTTTTATAATGTGGCAAAGAAATACGCGAGATTTTCGTACTCTGACTTAAAGTATGGTGGCCAAGTAATGCGCGGATTCTTAGGAGTATAAGAATTTTTATATAAAGTCGCCAAGTAATACGCGAGATTTCCGGACACTGACTTTAAGTAATGTGGCCAAGTAATGCGGGGATTCTTAGTAGTCTAAGAATTTTTATAAAGTGGCCAACTAATACGCGAGATTTCCGGACTCTGGATTCAAGTAAGGTGGCCAAGTAATACGCGATTTCGTAGGAGTATAAGAGTTTTTATAAAGTGGCCAAGTAATGCGCGAGATTTCCGTATTCTGACTTTTGGTAAGGTGGCCAAGTAATACGCGAATTCATAGGAGTATAAGAATTTTTATAAAGAGGCCAAGTAATACGCGAGGTTTCCGGACTCTGACTTTAAGTATGGTGTCCTAGTAACGCGCGAATTCAATGGACCTCAGGTTTGTTTTAAATCCTTAGTTGGCCTCGTTATACGCGAGTTGAACGAAGTCTGTCCTGAAAAGAGTGGTCAAGTAATGCGCGTATTCATAGGAGTATAAGAATTGTTAGAAAGTGGCCAACTAATACGCGAGATTTCCGTACTCTGGATTCAAGTAAGGTGGACAAGTAATACGCGATTTCGTAGGAGTATAGGAATTTTTATAAAGTGGCCAAGTAATGCGCGAGATTTCCGGACTCTGACTTTGAGTAAGGTGGTCAATTAATACTTGAATTCGTAGGAGTATAAGAATTTTTATAAAGTGGCCAAGTAATGCGCGAGATTTCCGGACTCTGACTTTAAGTAAGGTGTCTAAGTAACGCGCGAGTTCAATGGACCTCAGGTTTGATGTAAATACTTAGTTGGCCTCGTAATACGCGAGTTGAACGAAGTCTGTCCTGAAAAGAGTGGTCAAGTAATGCGCGAATTCTTAGGAGTATAAGAATTGTTAGAAAGTGGCCAACTAATACGCGAGATTTCCGGACTCTGGATTCAAGTAAGGTGGCCATGTAATACGCGATTTCGTAGGAGTATAAGAATTGTTATAAAGTGGCCAAGTAATACGCAGGATTTCCTGACTCTGACTTTGAGTAAGGTGGCCAAGTAATGCGCGAATTCTTAGTAGTATAAGAATTTTCATAAAGTGGCCAAGTAATGCGCGAGATTTCCGGACTCTGACTTAAAGTAAGGCGGCAAAGTAAAGCGCGAATTCTGAGGAGTATGATAATTTTTATAAAGTGGCCAAGTAATACGCGAGATTTCCGGACTCTGACTTTAAGTAAGGTGGACAAATAATGCGCGAGATCAATGGCCCTCAGATTTGATATAAATACATAGGTGGCCTCGTAATACGCGAGATAAACGAAGTCTGTCCTGAAAAGAGTGGCCAAGTAATCCGCGAATTCTTAGGAGTATAAGAATTTTTATATATAGTCGCCAAGTAATACGCGAGATTTCCGGACTCTGACTTTGAGTAAGGTGGCCAAGTAATGCGCGAATTGTTAGTAGTATTAGAATTTTAATAAACTAGCCAAGTAATACGCGCGAGTTCCGGACTCTGACGTTAAGTAAGGTGGCCATGTAATACGCCAATTCATAGGAGTATAAGAATTTTTATATAAAGTCGCCAAGTAATACGCGAGATTTCCGGACTCTGGATTCAAGTAAGGTGGCCAAGTAATACGCGATTTCGTAGAAGTATAAGAATTCTTATAAAGTGGCCAAGTAATACGCGAGATTTCCGGACTCTGGCCTTAAGTCAGGTGGCCAAGTAATGCGCGAGTTCAATGGACGTCAGGTTTGTTATAAATACATAGGTGTCCTCATAATACGCGAGTTGAACGAATTCTGTCCTGAAAAGAGTGGCCAAGTAATGCGCGATTTCGTAGGAGTATAAGAATTTTTATAAAGTGGCCAAGTAATACGCGAGATTTCCGGACTCTGGCTTTAAGTAAGGTGGCCAAGTAATGCGCGAATTCTTAGTAGTATAAGAATTTTCATAAAGTGGCCAAGAAATACGCGAGATTTCCGGACTCTGACGTTAAGTAAGGTGGCCATGTAATACGCCAATTCATAGGAGTATAAGAATTTTTATATAAAGTCGCCAAGTAATACGCGAGATTTCCGGACTCTGGATTCAAGTAAGGTGGCCAAGTAATACGCGATTTCGTAGGAGCATAGGAATTTTTATATATAGTCGCCAAGTAATACGCGAGATTTCCGGACTCTGACTTTAAGTAAGGTGGCCATGTAATACGCCAATTCATAGGAGTATAAGAATTTTTATATAAAGTCGCCAAGTAATACGCGAGATTTCCGGACTCTGGATTCAAGTAAGGTGGCCAAGTAATACGCGATTTCGTAGGAGCATAGGAATTTTTATATATAGTCGCCAAGTAATACGCGAGATTTCCGGACTCTGACTTTGAGTATGGGGGTCAATTAATGCGCGACTTCGGAGTAGTATACGAATTTTTATAAAGTGGCCAAGTAACGCGCGAGATTTCCGGACTCTGACTTAAAGTAAGGCGGCAAAGTAAAGCGCGAATTCTGAGGCGTATGATAATTTTTAGAATGTGGCAAAGAAATACGCGAGATTTCCGGACTCTGACTTAAAGTATGGTGGCCAAGTAATGCGCGGATTCTTAGGAGTATAAGAATTTTTATATAAAGTCGCCAAGTAATACGCGAGATTTCCGGACACTGACTTTAAGTAATGTGGCCAAGTAATGCGGGGATTCTTAGTAGTCTAAGAATTTTTATAAAGTGGCCAACTAATACGCGAGATTTCCGGACTCTGGATTCAAGTAAGGTGGCCATGTAATACGCGATTTCGTAGGAGTATAAGAATTATTATAAAGTCGCCAAGTAATACGCGAGATTTCCGGACTCTGGCTTTAAGTCAGGTGGGCAAGTAATGCGCGAGTTCAATGGACGTCAGGTTTGATATAAATACATAGGTGTCCTCATAATACGCGAGTTGAACGAATTCTGTCATGAAAAGAGTGGCAAAGTAATGCGCGAATTCTTAGGAGCATAAGAATTTTTATATATAGTCGCCAAGTAATACGCGAGATTTCCGTACTCTGGATTCAAGTAAGGTGGACAAGTTATACGCGATTTCGTAGGAGTATAAGAGTTTTTATAAAGTGGCCAAGTAATGCGCGAGATTTCCGTACTCTGACTTGTGGTAAGGTGGCCAAGTAATACGCGAATTCAGAGGAGTATAAGAATTTTTATGAAGTGGTCAAGTAATACGCGAGATTTCCGGACTCTGACTTTAAGTAAGGTGTCTAAGTAACGCGCGAGTTCAATGGACCTCAGGTTTGATGTAAATACTTAGTTGGCCTCGTAATACGCGAGTTGAACGAAGTCTGTCCTGAAAAGAGTGGTCAAGTAATGCGCGAATTCTTAGGAGTATAAGAATTGTTAGAAAGTGGCCAACTAATACGCGAGATTTCCGGACTCTGGATTCAAGTAAGGTGGCCATGTAATACGCGATTTCGTAGGATTATAAGAATTTTTATAAAGTGGTCAAGTAATACGCTAGATTTCCGGACTCTGGCTTTAAGTAAGGTGGCCAAGTAATGCGCGAATTCTTAGTAGTATAAGAATTTTCATAAAGTGGCCAAGAAATACGCGAGATTTCCGGACTCTGACGTTAAGTAAGGTGGCCATGTAATACGCCAATTCATAGGAGTATAAGAATTTTTATATAAAGTCGCCAAGTAATACGCGAGATTTCCGTACTCTGGATTTAAGTAAGGTGGCCAAGTAATACGCGATTTCGTAGGAGTATAAGAATTTTTATAAAGTGGCCTAGTAATACGCGAGATTTCCGGAATCTGGCCTTAAGTCAGGTGGCCAAGTAATGCGCGAGTTCAATGGACGTCAGGTTTGATATAAATACATAGGTGTCTTCATAATACGCGTGTTGAACGAATTCTGTCCTGAAAAGAGTGGCCAAGTAATGCGCGATTTCGTAGGAGTATAAGAATTTTTATAAAGTGGCCAAGTAATACGTGAGATTTCCTGACACCGACTTTAAGTAAGGTGGCCAATTAATGCGCGAGTTCTTAATAGTATAAGAATTTTTAGAAAGTTGCCAAGTAATACGCGAGATTTCCGGACTCTGACTTTAAGTAAGGTGGCCATGTAATACGCCAATTCATAGGAGTATAAGAATTTTTATATAAAGTGGCCAAGTAATGCGCGAGATTTTCGTACTCTGACTTAAAGTAAGGCGGCAAAGTAAAGCGCGAATTCTGAGGAGTATGATAATTTTTATAAAGTGGCCAAGTAATACGCGAGATTTCCGGACTCTGACTTTAAGTAAGGTGGACAAATAATGCGCGAGATCAATGGCCCTCAGGTTTGATATAAATACATAGGTGGCCTCGTAATACGCGAGTTAAACGAAGTCTGTCCTGAAATGAGTGGCCAAGTAATGCGCGAATTCTTAGGAGTATAAGAATTTTTATATAAAGTCGCCAAGTAATACGCGAGATTTCCGGACACTGACTTTAAGTAATGTGGCCAAGTAATGCGGGGATTCTTAGTAGTCTAAGAATTTTTATAAAGTGGACAAGTAATACGCGAGATTTCCGGACTCTGTATTCAAGTCAGGTGGCAAAGTAATACGCGATTTCGTAGGAGTATAAGAATTTTTATAAAGTGGCCAAGTAATACGCGAGATTTCCGGACTCTGGCTTTAAGTCAGGTGGGCAAGTAATGCGCGAGTTCAATGGACGTCAGGTTTGATATAAATACATAGGTGTCCTCATAATACGCGAGTTGAACGAATTCTGTCCTGAAAAGAGTGGCAAAGTAATGCGCGAATTCTTAGGAGCATAAGAATTTTTATATATAGTCGCCAAGTAATACGCGAGATTTCCGTACTCTGGATTCTAGTAAGGTGGACAAGTTATACGCGATTTCGTAGGAGTATAAGAATTTTTATAAAGTGGCCAAGTAATTCGCGAGATTTCCGTACTCTGACTTTTGGTAAGGTGGCCATGTAATACTTGAATTCATAGGAGTATAAAATTTTTTATAAAGTGGACAAGTAATACGCGAGATTTCCGGACTCTGACTTTAAGTAAGGTGTCTAATTAACGCGCGAGTTCAATGGACCTCAGGTTTGATATAAATACTTAGTTGGCCTCGTAATACGCGAGTTGAACGAAGTCTGTCCTGAAAAGAGTGGTCAAGTAATGCGCGAATTCTTAGGAGTATAAGAATTGTTAGAAAGTGGCCAACTAATACGCGAGATTTCCGGACTCTCGATTCAAGTAAGGTGGCCATGTAATACGCGATTTCGTAGGAGTATAAGAATTTTTATAAAGTGGTCAAGTAATACGCTAGATTTCCGGACTCTGGCTTTAAGTAAGGTGGCCAAGTAATGCGCGAATTCTTAGTAGTATAAGAATTTTCATAAAGTGGCCAAGAAATACGCGAGATTTCCGGACTCTGACGTTAAGTAAGGTGGCCATGTAATACGCCAATTCATAGGAGTATAAGAATTTTTATATAAAGTCGCCAAGTAATACGCGAGATTTCCGGACTCTGGATTCAAGTAAGGTGGCCAAGTAATACGCGATTTCGTAGGAGTATAAGAATTATTATAAAGTGGCCAAGTAATACGCGAGATTTCCGTAGTCTGGCCTTAAGTCAGGTGGCCAAGTAATGCGCGAGTTCAATGGACGTCTGGTTTGATATAAATACATAGGTGTCCTCATAATACGCGAGTTAAACGAATTCTGTCCTGAAAGGAGTGGCCAAGTAATGCGCGAATTCTTAGGAGTATAAGAATTTTTATAAAGTTGCCAAGAAATACGCGAGATTTCCGGACTCTGACTTAAAGTAAGGTGGCAAAGTAATGCGCGAATTCTTAGTAGTATAAGAATTTTCATAAAGTGGCCAAGAAATACGCGAGATTTCCGGACTCTGACTTAAAGTAAGGTGGCCAAGTAATGCGCTGATTCTTAGGAGTATAAGAATTTTTATATAAAGTCGCCAAGTAATACGCGAGATTTCCGGACTCTGAATTTAAGTAATGTGGCAAAGTAATGCGCGTATTCTTAGTAGTATAAGAATTTTTATAAAGTGGCGTACTAATACGCGAGATTTCCGGACTCTGGATTCAAGTAAGGTGGCCAAGTAATACGCGATTTCGTAGGAGTATAAGAATTTTTATAAAGTGGCCAAGTAATACGCGAGATTTCCGGACTCTGGCTTTAAGTCAGGTGGGCAAGTAATGCGCGAGTTCAATGGACGTCAGGTTTGATATAAATACACAGGTGTCCTCATAATACGCGAGTTGAACGAATTCTGTCCTGAAAAGAGTGGCCAAGTAATGCGCGAATTCTTAGGAGTATATGAATTTTTATATATAGTCGCCAAGTAATACGCGAGATTTCCGTACTCTGGATTCAAGTAAGGAGGACAAGTAATACGCGATTTCGTAGGAGTATAAGAATTTTTATAAAGTGGCCAAGTAATACGCGAGATTTCCGTACTCTGACTTTTGGTAAGGTGGCCAAGTAATACTTGAATTCATAGGAGTATAAGAATTTTTATAAAGTGGACAAGAAATACGCGAGATTTCCGGACTCTGACTTTAAGTAAGGTGTCTAAGTAACGCGCGAGTTCAATGGACCTCAGGTTTGATGTAAATACTTAGTTGGCCTCGTAATACGCGAGTTGAACGAAGTCTGTCCTGAAAAGAGTGGTCAAGTAATGCGCGAATTCTTAGGAGTATAAGAATTGTTAGAAAGTGGCCAACTAATACGCGAGATTTCCGGACTCTGGATTCAAGTAAGGTGGCCATGTAATACGCGATTTCGTAGGAGTATAAGAATTTTTATAAAGTGGCCAAGTAATACGCAGGATTTCCTGACTCTGACTTTGAGTAAGGTGGCCAAGTAAAGCGCGAATTCTGAGGAGTATGATAATTTTTATAAAGTGGCCAAGTAATACGCGAGATTTCCGGACTCTGGCTTTATGTAAGGTGGACAAATAATGCGCGAGATCAATGGCCCTCAGGTTTGATATAAATACATAGGTGGCTTCGTAATACGCGAGATAAACGAAGTCTGTCCTGAAAAGAGTGGCCAAGTAATGCGCGATTTCGTAGGAGTATAATAATTTTTATAAAGTGGCCAAGTAATACGCGAAATTTCCGGACTCTGGCTTTAAGTAAGGTAGCCGAGTAATGCGCGAATTCTTAGTAGTATAAGAATTTTCATAAAGTGGCCAAGAAATACGCGAGATTTCCGGACTCTGACGTTATGTAAGGTGGCCAAGTAATACGCCAATTCTTAGGAGTATAAGAATTTTTATATATAGTCACCAAGTAATACGCGAGATTTCCGGACTCCGGATTCAAGTAAGGTGGCCAAGTAATACGCGATTGCGTAGGAGTATAAGAATTTTTATAAAGTGGCCAAGTAATACGCGAGATTTCCGGACTCTGACTTTGAGTAAGGTGGCCCAGTAATGCGCGAGTTCAATGGACGTCAGGTTTGATATAAATACATAGGTGTCCTCATAATACGCGAGTTGAACGAATTCTGTCCTGAAAAGAGTGGCCAAGTAATGCGCGATTTCGTAGGAGTATAAGAATTTTTATAAAGTGGCCAAGTAATACGCGAGATTTCCGGACTCTGGCTTTAAGTAAGGTGGCCAAGTAATGCGCGAATTCTTAGTAGTATAAGAATTTTCATAAAGTGGCCAAGAAATACGCGAGATTTCCGGACTCTGACTTTAAGTAAGGTGGCCAAGTATTACGCGAATTCATTTGAGAATAAGAATTTTTATATATAGTCGCCAAGTAATACGCGAGATTTCCGGAATCTGACTTTGAGTAAGGTGGCCAAGTAATACGCGATTGCGTAGGAGTATAAGAATTTTTATAAAGTGGCCAAGTAATACGCGAGATTTCCGGACTCTGACTTTGAGTAAGGTGGCCCAGTAATGCGCGAATTCTGAGGAGTATGATAATTTTTATAATGTGGTCAAGTAATACGCGAGATTTCCGGACTCTGACTTTAAGTAAGGTGGACAAATAATGCGCGAGATCAATGGCCCTCAGGTTTGATATAAATACATAGGTGGCCTCGTAATACGCGAGATAAACGAAGTCTGTCCTGAAAAGAGTGGCCAAGTAATCCGCGAATTCTTAGTAGTATAGGAATTTTTATATATAGTCGCCAAGTAATACGCGAGATTTCCGGACTCTGACTTTGAGTAAGGTGGCCAAGTAATGAGCGAATTGTTAGTAGTATAATAATTTTCATAAAGTGGCCTAGTAATGCGCGAGATTTCCGGACTCTGACTTAAAGTAAGGCGGCAAAGTAAAGCGCGAATTCTGAGGAGTATGATAATTTTTATAAAGTGGCCAAGTAATACGCGAGATTTCCGGACTCTGACTTTAAGTAAGGTGGACAAATAATGCGCGAGATCAATGGCCCTCAGGTTTGATATAAATACATAGGTGGCCTCGTAATACGCGAGATAAACGAAGTCTGTCCTGAAAAGAGTGGCCAAGTAATGCGCGAATTCTTAGTAGTCTAAGAATTTTTATATATAGTCGCCAAGTAATACGCGAGATTTTTTTCTCTCTGACTTTGAGTAAGGTGGCCAAGTAATGAGCGAATTGTTAGTAGTATAAGAATTTTCATAAAGTGGCCAAGAAATACGCGAGATTTCCGGACTCTGACGTTAAGTAAGGTGGCCATGTAATACGCCAATTCATAGGAGTATAAGAATTTTTATATAAAGTCGCCAAGTAATACGCGAGATTTCCGGACTCTGGATTCAAGTAAGGTGGCCAAGTAATACGCGATTTCGTAGAAGTATAAGAATTTTTATAAAGTGGCCAAGTAATACGCGAGATTTCCGGACTCTGGCCTTAAGTCAGGTGGCCAAGTAATGCGCGAGTTCAATGGACGTCAGGTTTGATATAAATACATAGGTGTCCTCATAATACGCGAGTTGAACGAATTCTGTCTTGAAAAGAGTGGCCAAGTAATGCGCGAATTCTTAGGAGCATAAGAATTTTTATATATAGTCGCCAAGTAATACGCGAGATTTCCGTACTCTGGATTCAAGTAAGGTGGACAAGTTATACGCGATTTCGTAGGAGTATAAGAATTTTTATAAAGTGGCCAAGTAATACGCGAGATTTCCGGACTCTGGCTTTAAGTCAGGTGGGCAAGTAATGCGCGAGTTCAATGGACGTCAGGTTTGATATAAATACATAGGTGTCCTCATAATACGCGAGTTGAACGAATTCTGTCCTGAAAAGAGTGGCCAAGTAATGCGCGAATTCTTAGGAGCATAAGAATTTTTATATATAGTCGCCAAGTAATACGCGAGATTTCCGTAGTCTGGATTCAAGTAAGGTGGACAAGTTATACGCGATTTCGTAGGAGTATAAGAGTTTTTATAAAGAGGCCGAGTAATGCGCGAGATTTCCGTACTCTGACTTTTTGTAAGGTGGCCAAGTAATACTTGAATTCATAGGAGTATAAAATTTTTTATAAAGTGGACAAGTAATACGCGAGATTTCCGGACTCTGACTTTAAGTAAGGTGTCTAAGTAACGCGCGAGTTCAATGGACCTCAGGTTTGATGTAAATACTTAGTTGGCCTCGTAATACGCGAGATAAACGAAGTCTGTCCTGAAAAGAGTGGCCAAGTAATCCGCGAATTCTTAGTAGTATAAGAATTTTCATAAAGTGGCCAAGAAATACGCGAGATTTCCGGACTCTGACTTAAAGTAAGGTGGCCAAGTAATGCGCGAATTCTTAGGAGTATAAGAATTTTTATATATAGTCGCCAAGTAATACGCGAGATTTCCGGACTCTGACTTTGAGTAAGGTGGCCAAGTAATGCGCGAATTCTGAGGAGTATGATAATTTTTATAATGTGGTCAAGTAATACGCGAGATTTCCGGACTCTGACTTTAAGTAAGGTGGACAAATAATGCGCGAGATCAATGGCCCTCAGGTTTGATATAAATACATAGGTGGCCTCGTAATACGCGAGATAAACGAAGTCTGTCCTGAAAAGAGTGGCCAAGTAATCCGCGAATTCTTAGGAGTATAAGAATTTTTATATATAGTCGCCAAGTAATACGCGAGATTTCCGGACTCTGACTTTGAGTAAGGTGGCCAAGTAATGCGCGAATTCTTAGTAGTATAAGAATTTTCATAAAGTGGCCGAGTAATGCGCGAGATTTCCGGACTCTGACTTAAAGTAAGGCGGCAAAGTAAAGCGCGAATTCTGAGGAGTATGATAATTTTTATAAAGTGGCCAAGTAATACGCGAGATTTCCGGACTCTGACTTTAAGTAAGGTGGACAAATAATGCGCGAGATCAATGGCCCTCAGATTTGATATAAATACATAGGTGGCCTCGTAATACGCGAGATAAACGAAGTCTGTCCTGAAAAGAGTGGCCAAGTAATCCGCGAATTCTTAGGAGTATAAGAATTTTTATATATAGTCGCCAAGTAATACGCGAAATTTACGGACTCTGACTTTAACTATTTTGGCCAAGTAATGCCCGAATTCTTAGGAGTATTAGAATTTTAATAAACTAGCCAAGTAATACGCGAGAGTTCCGGACACAGACTTTGAGTAAGGTGGCCATGTAATACGCCAATTCATAGGAGCATAAGAATTTTTATATATAGTCGCCAAGTAATGCGCGAGATTTCCGGACTCTGACTTTGAGTAAGGTGGCCAAGTAAAGCGCGAATTCTGAGGAGTATGATAATTTTTATAATGTGGTCAAGTAATACGCGAGATATCCGGACTCTGACTTTGAGTAAGGTGGCCAAGTAAAGCGCGAATTCTGAGGAGTATGATAATTTTTATAATGTGGCCAAGTAATGCGCGAGATTTCCGTACTCTGACTTTAAGTAAGGTGGCCAAATAATGCGCCAGATCAATGGCCCTCAGGTTTGATATAAATACATAGGTGGCCTCGTAATACGCGAGATAAACGAAGTCTGTCCTGAAAAGAGTGGCCAAGTAATCCGCGAATTCTTAGGAGTATAAGAATTTTTATATATAGTCGCCAAGTAATACGCGAGATTTCCGGACTCTGACTTTGAGTAAGGTGGCCAAGTAATGCGCGAATTGTTAGTAGTATTAGAATTTTCATAAAGTGGCCAAGTAATACGCGAGATTTCCGGACTCTGGCCTTAAGTAAGGCGGCAAAGTAAAGCGCGAATTCTGAGGAGTATGATAATTTTTATAAAGTGGCCAAGTAATACGCGAGATTTCCGGACTCTGACTTTAAGTAAGGTGGACAAATAATGCGCGAGATCAATGGCCCTCAGGTTTGATATAAATACATACGTGGCCTCGTAATACGCGAGATAAACGAAGTCTGTCCTGAAAAGAGTCTCCAAGTAATCCGCGAATTCTTAGGAGTATAAGAATTTTTATATATAGTCGCCAAGTAATACGCGAGATTTCCGGACTCTGACTTTGAGTAAGGTGGCCAAGTAATGAGCGAATTGTTAGTAGTATAAGAATTTTCATAAAGTGGCCAAGAAATACGCGAGATTTCCGGACTCTGACGTTAAGTAAGGTGGCCATGTAATACGCCAATTCATAGGAGTATAAGAATTTTTATATAAAGTCGCCAAGTAATACGCGAGATTTCCGGACTCTGGATTCAAGTAAGGTGGCCAAGTAATACGCGATTTCGTAGAAGTATAAGAATTTTTATAAAGTGGCCAAGTAATACGCGAGATTTCCGGACTCTGGCCTTAAGTCAGGTGGCCAAGTAATGCGCGAGTTCAATGGACGTCAGGTTTGATATAAATACATAGGTGTCCTCATAATACGCGAGTTGAACGAATTCTGTCCTGAAAAGAGTGGCCAAGTAATGCGCGATTTCGTAGGAGTATAAGAATTTTTATAAAGTGGCCAAGTAATAAGCGAGATTTCCGGACTCTGGCTTTAAGTCAGGTGGGCAAGTAATGCGCGAGTTCAATGGACGTCAGGTTTGATATAAATACATAGGTGGCCTCATAATACGCGAGTTGAACGAATTCTGTCCTGAAAAGAGTGGCCAAGTAATGCGCGAATTCTTAGGAGTATATGAATTTTTATATATAGTCGCCAAGTAATACGCGAGATTTCCGTACTCTGGATTCAAGTAAGGTGGACAAGTAATACGCGATTTCGTAGGAGTATAAGAGTTTTTATAAAGTGGCCAAGTAATGCGCGAGATTTCCGTATTCTGACTTTTGGTAAGGTGGCCAAGTAATACGCGAATTCATAGGAGTATAAGAATTTTTATAAAGTGGTCAAGTAATACGCGAGATTTCCGGACTCTGACTTTAAGTAAGGTGTCTAATTAACGCGCGAGTTCAATGGACCTCAGGTTTGATATAAATACTTAGGTGGCCTCGTAATACGCGAGTTGAACGAAGTCTGTCCTGAAAAGAGTGGTCAAGTAATGCGCGAATTCTTAGGAGTATAAGAATTGTTAGAAAGTGGCCAACTAATACGCGAGATTTCCGGACTCTGGATTCAAGTAAGGTGGCCATGTAATACGCGATTTCGTAGGAGTATAAGAATTTTTATAAAGTGGCCAAGTAATACGCAGGATTTCCTGACTCTGACTTTGAGTAAGGTGGCCAAGTAATGCGCGAATTCTTAGTAGTATAAGAATTTTCATAAAGTGGCCAAGTAATGCGCGAGATTTCCGGACTCTGACTTAAAGTAAGGCGGCAAAGTAAAGCGCGAATTCTGAGGAGTATGATAATTTTTATAAAGTGGCCAAGTAATACGCGAGATTTCCGGACTCTGACTTTAAGTAAGGTGGACAAATAATGCGCGAGATCAATGGCCCTCAGGTTTGATATAAATACATAGGTGGCCTCGTAATACGCGAGATAAACGAAGTCTGTCCTGAAAAGAGTGACCAAGTAATGCGCGAATTCTAAGGAGTATAAGAATTTTTATAAAGTGGCCAAGTAATACGCGAGATTTCCGGACTCTGGCTTTAAGTAAGGTGGCCATGTAATGCGCGAATTCTTAGTAGTATAAGAATTTTCATAAAGTGGCCAAGAAATACGCGAGATTTCCGGACTCTGACGTTAAGTAAGGTGGCCATGTAATACGCCAATTCATAGGAGTATAAGAATTTTTATATAAAGTCACCAAGTAATACGCGAGATTTCCGGACTCTGTATTAAAGTAAGGGGGCAAAGTAATCCGCGATTTCGGAGGAGTATAAGAATTTTTATAAAGTGGCCAAGTAATACGCGAGATTTCCGGACTCTGGCCTTAAGTCAGGTGGCCAAGTAATGCGCGAGTTCAATGGACGTCAGGTTTGATATAAATACATAGGTGTCCTCATAATACGCGAGTTGAACGAATTCTGTCCTGAAAAGAGTGGCCAATTAATGCGCGAATTCTTAGGAGTATGTGAATTTTTATAAAGTGGCCAAGTAATACGCGAGATTTCCGGACTCTGGCTTTAAGTAAGGTGGCCAAGTAATGCGCGAATTCTTAGTAGTATAAGAATTTTCATAAAGTGGCCAAAAAATACGCGAGATTTCCGGACTCTGACTTTAAGTAAGGTGGCCATGTAATACGCCAATTCATAGGAGCATAAGAATTTTTATATATAGTCGCCAAGTAATACGCGAGATTTCCGGACTCTGACTTTGAGTAAGTTGGCCAAGTAATGCCCGAATTCTTAGGAGTATAAGAATTTTAATAAAGTGGCCAAGTAATGCGCGAGATATCCGGACTCTGACTTAAAGTAAGGTGGCAAAGGAAAGCGCGAATTCTGAGGAGTATGATAATTTTTATAATGTGGCAAAGAAATACGCGAGATTTCCGGACTCTGACTTAAAGTATGGTGGCCAAGTAATGCGCGGATTCTTAGGAGTATAAGAATTTTTATATAAAGTCGCCAAGTAATACGCGAGATTTCCGGACAGTGACTTTAAGTAATGTGGCCAAGTAATGCGGGTATTGTTAGTAGTATAAGAATTTTTATAAAGTGGCCGAGTAATACGCGAGATTTCCGGACTCTGGATTCAAGTAAGGTGGCCAAGTAATACGCGATTTCGTAGGAGTATAAGAATTTTTATAAAGTGGCCAAGTAATACGCGAGATTTCCGGACTCTGGCTTTAAGTCAGGTGGGCAAGTAATGCGCGAGTTCAATGGACGTCAGGTTTGATATAAATACATAGGTGGCCTCATAATACGCGAGTTAAACGAAGTCTGTCCTGAAAAGAGTGGCCAAGTAATGCGCGAATTCTTAGGAGTATAAGAATTTTTATATATAGTCGCCAAGTAATACGCGAGATTTCAGTACTCTGGATTCAAGTAAGGTGGACAAGTAATACGCGATTTCGTAGGAGTATAAGAATTTTTATAAAGTAGCCAAGTAATATGCGAGATTTCCGTACTCTGACTTTTGGTAAGGTGGCCAAGTAATACTTGAATTCATAGGAGTATAAGAATTTTTATAAAGTGGCCAAGTAATGCGCGAGATTTCCGGACTCTGACTTTAAGTAAGGTGTCTAAGTAACGCGCGAGTTCAATGGACCTCAGGTTTGATGTAAATACTTAGTTGGCCTCGTAATACGCGAGTTGAACGAAGTCTGTCCTGAAAAGAGTGGTCAAGTAATGCGCGAATTCTTAGGAGTATAAGAATTGTTAGAAAGTGGCCAACTAATACGCGAGATTTCCGGACTCTGGATTCAAGTAAGGTGGCCATGTAATACGCGATTTCGTAGGAGTATAAGAATTTTTATAAAGTAGCCAAGTAATACGCGAGATCTCCGTACTCTGACTTTGAGTAAGGTGGCCAAGTAATGCGCGAATTCTTAGTAGTATAAGAATTTTCATAAAGTGGCCGAGTAATGCGCGAGATTTCCGGACTCTGACTTAAAGTAAGGCGGCAAAGTAAAGCGCGAATTCTGAGGAGTATGATAATTTTTATAAAGTGGCCAAGTAATACGCGAGATTTCCGGACTCTGACTTTAAGTAAGGTGGACAAATAATGCGCGAGATCGATGGCCCTCAGGTTTGATATAAATACATACGTGGCCTCGTAATACGCGAGATAAACGAAGTCTGTCCTGAAAAGAGTGGCCAAGTAATGCGCGAATTCTTAGTAGTCTAAGAATTTTTGGAAAGTGGCCGAGTAATACGCTAGATTTCCGGACTCTGACTTAAAGTAATGTGGCCAAGTAATGCGCGAATTCTTAGTAGTATAAGAATTTTCATAAAGTGGCCAAGAAATACGCGAGATTTCCGGACTCTGACGTTAAGTAAGGTGGCCATGTAATACGCCAATTCATAGGAGTATAAGAATTTTTATATAAAGTCGCCAAGTAATACGCGAGATTTCCGGACTCTGGATTCAAGTAAGGTGGCCAAATAATACGCGATTTCGTAGGAGTATAAGAATTTTTATAAAGTGGCCAAGTAATACGCGAGATTTCCGGACTCTGGCCTTAAGTCAGGTGGCCAAGTAATGCGCGAGTTCAATGGACGTCAGGTTTGATATGAATACATAGGTGTCCTCATAATACGCGAGTTGAACGAATTCTGTCCTGAAAAGAGTGGCCAAGTAATCCGCGATTTCTTAGGAGTATAAGAATTTTTATAAAGTGGCCAAGTAATACGCGAGATTTCCGGACTCTGGATTCAAGTAAGGTGGCCATGTAATACGCGATTTCGTAGGAGTATAAGAATTTTTATATATAGTCGCCAAGTAATACGCGAGATTTCCGGACTCTGACTTTGAGTAAGGTGGCCAAGTAATGCGCGAATTCTTAGTAGTATAAGAATTTTCATAAAGTGGCCAAGAAATACGCGAGATTTCCGGACTCTGACTTTAAGTAAGGTGGCCGTGTAATACGCCAATTCATAGGAGTATAAGAATTTTTATATAAAGTCGCCAAGTAATACGCGAGATTTCCGGACTCTGGATTCAAGTAAGGTGGCCAAGTAATACGCGATTTCGTAGGAGCATAAGAATTTTTATATATAGTCGCCAAGTAATACGCGCGAGTTCCGGACTCTGACTTTGAGTAAGGTGGCAATGTAATGCGCGAATTCTTAGTAGTATAAGAATTTTCATAAAGTGGCGAAGAAATACGCGAGATTTCCGAACTCTGACTTAAAGTAAGGTGGCAAAGTAAAGCGCGATTTCTGAAGAGTATGATAATTTTTATAATGTGGCAAAGAAATAGGCGAGATTTCCGGACTCTGACTTTGAGTAAGGTGGCCAAGTAATGAGCGAATTCTTAGTAGTATAAGAATTTTTATAAAGTAGTCAAGTAATACGCGAGCTTTCCGGACTCTGGCTTTAAGTAAGGTGGCCAAGTAATGCGCGAATTCTTAGTAGTATAAGAATTTTCATAAAGTGGCGAAGAAATACGCGAGATTTCCGGACTCTGACTTAAAGTAAGGTGGCAAAGGAAAGCGCGAATTCTGAGGAGTATGATAATTTTTATAATGTGGCAAAGAAATACGCGAGATTTTCGTACTCTGACTTAAAGTATGGTGGCCAAGTAATGCGCGGATTCTTAGGAGTATAAGAATTTTTATATAAAGTCGCCAAGTAATACGCGAGATTTCCGGACACTGACTTTAAGTAATGTGGCCAAGTAATGCGGGGATTCTTAGTAGTCTAAGAATTTTTATAAAGTGGCCGACTAATACGCGAGATTTCCGGACTCTGGATTCAAGTCAGGTGGCCAAGTAATACGCGATTTCGTAGGAGTATAAGAATTTTTATAAAGTGGCCAAGTAATACGCGAGATTTCCGGACTCTGGCTTTAAGTAAGGTGGCCAAGTAATGCGCGAGTTCAATGGACGTCAGGTTTGATATAAATACATAGGTGTCCTCATAATACGCGAGTTGAACGAATTCTGTCCTGAAAAGAGTGGCCAAGTAATTCGCGATGTCTTAGGAGTATAAGAATTTTTATAAAGTGGCCAAGTAATACGCGAGATTTCCGTACTCTGACTTTAAGTAAGGTGATCAAGTAATGCGCGAGTTCAATGGACGTCAGGTTTGATATAAATACATAGGTGCCCTCGTAATACGTGAGTTAAACGAAATCTGTCCTGAAAAGAGTGGCCAAGTAATGCGCGAATTCTTAGGAGTATATGAATTTTTATATATGGTCGCCAAGTAATACGCGAGATTTCCGGACTCTGACTTTGAGTAAGGTGGCCATGTAATACGCCAATTCATAGGAGTATAAGAATTTTTATATATGGTCGCCAAGTAATACGCGAGATTTCCGGACTCTGACTTTAAGTAAGGTGGCCATGTAATACGCCAATTCATAGGAGTATAAGAATTTTTATATACAGTCGCCAAGTAATACGCGAGATTTCCGGACTCTGGATTCAAGTAAGGTGGCCAAGTAATGCGCGAATTCTTAGGAGTATAAGAATTTTTATATAGTAGCCAAGTAATACGCGAGATCTCCGTACTCTGACTTTAAGGAAGGTGATCAAGTAATGCGCGAATTCTTAGTAGTCTAAGAATTTTCATAAAGTGGCCGAGTAATGCGCGAGATTTCCGGACTCTGACTTAAAGTAAGGCGGCAAAGTAAAGCGCGAATTCTGAGGAGTATGATAATTTTTATAAAGTGGCCAAGTAATACGCGAGATTTCCGGACTCTGACTTTAAGTAAGGTGGACAAATAATGCGCGAGATCAATGGCCCTCAGGTTTGATATAAATACATAGGTGGCCTCGTAATACGCGAGATAAACGAAGTCTGTCCTGAAAAGAGTGGCCAAGTAATGCGCGAATTCTTAGGAGTATAAGAATTTTTATATATAGTCGCCAAGTAATACGCGAGATTTCCGGACTCTGACTTTGAGTAAGGTGGCCAAGTAATGCGCGAATTGTTAGTAGTATAAGAATTTTTATAAAGTGGCCAAGTAATACGCGAGATTTCCGGACTCTGGCTTTAAGTAAGGTGGCCAAGTAATGCGCGAATTCTTAGTAGTCTAAGCATTTTCATAAAGTGGCCAAGAAATACGCGAGATTTCCGGACTCTGACTTAATGTAAGGTGGCAAAGTAAAGCGCGATTTCTGAGGAGTATAAGAATTTTTATATAAAGTCGCCAAGTAATACGCGAGATTTCTGGACTCTGGATTCAAGTAAGGTGGCCAAGTAATACGCGATTTCGTAGGAGTATAAGAGTTTTTATAAAGTGGCCAAGTAATGCGCGAGATTTCCGTATTCTGACTTTAAGTAAGGTGAGCAAGTAATGCGCGAGTTCAATGGACGTCAGGTTTGATATAAATAAATATTTTTCCTCATAATAAGCGAGTTAAACGGAGTCAGTGCTGAAAAGAGTGGTGAAGTAATGCGCGAATTCTTAGGAGTATGACAATTTTTATATAAAGTGGCCAAGTAATACGCGAGATTTCAGTACTCTGACTTTAAGTAAGGTGATCAAGTAATGCGCGAGTTCAATGGACGTCAGGTTTGATATAAATACATAGGTGGCCTCATAATAAGCGAGTTAAACGAAGTCAGTGCTGAAAAGAGTGGTGAAGTAATGCGCGAATTCTTAGGAGTATGAGAATTCTTATAAAGGATTCAAGTAAGGTGGCCAAGTAATACGCGATTTCGTAGGAGTATAAGAGTTTTTATAAAGTGGCCAAGTAATGCGCGAGATTTCCGTATTCTGACTTTTGGTAAGGTGGCCAAGTAATATGCGAATTCATAGGAGTATAAGAATTTTTATAAATTGGCCAAGTAATACGCGAGATTTCCGGACTCTGACTTTAAGTAAGGTGTCTAAGTAACGCGCGAGTTCAATGGACCTCAGGTTTGATGTAAATACTTAGTTGGCCTCGTAATGCGCGAGTTGAACGAAGTCTGTCCTGAAAAGAGTGGTCAAGTAATGCGCGAATTCTTAGGAGTATAAGAATTGTTAGAAAGTGGCCAACTAATACGCGAGATTTCCAGACTCTGGATTCAAGTAAGGTGGCCATGTAATACGCGATTTCGTAGGAGTATAAGAATTTTTATAAAGTGGCAAAGTAATACGCAGGATTTCCTGACTCTGACTTTGAGTAAGGTGGCCAAGTAATGCGCGAATTCTTAGTAGTATAAGAATTTTCATAAAGTGGCCAAGTAATGCGCGAGATTTCCGGACTCTGACTTTAAGTAAGGTGGACAAATAATGCGCGATTTCGTAGGAGTATAAGAATTTTTATAAAGTGGCCAAGTAATACGCGAGATTTCCGGACTCTGGCCTTAAGTCAGGTGGCCAAGTAATGCGCGAGTTCAATGGACGTCAGGTTTGATATGAATACATAGGTGTCCTCATAATACGCGAGTTGAACGAATTCTGTCCTGAAAAGAGTGGCCAAGTAATGCGCGATTTCGTAGGAGTATAAGAATTTTTATAAAGTGGCCAAGTAATACGCGAGATTTCCGGGCTCTGACTTTAAGTAAGGTAGCCAAGTAATGCGCGAATTCTTAGTAGTATAAGAATTTTCATAAAGTGGCCAAGAAATACGCGAGATTTCCGGACTCTGACTTTAAGTAAGGTGGCCGTGTAATACGCCAATTCATAGGAGTATAAGAATTGTTATATAAAGTCGCCAAGTAATACGCGAGATTTCCGGACTCTGGATTCAAGTAAGGTGGTCAAGTAATACGCGATTTCGTAGG
Organism: Diplolepis rosae; assembly: GCA_030998225.1. Lineage (NCBI taxonomy): Eukaryota > Metazoa > Arthropoda > Insecta > Hymenoptera > Diplolepididae > Diplolepis > Diplolepis rosae. The sequence continues at coordinate 1,701,454 of JAPYXD010000750.1, read as the reverse complement.
AGTATAAGAATTTTTATATATAGTCACCAAGTAATACGCGAGATTTCCGGACTCTGACTTTGAGTAAGGTGGCCAAGTAATGCGCGAATTCTTAGTAGTATAAGAATTTTCATAAAGTGGCCAAGAAATACGCGAGTTTTCCGGACTCTGACTTTAAGTAAGGTGGCCATGTAATACGCCAATTCATAGGAGTATAAGTATTTTTATATACAGTCGCCAAGTAATACGCGAGATTTCCGGACTCTGGATTCAAGTAAGGTGGCCAAGTAATGCGCGAATTCTTAGGAGCATAAGAATTTTTATAAATAGTAGCCAAGTAATACGCGAGATCTCCGGACTCTGACTTTGAGTAAGGTGGCCAAGTAATGCGCGAATTCTTAGTAGTATAAGAATTTTCATAAAGTGGCCGAGTAATGCGCGAGATTTCCGGACTCTGACTTAAAGTAAGGCGGCCATGTAATAGGCCAATTCATAGGAGTATAAGTATTTTTATATACAGTCGCCAAGTAATACGCGAGATTTCCGGACTCTGGATTCAAGTAAGGTGGCCAAGTAATGAGCGAATTGTTAGTAGTATAAGAATTTTTATAAAGTGGTCAAGTAATACGCGAGATTTCCGGACTCTGGCTTTAAGTAAGGTGGCCAAGTAATGCGCGAATTCTTAGTAGTATAAGAATTTTCATAAAGTGGCCAAGAAATACGCGAGATTTCCGGACTCTGACTTAATGTAAGGTGGCAAAGTAAAGCGCGATTTCTGAGGAGTATAAGAATTTTTATATAAAGTCGCCAAGTAATACGCGAGATTTCTGGACTCTGGATTCAAGTAAGGTGGCCAAGTAATACGCGACCTCGTAGGAGTATAAGAATTTTTATAAAGTAGCCAAGTAATACGCGAGATTTCCGGACTCTGGCTTTAAGTCAGGTGGGCAAGTAATGCGCGAGTTCAATGGACGTCAGGTTTGATATAAATACATAGGTGTCCTCATAATATGCGAGTTAAACGAAGTCAGTGCTGAAAAGAGTGGTGAAGTAATGCGCGAATTGTTAGTAGTATAAGAATTTTTATATATAGTCACCAAGTAATACGCGAGATTTCCGGACTCTGACTTTAAGTAAGGTGATCAAGTAATGCGCGAGTTCAATGGACGTCAGGTTTGATATAAATACATAGGTGGCCTCATAATAAGAGAGTTAAACGAAGTATTTACTGAAAAGAGTGTCCAAGTAATGCGCGAATTCTTAGGAGTATAAGAATTCTTATATATAGTCGCCAAGAAATACGCGAGATTTCCGTACTCTGGATTCAAGTAAGGTGGACAAGTAATACGCGATTTCGTAGGAGTATAAGAATTTTTATAAAGTGGCCAAGTAATGCGCGAGATTTCCGTACTCTGACTTTTTGGTAAGGTGGCCAAGTAATACTTGAATTCATAGGAGTATAAAAATTTTTATAAATTGGACAAGTAATACGCGAGATTTCCGGACTCTGACTTTAAGTATGGTGTCCTAGTAACGCGCGCGGTCATTGGACCTCAGGTTTGATGTAACTACTTAGGTGGCCTCGTAATACGCGAGTTGAACGAAGTCTGTCCTGAAAAGAGTGGTCAAGTAATGCGCGAATTCTTAGGAGTATAAGAATTGTTAGAAAGTGGCCAACTAATACGCGAGATTTCCAGACTCTGGATTCAAGTAAGGTGGCCATGTAATACGCGATTTCGTAGGAGTATAAGAATTGTTATAAAGTGGCCAAGTAATACGCAGGATTTCCTGACTCTGACTTTGAGTAAGGTGGCCCAGTAATGCGCGAATTGTTAGTAGTATAAGAATTTTCATTAAGTGGCCAAGTAATGCGCGAGATTTCCGGACTCTGACTTAAAGTAAGGTGGCCAAATAATACGCGATTTCGTAGGAGTATAAGAATTTTTATAAAGTGGCCAAGTAATACGCGAGATTTCCGGACTCTGGCCTTAAGTCAGGTGGCCAAGTAATGCGCGAGTTCAATGGACGTCAGGTTTGATATGAATACATAGGTGTCCTCATAATACGCGAGTTGAACGAATTCTGTCCTGAAAAGAGTGGCCAAGTAATGCGCGATTTCGTAGGTGTATAAGAATTTTTATAAAGTGGCCAAGTAATACGCGAGATTTCCGGGCTCTGACTTTAAGTAAGGTAGCCAAGTAATGCGCGAATTCTTAGTAGTATAAGAATTTTCATAAAGTGGCCAAGAAATACGCGAGATTTCCGGACTCTGACTTTAAGTAAGGTGGCCGTGTAATACGCCAATTCATAGGAGTATAAGAATTGTTATATAAAGTCGCCAAGTAATACGCGAGATTTCCGGACTCTGGATTCAAGTAAGGTGGCCAAGTAATACGCGATTTCGTAGGAGCATAAGAATTTTTATATATAGTCGCCAAGTAATACGCGAGATTTCCGGACTCTGACTTTGAATAAGGTGGCCAAGTAATGCGCGAATTCTTAGTAGTATAAGAATTTTCATAAAGTGGCCAAGAAATACGCGAGTTTTCCGGACTCTGACTTTAAGTAAGGTGGCCATGTAATACGCCAATTCATAGGAGTATAAGTATTTTTATATACAGTCGCCAAGTAATACGCGAGATTTCCGGACTCTGGATTCAAGTAAGGTGGCCAAGTAATGCGCGAATTCTTAGGAGCATAAGAATTTTTATATATAGTATCCAAGTAATACGCGAGATTTCCGGACTCTGACTTTGAGTAAGGTGGCCAAGTAATGCGCGAATTCTTAGTAGTATAAGAATTTTCATAAAGTGGCCAAGTAATGCGCGAGATTTCCGGACTCTGACTTAAAGTAAGGCGGCCATGTAATACGCCAATTCATAGGAGTATAAGTATTTTTATATACAGTCGCCAAGTAATACGCGAGATTTCCGGACTCTGGATTCAAGTAAGGTGGCCAAGTAATGAGCGAATTGTTAGTAGTATAAGAATTTTTATAAAGTGGTCAAGTAATCCGCGAGATTTCTGGACTCTTTCTTACAGTAAGGTGGCCAAGGAATGCTCGAATTCTTAGTAGTATAAGAATATTTATAAAGTGGCCAAGTAATACGCGAGATTTCCGGACTCTGACTTAATGTAAGGTGGCAAAGTAAAGCGCGATTTCTGAGGAGTATAAGAATTTTTATATAAAGTCGCCAAGTAATACGCGAGATTTCTGGACTCTGGATTCAAGTAAGGTGGCCAAGTAATACCCGCTTTCGTAGGAGTATAATAATTTTTATAAAGTAGCCAAGTAATACGCGAGATTTCCGGACTCTGGCTTTAAGTCAGGTGGGCAAGTAATGCGCGAGTTCAATGGACGTCAGGTTTGATATAAATACATAGGTGTCCTCATAATATGCGAGTTAAACGAAGTATGTCCTGAAAAGAGTGGCGAAGTAATGCGCGAATTCTTAGGAGTATCAGAATTTTTATATATAGTCGCCAAGTAATACGCGAGATTTCCGTACTCTGACTTTAAGTAAGGTGATCAAGTAATGCGCGAGTTCAATGGACGTCAGGTTTGATATAAATACATAGGTGGCCTCATAATACGCGTGTTAAACGAAGTATGTCCTGAAAAGAGTGGACAAGTAATGCGCGAATTCTTAGGAGTATGAGAATTCTTATATATAGTCGCCAAGAAATACGCGAGATTTCCGTACTCTGGATTCAAGTAAGGTGGACAAGTAATACGCGATTTCGTAGGAGTATAAGAGTTTTTATAAAGTGGCCAAGTAATGCGCGAGATTTCCGTATTCTGACTTTTGGTAAGGTGGCCAAGTAATATGCGAATTCATAGGAGTATAAGAATTTTTATAAATTGGCCAAGTAATACGCGAGATTTCCGGACTCTGACTTTAAGTAAGGTGTCTAAGTAACGCGCGAGTTCAATGGACCTCAGGTTTGATGTAAATACTTAGTTGGCCTCGTAATACGCGAGTTGAACGAAGTCTGTCCTGAAAAGAGTGGTCAAGTAATGCGCGAATTCTTAGGAGTATAAGAATTGTTAGAAAGTGGCCAACTAATACGCGAGATTTCCGGACTCTGGATTCAAGTAAGGTGGCCATGTAATACGCGATTTCGTAGGAGTATAAGAATTTTTATAAAGTGGCCAAGTAATACGCAGGATTTCCTGACTCTGACTTTGAGTAAGGTGGCCCAGTAATGCGCGAATTGTTAGTAGTATAAGAATTTTTATAAAGTGGCCAAGTAATGCGCGAGATTTCCGGACTCTGACTTAAAGTAAGGCGGCAAAGTAAAGCGCGAATTCTGAGGAGTATGATAATTTTTATAAAGTGGCCAAGTAATACGCGAGATTTCCGGACTCTGTCTTTAAGTAAGGTGGACAAATAATGCGCGAGATCAATGGCCCTCAGGTTTGATATAAATACATAGGTGGCCTCGTAATACGCGAGATAAACGAAGTCTGTCCTGAAAAGAGTGGCCAAGTAATGCGCGAATTCTTAGGAGTATAAAAATTGTTATATATAGTCGCCAAGTAATACGCGAGATTTCGGGACTCTGACTTTGAGTAAGGTGGCCAAGTAATTCGCGAATTGTTATTAGTCTAAGAATTTTTATAAAGTGGTCAAGTAATACGCTAGATTTCCGGACTCTGGCTTTACGTAAGGTGGCCAAGTAATGCGCCAATTCATAGGAGTATAAGAATTTTTATATATAGTCACCAAGTAATACGCGAGATTTCCGGACTCTGGATTCAAGTAAGGTGGCCAAGTAATACGCGATTTCGTAGGAGCATAAGAATTTTTATATATGGTCGCCAAGTAATACGCGAGATTTCCGTACTCTGACTTTGAGTAAGGTGGCCAAGTAATGCGCGAATTCTTAGTAGTATAAGAATTTTTATAAAGTGGCCAAGAAATACGCGAGATTTCCGGACTCTGACTTTAAGTAAGGTGGCCATGTAATACGCCAATTCATAGGAGTATAAGAATTTTTATATAAAGTCGCCAAGTAATACGCGAGATTTCCGGACTCTGGCTTTAAGTAAGGTGGCCAAGTAATGCGCGAATTCTTAGTAGTATAAGAATTTTCATAAAGTGGCCAAGTAATGCGCGAGATTTCCGGACTCTGACTTTAAGTAAGGTGGCCATGTAATACGCCAATTCATAGGAGTATAAGAATTTTTATATAAAGTCGCCAAGTAATACGCGAGATTTCCGGACTCCGGATTCAAGTAAGGTGGCCAAGTAATACGCGATTGCGTAGGAGTATAAGAATTTTTATAAAGTGGCCAAGTAATACGCGAGATTTCCGGACTCTGACTTTGAGTAAGGTGGCCCAGTAATGCGCGAATTGTTAGTAGTATAAGAATTTTTATAAAGTGGCCAAGAAATACGCGAGATTTCCGGACTCTGACTTTAAGTAAGGTGGCCATGTAATACGCCAATTCATAGGAGTATAAGAATTTTTATATAAAGTCGCCAAGTAATACGCGAGATTTCCGGACTCTGGATTCAAGTAAGGTTGCCATGTAATACGCGATTTCGTAGGAGCATAAGAATTTTTATATATAGTCGCCAAGTAATACGCGAGATTTCCGGACTCTGACTTTGAGTAAGGTGGTCAATTAATGCGCGAATTCTTAGTAGTATAAGAATTTTCATAAAGTGGCCAAGTAATGCGCGAGATTTCCGGACTCTGACTTAAAGTAAGGCGGCAAAGTAAAGCGCGAATTCTGAGGAGTATGATAATTTTTATAAAGTGGCCAAGTAATACGCGAGATTTCCGGACTCTGACTCAATGTAAGGTGGCCAAGTAATGCGCGATTTCATAGTAGTATAAGAATTTTTATAAAGTGGCCAAGTAATACGCGAGATTTCCGGACTCTGACTTTAAGTAAGGTGGCCAAGTAATGCGCGAATTCTTAGTAGTCTAAGAATTTTTATAAAGTGGCCAAGTAATACGCGAGATTTCCGGACTCTGACTTTAAGTAAGGTGGCCAAGTAATACGCGAATTCATAGGAGTATAAGAATTTTTATATAAAGTCGCCAAGTAATACGCGAGATTTCCGGACTCTGGATTCAAGTAAGGTTGCCAAGTAATACGCGATTTCGTAGGAGCATAAGAATTTTTATATAAAGTGGCCAAGTAATACGCGAGATTTCCGGACTCTGAAACAAAGTAAGGTGGCAATTTAATGCGCGAATTCTTAGTAGTATAAGAATTTTCATAAAGTGGCCAAGTAATGCGCGAGATTTCCGGACTCTGACTTAAAGTAAGGTGGCAAAGGAAAGCGCGAATTCTGAGGAGTATGATAATTTTTATAATGTGGCAAAGAAATACGCGAGATTTTCGTACTCTGACTTAAAGTATGGTGGCCAAGTAATGCGCGGATTCTTAGGAGTATAAGAATTTTTATATAAAGTCGCCAAGTAATACGCGAGATTTCCGGACAGTGACTTTAAGTAATGTGGCCAAGTAATGCGGGGATTCTTAGTAGTCTAAGAATTTTTATAAAGTGGCCAACTAATCCGCGAGACTTCAGGACTCTGTATTTTAGTAAGGTGGCCAAGTAATACGCGATTTCGTAGGAGTATAGGAATTTTTATAAAGTGGCCAAGTAATACGCGAGATTTCCGGACTCTGGCTTTAAGTCAGGTGGGCAAGTAATGCGCGAGTTCAATGGACGTCAGGTTTGATATAAATACATAGGTGTCCTCATAATACGCGAGATGAACGAATTCTGTACTGAAAAGTGTGGCCAAGTAATGCGCGAATTATTAGGAGTATAAGAATTTTTATATATAGTCGCCAAGTAATACGCGAGATTTCCGTACTCTGGATTCAAGTAAGGTGGACAAGTAATACGCGATTTCGTAGGAGTATAAGAATTTTTATAAAGTGGCCAAGTAATGCGCGAGATTTCCGTACTCTGACTTTTGGTAAGGTGGCCAAGTAATACTTGAATTCATAGGAGTATAAGAATTTTTATAAAGTGGCCAATTAATACGCGAGATTTCCGGACTCTGACTCAAAGTAAGGTGGCCAAGTAACGCGCGAATTCAGTGGACCTCAGGTTTGATGTAAATACTTAGTTGGCCTCGTAATACGCGAGTTGAACGACGTCTGTCCTGAAAAGAGTGGTCAAGTAATGCTCGAATTCTTAGGAGTATAAGAATTGTTAGAAAGTGGCCAAATAATACGCGAGATTTCCGGACTCTGGATTCAAGTAAGGTTGCCAAGTAATACGCGATTTCGTAGGAGTATAAGAATTTTTATAAAGTGGCCAAGTAATACGCGAGATTTCCGTACTCTGACTTTAAGTCAGGTGGCCAAGTAATGCGCGAGTTCAATGGACGTCAGGTTTGATATAAATACATAGGTGTCCTCATAATACGCGAGTTGAACGAATTCTGTCCTGAAAAGAGTGGCCAAGTAATGCGCGATTTCGTAGGAGTATAGGAATTTTTATAAAGTGGCCAAGTAATACGCGAGATTTCCGGACTATGGCTTTAAGTAAGGTAGCCAAATAATGCGCGAATTCTTAGTAGTTTAAGAATTTTCATAAAGTGGCCAAGAAATACGCGAGATTTCCGGACTCTGACTTTAAGTAAGGTGGCCGTGTAATACGCCAATTCATAGGAGTATAAGAATTTTTATATAAAGTCGCCAATTAATAAGCGAGATTTCCGTACTCTGACTTTAAGTAAGGTGATCAATTTATGCGCGATTTCTTAGGAGCATAAGAATTTTTATATATAGTCGCCAAGTAATACGCGAGATTTCCGGACTCTGACTTTGAGTAAGGTGGCCAAGTAATGCGCGAATTCTTAGTAGTATAAGAATTTTCATAAAGTGGCCAAGTAATATGCGAGATTTCCGGACTCTGACTTAAAGTAAGGCGGCAAAGTAAAGCGCGAATTCTGAGGAGTATGATAATTTTTATAATGTGGCAAAGAAATATGCGAGATTTCCGGACTCTGACTTAAAGTAAGGTGGCCAAGTAATGCGCGGATTCTTAGGAGTATAAGAATTTTTATATAAAGTCGCCAAGTAATACGCGAGAATTCCGGACACTGACTTTAAGTAATGTGGCCAAGTAATGCGGGAATTCTTAGTAGTCTAAGCATTTTTATAAAGTGGCCAACTAATACGCGAGATTTCCGGACTCTGGATTCAAGTAAGGTGGCCAAGTAATACGCGATTTCGTAGGAGTATAAGAATTATTATAAAGTGGCCAAGTAATACGCGAGATTTCCGTAGTCTGGCTTTAAGTCAGGTGGCCAAGTAATGCGCGAGTTCAATGGACGTCAGGTTTGATATAAATACATAGGTGTCCTCAAAATACGCGAGTTGAACGAATTCTGTCCTGAAAAGAGTGGCCAAGTAATACGCGATTTCGTAGGAGTATAAGAATTATTATAAAGTGGCCAAGTAATACGCGAGATTTCCGTAGTCTGACTTTAATTAAGGTGATCAAGTAATGCGCGAGTTCAATGGACGTCAGGTTTGATATAAATACATAGGTGGCCTCATAATACGCGAGTTAAACGAAGTCTGTCCTGAAAAGAGTGGCCAAGTAATGCGCGAATTCTTAGGAGTATATGAATTTTTATATATGGTCGCCAAGTAATACGCGAGATTTCCGGACTCTGACTTTGAGTAAGGTGGCCAAGTAATGCGCGAATTGTTAGTAGTATAAGAATTTTCATAAAGTGGCCAAGTAATGCGCGAGATTTCCGGACTCTGACTTAAAGTAAGGCGGCAAAGTAAAGCGCGAATTCTGAGGAGTATAACAATTTTTATATAGTGGCCAAGTAATACGCGAGATTTCCGGACTCTGACTTTAAGTAAGGTGGCCAAATAATGGGCGAGATCAATGGCCCTCAGGTTTGATATAAATACATAGGTGGCCTCGTAATACGCGAGATAAACGAAGTCTGTCCTGAAAAGAGTGGCCAAGTAATGCGCGAATTCTTAGGAGTATATGAATTTTTATATATGGTCGCCAAGTAATACGCGAGATTTCCGGACTCTGACTTTGAGTAAGGTGGCCAAGTAATGCGCGAATTGTTAGTAGTATAAGAATTTTTATATATAGTCACCAAGTAATACGCGAGATTTCCGGACTCTGACTCAAAGTAAGGTGGCCAAGTAATGCGCGAATTCTTAGTAGTATGAGAATTTTAATAAAGTGGCCAACTAATACGCGAGATTTCCGGACTCTGGATTCAAGTAAGGTGGCCAAGTAATACGCGATTTCGTAGGAGTATAAGAATTTTTATAAAGTGGCCAAGTAATACGCAGGATTTCCTGACTCTGACTTTGAGTAAGGTGGCCAAGTAATGCGCGAATTCTTAGTAGTATAAGAATTTTCATAAAGTGGCCAAGTAATGCGCGAGATTTCCGGACTCTGACTTAAAGTAAGGCGGCAAAGTAAAGCGCGAATTCTGAGGAGTATGATAATATTTATAAAGTGGCCAAGTAATACGCGAGATTTCCGGACTCTGACTTTAAGTAAGGTGGACAAATAATGCGCCAGATCAATGGCCCTCAGGTTTGATATAAATACATAGGTGGCCTCGTAATACGCGAGATAAACGAAGTCTGTCCTGAAAAGAGTGACCAAGTAATGCGCGAATTCTTAGGAGTATAAGAATTTTTATAAAGTGGCCAAGTAATACGCGAGATTTCCGGACTCTGGCTTTAAGTAAGGCGGCCAAGTAATGCGCGAATTGTTAGTAGTATAAGAATTTTTATAAAGTGGCCAAGTAATACGCGAGATTTCCGGACTCTGGCTTTAAGTAAGGTGGCCAAGTAATGCGCGAGTTCAATGGACGTCAGGTTTGATATAAATACTTAGGTGGCCTCATAATACGCGAGTTAAACGAACTCTGTCCTGAAAATAGTGGCCAAGTAATGCGCGATTTCGTAGGAGTATAAGAATTTTTATAAAGTGGCCAAGTAATACGCGAGATTTCCGGACTCTGACTTTGAGTAAGGTGGCCAAGTAATGCGCGACTTGTTAGTAGTATAAGAATTTTTATAAAGTGGCCAACTAATAAGCTAGATTAACGGACTCTGGGTTTAAGTAAGGTGGGCACGTAATGCGCGAATTCTTAGTAGTATAAGAATTTTCATAAAGTGGCCAAGAAATACGCGAGATTTCCGGACTCTGACGTTAAGTAAGGTGGCCATGTAATACGCCAATTCATAGGAGTATAAGAATTTTTATATAAAGTCGCCAAGTAATACGCGAGATTTCCGGACTCTGGATTCAAGTAAGGTGGCCAAGTAATACGCGATTTCGTAGGAGTATAAGAATTTTTATAAAGTGGCCAAGTAATTCGCGAGATTTCCGGACTCTGTCTTTAAGTAAGGTGGCCAAGTAACGCGCGAGTTCAATAGACCTCAGGTTTGATATACATACATAGGTGCCCTCGTAATAAGCGAGTTAAACGAATTCAGTGCTGAAAAGAGTGGTGAAGGAATGCGCGAATTCTTAGTAGTATAGGAATTTTTATAAAGTGGCCAAGTAATACGCGAGATTTCCGGACTATGGCTTTAAGTAAGGTAGCCAAGTAATGCGCGAATTCTTAGTAGTATAAGAATTTTCATAAAGTGGCCAAGAAATACGCGAGATTTCCGGACTCTGACTTTAAGTAAGGTGGCCGTGTAATACGCCAATTCATAGGAGTATAAGAATTTTTATATAAAGTCGCCAAGTAATACGCGAGAATTCCGGACACTGACTTTAAGTAATGTGGCAAGGTAATGCGGGAATTCTTAGTAGTCTAAGCATTTTTATAAAGTGGCCAACTAATACGCGAGATTTCCGGACTCTGGATTCAAGTAAGGTGGCCAAGTAATACGCGATTTCGTAGGAGTATAAGAATTATTATAAAGTGGCCAAGTAATACGCGAGATTTCCGGACTCTGACTTTGAGTAAGGTGGCCAAGTAATGCGCGAGTTCAATGGACGTCAGGTTTGATATAAATACATAGGTGTCCTCAAAATACGCGAGTTGAACGAATTCTGTCCTGAAAAGAGTGGCCAAGTAATACGCGATTTCGTAGGAGTATAAGAATTATTATAAAGTGGCCAAGTAATACGCGAGATTTCCGTAGTCTGACTTTAATTAAGGTGATCAAGTAATGCGCGAGTTCAATGGACGTCAGGTTTGATATAAATACATAGGTGGCCTCATAATACGCGAGTTAAACGAAGTCTGTCCTGAAAAGAGTGGCCAAGTAATGCGCGAATTCTTAGGAGTATATGAATTTTTATATATGGTCGCCAAGTAATACGCGAGATTTCCGGACTCTGACTTTGAGTAAGGTGGTCAATTAATGCGCGAATTCTTAGTAGTATAAGAATTTTTATAAAGTGGCCAATTAATGCGCGAGATTTCCGTACTCTGACTTAAAGTAATGTGGCCAAGTAATGCGCGGATTCTTAGGAGTATAAGAATTTTTATATAAAGTCGCCAAGTAATACGCGAGATTTCCGGACACTGACTTAAAGTAATGTGGCCAAGTAATGCGGGGATTCTTAGTAGTCTAAGAATTTTTATAAAGTGGCCAACTAATACGCGAGATTTCTGGACTCTGGATTCAAGTAAGGTGGCCAAGTAATACGCGATTTCGTAGGAGTATAGGAATTTTTATAAAGTGGCCAAGTAATACGCGAGATTTCCGGACTCTGGCTTTAAGTAAGGTGGCCAAGTAATGCGCGAATTCTTAGTAGTATAAGAATTTTCATAAAGTGGCCAAGAAATACGCGAGATTTCCGGACTCTGACTCAAAGTAAGGTGGCCAAGTAAAGCGCGAATTCTGAGGAGTATGATAATTTTTATAATGTGGCAAAGAAATACGCGAGATTTCCGGACTCTGACTTAAAGTAAGGTGACCAAGTAATGCGCGGATTCTTAGGAGTATAAGAATTTTTATAAAGTGGCCAATTAATACGCGAGATTTCCGGACTCTGACTCAAAGTAAGGTGGCCAAGTAACGCGCGAATTCTTAGTAGTATAAGAATTTTCATAAAGTGGCCAAGAAATACGCGAGATTTCCGGACTCTGACTTAAAGTAAGGTGGCAAAGTAAAGCGCGATTTCTGAGGAGTATGATAATTTTTATAATGTGGCAAAGAAATACGCGAGATTTCCGGACTCTGACTTAAAGTAAGGTGGCCAAGTAATGCGCGAATTCTTAGGAGTATAAGAATTTTCATAAAGTGGCCAAGAAATACGCGAGATTTCCGGACTCTGACTTAATGTAAGGTGGCAAAGTAAAGCGCGATTTCTGAGGAGTATGATAATTTTTATAATGTGGCAAAGAAATACGCGAGATTTCCGGACTCTGACTTAAAGTATGGTGGCCAAGTAATGCGCGGATTCTTAGGAGTATAAGAATTTTTATATAAAGTCGCCAAGTAATACGCGAGATATCCGGACACTGACTTTTAGTAATGTGGCCAAGTAATGCGGGGATTCTTAGTAGTCTAAGAATTTTTATAAAGTGGCCAACTAATACGCGAAATTTCTGGACTCTGGATTCAAGTAAGGTGGCCAAGTAATACGCAATTTCGTAGGAGTATAAGAATTTTTATAAAGTGGCCAAGTAATACGCGAGATTTCCGGACTCTGGCTTTAAGTCAGGTGGCCAAGTAATGCGCGAGTTCAATGGACGTCAGGTTTGATATAAATACATAGGTGTCCTCATAATACGCGAGTTGAAAGAAGTCTGTCCTGAAAAGAGTGGCCAAGTAATACGCGATTTCGTAGGAGTATAAGAATTATTATAAAGTGGCCAAGTAATACGCGAGATTTCCGTAGTCTGACTTTAATTAAGGTGATCAAGTAATGCGCGAGTTCAATGGACGTCAGGTTTGATATAAATACATAGGTGGCCTCATAATACGCGAGTTAAACGAAGTCTGTCCTGAAAAGAGTGGCCAAGTAATGCGCGAATTCTTAGGAGTATATGAATTTTTATATATGGTCGCCAAGTAATACGCGAGATTTCCGGACTCTGGATTCAAGTAAGGTGGCCAAGTAATGCGCGAATTCTTAGTAGTATAAGAATTTCCATAAAGTGGCCAAGAAATACGCGAGATTTCCGGACTCTGACTTTAAGTAAGGTGGCCATGTAATACGCCAATTCATATGAGTATAAGAATTTTTATATAAAGTGGCCAAGTAATACGCGAGATTTCCGTACTCTGACTTTAAGTAAGGTGATCAAGTAATGCGCGAATTCTTAGGAGCATAAGAATTTTTATATATAGTCGCCAAGTAATACGCGAGATTTCCGGACTCTGACTTTGAGTAAGGTGGCCAAGTAATGCGCGAATTGTTAGTAGTATAAGAATTTTCATAAAGTGGCCAAGTAATACGCGAGATTTCCGGACTCTGACGTTAAGTATGGTGGCCAAGTAATGCCCGAATTCTGAGGAGTATGAAAATTTTTATAAAGTGGTCAAGTAATACGCGAGATTTCCGGACTCTGACTTTGAGTAAGGTGGTCAATTAATGCGCGAGATCAATGGCCCTCAGGTTTGATATAAATACATACGTGGCCTCGTAATACGCGAGATAAACGAAGTCTGTCCTGATAAGAGTGGCGAATTAATGCGCGAATTCTTAGTAGTATAAGATTTTTTATATATAGTCGCCAAGTAATACGCGAGATTTCCGGACTCTGACTTTGAGTAAGGTGGCCAAGTAATGCGCGAATTGTTAGTAGTATAAGAATTTTCATAAAGTGGCCAAGAAATACGCTAGATTTCCGGACTCTGACTTAAAGTAAGGTGGCAAAGTAAAGCGCGATTTCTGAGGAGTATAAGAATTTTTATATAAAGTCGCCAAGTAATACGCGAGATTTCCGGACTCTGGATTCAAGTAAGGTGGCCAAGTAATACGCGATTTCGTAGGAGCATAAGAATTTTTATATATAGTCGCCAAGTAATACGCGAGATTTCCGGACTCTGACTTTGAGTAAGGTGGCCAAATAATGCGCGAATTCATAGGAGTATAAGAATTGTTAGAAATTGGCCAACTAATACGCGAGATTTCCGAACTCTGACTTAAAGTAAGGTGGCAAAGGAAAGCGCGAATTCTGAGGAGTATGATAATTTTTATAATGTGGCAAAGAAATACGCGAGATTTTCGTACTCTGACTTAAAGTATGGTGGCCAAGTAATGCGCGGATTCTTAGGAGTATAAGAATATTTATATAAAGTCGCCAAGTAATACGCAAGAATTCCGGACACTGACTTTAAGTAATGTGGCAAGGTAATGCGGGGATTCTTAGTAGTCTAAGAATTTTTATAAAGTGGCCAACTAATACGCGAGATTTCCGTACTCTGGATTCAAGTAAGGTGGACAAGTAATACGCGATTTCGTAGGAGTATAAGAATTTTTATAAAGTGGCCAAGTAATGCGCGAGATTTCCGGACTCTGACTTTAAGTAAGGTGTCTAAGTAACGCGCGAGTTCAATGGACCTCAGGTTTGATGTAAATACTTAGTTGGCCTCGTAATGCGCGAGTTGAACGAAGTCTGTCCTGAAAAGAGTGGTCAAGTAATGCGCGAATTCTTAGGAGTATAAGAATTTTCATAAAGTGGCCGAGTAATGCGCGAGATTTCCGGACTCTGACTTAAAGTAAGGCGGCAAAGTAAAGCGCGAATTCTGAGGAGTATGATAATTTTTATAAAGTGGCCAAGTAATACGCGAGATTTCCAGACTCTCACTTTAAGTAAGGTGGACAAATAATGCGCGAGATCAATGGCCCTCAGGTTTGATATAAATACATACGTGGCCTCGTAATACGCGAGATAAACGAAGTCTGTCCTGAAAAGAGTGGCCAAGTAATCCGCGAATTATTAGGAGTATAAGAATTTTTATATATAGTCGCCAAGTAATACCCGAGATTTCCGGACTCTGACTTTGAGTAAGGTGGCCAAGTAAAGGGCGAATTCTGAGGAGTATGATAATTTTTATAATGTGGTCAAGTAATACGCGAGATTTCCGGACTCTGGCTTTAAGTAAGGTGGCCAGGTAATGCGCAAATTCTTAGGAGTATGAGAATTTTAATAAAGTGGCCAAGAAATACGCGAGATTTCCGGACTCTGACTTAATGTAAGGTGGCAAAGTAAAGCGCGATTTCTGAGGAGTATGATAATTTTTATAATGTGGCAAAGAAATACGCGAGATTTCCGGACTCTGACTTAAAGTAAGGTGGCCAAGTAATGCGCGGATTCTTAGGAGTATAAGAATTTTTATATAAAGTCGCCAAGTAATACGCGAGATTTCCGGACACTGACTTTATGTAATGAGGCCAAGTAAATCGACTATTCTAAGTAGTATAAGAATTTTTATAAATTGGCCAACTAATACGCGAAATTTCTGGACTCTGGATTCAAGTAAGGTGGCCAAGTAATACGTAATTTCGTAGGAGTATAAGAATTTTTATAAAGTGGCCAAGTAATACGCGAGATTTCCGGACTCTGGCTTTAAGTAAGGTGGCCAAGTAATGCGCGAGTTCAATGGACGTCATGTTTGATATAAATACATAGGTGTCCTCATAATACGCGAGTTGAACGAATTCTGTCCTGAAAAGAGTGGCCATGTAATACGCGATTTCGTATGAGTATAAGAATTTTTATAAAGTGGCCAAGTAATACGCGAGATTTCCGTACTCTGACTTTAATTAAGGTGATCAAGTAATGCGCGAGTTCAATGGACGTCAGGTTTGATATAAATACATAGGTGGCCTCATAATACGCGAGTTAAACGAAGTCTGTCCTGAAAAGAGTGGCCAAGTAATGCGCGAATTCTTAGGAGTATATGAATTTTTATATATGGTCGCCAAGTAATACGCGAGATTTCCGGACTCTGACTTTGAGTAAGGTGGCCAAGTAATGCGCGAATTCTTAGTAGTATAACAATATTCAAAAAGTGGCAAAGAAATACGCGAGAATTACGGACTATGTCATTAATTAAGGTTGCCAAGTAATACGCGATTTCGTAGGAGTATAAGAATTTTTATAAAGTGGCCAAGTAATACGCGAGATTTCCGTACTCTGACTTTAAGTAAGGTGATCAAGTAATGCGCGAATTCTTAGGAGCATAAGAATTTTTATATATAGTCGCCAAGTAATACGCGAGATTTCCGGACTCTGACTTTGAGTAAGGTGGCCAAGTAATGCGCGAATTCTTAGTAGTATAAGAATTTTCATAAAGTGGCCAAGTAATGCGCGAGATTTCCGGACTCTGACTTAAAGTAAGGCGGCAAAGTAAAGCGCGAATTCTGAGGAGTATGATAATTTTTATAAAGTGGCCAAGTAATACGCGAGATTTCCGGACTCTGGATTCAAGTAAGGCGGCCAAATAATGCGCGAATTCTTAGGAGCATAAGAATTTTTATATATAGTCTCCAAGTAATACGCGAGATTTCCGGACTCTGACTTTGAGTAAGGTGGCCAAGTAATGCGCGAATTCTTAGTAGTATAAGAATTTTCATAAAGTGGCCAAGTAATGCGCGAGATTTCCGGACTCTGACTTAAAGTAAGGCGGCAAAGTAAAGCGCGAATTCTGAGGAGTATGATAATTTTTATAAAGTGGCCAAGAAATACGCGAGATTTCCGGACTCTGACTTTAAGTAAGGTGGACAAATAATGCGCGAGATCAATGGCCCTCAGGTTTGATATAAATACATAGGTGGCCTCGTAATACGCGAGATAAACGAAGTCTGTCCTGAAAAGAGTGGCCAAGTAATGCGCGAATTCTTAGGAGTATAAGAATTTTTATATATAGTCACCAAGTAATACGCGAGATTTCCGGACTCTGACTCAGAGTAAGGTGGCCAAGTAAAGGGCGAATTCTGAGGAGTATGATAATTTTTATAATGTGGTCAAGTAATACGCGAGATTTCCGGACTCTGACTTTGAGTAAGGTGGCCAAGTAATGAGCAAATTGTTAGTAGTATAAGAATTTTTATAAAGTGGTCAAGTAATTAGCTAGATTTCCGGACTCTGGCTTTAAGTAAGGTGGCCAAGTAATGCGCGAATTCTTAGTAGTATAAGAATTTTCATAAAGTGGCCAAGAAATACGCGAGATTTCCGGACTCTGACGTTAAGTAAGGTGGCCATGTAATACGCCAATTCATAGGAGTATAAGAATTTTTATATAAAGTCGCCAAGTAATACGCGAGATTTCCGGACTCTGGATTCAAGTAAGGTGGCCAAGTAATACGCGATTTCGTAGGAGTATAAGAATTTTTATAAAGTGGCCAAGTAATACGCGAGAATTCCGGACTCTGGCCTTAAGTCAGGTGGCCAAGTAATGCGCGAGTTCAATGGACGTCAGGTTTGATATAAATACATAGGTGTCCTCATAATACGCGAGTTGAACGAATTCTGTCCTGAAAAGAGTGGCCAAGGAATGCGCGATTTCGTAGGAGTATAGGAATTTTTATAAAGTGGCCAAGTAATACGCGAGATTTCCGGACTATGGCTTTAAGTAAGGTAGCCAAGTAATGCGCGAATTCTTAGTAGTATAAGAATTTTCATAAAGTGGCCAAGAAATACGCGAGATTTCCGGACTCTGACTTTAAGTAAGGTGGCCGTGTAATACGCCAATTCATAGGAGTATAAGAATTTTTATATAAAGTCGCCAAGTAATACGCGAGAATTCCGGACACTGACTTTAAGTAATGTGGCAAGGTAATGCGGGGATTCTTAGGAGTCTAAGAATTTTTATAAAGTGGCCAACTAATACGCGAGATTTCTGGACTCTGGATTCAAGTAAGGTGGCCAAGTAATACGCGATTTCGTAGGAGTATAAGAATTTTTATAAAGTAGCCAAGTAATACGCGAGATTTCCGGACTCTGGCTTTAAGTCAGGTGGGCAAGTAATGCGCGAGTTCAATGGACGTCAGGTTTGATATAAATACATAGGTGGCCTCATAATATGCGAGTTAAACGAAGTCTGTCCTGAAAAGAGTGGCCAAGTAATGCGCGATTTCTTAGGAGCATAAGAATTTTTATATATAGTCGCCAAGAAATACGCGAGATTTCCGTACTCTGGATTCAAGTAAGGTGGACAAGTAATACGCGATTTCGTAGGAGTATAAGAATTTTTATAAAGTGGCCAAGTAATGCGCGAGATTTCCGTACTCTGACTTTTGGTAAGGTGGCCAAGTAATACTTGAATTCATAGGAGTATAAAAATTTTTATAAAGTGGACAAGTAATACGCGAGATTTCCGGACTCTGAATTTAAGTAAGGTGTCTAAGTAACGCGCGAGTTCAATGGACCTCAGGTTTGATATAAATACATAGGTGCACTCGTAATACGCGAGTTAAACGAAGTCTGTCGTGAAAAGAGTGGTCAAGTAATACGCGAATTCTTAGTAGTATAAGAATTTTCATTAAGTGGCCAAGTAATGCGCGAGATTTCCGGACTCTGACTTAAAGTAAGGCGGCAAAGTAAAGCGCGAATTCTGAGGAGTATGATAATTTTTATAAAGTGGCCAAGTAATACGCGAGATTTCCGGACTCTGACATTAAGTAAGGTGGACAAATAATGCGCGAGATCGATGGCCCTCAGGTTTGATATAAATACATACGTGGCCTCGTAATACGCGAGATAAACGAAGTCTGTCCTGAAAAGAGTGGCCAAGTAATCCGCGAATTCTTAGTAGTATAAGAATTTTTATATATAGTCGCCAAGTAATACGCTATATTTCCGTACTCTTACTTTGAGTAAGGTGGACAATTAACTCGCGAATTCTTAGTAGTATAAGAATTTTTATAAAGTGGCCAAGTAATACGCGAGATTTCCGGACTCTGACTCAAAGTAAGGTGGCCAAGTAATGCGCGAATTCTTAGTAGTATAAGAATTTTCATAAAGTGGCCAAGAAATACGCGAGATTTCCGGACTCTGACTTAAAGTAAGGTGGCAAAGTAAAGCGCAAATTCTGAGGAGTATGATAATTTTTATAATGTGGCAAAGAAATACGCGAGATTTTCGTACTCTGACTTAAAGTATGGTGGCCAAGTAATGCGCGGATTCTTAGGAGTATAAGAATTTTTATATAAAGTCGCCAAGTAATACGCGAGATTTCCGGACACTGACTTTAAGTAATGTGGCCAAGTAATGCGGGGATTCTTAGTAGTCTAAGAATTTTTATAAAGTGGACAACTAATACGCGAAATTTCTGGACTCTGGATTCAAGTAAGGTGGCCAAGTAATACGTAATTTCGTAGGAGTATAAGAATTTTTATAAAGTGGCCAAGTAATACGCGAGATTTCCGGACTCTGGCTTTAAGTCAGGTGGCCAAGTAATGCGCGAGTTCAATGGACGTCAGGTTTGATATAAATACATAGGTGTCCTCATAATACGCGAGTTGAACGAATTCTGTCCTGAAAAGAGTGGCCAAGTAATGTGCGAATTCGTAGGAGTATAAGAATTTTTATAATGTGGCCAAGTAATACGCGAGATTTCCGTACTCTGACTTTAAGTAAGGTGATCAAGTAATGCGCGAGTTCAATGGACGTCAGGTTTGATATAAATACATAGGTGGCCTCATAATACGCGAGTTAAACGAAGTCTGTCCTGAAAAGAGTGGCCAAGTAATGCGCGAATTCTTAGGAGTATATGAATTTTTATATATGGTCGCCAAGTAATACGCGAGATTTCCGGACTCTGACTTTGAGTAAGGTGGCCAAGTAATGCGCGAATTGTTAGTAGTATAAGAATTTTCATAAAGTGGCCAAGAAATACGCGAGATTTCCGGACTCTGACTTTAAGTAAGGTGGCCATGTAATACGCCAATTCATAGGAGTATAAGAATTTTTATATAAAGTCGCCAAGTAATACGCGAGATTTCCGGACTCTGGATTCAAGTAAGGTGGCCAAGTAATGCGCGAATTCTTAGGAGCATAAGAATTTTTTATATATAGTCGCCAAGTAATACGCGAGATTTCCGGACTCTGACTTTGAGTAAGGTGGCCAAGTAATGCGCGAATTCTTAGTAGTATAAGAATTTTCATAAAGTGGCCAAGTAATGCGCGAGATTTCCGGACTCTGACTTAAAGTAAGGCGGCAAAGTAAAGCGCGAATTCTGAGGAGTATGATAATTTTTATAAAGTGGCCAAGTAATACGCGAGATTTCCGGACTCTGGATTCAAGTAAGGCGGCCAAATAATGCGCGAATTCTTAGGAGCATAAGAATTTTTATATATAGTCCCCAAGTAATACGCGAGATTTCCGGACTCTGACTTTGAGTAAGGTGGCCAAGTAATGCGCGAATTCTTAGTAGTATAAGAATTTTCATAAAGTGGCCAAGTAATGCGCGAGATTTCCGGACTCTGACTTAAAGTAAGGCGGCAAAGTAAAGCGCGAATTCTGAGGAGTATGATAATTTTTAAAAAGTGGCCAATAAAAACGCGAGATTTCCGGACTCTGACTTTAAGTAAGGTGGACAAATAATGCGCGAGATCAATGGCCCTCAGATTTGATATAAATACATAGGTGGCCTCGTAATACGCGAGATAAACGAAGTCTGTCCTGAAAAGAGTGGCCAAGTAATCCGCGAATTCTTAGGAGTATAAGAATTTTTATATATAGTCGCCAAGTAATACGCGAGATTTCCGCACTCTGACTTTGAGTAAGGTGGCCAAGTAATGCGCGAATTGTTAGTAGTATAAGAATTTTTATAAAGTGGTCAAGTAATACGCGAGATTTCCGGACTCTGACTTTGAGTAAGGTGGCCAAGTAATGAGCAAATTGTTAGTAGTATAAGAATTTTTATAAAGTGGTCAAGTAATAAGCTAGATTTCCGGACTCTGGCTTTAAGTAAGGTGGCCAAGTAATGCGCGAATTCTTAGTAGTATAAGAATTTTCATAAAGTGGCCAAGAAATACGCGAGATTTCCGGACTTTGACGTTAAGTAAGGTGGCCATGTAATACGCCAATTCATAGGAGTATAAGAATTTTTATATAAAGTCGCCAAGTAATACGCGAAATTTCTGGACTCTGGATTCAAGTAAGGTGGCCAAATAATACGCGAATTCATAGGAGTATAAGAATTTTTACAAAGTGGCTAAATAATACGCGAGATTTCCTGACTCTGACTTTAAGTAAGGTGGACAAATAATGCGCGAGATCAATGGCCCTCAGGTTTGATATAAATACATAGGTGGCCTCGTAATACGCGAGATAAACGAAGTCTGTCCTGAAAAGAGTGGCCAAGTAGTGCGCGAATTCTTAGGAGTATAAGAATTTTTATATATAGTCGCCAAGTAATACGCGAGATTTCCGGACTCTGACTTTGAGTAAGGTGGCCAAGTAATGCGCGAATTGTTAGTAGTATAAGAATTTTTATAAAGTGGCCAAGTAATACGCGAGATTTCCGGACTCTGGCTTTAAGTAAGGTGGCCAAGTAATGCGCGAATTCTTAGTAGTATGAGAATTTTAATAAAGTAGCCAAGTAATACGCGAAATTTCTGGACTCTGGATTCAAGTAAGGTGGCCAAGTAATACGTAATTTCGTAGGAGTATAAGAATTTTTATAAAGTGGCCAAGTAATACGCGAGATTTCCGGACTCTGGCTTTAAGTCAGGTGGCCAAGTAATGCGCGAGTTCAATGGACGTCAGGTTTGATATAAATACATAGGTGTCCTCATAATACGCGAGTTGAACGAATTCTGTCCTGAAAAGAGTGGCCAAGTAATACGAGATTTCGTAGGAGTATAAGAATTTTTATAAAGTGGCCAAGTAATACGCGAGATTTCCGTAGTCTGACTTTAATTAAGGTGATCAAGTAATGCGCGAGTTCAATGGACGTCAGGTTTGATATAAATACATAGGTGGCCTCATAATACGCGAGTTAAACGAAGTCTGTCCTGAAAAGAGTGGCCAAGTAATGCGCGAATTCTTAGGAGTATATGAATTTTTATATATGGTCGCCAAGTAATACGCGAGATTTCCGGACTCTGACTTTGAGTAAGGTTGCCAAGTAATGCGCGAATTGTTAGTAGTATAAGAATTTTTATAAAGTGGCCAAGAAATACGCGAGATTTCCGGACTCTGACTTTAAGTAAGGTGGCCATGTAATACGCCAATTCATAGGAGTATAAGAATTTTTATAAAGTAGCCAAGTAATACGCGAGATTTCCGGACTCAGACTTTGAGTAAGGTGGCCAAGTAATGCGCGAATTCTTAGGAGTATAAGAATTTTTATATATAGTCACCAAGTAATACGCGAGATTTCCGGACTCTGACTTTGAGTAAGGTGGCCAAGTAATGCGCGAATTCTTAGTAGTATAAGAATTTTCATAAAGTGGCCAAGTAATGCGCGAGATTTCCGGACTCTGACTTAAAGTAAGGCGGCAAAGTAAAGCGCGAATTCTGAGGAGTATGATAATTTTTATAAAGTGGCCAAGTAATACGCGAGCTTTCCGGACTCTGGATTCAAGTAAGGCGGCCAAATAATGCGCGAATTCTTAGGAGCATAAGAATTTTTATATATAGTCGCCAAGTAATACGCGAGATTTCCGGACTCTGACTTTTGAGTAAGGTGGCCAAGTAATGCGCGAATTCTTAGTAGTATAAGAATTTTTATAAAGTGGCCTACTAATGCGCGAGATTTCCGGACTCTGACTTAAAGTAAGGCGGCAAAGTAAAGCGCGAATTCTGAGGAGTATGATAATTTTTATAAAGTGGCCAAGAAATACGCGAGATTTCCGGACTCTGACTTTAAGTAAGGTGGACAAATAATGCGCGAGATCGATGGCCCTCAGGTTTGATATAAATACATACGTGGCCTCGTAATACGCGAGATAAACGAAGTCTGTCCTGAAAAGAGTGGCCAAGTAATCCGCGAATTCTTAGGAGTATAAGAATTTTTATATATAGTCGCCAAGTAATACGCGAGATTTCCGGACTCTGACTTTGAGTAAGGTGGCCAAGTAATGAGCGAATTGTTAGTAGTATAAGAATTTTTATAAAGTGGTCAAGTAATACGCGAGATTTCCGGACTCTGGCTTTAAGTAAGGTGGCCAAGTAATGCGCGAATTCTTAGTAGTATAAGAATTTTCATAAAGTGGCCAAGAAATACGCGAGATTTCCGGACTCTGACTTAATGTAAGGTGGCAAAGTAAAGCGCGATTTCTGAGGAGTATAAGAATTTTTATATAAAGTCGCCAAGTAATACGCGAGATTTCCGGACTCTGGATTCAAGTAAGGTGGCCAAGTAATACGCGATTTCGTAGGAGCATAAGAATTTTTATATATAGTCGCCAAGTAATACGCGAGATATCCTGACTCTGACTTTGAGTAAGGTGGCCAAGTAATGCGCGAATTCTTAGTAGTATAAGAATTTTCATAAAGTGGCCAAGTAATGCGCGAGATTTCCGGACTCTGACTTAAAGTAAGGCGGCAAAGTAAAGCGCGAATTCTGGGGAGTATGATAATTTTTATAATGTGTCAAAGAAATACGCGAGATTTCCGGACTCTGACTTAAAGTATGGTGTCCAAGTAATGCGCGGATTCTTAGGAGTATAAGAATCTTTATATAAAGTCGCCAAGTAATACGCGAGAATTCCGGACACTGACTTTAAGTAATGTGGCAAGGTAATGCGGGGATTCTTAGTAGTCTAAGAATTTTTATAAAGTGGCCAACTAATACGCGAGATTTCTGGACTCTGGATTCAAGTAAGGTGGCCAAGTAATACGCGATTTCGTAGGAGTATAACAATTTTTATAAAGTAGCCAAGTAATACGCGTGTTTTCCGGACTCTGGCTTTAAGTCAGGTGGGCAAGTAATGCGCGAGTTCAATGGACGTCAGGTTTGATATAAATACATAGGTGGCCTCATAATAAGCGAGTTAAACGAAGTCAGTGCTGAAAAGAGTGGTGAAGTAATGCGCGAATTCTTAGGAGCATAAGAATTTTTATATATAGTCGCCAAGAAATACGCGAGATTTCCGTACTCTGGATTCTAGTAAGGTGGACAATTAATCCGCGATTTCGTAGGAGTATAAGAATTTTTATAAAGTGGCCAAGTAATGCGCGAGATTTCCGTACTCTGACTTTTGGTAAGGTGGCCAAGTAATACTTGAATTCATAGGAGTATAAAAATTTTTATAAAGTGGATATGTAATACGCGAGATTTCCGGACTCTGACTTTAAATAAGGTGTCTAAGTAACGCGCGAGTTCAATGGACCTCAGGTTTGATGTAAATACTTATTTGGCCTCGTAATACGCGAGTTGAACGAAGTCTGTCGTGAAAAGAGTGGTCAAGTAATGCGCGAATTCTTAGTAGTATAAGAATTTTCATTAAGTGGCCAAGTAATGCGCGAGATTTCCGGACCCTGACTTAAAGTAAGGCGGCAAAGTAAAGCGCGAATT
This sequence comes from Diplolepis rosae, assembly GCA_030998225.1. Lineage (NCBI taxonomy): Eukaryota > Metazoa > Arthropoda > Insecta > Hymenoptera > Diplolepididae > Diplolepis > Diplolepis rosae. Next base: position 1,677,053 of record JAPYXD010000750.1, on the reverse strand, counting down.
CTGAGGAGTATGATAATTTTTATAAAGTGGCCAAGTAATACGCGAGATTTCCAGACTCTGACTTTAAGTAAGGTGGACAAATAATGCGCGAGATCAATGGCCCTCAGGTTTGATATAAATACATACGTGGCCTCGTAATACGCGAGATAAACGAAGTCTGTCCTGAAAAGAGTGGCCAAGTAATCCGCGAATTCTTAGGAGTATAAGAATTTTTATATATAGTCGCCAAGTAATACGCGAGATTTCCGGACTCTGACTTTGAGTAAGGTGGCGAAGTAATGAGCGAATTCTTAGTAGTATAAGAATTTTTATAAAGTGGTCAAGTAATACGCGAGATTTCCGGACTCTGGCTTTAAGTAAGGTGGCCAAGTAATGCGCGAATTCTTAGTAGTATAAGAATTTTCATAAAGTGGCCAAGAAATACGCGAGATTTCCGGACTCTGACTTAATGTAAGGTGGCCATGTAATACGCCATTTCGTAGGAGTATAAGAATTTATATAAATTAGCCAAGTAATACGCGAGATCTCCGTACTCTGACTTAGAGTAAGGTGGCCAAGTAATGCGCGAATTCTTAGTAGTCTAAGAATTTTCATAAAGTGGACGAGAAATACGAGAGGTTACCGGACTAGGACTTTAAGTTAGGTGGCCATGTAATACGCCAATTCATAGGAGTATAAGAATTTTTATATAAAGTCGCCAAGTAATACGCGAGATTTCCGGACTCTGGATTCAAGTAAGGTGGCCAAGTAATGCGCGAATTCTTAGTAGTATAAGAATTTTCATAAAGTGGCCAAGAAATACGCGAGATTTCCGGACTCTGACTTTAAGTAAGGTTGCCAAGTAATACGCGATTTCGTAGGAGTATAAGAATTTTTATAAAGTGGCCAAGTAATACGCGAGATTTCCGTACTCTGACTTTAAGTAAGGTGATCAAGTAATGCGCGAATTCTTAGGAGCATAAGAATTTTTATATATAGTCGCCAAGTAATACGCGAGATTTCCGGACTCTGACTTTGAGTAAGGTGGCCAAGTAATGCGCGAATTCTTAGTAGTATAAGAATTTTCATAAAGTGGCCAAGTAATGCGCGAGATTTCCGGACTCCGACTTAAAGTAAGGAGTCGAAGTAAAGCGCGAATTCTGAGGAGTTTGATAATTTTTATAAAGTGGCCAAGTAATACGCGAGATTTCCGGACTCTGACTTTAAGTAAGGTGGACAAATAATGCGCGAGATCAATGGCCCTCAGGTTTGATATAAATACATAGGTGGCCTCGTAATACGCGAGATAAACGAAGTCTGTCCTGAAAAGAGTGGCCAAGTAATCCGCGAATTCTTAGGAGTATAAGAATTTTTATATATAGTCGCCAAGTAATACGCGAGATTTCCGGACTCTGACTTTGAGTAAGGTGGCCAAGTAATGCGCGAATTGTTAGTAGTATAAGAATTTTTATAAAGTGGTCAAGTAATACGCGAGATTTCCGGACTCTGACTTTAAGTATTTTGGCCAAGTAATGCCCGAATTCTTAGGAGTATTAGAATTTTAATAAAGTAGCCAAGTAATACGCGCGAGTTCCGGACACAGACTTAATGTAAGGTGGCAAAGTAAAGCGCGATCTCTGAGGAGTATTAGCATTTTTATAAAGTGGCCAAGTAATACGCGAGATTTCCGGACTCTGGATTCAAGTAAGGTGGCCATGTAATACGCGATTTCGTAGGAGTATAAGAATTTTTATATATAGTCGCCAAGTAATACGCGAGATTTCCGGACTCTGACTTTGAGTAAGGTGGCCAAGTAATGCGCGAATTCTTAGTAGTATAAGAATTTTCATAAAGTGGCCGAGTAATGCGCGAGATTTCCGGACTCTGACTTAAAGTAAGGCGGCAAAGTAAAGCGCGAATTCTGAGGAGTATGATAATTTTTATAATGTGTCAAAGAAATACGCGAGATTTCCGGACTCTGACTTAAAGTAAGGTGACCAAGTAATGCGCGGATTCTTAGGAGTATAAGACTTGTTATATAAAGTCGCCATGTAAAACGCGAGATTTCATGACACTGAGTTGAGGTAATGTGGCAAGGTAATGCGGGGATTCTTAGTAGTCTAAGAATTTTTATAAAGTGGCCAACTAATACGCGAGATTTCTGGACTCTGGATTCAAGTAAGGTGGCCAAGTAATACGCGATTTCGTAGGAGTATAAGAATTTTTATAAAGTGGCCAAGTAATACGCGAGGTTTCCGGACTCTGACTTTAAGTATGGTGTCCTAGTAACGCGCGAATTCAATGGACGTCAGGTTTGGTATAAATACATAGGTGGCCTCATAATACGCGTGTTAAACGAAGTATGTCCTGAAAAGAGTGGCCAAGTAATGCGCGAATTCTTAGGAGTATAAAAATTTTTATATATAGTCGCCAAGTAATACGCGAGATTTCCGTACTCTGACTTTAAGTAAGGTGATCAAGTAATGCGCGAGTTCAATAGACCTAAGGTTTGATATACATACATAGGTGCCCTCGTAATACGCGAGTTAAACGAAGTCAGTGTTGAAAAGAGTGGTGAAGTAATGCGCGAATTCTTAGGAGCATAAGAATTTTTATATATAGTCGCCAAGAAATACGCGAGATTTCCGTACTCTGGATTCAAGTAAGGTGGACAAGTAATACGCGATTTCGTAGGAGTATAAGAATTTTTATAAAGTGGCCAAGTAATGCGCGAGATTTCCGTACTCTGACTTTTGGTAAGGTGGCCAAGTAATACTTGAATTCATAGGAGTATAAAAATTTTTATAAAGTGGACAAGTAATACGCGAGATTTCCGGACTCTGACTTTAAGTAAGGTGTCTAAGTAACGCGCGAGTTCAATGGACCTCAGGTTTGATATAAATACTTAGTTGGCCTCGTAATACGCGAGTTGAACGAAGTCTGTCGTGAAAAGAGTGGTCAAGTAATGCGCGAATTCTTAGTAGTATAAGAATTTTCATTAAGTGGCCAAGTAATGCGCGAGATTTCCGGACTCTGGCTTTAAGTCAGGTGGGCAAGTAATGCGCGAGTTCAATGGACGTCAGGTTTGATATAAATACATAGGTGGGCTCATAATATGCGAGTTAAACGAAGTCTGTCCTGAAAAGAGTGGCCAAGTAATGCGCGAATTCTTAGGAGCATAAGAATTTTTATATATAGTCGCCAAGAAATACGCGAGATTTCCGTACTCTGGATTCAAGTAAGGTGGACAAGTAATACGCGATTTCGTAGTAGTATAAGTATTTTTATAAAGTGGCCAAGTAATGCGCGAGATTTCCGTACTCTGACTTTTGGTAAGGTGGCCAAGTAATACTTGAATTCTTAGTAGTCTAAGAATTTTTATAAAGTGGACAAGTAATACGCGAGATTTCCGGACTCTGACTTTAAGTAAGGTGTCTAAGTAACGAGCGAGTTCAACGGACCTCATGTTTGATATAAATACTTAGGTGGCCTCGTAATACGCGATTTGAACGAAGTCTGTCCTGAAAAGAGTGGTCAAGTAATGCGCGAATTCTTAGTAGTCTAAGAATTTTCATAAAGTGGCCGAGTAATGCGCGAGATTTCCGGACTCTGACTTAAAGTAAGGCGGCAAAGTAAAGCGCGAATTCTGAGGAGTATGATAATTTTTATAAAGTGGCCAAGTAATACGCGAGATTTCCGGACTCTGACATTAAGTAAGGTGGACAAATAATGCGCGAGATCGATGGCCCTCAGGTTTGATATAAATACATACGTGGCCTCGTAATACGCGAGATAAACGAAGTCTGTCCTGAAAAGAGTGGCCAAGTAATCCGCGAATTCTTAGTAGTATAAGAATTTTCATAAAGTGGCCAAGAAATACGCGAGATTTCCGGACTCTGACTTAAAGTAAGGTGGCAAAGTAAAGCGAGAATTCTGGGGAGTATGATAATTTTTATAATGTGTCAAAGAAATACGCGAGATTTCCGGACTCTGACTTAAAGTAAGGTGACCAAGTAATGCGCGGATTCTTAGGAGTATAAGAATTTTTATATAAAGTCGCCAAGTAATACGCGAGATTTCCGGACACTGACTTTAAGTAATGTGGCCAAGTAATGCGGGGATTCTTAGTAGTCTAAGAATTTTTATAAAGTGGCCAACTAATACGCGAAATTTCTGGACTCTGGATTCAAGTAAGGTGGCCAAGTAATACGTAATTTCGTAGGAGTATAAGAATTTTTATAAAGTGGCCAAGTAATACGCGAGATTTCCGGACTCTGGCTTTAAGTCAGGTGGCCAAGTAATGCGCGAGTTCAATGGACGTCAGGTTTGATATAAATACATAGGTGTCCTCATAATACGCGAGTTGAACGAATTCTGTCCTGAAAAGAGTGGCCAAGTAATACGCGATTTCGTAGGAGTATAAGAATTTTTATAAAATGGCCAAGTAATACGCGAGATTTCCGTACTCTGACTTTAAGTAAGGTGATCAAGTAATGCGCGAGTTCAATGGACGTCAGCTTTGATATAAATACATAGGTGGCCTCATAATACGCGAGTTAAACGAAGTCTGTCCTGAAAAGAGTGGCCAAGTAATGCGCGAATTCTTAGGAGTATGATAATTTTTATAAAGTCGGCAAGTGATACGCAAATTTCCGGACTCTGACTTTGAGTACGGTGGCCAAGTAATGCGCGAATTCTTAGTAGTATGAGAATTCTTATAAAGTGGCCAAGTGATACGCGAGATTTCCGGACTCTGACTTTAAGTATGGAGGCCATGTAATACGCGAATTCATAGGAGTATAAGAATTTTTATATAAAGTAGCCAAGTAATACGCGAGATCTCCGTACTCTGACTTTGAGTAAGGTGGCCAAGTAATGCGCGAATTCTTAGTAGTATAAGAATTTTCATAAAGTGGCCAAGTAATGCGCGAGATTTCCGGACTCTGACTTAAAGTAAGGCGGCAAAGTAAAGCGCGAATTCTGAGGAGTATGATAATTTTTATAAAGTGGCCAAGTAATACGCGAGATTTCCGGACTCTGACTTTAAGTAAGGTGGACAAATAATGCGCGAGATCGATGGCCCTCAGGTTTGATATAAATACATACGTGGCCTCGTAATACGCGAGATAAACGAAGTCTGTCCTGAAAAGAGTGGCCAAGTAATCCGCGAATTCTTAGTAGTATAAGAATTTTTTATATATAGTCGCCAAGTAATACGCGAGATTTCCTGACTATGACTTTGTGTAAGGTGGCCAATTAATGAGCGAATTGTTAGTAGTATAAGTTTTTTCATAAAGTGGCCATGTAATACGCGAGATATCCGGACTCTGGCTTTTAGTAAGGTGGCCAAGTAATACGCGAATTCTTAGTAGTATAAGAATTTTCATAAAGTGGCCAAGAAATACGCGAGATTTCCGGACTCTGACTTAAAGTAAGGTGGCAAAGTAAAGCGAGAATTCTTAGAGTATAAGAATTTTTATATAAAGTCGCCAAGTAATACGCGAGATTTCGGGACTCTGACTTTGAGTAAGGTGGCCAAGTAATGCGCGAGTTCAATAGACCTAAGGTTTGATATACATACATAGGTGCCCTCGTAATACGCGAGTTAAACGAATTATGTCCTGAAAATAGTGGCCAAGTAATGCGCGATTTCGTAGGAGTATAAGAATTTTTATAAAGTGGCCAAGTAATGCGCGAGATTTCCGTACTCTGGCCTTAAGTCAGGTGGCCAAGTAATGCTCGAGTTCAATGGACGTCAGGTTTGATATAAATACATAGGTGTCCTCATAATACGCGAGTTGAACGAATTCTGTCCTGAAAAGAGTGGCCAAGTAATGCGCGATTTCGTAGGAGTATAAGAATTTTTATAAAGTGGCCAAGTAATACGCGAGATTTCCGTACTCTGGCCTTAAGTCAGGTGGCCAAGTAATGCTCGAGTTCAATGGACGTCAGGTTTGATATAAATACATAGGTGTCCTCATAATACGCGAGTTAAACTAATTCTGTACTTAAAAGTGTGGCCAAGTAATCCGCGCTTTCCTAGGAGTATAAGAATTTTTATAAAGTGGCCAAGTAATACGCGAGATTTCCGGACTCTGGCTTTAAGTAAGGTGTCCAAGTAATGCGCGAATTCTTAGGAGTATAAGTATTTTTATAAAGTGGCCAAGAAATACGCGAGATTTCCGGACTCTGACTTTAAGTAAGGTGGCCATGTAATACGCCAATTCATAGGAGTATAAGAATTTTTATATAAAGTCGCCAAGTAATACGCGAGATTTCCGGACTCTGGATTCAAGTAAGGTGGCCAAGTAAGACGCGATTTCGTAGGAGCATAAGAATTTTTATATATAGTAGCCAAGTAATACGCGAGATCTCCGTACTCTGACTTTGAGTAAGGTGGCCAAGTAATGCGCGAATTCTTAGTAGTATAAGAATTTTCATAAAGTGGCCGAGTAATGCGCGAGATTTCCGGACTCTGACTTAAAGTAAGGCGGCAAAGTAAAGCGCGAATTCTGAGGAGTATGATAATTTTTATAATGTGGCAAAGAAATACGCGAGATTTCCGTACTCTGACTTAAAGTATGGTGGCCAAGTAATGCGCGGATTCTTAGGAGTATAAGAATTTTTATAAAGTGGCCGACTAATACGCGAGATTTCCGGACACTGACTTTAAGTAATGTGGCAAGGTAATGCGGGGATTCTTAGTAGTCTAAGAATTTTTATAAAGTGGCCAACTAATACGCGAGATTTCTGCACTCTGGATTCAAGTAAGGTGGCCAAGTAATACGCGATTTCGTAGGAGTATAAGAATTTTTATAAAGTAGCCAAGTAATACGCGAGGTTTCCGGACTCTGACTTTAAGTAAGGTGTACAAGTAATGCGCGAATTCAATGGACGTCAGGTTTTATTTAAATCAATAGGTGGCCTCCTAATACGCGAGTTAAACGAAGTCTGTCCTGAAAAGAGTGGCCAAGTAATGCGCGAATTATTAGGAGTATAAGAATTTTTATATATAGTCGCCAAGTAATACGCGAGATTTCCGTAGTCTGACTTTAATTAAGGTGATCAAGTAATGCGCGAGTTCAATGGACGTCAGGTTTGATATAAATACATAGGTGGCCTCATAATAAGCGAGTTAAACGAAGTCAGTGCTGAAAAGAGTGGTGAAGTAATGCGCGAATTCTTAGGAGTATGAGAATTCTTATATATAGTCACCAAGAAATACGCGAGATTTCCGTACTCTGGATTCAAGTAAGGTGGACAAGTAATACGCGATTTCGTAGGAGTATAAGAATTTTTATAAAGTGGCCAAGTAATGCGCGAGATTTCCGTACTCTGACTTTTGGTAAGGTGGCCAAGTAATACTTGAATTCATAGGAGTATAAAAATTTTTATAAAGTGGACAAGTAATACGCGAGATTTCCGGACTCTGAATTTAAGTAAGGTGTCTAAGTAACGCGCGAGTTCAATGGACCTCAGGTTTGATATAAATACTTAGTTGGCCTCGTAATACGCGAGTTGAACGAAGTCTGTCGTGAAAAGAGTGGTCAAGTAATGCGCGAATTCTTAGTAGTATAAGAATTTTCATTAAGTGGCCAAGTAATGCGCGAGATTTCCGGACTCTGGCTTCAAGTAAGGGGGCAAAGTAATGCGCGAATTGGGAGGAGTATGAGAATTTTTATAAAGTGGCCAAGTAATACGCGAGATTTCCAGACTCTGACTTTAAGTAAGGTGGACAAATAATGCGCGAGATCAATGGCCCTCAGGTTTGATATAAATACATAGGTGGCCTCGTAATACGCGAGATAAACGAAGTCTGTCCTGAAAAGTGTGGCCAAGTAGTGCGCGAAATCTTAGGAGTATAAGAATTTTTATATATAGTCGCCAAGTAATACGCGAGATTTCCGGACTCTGACTTTTGGTAAGGTGGCCAAGTAATACTTGAATTCATAGGAGTATAAGAATTTTTATAAAGTGGTCAAGTAATACGCGAGATTTCCGGAATCTGACTTTGAGCACGGTGGTCAATTAATGCGCAAATTCTTAGTAGTATAAGAATTTCTTTAAAGTGGCCAAGTAATACGCGAGATTTCCGGACTCTGACGTTAAGTAAGGTGGCCATGTAATACGCCAATTCATAGGAGTATAAGAATTTTTATATAAAGTCGCCAAGTAATACGCGAGATTTCCGGACTCCGGATTCAAGTAAGGTGGCCAAGTAATACGCGATTTCGTAGGAGTATAGGAATTTTTATAAAGTGGCCAAGTAATACGCGAGATTTCCGGACTCTGGCTTTAAGTAAGGTGGCCAAGTAATGCGCGAATTCTTAGTAGTATAAGAATTTTCATAAAGTGGCCAAGAAATACGCGAGATTTCCGGACTCTGACTTAAAGTAAGGTGGCAAAGTAAAGCGCGAATTCTGAGGAGTATGATAATTTTTATAAAGTGGCAAACTGATAAGCGAGATTTCCGGACTCTGACTTTAAGTAAGGTGGACAAATAATGCGCGAGATCAATGGCCCTCAGGTTTGATATAAATACATACGTGGCCTCGTAATACGCGAGAAAAACGAAGTCTGTCCTGAAAAGAGTGGCCAAGTAATCCGCGAATTCTTAGGAGTATAAGAATTTTTATATATAGTCGCCAAGTAATACGCGAGATTTCCGGACTCTGACTTTGAGTAAGGTGGCCAAGTAATGAGCGAATTGTTAGTAGTATAAGAATCTTTATAAAGTGGTCAAGTAATACGCGAGATTTCCGGACTCTGGCTTTAAGTAAGGTGGCCAAGTAATGCGCGAATTCTTAGTAGTATAAGAATTTTCATAAAGTGGCCAAGAAATACGTGAGATTTCCGGACTCTGACTTAATGTAAGGTGGCAAAGTAAAGCGCGATTTCTGAGGAGTATGATAATTTTTATAATGTGGCAAAGAAATACGCGATATTTCCGGACTCTGACTTAAGGTAAGGTGGCCAAGTAATGCGCCGATTCTTAGGAGTGTAAGAATTTTTATATAAAGTCGCCAAGTAATACGCGAGATTTCCGGACACTGACTTTAAGTAATGTGGCCAAGTAATGCGGGGATTCTTAGTAGTCTAAGAATTTTTATAAAGTGGCCGACTAATACGCGAGATTTCCGGACTCTGGATTCAAGTAAGGTGGCCAAGTAATACGCGATTTCGTAGGAGTATAAGAATTTTTATAAAGTGGCCAAGTAATACGCGAGATTTCCGTACTCTGACTGTAAGTAAGGTGTCCAAGTAACGCGCGAGTTCAATGGACGTCAGGTTTGATATAAATACATAGGTGGCCTCATAATACGCGAGTTGAACGAATTCTGTCCTGAAAAGAGTGGCCAAGTAATGCGCGAATTCTTAGGAGTATAAGAATTTTTATATATAGTCGCCAAGTAATACCCGAGATTTCCGGACTCTGACTTTGAGTAAGGTGGCCAAGTAATGCGCGAATTGTTAGTAGTATAAGAATTTTTATAAAGTGGCCAAGTAATACGCGAGATTTCCGGACTCTGGCTTTAAGTAAGGTGGCCAAGTAATGCGCGAATTCTTAGTAGTCTAAGAATTTTTATAAAGTGGCCGAGTAATACGCTAGATTTCCGGACTCTGACTTAAAGTAATGTGGCCAAGTAATGCGGGAATTCTTAGTAGTCTAAGCATTTTTATAAAGTGGCCAAGTAATACGCGAGATTTCCGTAGTCTGACTTTAATTAAGGTGATCAAGTAATGCGCGAGTTCAATGGACGTCAGGTTTGATATAAATACATAGGTGGCCTCATAATACGCGAGTTAAACGAAGTCTGTCCTGAAAAGAGTGGCCAAGTAATGCGCGAATTCTTAGGAGTATATGAATTTTTATATATGGTCGCCAAGTAATACGCGAGATTTCCGGACTCTGACTTTGAGTAAGGTGGCCAAGTAATGCGCGAATTGTTAGTAGTATAAGAATTTTTATAAAGTGGCCAAGTAATACGCGAGATTTGCGGACTCTGGCTTTAAGTCAGGTGGCCAAGTAATGCGCGAATTCTTAGTAGTCCAAGAATTTTTATAAAGTGGCCGAGTAATACCCTAGATTTCCGGACTCTGACTTAAAGTAATTTGGCCAAGTAATGCGGGAATTCTTAGTAGTCTAAGCATTTTTATAAAGTGGCCAAGTAATACGCGAGATTTCCGTACTCTGGCTTTAAGTCAGGTGTCCAAGTAATGCGCGAGTTCAATGGACGTCAGGTTTGATATAAATACATAGGTGGCCTCATAATACGCGAGTTAAACGAATTCTGTCCTGAAAAGAGTGGCCAAGTAATGCGCGAATTCTTAGGAGTATAAGAATTTTTATAAAGTTGCCAAGTAATACGCGAGATTTCCGGACTCTGACTTAAAGTAAGGCGGCAAAGTAAAGCGCGAATTCTGAGGAGTATGATAATATTTATAAAGTGGCCAAGTAATACGCGAGATTTCCGGACTCTGACTTTAAGTAAGGTGGACAAATAATGCGCGAGATCAATGGCCCTCAGGTTTGATATAAATACATAGGTGGCCTCGTTATACGCGAGTTGAAAGAAGTCTGTCCTGAAAAGAGTGGCCAAGTAATGCGCGAATTATTAGGAGTATAAGAATTTTTATATATAGTCGCCAAGTAATACGCGAGATTTCCGGACTCTGGCTTTAAGTAAGGTGGCCAAGTAATGCGCGAATTCTTAGTAGTCTAAGAATTTTTATAAAGTGGCCGAGTAATACGCTAGATTTCCGGACTCTGACTTAAAGTAATGTGGCCAAGTAATGCGGGAATTCTTAGTAGTCTAAGCATTTTTATAAAGTGGCCAACTAATACGCGAGATTTACGGACTCTGTATTCAAGTAAGGTGGCCAAGTAATACGCGATTTCGTAGGAGTATAAGAATTATTATAAAGTCGCCAAGTAATACGCGAGATTTCCGTAGTCTGACTTTAATTAAGGTGATCAAGTAATGCGCGAGTTCAATGGACGTCAGGTTTGATATAAATACATAGGTGGCCTCATAAGACGCCAGTTAAACGAATTCTGTCCTGAAAAAAGTGGCCAAGTAATGCGCGAATTCTTAGGAGTATAAGAATTTTTATATATAGTCACCAAGTAATACGCGAGATTTCCGGACTCTGACTTTGAGTAAGGTGGCCAAGTAATGCGCGAATTGTTAGTAGTATAAGAATTTTCATAAAGTGGCCAAGTAATACGCGAGATTTCCGGACTCTGGCTTTAAGTAAGGTGGCCAAGTAATACGCGATTTCGTAGGAGTATAAGAATTTTTATAAATTGGCCATGTAATACGAGAGATTTCCGTACTCTGACTTTAAGTAAGGTGGCCAAGTAATGCGGGAATTCTTAGTAGTCTAAGCATTTTTATAAAGTGGCCAACTAATACGCGAGATTTCCGGACTCTGGATTCAAGTAAGGTGGCCAAGTAATACGCGATTTCGTAGGAGTATAAGAATTATTATAAAGTGGCCAAGTAATACGCGAGATTTCCGGACTCTGGCTTTAAGTAAGGTGGCCAAGTAACGCGCGAGTTCAATAGACCTCAGGTTTGATATAAATACATAGGTGTCCTCAAAATACGCGAGTTGAACGAATTCTGTCCTGAAAAGGTGGCCAAGTAATACGCGATTTCGTAGGAGTATAAGAATTTTTATAAAGTGGCCAAGTAATACGCGAGATTTCCGTACTCTGACTTTAAGTAAGGTGATCAAGTAATGCGCGAGTTCAATGGACGTCAGGTTTGATATAAATACATAGGTGGCCTCATAATACGCGAGTTAAACGAAGTCTGTCCTGAAAAGAGTGGCCAAGTAATGCGCGAATTCTTAGGAGTATATGAATTTTTATATATAGTCGCCAAGTAATACGCGAGATTTCCGGACTCTGACTTTGAGTAAGGTGGCCAAGTAAGGCGCGAATTCTTAGTAGTATAAGAATTTTCATAAAGTGGCCGAGTAATGCGCGAGATTTCCGGACTCTGACTTAAAGTAAGGAGGCCAAGTAATGCGCGGATTCTTAGGAGTGTAAGAATTTTTATATAAAGTCGCCAAGTAATGCGCGAGATTTCCGGACACTGACTTTAAGTAATGTGGCCAAGTAATGCGGGGATTCTTAGTAGTCTAAGAATTTTTATAAAGTGGCCAACTAATACGCGAAATTTCTGGACTCTGGATTCAAGTAAGGTGGCCAAGTAATACGCAATTTCGTAGGAGTATGAGAATTTTTATAAAGTGGCCAAGTAATACGCGAGATTTCCGGACTCTGAAACAAAGTAAGGTGGTAATGTAATGCGCGAATTCTTAGTAGTATAAGAATTTTCATAAAGTGGCCAAGAAATACGCGAGATTTCCGGACTCTGACTTAAAGTAAGGTGGCAAAGTAAAGCGCAAATTCTGAGGAGTATGATAATTTTTATAATGTGGCAAAGAAATACGCGAGATTTCCGGACTCTGACTTAAAGTATGGTGGCCAAGTAATGCGCGGATTCTTAGGAGTATAAGAATTTTTATATAAAGTCGCCAAGTAATACGCGAGATTTCCGGACAGTGACTTTAAGTAATGTGGCCAAGTAATGCGGGGATTCTTAGTAGTCTAAGAATTTTTATAAAGTGGCCGACTAATACGCGAGATTTCCGGACTCTGGCTTTAAGTAAGGTGGCCAAGTAATACGCAATTTCGTAGGAGTATAAGAATTTTTATAAAGTGGCCAAGTAATACGCGAGATTTCCGGACTCTGGCTTTAAGTCAGGTGGCCAAGTAATGCGCGAGTTCAATGGACGTCAGGTTTGATATAAATCCTTAGGTGGCCTCGTAATACGCGAGTTGAACGAATTCTGTCCTGAAAAGAGTGGCCAAGTAATACGCGATTTCGTAGGAGTATAAGAATTATTATAAAGTGGCCAAGTAATACGCGAGATTTCCGTAGTCTGACTTTAATTAAGGTGATCAAGTAATGCGCGAGTTCAATGGACGTCAGGTTTGATATAAATACATAGGTGGCCTCATAATACGCGAGTTAAACGAAGTCTGTCCTGAAAAGAGTGGCCAAGTAATGCGCGAATTCTTAGGAGTATATGAATTTTTATATATGGTCGCCAAGTAATACGCGAGATTTCCGGACTCTGGATTCAAGTAAGGTGGCCAAGTAATGCGCGAATTCTTAGTAGTATAAGAATTTCCATAAAGTGGCCAAGAAATACGCGAGATTTCCGGACTCTGACTTTAAGTAAGGTGGCCATGTAATACGCCAATTCATAGGAGTATAAGAATTTTTATATAAAGTCGCCAAGTAATACGCGAGATTTCCGGACTCTGGATTCAAGTAAGGTGGCCAAGTAATGCGCGAATTCTTAGGAGTATATGAATTTTTATATTTTGTCGCCAAGTAATACGCGAGATTTCCGGACTCTGACTTTGAGTAAGGTGGCCAAGTAATGCGCGAATTGTTAGTAGTATAAGAATTTTTCATAAAGTGGCCAAGTAATGCGCGAGATTTCCGGACTCTGACTTAAAGTAAGGCGGCAAAGTAAAGCGCGAATTCTGAGGAGTATGATAATTTTTATAACGTCGCCAAGTAATACGCGAGATTTCCGGACTCTGACTTCAAGTAAGGTGGACAAATAATGCGCGAGATCAATGGCCCTCAGGTTTGATATAAATACATACGTGGCCTCGTAATACGCGAGATAAACGAAGTCTGTCCTGAAAAGAGTGGCTAAGTAATCCGCGAATTCTTAGGAGTATAAGAATTTTTATATATAGTCGCCAAGTAATACGCGAGATTTCCGGACTCTGACTTTGAGTAAGGTGGCCAAGTAATGAGCGAATTGTTAGTAGTATAAGAATTTTTATAAAGTGGTCAAGTAATACGCGAGATTTCCGGACTCTGGCTTTAAGTAAGGTGGCTAAGTAATGCGCGAATTCTTAGTAGTATAAGAATTTTCATAAAGTGGCCAAGAAATACGCGAGATTTCCGGACTCTGACTTAATGTAAGGTGGCAAAGTAAAGCGCGATTTCTGAGGAGTATAAGAATTTTTATATAAAGTCGCCAAGTAATACGCGAGATTTCCGGACTCTGGATTCAAGTAAGGTGGCCAAGTAATACGCGATTTCGTAGGAGCATAAGAATTTTTATATATAGTCGCCAAGTAATACGCGAGATTTCCGGACTCTGACTTTGAGTAAGGTGGCCAAGTAATGCGCGAATTCTTAGTAGTATAAGAATTTTCATAAAGTGGCCGAGTAATGCGCGAGATTTCCGGACTCTGACTTAAAGTAAGGTGGCAAAGTAAAGCGAGAATTCTGGGGAGTATGATAATTTTTATAATGTGTCATAGAAATACGCGAGATTTCCGGACTCTGACTTAAAGTAAGGTGACCAAGTAATGCGCGGATTCTTAGGAGTATAAGAATCTTTATATAAAGTCGCCAAGTAATACGCAAGAATTCCGGACACTGACTTTAAGTAATGTGGCAAGGTAATGCGGGGATTCTTAGTAGTCTAAGAATTTTTATAAAGTGGCCAACTAATACGCGAGATTTCTGGACTCTGGATTCAAGTAAGGTGGCCAAGTAATACGCGATTTCGTAGGAGTATAAGAATTTTTATAAAGTAGCCAAGTAATACGCGAGATTTCCGGACTCTGGCTTTAAGTCAGGTGGGCAAGTAATGCGCGAGTTCAATGGACGTCAGGTTTGATATAAATACATAGGTGGCCTCATAATATGCGAGTTAAACGAAGTCTGTCCTGAAAAGAGTGGCCAAGTAATGCGCGATTTCTTAGGAGCATAAGAATTTTTATATATAGTCGCCAAGAAATACGCGAGATTTCCGTACTCTGGATTCAAGTAAGGTGGACAAGTAAAACGCGATTTCGTAGGAGTATAAGAATTTTTAAAAAGTGGCCAAGTAATACGCGAGATTTCCGTACTCTGACTTTTGGTAAGGTGGCCAAGTAATACTTGAATTCATAGGAGTATAAGAATTTTTATAAAGTGGACAAGTAATACGCGAGATTTCCGGACTCTGACTTCAAGTAAGGTGTCTAATTAACGCGCGAGTTCAATGGACCTCAGGTTTGATATAAATACTTAGGTGGCCTCGTAATACGCGAGTTGAACGAAGTCTGTCGTGAAAAGAGTGGTCAAGTAATACGCGAATTCTTAGTAGTATAAGAATTTTCATTAAGTGGCCAAGTAATGCGCGAGATTTCCGGACTCTGACTTAAAGTAAGGCGGCAAAGTAAAGCGCGAATTCTGAGGAGTATGATAATTTTTATAAAGTGGCAAAGTAATACGCGAGATTTCCGGACTCTGACATTAAGTAAGGTGGACAAATAATGCGCGAGATCGATGGCCCTCAGGTTTGATATAAATACATACGTGGCCTCGTAATACGCGAGATAAACGAAGTCTGTCCTGAAAAGAGTGGCCAAGTAATCCGCGAATTCTTAGTAGTATAAGAATTTTCATAAAGTGGCCAAGAAATACGCGAGATTTCCGGACTCTGACTTTGAGTAAGGTGGCCAAGTAATGAGCGAATTCTTAGTAGTATAAGAATTTTTATAAAGTGGTCAAGTAATACGCGAGATTTCCGGACTCTGGCTTTAAGTAAGGTGGCCAAGTAATGCGCGAATTCTTAGTAGTATAAGAATTTTCATAAAGTGGCCAAGAAATACGCGAGATTTCCGGACTCTGACTTAAAGTAAGGTGGCAAAGTAAAGCGCGAATTCTGAGGAGTATGATAATTTTTATAATGTGGCAAAGAAATACGCGAGATTTCCGGACTCTGACTTAAAGTATGGTGGCCAAGTAATGCGCGGATTCTTAGGAGTATAAGAATTTTTATATAAAGTCGCCAAGTAATACGCGAGATTTCCGGACACTGACTTCAAGTAATGTGCCCAAGTAATGCGAGGATTCTTAGTAGTCTAAGAATTTTTCTAAAGTGGCCAACTAATACGCGAAATTTCTGGACTCTGGATTCAAGTAAGGTGGCCAAGTAATACGTAATTTCGTAGTAGTATAAGAATTTTTATAAAGTGGCCAAGTAATACGCGAGATTTCCGGACTCTGGCTTTAAGTAAGGTGGCCAAGTAATGCGCGAGTTCAATGGACGTCAGGTTTGATATAAATACATAGGAGGCCTCATAATACGCGAGTTGAACGAATTCTGTCCTGAAAAGAGTGGCCAAGTAATACGCGATTTCGTAGGAGTATAAGAATTATTATAAAGTGGCCAAGTAATACGCGAGATTTCCGTAGTCTGACTTTAATTAAGGTGATCAAGTAATGCGCGAGTTCAATGGACGTCAGGTTTGATATAAATACATAGGTGGCCTCATAATACGCGAGTTAAACGAAGTCAGTGCTGAAAAGAGTGGTGAAGTAATGCGCGAATTCTTAGGAGTATGATAATTTTTATAAAGTAGGCAAGTGATACGCAAATTTCCGGACTCTGACTTTGAGTAAGGTGGCCAAGTAATGCGCAGAATCTAAGTAGTCTGAGAATATTAATAAAGTCGCCAAGAAATACGCGAGATTTCCGGACTCTGACTTTAAGTAAGGTGGCCACGTAATACGCCAATTCATAGGAGTATAAGAATTTTTATATAAAGTCGCCAAGTAATACGCGAGATTTCCGGACTCTGGATTCAAGTAAGGTGATCAAGTAATGCGCGAATTCTTAGGAGCATAAGAATTTTTATATATAGTCGCCAAGTAATACGCGAGATTTCCGGACTCTGACTTTGAGTAAGGTGGCCAAGTAACGCGCGAATTCTTAGTAGTATAAGAATTTTCATAACGTGGCCAAGTAATGCGCGAGATTTCCGGACTCTGACTTAAAGTAAGGCGGCAAAGTAAAGCGCGAATTCTGAGGAGTATGATAATATTTATAAAGTGGCCAAGTAATACGCGAGATTTCCGGACTCTGGATTCAAGTAAGGTGGCCAAGTAATGCGCGAATTCTTAGGAGCATAAGAATTTTTATATATAGTCGCCAAGTAATACGCGAGATTTCCGTACTCTGACTTTGAGTAAGGTGGCCAAGTAATGCGCGAATTCTTAGTAGTATAAGAATTTTCATAAAGTGGCCAAGTAATGCGCGAGATTTCCGGACTCTGACTTAAAGTAAGGCGGCAAAGTAAAGCGCGAATTCTGAGGAGTATGATAATTTTTATAAAGTGGCCAAGAAATACGCGAGATTTCCGGACTCTGACTTTAAGTAAGGTGGACAAATAATGCGCGAGATCAATGGCCCTCAGGTTTGATATAAATACATAGGTGGCCTCGTAATACGCGAGATAAACGAAGTCTGTCCTGAAAAGAGTGGCCAAGTAATCCGCGAATTCTTAGGAGTATAAGAATTTTTATATATAGTCGCCAAGTAATACGCGAGATTTGCGGACTCTGACTTTGAGTAAGGTGGCCAAGTAATGAGCGAATTGTTAGTATTATAAGAATTTTTATAAAGTGGCCAAGTAATACGCGAGATTTCCGGACTCTGGCTTTAAGTAAGGTGGCCAAGTAATGCGCGAATTCTTAGTAGTATAAGAATTTTCATAAAGTGGCCAAGAAATACGCGAGATTTCCGGACTCTGACTTAAAGTAAGGTGGCAAAGTAAAGCGCGATTTCTGAGGAGTATAAGAATTTTTATATAAAGTCGCCAAGTAATACGCGAGATTTCCGGACTCTGGATTCAAGTAAGGTGGCCAAGTAATACGCGATTTCGTAGGAGCATAAGAATTTTTATATATAGTCGCCAAGTAATATGCGAGATTTCCGGACTCTGACTTTGAGTAAGGTGGCCAAGTAATGCGCGAATTCTTAGTAGTATAAGAATTTTCATAAAGTGGCCAAGTAATGCGCGAGATTTCCGGACTCTGACCTAAATAAGGTGGCAAAGTAAAGCGCAAATTCTGAGGAGTATGATAATTTTTATAATGTGGCAAAGAAATACGCGAGATTTCCGGACTCTGACTTAAAGTATGGTGGCCAAGTAATGCGCGGATTCTTAGGAGTATAAGAATTTTTATATAAAGTCGCCAAGTAATACGCGAGATTTCCGGACAGTGACTTTAAGTAATGTGGCCAAGTAATGCGGGGATTCTTAGTAGTCTAAGAATTTTTATAAAGTGGCCGACTAATACGCGAGATTTCTGGACTCTGGATTCAAGTAAGGTGGCCAAGTAATACGCGATTTCGTAGGAGTATAAGAATTTTTATAAAGTAGCCAAGTAATACGCGAGATTTCCGGACTCTGGCTTTAAGTCAGGTGGGCAAGTAATGCGCGAGTTCAATAGACGTCAGGTTTGATATAAATACATACGTGGCCTCGTAATACGCGAGATAAACGAAGTCTGTCCTGAAAAGAGTGGCCAAGTAATCCGCGAATTCTTAGTAGTATAAGAATTTTCATAAAGTGGCCAAGAAATACGCGAGATTTCCGGACTCTGGATTCAAGTAAGGTGGACAAGTAATACGCGATTTCGTAGGAGTATAAGAATTTTTATAAAGTGGCCAAGTAATGCGCGAGATTTCCGTACTCTGACTTTTGGTAAGGTGGCCAAGTAATACTTGAATTCATAGGAGTATAAGAATTTTTATAAAGTGGACAAGTAATACGCGAGATTTCCGGACTCTGACTTTAAGTAAGGTGTCTAAGTAACGCGCGAGTTCAACGGACCTCAGGTTTGATGTAAATACTTAGTTGGCCTCGTAATACGCGAGTTGAACGAAGTCTGTCCTGAAAAGAGTGGTCAAGTAATACGCGAATTCTTAGTAGTCTAAGAATTTTCATAAAGTGGCCGAGTAATGCGCGAGATTTCCGGACTCTGACTTAAAGTAAGGCGGCAAAGTAAAGCGCGAATTCTGAGGAGTATGATAATTTTTATAAAGTGGCCAAGTCAAACGCGAGATTTCCGGACTCTGACTTTAAGTAAGGTGGACAAATAATGCGCGAGATCGATGGCCCTCAGGTTTGATATAAATACATACGTGGCCTCGTAATACGCGAGATAAACGAAGTCTGTCCTGAAAAGAGTGGCCAAGTAATCCGCGAATTCTTAGTAGTATAAGAATTTTTATATATAGTCGCCAAGTAATACGCGAGATTTCCGGACTCTGACTTTGAGTAAGGTGGCCAAGTAATGACCGAATTCTTAGGAGTATAAGAATTTTTATAAAGTGGTCAAGTAATACGCGAGATTTCCGGACTCTGGCTTTAAGTAAGGTGGCCAAGTAATGCGCGAATTCTTAGTAGTATAAGAATTTTCATAAAGTGGCCAAGAAATACGCGAGATTTCCGGACTCTGACTTAAAGTAAGGTGGCAAAGTAAAGCGAGAATTCTGGGGAGTATGATAATTTTTATAATGTGTCAAAGAAATACGCGAGATTTCCGGACTCTGACTTAAAGTAAGGTGACCAAGTAATGCGCGGATTCTTAGGAGTATAAGAATTTTTATATAAAGTCGCCAAGTAATACGCGAGATTTCCGGACACTGACTTTAAGTAATGTGGCCAAGTAATGCGGGGATTCTTAGTAGTCTAAGAATTTTTATAAAGTGGACAAGTAATACGCGAAATTTCTGGACTCTGGATTCAAGTAAGGTGGCCAAGTAATACGTAATTTCGTAGGAGTATAAGAATTTTTATAAAGTGGCCAAGTAATACGCGAGATTTCCGGACTCTGGCTTTAAGTAAGGTGGCCAAGTAATGCGCGAGTTCAATGGACGTCAGGTTTGATATAAATACATAGGTGGCCTCATAATACGCGAGTTGAACGAATTCTGTCCTGAAAAGAGTGGCCAAGTAATGCGCGATTTCGTAAGAGTATAAGAATTTTTATAAAGTGGCCAAGTAATACGCGAGATTTCCGGACTCTGACTTTAATTAAGGTGATCAAGTAATGCGCGAGTTCAATGGACGTCAGGTTTGATATAAATACATAGGTGGCCTCATAATACGCGAGTTAAACGAAGTCTGTCCTGAAAAGAGTGGCCAAGTAATGCGCGAATTCTTAGGAGTATATGAATTTTTATATATGGTCGCCAAGTAATACGCGAGATTTCCGGACTCTGACTTTGAGTAAGGTGGCCAAGTAATGCCCGAATTCTTAGGAGTATTAGAATTTTAATAAAGTAGCCAAGTAATACGCGCGAGTTCCGGACACAGACTTTAAGTAATGTGGCCAAGTAATGCGGGAATTCTTAGTAGTCTAAGAATTTTTATAAAGTGTCCAACTAATACGCGAGATTTCCGAACTCTGGCTTTAAGTAAGGTGGCCAAGTAATACGCGGTTTCGTAGGAGTATAAGAATTTTTATAAAGTGGCCAATTAATGCGCGAGATTTCCGGACTCTGGCTTTAAGTCAGGTGGGCAAGTAATGCGCGAGTTCAATGGACGTCAGGTTTGATATAAATACATAGGTGGCCTCATAATAAGCGAGTTAAACGAAGTCTGTCCTGAAAAGAGTGGCCAAGTAATGCGCGATTTCTTAGGAGCATAAGAATTTTTATATATAGTCGCCAAGAAATACGCGAGATTTCCGTACTCTGGATTCAAGTAAGGTGGACAAGTAATACGCGATTTCGTAGGAGTATAAGAATTTTTATAAAGTGGCCAAGTAATGCGCGAGATTTCCGTACTCTGACTTTTGGTAAGGTGGCCAAGTAATACTTGAATTCATAGGAGTATGATAATTTTTATAAAGTGGACAAGTAATACGCGAGATTTCCGGACTCTGACTTTGAGTAAGGTGTCTAAGTAACGAGCGAGTTCAACGGACCTCATGTTTGATATAAATACTTAGGTGGCCTCATAATACCCGAGTTAAACGAATTATGTCCTGAAAATAGTGGCCAAGTAATGCGCGATTTCGTAGGAGTATAAGAATTTTCATAAAGTGGCCAAGTAATGCGCGAGATTTCCGGACTCTGACTTAAAGTAAGGCGGCAAAAGTAAAGCGCGAATTCTGAGGAGTATGATAATTTTTATAAAGTGGCCAAGTAATACGCGAGATTTCCAGACTCTGACTTTAAGTAAGGTGGACAAATAATGCGCGAGATCGATGGCCCTCAGGTTTGATATAAATACATACGTGGCCTCGTAATACGCGAGATAAACGAAGTCTGTCCTGAAAAGAGTGGCCAAGTAATCCGCGAATTCTTAGTAGTATAAGAATTTTTATATATAGTCGCCAAGTAATACGCGAGATTTCCGGACTCTGACTTTGAGTAAGGTGGCCAAGTAATGAGCGAATTCTTAGTAGTATAAGAATTTTTATAAAGTGTTCAAGTAATACGCGAGATTTCCGGACTCTGAATTTAAGTAAGGTGGCTAAGTAATGCGCGAATTCTTAGTAGTATAAGAATTTTCATAAAGTGGCCAAGAAATACGCGAGATTTCCGGACTCTGACTTAAAGTAAGGTGGCAAAGTAAAGCGAAAATTCTGAGGAGTATGATAATTTTTATAATGTGGCAAAGAAATACGCGAGATTTCCGGACTCTGACTTAAAGTATGGTGGCCAAGTAATGCGCGGATTCTTAGGAGTATAAGAATTTTTATATAAAGTCGCCAAGTAATACGCGAGATTTCCGGACACTGACTTCAAGTAATGTGCCCAAGTAATGCGAGGATTCTTAGTAGTCTAAGAATTTTTCTAAAGTGGCCAACTAATACGCGAAATTTCTGGACTCTGGATTCAAGTAAGGTGGCCAAGTAATACGTAATTTCGTAGGAGTATAAGAATTTTCATAAAGTGGCCAAGTAATACGCGAGATTTCCGGACTCTGGCTTTTAGTAAGGTGGCCAAGTAATGCGCGAGTTCAATGGACGTCAGGTTTGATATAAATACATAGGTGTCCTCATAATACGCGAGTTGAACGAATTCTGTCCTGAAAAGAGTGGCCAAGTAATACGCGATTTCGTAGGAGTATAAGAATTTTTATAAAGTGGTCAAGTAATACGCGAGATTTCCGTAGTCTGACTTTAATTAAGGTGATCAAGTAATGCGCGAGTTCAATGGACGTCAGGTTTGATATAAATACATAGGTGGCCTCATAATACGCGAGTTAAACGAAGTCTGTCCTGAAAAGAGTGGTGAAGTAATGCGCGAATTCTTAGGAGTATGAGAATTTTTATATATAGTCGCCAAGTAATACGCAAATTTCCGGACTCTGACTTTGAGTACGGTGGCCAAGTAATGCGCGAATTGTTAGTAGTATAAGAATTTTCATAAAGTGGCCAAGAAATACGCGAGATTTCCGGACTCTGACTTTAAGTAAGGTGGCCATGTAATACGCCAATTCATAGGAGTATAAGAATTTTTATATAAAGTGGCCAAGTAATACGCGAGATTTCCGTACTCTGACTTTAAGTAAGGTGATCAAGTAATGCGCGAATTCTTAGGAGCATAAGAATTTTTATATATAGTCGCCAAGTAATACGCGAGATTTCCGGACTCTGACTTTGAGTAAGGTGGCCAAGTAATGCGCGAATTCTTAGTAGTATAAGAATTTTCATAAAGTGGCCAAGTAATGCGCGAGATTTCCGGACTCTGACTTAAAGTAAGGCGGCAAAGTAAAGCGCGAATTCTGAGGAGTATGATAATATTTATAAAGTGGCCAAGTAATACGCGAGATTTCCGGACTCTGGATTCAAGTAAGGTGGCCAAGTAATACGCGAATTCTTAGGAGCATAAGAATTTTTATATATAGTCGCCAAGTAATACGCGAGATTTCCGGACTCTGACTTTGAGTAAGGTGGCCAAGTAATGCGCGAATTCTTAGTAGTATAAGAATTTTCATAAAGTGGCCAAGTAATGCGCGAGATTTCCGGACTCTGACTTAAAGTAAGGCGGCAAAGTAAAGCGCGAATTCTGAGGAGTATGATAATTTTTATAAAGTGGCCAAGTAATACGCGAGATTTCCGGACTCTGACTTTAAGTAAGGTGGACAAATAATGCGCGAGATCAATGGCCCTCAGGTTTGATATAAATACATAGGTGGCCTCGTAATACGCGAGATAAACGAAGTCTGTCCTGAAAAGAGTGGCCAAGTAGTACGCGAATTCTTAGGAGTATAAGAATTTTTATATATAGTCGCCAAGTAATACGCGAGATTTCCGGACTCTGACTTTGATTAGGGTGGCCAAGTAATGCGCGAATTGTTAGTAGTATAAGAATTTTTATAAAGTGGCCAAGTAATACGCGAGATTTCCTGACTCTGGCTTTGAGTAAGGAGGCCAAGTAATGCGCGAATTCTTAGTAGTATAAGAATTTTCATAAAGTGGCCAAGAAATACGCGAGATTTCCGGACTCTGACTTAAAGTAAGGTGGCAAAGTAAAGCGCGATTTCTGAGGAGTATAAGAATTTTTATATAAAGTCGCCAAGTAATACGCGAGATTTCCGGACTCTGGATTCAAGTAAGGTGGCCAAGTAATACGCGATTTCGTAGGAGCATAAGAATTTTTATATATAGTCGCCAAGTAATACGCGAGATTTCCGGACTCTGACTTTGAGTAAGGTGGCCAAGTAATGCGCGAATTCTTAGTAGTATAAGAATTTTCATAAAGTGGCGAAGAAATACGCGAGATTTCCGGACTCTGACTTAAAGTAAGGTGGCAAAGGAAAGCGCGAATTCTGAGGAGTATGATAATTTTTATAATGTGGCAAAGAAATACGCGAGATTTTCGTACTCTGACTTAAAGTATGGTGGCCAAGTAATGCGCGGATTCTTAGGAGTATAAGAATTTTTATATAAAGTCGCCAAGTAATACGCGAGATTTCCGGACAGTGACTTTAAGTAATGTGGCCAAGTAATGCGGGGATTCTTAGTAGTCTAAGCATTTTTATAAAGTGGCCAACTAATACGCGAGATTTACGGACTCTGTATTCAAGTAAGGTGGCCAAGTAATACGCGATTTCTTAGGAGTATAAGAATTATTATAAAGTCGCCAAGTAATACGCGAGATTTCCGTAGTCTGACTTTAATTAAGGTGATCAAGTAATGCGCGAGTTCAATAGACGTCAGGTTTGATATAAATACATAGGTGGCCTCATAATAAGCGAGTTAAACGAAGTCAGTGCTGAAAAGAGTGGTGAAGTAATGCGCGAATTCTTAGGAGTATGAGAATTCTTATAAAGTGGCCAAGTGATACGCCAAATTTCCGGACTCTGACTTTAAGTAAGGTGGCCATGTAATACGCCAATTCATAGGAGTATAAGAATTTTTATATATAGTCGCCAAGTAATACGCGAGATATCCGGACTCTGGCTTTAAGTAAGGTGGACAAGTAATACGCGATTTCGTAGGAGTATAAGAATTTTTATAAAGTGGCCAAGTAATGCGCGAGATTTCCGTACTCTGACTTTTTGGTAAGGTGGCCAAGTAATACTTGAATTCATAGGAGTATAAAAATTTTTATAAAGTGGACAAGTAATATGCGAGATTTCCGGACTCTGACTTTAAGTAAGGTGTCTAAGTAACGCGCGAGTTCAATGGACCTCAGGTTTGATGTAAATACTTAGTTGGCCTCGTAATACGCGAGTTGAACGAAGTCTGTCGTGAAAAGAGTGGTCAAGTAATACGCGAATTCTTAGTAGTATAAGAATTTTCATTAAGTGGCCAAGTAATGCGCGAGATTTCCGGACTCTGACTTAAAGTAAGGCGGCAAAGTAAAGCGCGAATTCTTAGGAGTATGAGAATTCTTATAAAGTGTCCAAGTGATACGCGAAATTTCCGGACTCTGACTTTAAGTAAGGTGGACAAATAATGCGCGAGATCGATGGCCCTCAGGTTTGATATAAATACATACGTGGCCTCGTAATACGCGAGATAAACGAAGTCTGTCCTGAAAAGAGTGGCCAAGTAATCCGCGAATTCTTAGGAGTATAAGAATTTTTATATATAGTCGCCAAGTAATACGCGAGATTTTGGGACTCTGACTTTGAGTAAGGTGGCCAAGTAATGAGCGAATTCTTAGTAGTATAAGAATTTTTATAATGTGGTCAAGTAATACGCGAGATTTCCGGACTCTGGCTTTAAGTAAGGTGGCCAGGTAATGCGCGAATTCTTAGTAGTATAAGAATTTTCATAAAGTGGCCAAGAAATACGCGAGATTTCCGGACTCTGACTTAAAGTAAGGTGGCAAAGTAAAGCGCAAATTCTGAGGAGTATGATAATTTTTATAATGTGGCAAAGAAATACGCGAGATTTCCGGACTCTGACTTAAAGTATGGTGGCCAAGTAATGCGCGGATTCTTAGGAGTATAAGAATTTTTATATAAAGTCGCCAAGTAATACGCGAGATTTCCGGACACTGACTTTAAGTAATGTGGCCAAGTAATGCGGGGATTCTTAGTAGTCTAAGAATTTTTTATAAAGTGGCCAACTAATACGCGAAATTTCTGGACTCTGGATTCAAGTAAGGTGGCCAAGTAATACGTAATTTCATAGGAGTATAAGAATTTTTAAAAATTGGCCAAGTAATACGCGAGATTTCCGGACTCTGACTTTAAGTAAGGTGTCCAAGTAACGCGCGAGTTCAATGGACGTCAGGTTTGATATAAATACATAGGTGGCCTCATAATACGCGAGTTGAACGAATTCTGTCCTGAAAAGAGTGGCCAAGTAATGCGCGAATTCGTAGGAGTATGATAATTTTTATAATGTGGCAAAGAAATACGCGAGATTTCCGGACTCTGACTTTAATTAAGGTGATCAAGTAATGCGCGAGTTCAATGGACGTCAGGTTTGATATAAATACATAGGTGGCCTCATAATACGCGAGTTAAACGAAGTCTGTCCTGAAAAGAGTGGCCAAGTAATGCGCGAATTCTTAGGAGTATATGAATTTTTATATATGGTCGCCAAGTAATACGCGAGATTTCCGGACTCTGACTTTGAGTAAGGTGGCCAAGTAATGCGCGAATTGTTAGTAGTATAAGAATTTTCATAAAGTGGCCAAGAAATACGCGAGATTTCCGGACTCTGACTTTAAGTAAGGTGGCCATGTAATACGCCAATTCATAGGAGTATAAGAATTTTTATATAAAGTCGCCAAGTAATACGCGAGATTTCCGGACTCTGGATTCAAGTAAGGTGGCCAAGTAATGCGCGAATTCTTAGGAGTATAAGAATTTTTATATATAGTGGCCAAGTAATACGCGAGATTTCCGGACTCTGACTTTGAGTAAGGTGGCCAAGTAATGCGCGAATTCTTAGTAGTATAAGAATTTTCATAAAGTGGCCAAGTAATGCGCGAGATTTCCGGACTCTGACTTAAAGTAAGGCGGCAAAGTAAAGCGCGAATTCTGAGGAGTATGATAATTTTTATAAAGTGGCCAAGTAATACGCGAGATTTCCGGACTCTGGATTCAAGTAAGGCGGACAAGTAATGCGCGAATTCTTAGGAGTATATGAATTTTTATATATAGTCGCCAAGTAATACGCAGGATTTCCGGACTCTGACTTTGAGTAAGGTGGCCAAGTAATGCGCGAATTCTTAGTAGTATAAGAATTTTCATGAAGTGGCCAAGTAATGCGCGAGATTTCCGGACTCTGACTTAAAGTAAGGCGGCAAAGTAAAGCGCGAATTTTGAGGAGTATGATAATTTTTATAAAGTGGCCAAGTAATACGCGAGATTTCCGGACTTTGACTTTAAGTAAGGTGGACAAATAATGCGCGAGATGAATGGCCCTCAGGTTTGATATAAATACATAGGTGGCCTCGTAATACGCGAGATAAACGAAGTCTGTCCTGAAAAGAGTGGCCATGTAATGCGCGAATTATTAGGAGTATAAGAATTTTTATATATAGTTGCCAAGTAATTCGCGAGATTTCCGGACTCTGACTTTGAGTAAGGTGGCCAAGTAATGCGCGAATTGTTAGTAGTATAAGAATTTTTATAAAGTGGCCAAGTAATACGCGAGATTTCCGGACTCTGGAATAAAGTAAGGAGGCCAAGTAATGCGCGAATTCTTAGTAGTATAAGAATTTTCATAAAGTGGCCAAGAAATACGCGAGATTTCCGGACTCTGACTTAAAGTAAGGTGGCAAAGTAAAGCGCGAATTCTGAGGAGTATAAGAATTTTTATATAAAGTCGCCAAGTAATACGCGAGATTTCCGGACTCTGGATTCAAGTAAGGTGGCCAAGTAATACGCGATTTCGTAGGAGTATAAGAATTTTTATATATAGTCACCAAGTAATACGCGAGATTTCCGGACTCTGACATTGAGTAAGGTGGCCAAGTAATGCGCGAATTCTTAGTAGTATAAGAATTTTCATAAAGTGGCGAAGAAATACGCGAGATTTCCGGACTCTGACTTAAAGTAAGGTGGCAAAGGAAAGCGCGAATTCTGAGGAGTATGATAATTTTTATAATGTGGCAAAGAAATACGCGAGATTTTCGTACTCTGACTTAAAGTATGGTGGCCAAGTAATGCGCGGATTCTTAGGAGTATAAGAATTTTTATATAAAGTCGCCAAGTAATACGCGAGATTTCCGGACAGTGACTTTAAGTAATGTGGCCAAGTAATGCGGGGATTCTTAGTAGTCTAAGAATTTTTATAAAGTGGCCGACTAATACGCGAGATTTCCGGACTCTGGCTTTAAGTAAGGTGGCCAAGTAATACGCGAGTTCTTAGGAGTTTAAGAATTTTTATAAGTAGCCAAGTAATACGCGAGATTTCCGGACTCTGACTTTAAGTCAGGTGGGCAAGTAATGCGCGAGTTCAATGGACGTCAGGTTTGATATAAATACATAGGTGTCCTCATAATATGCGAGTTAAACGAAGTCTGTCCTGAAAAGAGTGGCCAAGTAATGCGCGAATTCTTAGGAGCATAAGAGTTTTTATATATAGTCGCCAAGTAATACGCGAGATTTCCGTACTCTGACTTTAAGTAAGGTGATCAAGTAATGCGTGAGTTCAATGGACGTCAGGTTTGATATAAATACATAGGTGGCCTCATAATATGCGAGTTAAACGAAGTCTGTCCTGAAAAGAGTGGCCAAGTAATGCGCGAATTCTTAGGAGCATAAGAATTTTTATATATAGTCGCCAAGAAATACGCGAGATTTCCGTACTCTGGATTCAAGTAAGGTGGACAAGTAATACGCGATTTCGTAGGAGTATAAGAATTTTTATAAAGTGGCCAAGTAATACGCGAGATTTCCGGACTCTGACTTTTGGTAAGGTGGCCAAGTAATACTTGAATTCATAGGAGTATAAGAATTTTTATAAAGTGGACAAGTAATACGCGAGATTTCCGGACTCTGACTTCAAGTAAGGTGTCTAATTAACGCGCGAGTTCAATGGACCTCAGGTTTGATATAAATACTTAGGTGGCCTCGTAATACGCGAGTTGAACGAAGTCTGACCTGAAAAGAGTGGTCAAGTAATGCGCGAATTCTTAGTAGTATAAGAATTTTCATTAAGTGGCCAAGTAATGCGCGAGATTTCCGGACCCTGACTTAAAGTAAGGCGGCAAAGTAAAGCGCGAATTCTGAGGAGTATGATAATTTTTATAAAGTGGCCAAGTAATACGCGAGATTTCCAGACTCTGACTTTAAGTAAGGTGGACAAATAATGCGCGAGATCAATGGCCCTCAGATTTGATATAAATACATAGGTGGCCTCGTAATACGCGAGATAAACGAAGTCTGTCCTGAAAAGAGTGGCCAAGTAATCCGCGAATTCTTAGGAGTATAAGAATTTTTATATATAGTCGCCAAGTAATACGCGAGATTTCCGGACTCTGACTTTGAGTAAGGTGGTCAAGTAATGGGCGAATTCTTAGGAGTATAATAATTTTTATAAAGTGGTCAAGTAATACGCGAGATTTCCGGACTCTGGCTTTAAGTAAGGTGGCCAAGTAATGCGCGAATTCTTAGTAGTATAAGAATTTTCATAAAGTGGCCAAGAAATACGCGAGATTTCCGGACTCTGACTTAATGTAAGGTGGCCATGTAATACGCCAATTCTTAGGAGTATAAGAATTTTTATATAAAGTCGCCAAGTAATCCGCGAGATTTTCGGACTCTGACTTTAAGTAATGTGGCCAAGTAATGCGCGAATTCTTAGTAGTCTAAGAATTTTTATAAAGTTGCCAAGAAATACGCGAGATTTCCGGACTCTGACTTTAAGTAAGGTGGCCATGTAATACGCCAATTCATAGGAGTATAAGAATTTTTATATAAAGTCGCCAAGTAATACGCGAGATTTCCGGACTCTGGATTCAAGTAAGGTGGCCAAGTAATGCGCGAATTCTTAGTAGTATAAGAATTTTCATAAAGTGGCCAAGAAATACGCGAGATTTCCGGACTCTGACTTTAAGTAAGGTGGCCATGTAATACGCCAATTCATAGGAGTATAAGAATTTTTATATAAAGTCGCCAAGTAATACGCGAGATTTCCGTACTCTGACTTTAAGTAAGGTGATCAAGTAATGCGCGAATTCTTAGGAGCATAAGAATTTTTATATATAGTCGCCAAGTAATACGCGAGATTTCCGGACTCTGACTTTGAGTAAGGTGGCCAAGTAATGCGCGAATTCTTAGTAGTATAAGAATTTTCATAAAGTGGCCAAGTAATGCGCGAGATTTCCGGACTCTGACTTAAAGTAAGGAGGCAAAGTAAAGCGCGAATTCTGAGTAGTATGATAATTTTTATAAAGTGGCCAAGTAATACGCGAGATTTCCGGACTCTGACTTTAAGTAAGGTGGACAAATAATGCGCCAGATCAATGGCCCTCAGGTTTGATATAAATACATAGGTGGCCTCGTAATACGCGAGATAAACGAAGTCTGTCCTGAAAAGAGTGGCCAAGTAATGCGCGAATTCTTAGGAGTATATGAATTTTTATATATGGTCGCCAAGTAATACGCGAGATTTCCGGACTCTGACTTTGAGTAAGGTTGACAAGTAATGCGCGAAGTGTTAGTAGTATAAGAATTTTTATAAAGTGGTCAAGTAATACGCGAGATTTCCGGACTCTGACTTTAAGTATTTTGGCCATGTAATGCCCGAATTCTTAGTAGTATAAGAATTTTCATAAAGTGGCCAAGAAATACGCGAGATTTCCGGACTCTGACTTAAAGTAAGGTGGCAAAGTAAAGCGCAAATTCTGAGGAGTATAAGAATTTTTATATAAAGTCGCCAAGTAATACGCGAGATTTCCGGACTCTGGATTCAAGTAAGGTGGCCAAGTAATACGCGATTTCGTAGGAGCATAAGAATTTTTATATATAGTCGCCAAGTGATACGCGAAATTTCCGGACTCTGACTTTGAGTAAGGTGGTCAAGTAATGCGCGAATTCTTAGTAGTATAAGAATTTTCATAAAGTGGCCAAGTAATGCGCGAGATTTCCGGACTCTGACTTAAAGTAAGGCGGCAAAGTAAAGCGCGAATTCTGAGGAGTATGATAATTTTTATAATGTGGCAAAGAAATACGCGAGATTTCCGGACTCTGACTTAAAGTAAGGTGGCCAAGTAATGCGCGGATTCTTAGGAGTATAAGAATCTTTATATAAAGTCGCCAAGTAATACGCGAGAATTCCGGACACTGACTTTAAGTAATGTGGCAAGGTAATGCGGGAATTCTTAGTAGTCTAAGAATTTTTATAAAGTGGCCAACTAATACGCGAGATTTCCGGACTCTGGATTCAAGTAAGGTGGCCAAGTAATAAGCGATTTCGTAGGAGTATCAGAATTATTATAAAGATGCCAAGTAATACGCGAGATTTCCGGACTCTGGCTTTAAGTAAGGTGGCCAAGTAATGCGCGAGTTCAATGGACGTCAGGTTTGATATAAATACATAGGTGGCCTCATAATACGCGAGTTGAACGAATTCTGTCCTGAAAAGAGTGGCCAAGTAATGCGCGAATTCTTAGGAGTATATGAATTTTTATATATAGTCGCCAAGTAATACGCGAGATTTCCGTACTCTGACTTTAAGTAAGGTGATCAAGTAATGCGCGAGTTCAATGGACGTCAGGTTTGATATAAATACATAGGTGGCCTAATAATAAGCGAGTTAAACGAAGTCAGTGCTGAAAAGAGTGGCTAAGTAATGCGCGAATTCTTAGGAGCATAAGAATTTTTATATATAGTCGCCAAGAAATACGCGAGATTTCCGTACTCTGGATTCAAGTAAGGTGGCCAAGTAATACGCGATTTCTTAGGAGAATATGACTTTTTATAAAGTGGCCAAGTAATGCGCGAGATTTCCGTATTCTGACTTTTGGTAAGGTGGCCAAGTAATATGCGAATTCATAGGAGTATAAAAATTTTTATAAAGTGGACAAGTAATACGCGAGATTTCCGGACTCTGACTTTAAGTAAGGTGTCAAAGTAAGGCGCGAGTTCAATGGACCTCAGGTTTGATTTAAATACTTAGTTGGCCTCGTAATACGCGAGTTGAACGAAGTCTGTCCTGAAAAGAGTGGTCAAGTAATGCGCGAATTCTTAGTAGTATAAGAATTTTCATTAAGTGGCCAAGTAATGCGCGAGATTTCCGGACTCTGGCTTTAAGTCAGGTGGGCAAGTAATGCGCGAGTTCAATGGACGTCAGGTTTGATATAAATACATAGGTGGGCTCATAATATGCGAGTTAAACGAAGTCTGTCCTGAAAACAGTGGCCAAGTAATGCGCGAATTCTTAGGAGCATAAGAATTTTTATATATAGTCGCCAAGTAAGACGCGAGATTTCCGGACTCTGGATTCAAGTAAGGTGGCCATGCAATACGCGATTTCGTAGGAGTATAATAATTTTTATAAAATGGCCAAGTAATGCGCGAGATTTCCGTACTCTGACTTTTGGTAAGGTGGTCAAGTAATGCGCGAATTCATAGGAGTATAAGAATTTTTATAAAGTGGACAAGTAATACGCGAGATTTCCGGACTCTGACTTTAAGTAAGGTGTCTAAGTAACGCGCGAGTTCAATGGACCTCAGGTTTGATGTAAATACTTAGTTGGCCTCGTAATACGCGAGTTGAACGAAGTCTGTCGTGAAAAGAGTGGTCAAGTAATGCGCGAATTATTAGTAGTATAAGAATTTTCATTAAGTGGCCAAGTAATGCGCGAGATTTCCGGACTCTGACTTAAAGTAAGGCGGCAAAGTAAAGCGCGAATTCTGAGGAGTATGATAATTTTTATAAAGTGGCCAAGTAATACGCGAGATTTCCAGACTCTGACTTTAAGTAAGGTGGACAAATAATGCGCGAGATCAATGGCCCTCAGATTTGATATAAATACATAGGTGGCCTCGTAATACGCGAGATAAACGAAGTCTGTCCTGAAAAGAGTGGCCAAGTAATCCGCGAATTCTTAGGAGTATAAGAATTTTTATATATAGTCGCCAAGTAATACGCGAGTTTTCCGGACTCTGACTTTGAGTAAGGTGGCCAAGTAATGAGCGAATTCTTAGTAGTATAAGAATTTTTATAAAGTGGTCAAGTAATACGCGAGATTTCCGGACTCTGGCTTTAAGTAAGGTGGCCAAGTAATGCGCGAATTCTTAGTAGTATAAGAATTTTCATAAAGTGGCCAAGAAATACGCGAGATTTCCGGACTCTGACTTAATGTAAGGTGGCAAAGTAAAGCGCGATTTCTGAGGAGTATGATAATTTTTATAATGTGGCAAAGAAATACGCGAGATTTCCGGACTCTGACTTAAAGTATGGTGGCCAAGTAATGCGCGGATTCTTAGGAGTATAAGAATTTTTATATAAAGTCGCCAAGTAATACGCGAGATTTCCGGACACTGACTTCAAGTAATGTGCCCAAGTAATGCGAGGATTCTTAGTAGTCTAAGAATTTTTATAAAGTGGCCAACTAATACGCGAAATTTCTGGACTCTGGATTCAAGTAAGGTGGCCAAGTAATACGTAATTTCGTAGGAGTATAAGAATTTTTATAAAGTGGCCAAATAATACGCGAGATTTCCGGACTCTGGCTTTAAGTCAGGTGGCCAAGTAATGCGCGAGTTCAATGGACGTCAGGTTTGATATAAATACATAGGTGTCCTCATAATACGCGAGTTGAACGAATTTCTGTCCTGAAAAAAGTGGCCAAGTAATGCGCGATTTCGTAGGAGTATAAGAATTTTTATAAAGTGGCCAAGTAATACGCGAGATTTCCGTACTCTGACTTTAAGTAAGGTGATCAAGTAATGCGCGAGTTCAATGGACGTCAGGTTTGATATAAATACATAGGTGGCCTCATAATACGCGAGTTAAACGAAGTCTGTCCTGAAAAGAGTGGCCAAGTAATGCGCGAATTCTTAGGAGTATGAGAATTTTTATAAAGTCGCCAAGTGATACGCAAATTTCCGGACTCTGACTTTGAGTACGGTGGCCAAGTAATGCGCGAATTCTTAGTAGTCTAAGAATTTTTATAAAGTTGCCAAGAAATACGCGAGATTTCCGGACTCTGGATTCAAGTAAGGTGGCCATGTAATACGCCAATTCATAGGAGTATAAGAATTTTTATATAAAGTCGCCAAGTAATACGCGAGATTTCCGTACTCTGACTTTAAGTAAGGTGGCCAAGTAATGCGCGAATTCTTAGGAGTATAAGAATTTTTATATATAGTCGCCAAGTAATACGCGAGATTTCCGGACTCTGACTTTGAGTAAGGTGGCCAAGTAATGCGCGAATTCTTAGTAGTATAAGAATTTTCATAAAGTGGCCAAGTAATGCGCGAGATTTCCGGACTCTGACTTAAAGTAAGGCGGCAAAGTAAAGCGCGAATTCTGAGGAGTATGATAATTTTTATAAAGTGGCCAAGTAATACGCGAGATTTCCGGACTCTGACTTTAAGTAAGGTGGACAAATAATGCGCGAGATCAATGGCCCTCAGGTTTGATATAAATACATACGTCGCCTCATAATACGCGTGTTAAACGAAGTATGTCCTGAAAAGAGTGGCCAAGTAATGCGCGAATTCTTAGGAGTATAAAAATTTTTATATATAGTCGCCAAGTAATACGCGAGATTTCGGGACTCTGACTTTGAGTAAGGTGGCCAAGTAATGCGCGAATTGTTAGTAGTATAAGAATTTTTATGAAGTGGCCAAGTAATACGCGAGATTTCCGTACTCTGACTTTAAGTAAGGTGGCCATGTAATGCGCGAATTCTTAGTAGTATAAGACTTTAAAAAAAGTGTCCAATAAATACGAGAGATTTCCGGACTCTGACAAACAGTAAGGTGGCAAACTAAAGCGCGACTTATGAGGAGTATAAGAATTTTTATATAAAGTCGCCAAGTAATACGCGAGATTTCCGGACTCTGGATTCAAGTAAGGTGGCCAAGTAATGCGCGAGTTCAATGGACGTCAGGTTTGATATAAATACATAGGTGTCCTCATAATACGCGAGTTGAACGAATTCTGTCCTGAAAAGAGTGGCCAAGTAATGCGCGATTTCGTAGGAGTATAAGAATTTTTATAAAGTGGCCAAGTAATACGCGAGATTTCCGTACTCTGGCCTTAAGTCAGGTGGCCAAGTAATGCTCGAGTTCAATGGACGTCAGGTTTGATATAAATACATAGGTGTCCTCATAATACGCGAGTTGAACGAATTCTGTCCTGAAAAGAGTGGCCAAGTAATGCGCGATTTCGTAGGAGTATAAGAATTTTTATAAAGTGGCCAAGTAATACGCGAGATTTCCGTACTCTGGCCTTAAGTCAGGTGGCCAAGTAATGCTCGAGTTCAATGGACGTCAGGTTTGATATAAATACATAGGTGTCCTCATAATACGCGAGAGTTGAACGAATTCTGTCCTGAAAAGAGTGGCCAAGTAATGCGCGATTTCGTAGGAGTATAAGAATTTTTATAAAGTGGCCGACTAATACGCGAGATTTCCGGACTCTGGCTTTAAGTAAGGTGGCCAAGTAATGCGCGGATTCTTAGTAGTATAAGAATTTTCATAAAGTGGCCAAGAAATACGCGAGATTTCCGGACTCTGACTTTAAGTAAGGTGGCCATGTAATACGCCAATTCATAGGAGTATAAGAATTTTTATATAAAGTCGCCAAGTAATACGCGAGATTTCCGGACTCTGGATTCAAGTAAGGTGGCCAAGTAAGACGCGATTTCGTAGGAGCATAAGAATTTTTATATATAGTCGCCAAGTAATACGCGAGTTCCGGACTCTGACTTTGAGTAAGGTGGGCAATTAATGCGCGAATTCGTAGTAGTGAAAGAAGTGTCAGGAAGTGGCCAAGAAAAGCGCGAGGTTTCCGGACTCTGACTTAAAGTAAGGTGGCAAAGTAAAGCGCGAATTCTGAGGAGTATGATAATTTTTATAATGTGGCAAAGAAATACGCGAGATTTCCGTACTCTGACTTAAAGTATGGTGGCCAAGTAATGCGCGGATTCTTAGGAGTATAAGAATTTTTATAAAGTGGCCGACTAATACGCGAGATTTCCGGACACTGACTTTAAGTAATGTGGCCAAGTAATGCGCGGATTCTTAGTAGTCTAAGAATTTTTATAAAGTGGCCGATTAATACGCGAGATTTCCGGACTCTGGCTTTAAGTAAGGTGGCCAAGTAATACGCGATTTCGTAGGAGTATAAGAATTTTTATAAAGTAGCCAAGTAATACGCGAGATTTCCGGACTCTGGCTTTAAGTCAGGTGGGCAAGTAATGCGCGAGTTCAATGGACGTCAGGTTTGATATAAATACATAGGTGTCCTCATAATATGCGAGTTAAACGAAGTCTGTCCTGAAAAGAGTGGCCAAGTAATGCGCGAATTCTAAGGAGCATAAGAATTTTTATATATAGTCGCCAAGTAATACGCGAGATTTCCGTAGTCTGACTTTAATTAAGGTGATCAAGTAATGCGCGAGTTCAATGGACGTCAGGTTTGATATAAATACATAGGTGGCCTCATAATAAGCGAGTTAAACGAAGTCAGTGCTGAAAAGAGTGGTGAAGTAATGCGCGAATTCTTAGGAGTATGAGAATTCTTATATATAGTCACCAAGAAATACGCGAGATTTCCGTACTCTGGATTCAAGTAAGGTGGTCAAGTAATACGCGATTTCGTAGGAGTATAAGAATTTTTATAAAGTTGCCAAGTAATGAGATAGATTTCCGTACTCTGACTTTTTGTAAGGTTGCCAAGTAATACGAGAATTAATAGGAGTATAAGAAATTTTATAAATTTGCAAAGTAATACGAGAGATTTCCGGACTCTGACTTTAAGTAAGGTGTC
This sequence comes from Diplolepis rosae, assembly GCA_030998225.1. NCBI lineage: Eukaryota > Metazoa > Arthropoda > Insecta > Hymenoptera > Diplolepididae > Diplolepis > Diplolepis rosae. Next base: position 1,640,811 of record JAPYXD010000750.1, on the reverse strand, counting down.
TAAGTAACGCGCGAGTTCAATGGACCTCAGGTTTGATGTAAATACTTAGTTGGCCTCGTAATACGCGAGTTGAACGAAGTCTGTCGTGAAAAGAGTGGTCAAGTAATGCGCGAAATCTTAGTAGTATAAGAATTTTCATGAAGTGGCCAAGTAATGGGCGAGATTTCCGGACTCTGACTTAAAGTAAGGCGGCAAAGTAAAGCGCGAATTTTGAGGAGTATGATAATTTTTATAAAGTGGCCAAGTAATACGCGAGATTTCCTGAATATGACTTTAAGTAAGGTGGACAAATAATGCGCGAGATGAATGGCCCTCAGGTTTGATATAAATACATAGGTGGCCTCGTAATACGCGAGATAAACGAAGTCTGTCCTGAAAAGAGTGGCCATGTAATGCGCGAATTATTAGGAGTATAAGAATTTTTATATATAGTTGCCAAGTAATTCGCGAGATTTCCGGACTCTGACTTTGAGTAAGGTGGCCATGTAATACGCCAATTCATAGGAGTATAAGAATTTTTATAAAGTGGTCAAGTAATACGCTAGATTTCCGGACTCTGGCTTTACGTAAGGTGGCCAAGTAATGCGCGAATTCTTAGTAGTATAAGAATTTTCATAAAGTGGCCAAGAAATACGCGAGATTTCCGGACTCTGACGTTAAGTAAGGTGGCCATGTAATACGCCAATTCATGGGAGTATAAGAATTTTTATATAAAGTCGCCAAGTAATACGCGAGATTTCCGGACTCCGGATTCAAGTAAGGTGGCCAAGTAATACGCGATTGCGTAGGAGTATAAGAATTTTTATAAAGTGGCCAAGTAATACGCGAGATTTCCGGACTCTGAAATTAAGTAAGGTGGTAATGTAATGCGCGAATTCTTAGTAGTATAAGAATTTTCATAAAGTGGCCAAGAAATACGCGAGATTTCCGGACTCTGACTTAAAGTAAGGTGGCAAAGTAAAGCGCAAATTCTGAGGAGTATGATAATTTTTATAATGTGGCCAAGTAATATGCGAGATTTCCGGAATCTGACTTTAAGTAAGGTGGACAAATAATGCGCGAGATCAATGGCCCTCAGGTTTGATATAAATACATACGTGGCCTCGTAATACGCGAGAAAAACGAAGTATGTCCTGAAAAGAGTGGCCAAGTAATGCGCGAATTCTTAGGAGTATAAAAATTGTTATATATAGTCGCCAAGTAATACGCGAGATTTCGAGACTCTGACCTTGAGTAAGGTGGCCAAGTAATGCGCTAATTGTTAGTAGTATAAGAATCTTTATAAAGTGGTCAAGTAATACGCGAGATTTCCGGACTCTGGCTTTAAGTAAGGTGGCCAAGTAATGCGCGAATTCTTAGTAGTATAAGAATTTTCATAAAGTGGCCAAGAAATACGCGAGATTTCCGGACTCTGACTTAAAGTAAGGTGGCAAAGTAAAGCGCAAATTCTGAGGAGTATGATAATTTTTATAATGTGGAAAAGAAATACGCGAGATTTCCGGACTCTGACTTAAGGTAAGGTGGCCAAGTAATGCGCGGATTCTTAGGAGTATAAGAATTTTTACATAAAGTCGCCAAGTAATACGCGAGATTTCCGGACAGTGACTTTAAGTAATGTGGCCAAGTAATGCGGGGATTCTTAGTAGTCTAAGAATTTTTATAAAGTGGCCGACTAATACGCGAGATTTCCGGACTCTGGATTCAAGTAAGGTGGCCAAGTAATACGCGATTTCGTAGGAGTATATGAATTTTTATATATAGTCACCAAGTAATACGCGAGATTTCCGGACTCTGGCTGTAAGTAAGGTGTCCAAGTAACGCGCGAGTTCAATGGACGTCAGGTTTGATATAAATACATAGGTGGCCTCATAATACGCGAGTTGAACGAATTCTGTCCTGAAAAGAGTGGCCAAGTAATGCGCGAATTCTTAGGAGTATATGAATTTTTATATATAGTCGCCAAGTAATACGCGAGATTTCCGGACTCTGACTTTGAGTAAGGTGGCCAAGTAATGCGCGAATTGTTAGTAGTATAATAATTTTTATAAAGTGGCCAAGTAATACGCGAGATTTCCGGACTCTGTCTTTAAGTAAGGTGGACAAGTAATGCGCTAATTCTTAGTAGTCCAAGAATTTTTATAAAGTGGCCGAGTAATACCCTAGATTTCCGGACTCTGACTTAAAGTAATGTGGCCAAGTAATGCGGGATTTCTTAGTAGTCTAAGCATTTTTATAAAGTGGCCAAGTAATACGCGAGATTTCCGTACTCTGACTTTAAGTAAGGTGATCAAGTAATGCGCGAGTTCAATGGACTTCATCTTTGATATAAATTCATAGGTGGACTCATAATACGCGAGTTAAACGAAGTCTGTCCTGAAAAGAGTGGCCAAGTAATGCGCGAATTCTTAGGAGTATAAAAATTTTTATATATAGTCGCCAAGTAATACGCGAGATTTCGGGACTCTGACTTTGAGTAAGGTGGCCAAGTAATGCGTGAATTGTTAGTAGTATAATAATTTTTATAAAGTGGCCAAGTAATACGCGAGATTTGCGGACTCTGGCTTTAAGTCAGGTGGCCAAGTAATGCGCGAATTCTTAGTAGTCCAAGAATTTTTATAAAGTGGCCGAGTAATACCCTAGATTTCCGGACTCTGACTTAAAGTAATTTGGCCAAGTAATGCGGGAATTCTTAGTAGTCTAAGCATTTTTATAAAGTGGCCAAGTAATACGCGAGATTTCCGTACTCTGGCTTTAAGTCAGGTGGCCAAGTAACGCGCGAGTTCAATGGACGTCAGGTTTGATATAAATACATAGGTGGCCTCATAATACGCGAGTTGAACGAATTCTGTCCTGAAAAGAGTGGCCAAGTAATGCGCGACTTCGTAGGAGTATAAGAATTTTTATAAAGTGGCCAAGTAATGCGCGAGATTTCCGGACTCTGACTTAAAGTAAGGCGGCAAAGTAAAGCGCGAATTCTGAGGAGTATGATAATTTTTATAAATTGGCCAAGTAATACGCGAGATTTCCTGACTCTGACTTTAAGTAAGTTGTACAAATAATGCGCGAGATGAATGGCCCTCAGGTTTGATATAAATACATAGGTGGCCTCGTTATACGCGAGTTGAAAGAAGTCTGTCCTGAAAAGAGTGGCCAAGTAATGCGCGAATTATTAGGAGTATAAGAATTTTTATATATAGTCGCCAAGTAATACGCGAGATTTCCGGACTCTGGCTTTAAGTAAGGTGGCCAAGTAATGCGCGAATTCTTAGTAGTCTAAGAATTTTTATAAAGTGGCCGAGTAATACGCTAGATTTCCGGACTCTGACTTAAAGTAATGTGGCCAAGTAATGCGGGAATTCTTAGTAGTCTAAGCATTTTTATAAAGTGGCCAACTAATACGCGAGATTTACGGACTCTGTATTCAAGTAAGGTGGCCAAGTAATACGCGATTTCGTAGGAGTATAAGAATTATTATAAAGTCGCCAAGTAATACGCGAGATTTCCGTAGTCTGACTTTAATTAAGGTGATCAAGTAATGCGCGAGTTCAATGGACGTCAGGTTTGATATAAATACATAGGTGGCCTCATGAGACGCCAGTTAAACGAATTCTGTCCTGAAAAAAGTGGCCAAGTAATGCGCGAATTCTTAGGAGTATAAGAATTTTTATATATAGTCACCAAGTAATACGCGAGATTTCCGGACTCTGACTTTGAGTAAGGTGGCCAAGTAATGCGCGAATTGTTAGTAGTATAAGAATTTTCATAAAGTGGCCAAGTAATACGCGAGATTTCCGGACTCTGGCTTTAAGTAAGGTGGCCAAGTAATACGCGATTTCGTAGGAGTATAAGAATTTTTATAAAGTGGCCAAGTAATACGCGAGATTTCCGGACTCTGACTTTAAGTAAGGTGGCCAAATAATGCGCGAATTCATAGGAGTATAAGAATTGTTAGAAATTGGCCAACTAATACGCGAGATTTCCGGACTCTGACTCAAAGTAAGGTGTACAAGTAATGCGAGAATTCTTAGAGTATAAGAATTTTTATATAAAGTGGCCAAGTAATGCGCGAGATTTCCATAATCTGACTATTGGTGTTGTGGCCAAGTAATACGCGAATTCATAGGAGTATAAGAATTTTTATAAAGTGGCCAAGTAGTACGCGAGATTTCCGGACTCTGACTTTAAGTAAGGTGGCCAAGTAATATGCGAATTCATAGGAGTATAAGAATTTTTATAAATTGGCCAAGTAATACGAGAGATTTCTGTACTCTGACTTTAAGTAAGGTGATCAAGTAATGCGCGAGTTCAATGGACGTCTGGTTTGATATAAATACATAGGTGGCCTCATAATACGCCAGTTAAACGAATTCTGTCCTGAAAAAAGTGGCCAAGTAATGCGCGAATTCTTAGGAGTATAAGAATTTTTATATATAGTCACCAAGTAATACGCGCGAGTTCCGGACACAGACTTTGAGTAAGGTGTCCAAGTAACGCGCGAGTTCAATGGACCTCAGGTTTGATATAAATACTTAGGTGGCTTCGTAATACGCGAGTTGAACGAGGTCTGTCCTGAAAAGAGTGGTCAAGTAATGCGCGAATTCTTAGGAGTATAAGAATTGTTAGAAAGTGGCAGACTAATACGCGAGATTTCCGGACTCTGGATTCAAGTAAGGTGGCCATGTAATACGCGATTTCGTAGGAGTATAAGAATTATTATAAAGTCGCCAAGTAATACGCGAGATTTCCGTAGTCTGACTTTAAGTAAGGTGATCAAGTAATGCGCGAGTTCAATGGACGTCAGGTTTGATATAAATACATAGGTGGCCTCATAATACGCCAGTTAAACGAATTCTGTCCTGAAAAAAGTGGCCAAGTAATGCGCGAATTCTTAGGAGTATAAGAATTTTTATATATAGTCACCAAGTAATACGCGAGATTTCCGGACTCTGACTTTGAGTAAGGTGGCCAAGTAATGCGCGAATTGTTAGTAGTATAAGAATTTTCATAAAGTGGCCAAGTAATACGCTAGATTTCCGGACTCTGGCTTTAAGTAAGGTGGCCAAGTAATACGCGATTTCGTAGGAGTATAAGAATTTTTACAAAGTGGCCAAGTAATGCGCGAGATTTCCATAATCTGACTTTTGGTGTTGTGGCCAAGTAATACGCGAATTCATAGGAGTATAAGAATTTTTATAAAGTGGCCAAGTAAGACGCGAGATTTCCGGACTCTGACTTTAAGTAAGGTGGCCAAATAATGCGCGAATTCATAGGAGTATAAGAATTGTTAGAAATTGGCCAACTAATACGCGAGATTTCCGGACTCTGACTCAAAGTAAGGTGTACAAGTAATGCGAGAATTCTTAGAGTATAAGAATTTTTATATAAAGTCGCCAAGTAATACGCGCGAGTTCCGGTCTCTGAAACAAAGTAAGGTGGTAATGTAATGCGCGAATTCTTAGTAGTATAAGAATTTTCATAAAGTGGCGAAGAAATACGCGAGATTTCCGGACTCTGACTTAAAGTAAGGTGGCAAAGTAATGCGCGAATTCATAGGAGTATAAGAATTTTTAGAAAGTGGCCTACTAATACGCGAGATTTCCGGACTCTGACTTTAAGTAAGGTGGCCAAGTAATGCGCGAATTCATAGGAGTATAAGAATTTTTATAAATTGGCCAAGTAATACGAGAGATTTCAGTACTCTGACTCTAAGGACGGTGATCACGTAAGGCGCGAGTTAACTGGACGTCAGGTTTGATATAAATACCTAGGTGGCCTCATAATACGCCAGTTAAACGAATTCTGTCCTGAAAAAAGTAGCCAAGTAATGCGCGAATTCTTAGTAGTATAAGAATTTTTATAAAGTGGCCAAGTAATACGCGAGATTTCCGTACTCTGACTTTGAGTAAGGTGGCCAAGTAATGCGCAAAATCTTAGTAGTATACGAATTTTCATAATGTGGCCAAGTAATACGCGAGATTTCCGGACTCTGACTTTAAGTAAGGTGGCCAAATAATGCGCGAATTCATAGGAGTATAAGAATTTTTATAAAGTGGACAAGTAATACGCGAGATTTCCGGACTCTGACTTTAAGTAAGGTGTCTAAGTAACGCGCGAGTTCAATGGACCTCAGGTTTGATATAAATACTTAGGTGGCCTCGTAATACGCGAGTTGAACGAAGTCTGTCCTGAAAAGAGTGGTCAAGTAATGCGCGAATTCTTAGGAGTATAAGAATTTTAATAAAGTAGCCAAGTAATACGTGCGAGTTCCGGACACAGACTTTGAGTAAGGTGTCCAAGTAACGCGCGAGTTCAATGGACCTCAGGTTTGATATAAATACTTAGGTGGCTTCGTAATACGCGAGTTGAACGAGGTCTGTCCTGAAAAGAGTGGTCAAGTAATGCGCGAATTCTTAGGAGTATAAGAATTTTTATAAAGTGGCCAACTAATACGCGAGATTTCCGGACTCTGACTTAAAGTAAGGCGGCAAAGTAAAGCGCGAATTCTGAGGAGTATGATAATTTTTATAAAGTGGCCAAGTAATACGCGAGATTTCCGGACTCTGACTTTAAGTAAGGTGGACAAATAATGCGCGAGATCAATGGCCCTCAGGTTTGATATAAATACTTAGGTGGCCTCGTAATACGCGAGTTGAACGAGGTCTGTCCTGAAAAGAGTGGTCAAGTAATGTGCGAATTCGTAGGAGTATGATAATTTTTATAATGTGGCAAAGAAATACGCGAGATTTCCGGACTCTGACTTAAAGTATGGTGGCCAAGTAATGCGCGAATTCTTAGGAGTATAAGAATTTTTATATAAAGTCGCCAAGTAATACGCGAGATTTCCGGACTCTGACTTTGAGTAAGGTGGCCAAGTAATGCGCGAATTGTTAGTAGTATAAGAATTTTCATAAAGTGGCCAAGTAATACGCTAGATTTCCGGACTCTGGCTTTAAGTAAGGTGGCCAAGTAATACGCGATTTCGTAGGAGTATAAGAATTTTTACAAAGTGGCCAAGTAATGCGCGAGATTTCCGTAATCTGACTATTGGTGTTGTGGCCAAGTAATGCGCGAATTCTTAGGAGTATAAGAATTTTTATATATAGTCACCAAGTAATACGCGAGATTTCCGGACTCTGACTTTGAGTAAGGTGGCCAAGTAATGCGCGAATTGTTAGTAGTATAAGAATTTTCATAAAGTGGCCAAGTAATACGCGAGATTTCCGGACTCTGGCTTTAAGTAAGGTGGCCAAGTAATACGCGATTTCGTAGGAGTATAAGAATTTTTATAAATTGGCCAAGTAATGCGCCTTAGATTTCCATAATCTGAATTTTGGTAAGGTGGCCAAGTAATATGCGAATTCATAGGAGTATAAGAATTTTTATAAATTGGCCAAGTAATACGAGAGATTTCCGTACTCTGACTTTATGTAAGGTGATCAAGTAATGCGCGAGTTCAATGGACGTATGGTTTGATATAAATACATAGGTGGCCTCATAATACGCCAGTTAAACGAATTCTGTCCTGAAAAAAGTGGCCAAGTAATGCGCGAATTCTTAGGAGTATAAGAATTTTTATATATAGTCACCAAGTAATACGCGAGATTTCCGGACTCTGACTTTGAGTAAGGTGGCCAAGTAATGCGCGATTTCGTAGGAGTATAAGAATTTTTATATATAGTGGCCAAGTAATACGCGAGATTTCCGGACTCTGGCTTTAAGTAAGGTGGCCAAGTAATGCGCGAATTCTTAGTAGTCTAAGAATTTTTATAAAGTGGCCGAGTAATACGCTAGATTTCCGGACTCTGACTTAAAGTAATGTGGCCAAGTAATGCGGGAATTCTTAGTAGTCTAAGCATTTTTATAAAGTGGCCAACTAATACGCGAGATTTACGGACTCTGTATTCAAGTAAGGTGGCCAAGTAATACGCGATTTCGTAGGAGTATAAGAATTATTATAAAGTCGCCAAGTAATACGCGAGATTTCCGTAGTCTGACTTTAATTAAGGTGATCAAGTAATGCGCGAGTTCAATGGACGTCAGGTTTGATATAAATACATAGGTGGCCTCATAAGACGCCAGTTAAACGAATTCTGTCCTGAAAAAAGTGGCCAAGTAATGCGCGAATTCTTAGGAGTATAAGAATTTTTATATATAGTCACCAAGTAATACGCGAGATTTCCGGACTCTGACTTTGAGTAAGGTGGCCAAGTAATGCGCGAATTGTTAGTAGTATAAGAATTTTCATAAAGTGGCCAAGTAATACGCGAGATTTCCGGACTCTGGCTTTAAGTAAGGTGGCCAAGTAATACGCGATTTCGTAGGAGTATAAGAATTTTTATAAAGTGGCCAAGTAATACGCGAGATTTCCGGACTCTGACTTTAAGTAAGGTGGCCAAATAATGCGCGAATTCATAGGAGTATAAGAATTGTTAGAAATTGGCCAACTAATACGCGAGATTTCCGGACTCCGACTCAAAGTAAGGTGTACAAGTAATGCGAGAATTCTTAGAGTATAAGAATTTTTATATAAAGTGGCCAAGTAATGCGCGAGATTTCCGTAATCTGACTATTGGTGTTGTGGCCAAGTAATACGCGAATTCATAGGAGTATAAGAATTTTTATAAAGTGGCCAAGTAAGACGCGAGATTTCCGGACTCTGACTTTAAGTAAGGTGGCCAAGTAATATGCGAATTCATAGGAGTATAAGAATTTTTATAAATTGGCCAAGTAATACGAGAGATTTCCGTACTCTGACTTTAAGTAAGGTGATCAAGTAATGCGCGAGTTCAATGGACGTCGGGTTTGATATAAATACATAGGTGGCCTCATAATACGCCAGTTAAACGAATTCTGTCCTGAAAAAAGTGGCCAAGTAATGCGCGAATTCTTAGGAGTATAAGAATTTTTATATATAGTCACCAAGTAATACGCGCGAGTTCCGGACACAGACTTTGAGTAAGGTGTCCAAGTAACGCGCGAGTTCAATGGACCTCAGGTTTGATATAAATACTTAGGTGGCTTCGTAATACGCGAGTTGAACGAGGTCTGTCCTGAAAAGAGTGGTCAAGTAATGCGCGAATTCTTAGGAGTATAAGAATTGTTAGAAAGTGGCAGACTAATACGCGAGATTTCCGGACTCTGGATTCAAGTAAGGTGGCCATGTAATACGCGATTTCGTAGGAGTATAAGAATTTTTATAAAATGGCCAAGTAATACGCGAGATTTCCGTACTCTGACTTTAAGTAAGGTGATCAAGTAATGCGCGAGTTCAATGGACGTCAGGTTTGATATAAATACATAGGTGGCCTCATAATACGCCAGTTAAACGAATTCTGTCCTGAAAAAAGTGGCCAAGTAATGCGCGAATTCTTAGGAGTATAAGAATTTTTATATATAGTCACCAAGTAATACGCGAGATTTCCGGACTCTGACTTTGAGTAAGGTGGCCAAGTAATGCGCGAATTGTTAGTAGTATAAGAATTTTCATAAAGTGGCCAAGTAATACGCGAGATTTCCGGACTCTGGCTTTAAGTAAGGTGGCCAAGTAATACGCGATTTCGTAGGAGTATAAGAATTTTTACAAAGTGGCCAAGTAATGCGCGAGATTTCCGTAATCTGACTATTGGTGTTGTGGCCAAGTAATACGCGAATTCATAGGAGTATAAGAATTTTTATAAAGTGGCCAAGTAAGACGCGAGATTTCCGGACTCTGACTTTAAGTAAGGTGGCCAAATAATGCGCGAATTCATAGGAGTATAAGAATTGTTAGAAATTGGCCAACTAATACGCGAGATTTCCGGACTCTGACTCAAAGTAAGGTGTACAAGTAATGCGAGAATTCTTAGAGTATAAGAATTTTTATATAAAGTCGCCAAGTAATACGCGCGAGTTCCGGTCTCTGAAACAAAGTAAGGTGGTAATGTAATGCGCGAATTCTTAGTAGTATAAGAATTTTCATAAAGTGGCCAAGAAATACGCGAGATTTCCGGAATCTGACTTTGAGTAAGGTGGCCAAGTAATACGCGATTTCGTAGGAGTATAAGAGTTTTTATAAAGTGGCCAAGTAATGCGCGAGATTTCCGTAATCTGACTTTTGGTGTTGTGGCCAAGTAATACGCGAATTCATAGGAGTATAAGAATTTTTATAAAGTGGCCAAGTAGTACGCGAGATTTCCGGACTCTGACTTTAAGTAAGGTGGCCAAGTAATATGCGAATTCATAGGAGTATAAGAATTTTTATAAATTGGCCAAGTAATACGAGAGATTTCCGTACTCTGACTTTATGTAAGGTGATCAAGTAATGCGCGAGTTCAATGGACGTATGGTTTGATATAAATACATAGGTGGCCTCATGAGACGCCAGTTAAACGAATTCTGTCCTGAAAAAAGTGGCCAAGTAATGCGCGAATTCTTAGGAGTATAAGAATTTTTATATATAGTCACCAAGTAATACGCGAGATTTCCGGACTCTGACTTTGAGTAAGGTGGCCAAGTAATGCGCGAATTGTTAGTAGTATAAGAATTTTCATAAAGTGGCCAAGTAATACGCGAGATTTCCGGACTCTGACTTTAAGTAAGGTGGCCAAATAATGCGCGAATTCATAGGAGTATAAGAATTTTTATATAAAGTCGCCAAGTAATACGCGAGATTTCCGGACTCTGAATTTAAGTAAGGTGTCTAAGTAACGCGCGAGTTCAATGGACCTCAGGTTTGATATAAATACTTAGGTGGCCTCGTAATACGCGAGTTAAACGAAATCTGTCCTGAAAAGAGTTGTCAAGTAATGCGCGAATTCTTAGGAGTATAAGAATTTTTATAAATTGGCCAAGTAATACGAGAGATTTCCGGACTCTGACTTTAAGTAAGGTGTCCAAGTAACGCGCGAGTTCAATGGACCTCAGGTTTGATATAAATACTTAGGTGGCTTCGTAATACGCGAGTTGAACGAGGTCTGTCCTGAAAAGAGTGGTCAAGTAATGCGCGAATTCTTAGGAGTATAAGAATTTTCATAAAGTGGCCAAGTAATGCGCGAGATTTCCGGACTCTGACTTAAAGTAAGGCGGCAAAGTAAAGCGCGAATTCTGAGGAGTATGATAATTTTTATAAAGTGGCCAAGTAATACGCGAGATTTCCGGACTCTGACTTTAAGTAAGGTGGACAAATAATGCGCGAGATCAATGGCCCTCAGGTTTGATATAAATACTTAGGTGGCCTCGTAATACGCGAGTTGAACGAGGTCTGTCCTGAAAAGAGTGGTCAAGTAATGTGCGAATTCGTAGGAGTATGATAATTTTTATAATGTGGCAAAGAAATACGCGAGATTTCCGGACTCTGACTTTGAGTAAGGTGGCCAAGTAATGCCCGAATTCTTAGGAGTATTAGAATTTTAATAAAGTAGCCAAGTAATACGCGCGAGTTCCGGACACAGACTTTGAGTAAGGTGTCCAAGTAACGCGCGAGTTCAATGGACCTCAGGTTTGATATAAATACTTAGGTGGCTTCGTAATACGCGAGTTGAACGAGGTCTGTCCTGAAAAGAGTGGTCAAGTAATGCGCGAATTCTTAGGAGTATAAGAATTTTTATAAAGTGGCCAATTAATGCGCGAGATTTCCGTACTCTGACTTAAAGTAATGTGGCCAAGTAATGCCCGAATTCTTAGTAGTCTAAGAATTTTTATAAAATGGCCGAGTAATACGCGAGATTTCCGTAGTCTGACTTTAATTAAGGTGATCAAGTAATGCGCGAGTTCAATGGACGTCAGGTTTGATATAAATACATAGGTGGCCTCATAATACGCGAGTTAAACGAAATCTGTCCTGAAAAGAGTGGCCAAGTAATGCGCGAATTCTTAGGAGTATATGAATTTTTATATATGGTCGCCAAGTAATACGCGAGATTTCCGGACTCTGACTTTGAGTAAGGTGGCCAAGTAATGCGCGAATTGTTAGTAGTATAAGAATTTTTATAAAGTGGCCAAGTGATACGCGAAATTTCCGGACTCTGACTTTAAGTATTTTGGCCAAGTAATGCCCGAATTCTTAGTAGTCTAAGAATTTTTATAAAATGGCCGAGTAATACGCTAGATTTCCGGACTCTGACTTAAAGTAATGTGGCCAAGTAATGCGGGAATTCTTAGTAGTCTATGATTTTTTATTAAGTGGCCTAGTAATACGCGAGATTTCCGTACTCTGGCTTTAAGTAAGGTGTCCAAGTAACGCGCGAGTTCAATGGACGTCAGGTTTGATATAAATACATAGGTGGCCTCATAATACGCGAGTTGAACGAATTCTGTCCTGAAAAGAGTGGCCAAGTAATGCGCGAATTCTTAGTAGTATAAGAATTTTTATAAAGTGGCCAAGTAATGCGCGAGATTTCCGTACTCTGACTTTTGGTAAGGTGGCCAAGTAATACGCGATTTCGTAGGAGTATAAGAATTTTTATAAATTGGCCATGTAATACGAGAGATTTCCGTACTCTGACTTTAAGTAAGGTGATCAAGTAATGCGCGAGTTCAATGGACGTCAGGTTTGATATAAATACATAGGTGGCCTCATAATACGCGAGTTAAACGAAATCTGTCCTGAAAAGAGTGGCCAAGTAATGCGCGAATTCTTAGGAGTATATGAATTTTTATATATGGTCGCCAAGTAATACGCGAGATTTCCGGACTCTGACTTTGAGTAAGGTGGCCAAGTAATGCGCGAATTGTTAGTAGTATAAGAATTTTCATAAAGTGGCCAAGTAATACGCTAGATTTCCGGACTCTGGCTTTAAGTAAGGTGGCCAAGTAATACGCGATTTCGTAGGAGTATAAGAATTTTTATAAAGTGGCCAAGTAATGCGCGAGATTTCCGGACTCTGACTTTAAGTAAGGTGGCCAAATAATGCGCGAATTCATAGGAGTATAAGAATTGTTAGAAATTGGCCAACTAATACGCGAGATTTCCGGACTCTGACTCAAAGTAAGGTGTACAAGTAATGCGAGAATTCTTAGAGTATAAGAATTTTTATATAAAGTCGCCAAGTAATACGCGCGAGTTCCGGACTCTGAAACAAAGTAAGGTGGCAATGTAATGCGCGAATTCTTAGTAGTATAAGAATTTTCATAAAGTGGCCAAGTCATGCGCGAGATTTCCGTACTCTGACTTTTGGTAAGGTGGCCAAGTAATATGCGAATTCATAGGAGTATAAGAATTTTTATAAATTGGCCAAGTAATGCGCGAGATTTCCATAATCTGACTTTTGGTGTTGTGGCCAAGTAATACGCGATTTCGTAGGAGTATAAGAATTATTATAAAGTCGCCAAGTAATACGCGAGATTTCCGTAGTCTGACTTTAATTAAGGTGGCCAAATAATGCGCGAATTCATAGGAGTATAAGAATTTTTATAAATTGGCCAAGTAATACGAGAGATTTCCGGACTCTGACTTTAAGTAAGGTGATCAAGTAATGCGCGAGTTCAATGGACGTCTGGTTTGATATAAATACATAGGTGGCCTCATAAGACGCCAGTTAAACGAATTCTGTCCTGAAAAAAGTGGCCAAGTAATGCGCGAATTCTTAGGAGTATAAGAATTTTTATATATAGTCACCAAGTAATACGCGAGATTTCCGGACTCTGACTTTGAGTAAGGTGGCCAAGTAATGCGCGAATTGTTAGTAGTATAAGAATTTTCATAAAGTGGCCAAGTAATACGCGAGATTTCCGGACTCTGACTTTAAGTAAGGTGTCCAAGTAACGCGCGAGTTCAATGGACCTCAGGTTTGATATAAATACTTAGGTGGCCTCGTAATACGCGAGTTGAACGAAGTCTGTCCTGAAAAGAGTGGTCAAGTAATGCGCGAATTCTTAGGAGTATAAGAATTGTTAGAAAGTGGCAGACTAATACGCGAGATTTCCGGACTCTGGATTCAAGTAAGGTGGCCAGGTAATACGCGATTTCGTAGGAGTATAAGAATTATTATAATGTGGCAAAGAAATACGCGAGATTTCCGGACTCTGACTTTAAGTAAGGTGGCCAAGTAATGCGCGAATTCTTAGGAGTATATGAATTGTTAGAAATTGGCCAAGTAATACGCGAGATTTCAGTACTCTGACTTTAAGTAAGGTGATCAAGTAATGCGCGAGTTCAATGGACGTCAGGTTTGATATAAATACATAGGTGGCCTCATAATACGCCAGTTAAACGAATTCTGTCCTGAAAAAAGTGGCCAAGTAATGCGCGAATTCTTAGGAGTATAAGAATTTTTATATATAGTCACCAAGTAATACGCGAGATTTCCGGACTCTGACTTTGAGTAAGGTGGCCAAGTAATGCGCGAATTGTTAGTAGTATAAGAATTTTCATAAAGTGGCCAAGTAATACGCGAGATTTCCGGACTCTGACTTTAAGTAAGGTGGCCAAATAATGCGCGAATTCATAGGAGTATAAGAATTTTTATATATAGTCACCAAGTAATACGCGAGATTTCCGGACACTGAATTGAAGTAAGGTGTCTAAGTAACGCGCGAGTTCAATGGACCTCAGGTTTGATATAAATACTTAGGTGGCCTCGTAATACGCGAGTTGAACGAAGTCTGTCCTGAAAAGAGTGGTCAAGTAATGCGCGAATTCTTAGGAGTATAAGAATTGTTAGAAAGTGGCCAACTAATACGCGAGATTTCCGGACTCAGACTTTAAGTAAGGTGTCCAAGTAACGCGCGAGTTCAATGGACCTCAGGTTTGATATAAATACTTAGGTGGCTTCGTAATACGCGAGATGAACGAGGTCTGTCCTGAAAAGAGTGGTCAAGTAATGCGCGAATTCTTAGGAGTATAAGAATTTTTATAAAGTGGCCAAGTAATACGCGAGATTTCCGGACTCTGGCCTTAAGTAAGGCGGCAAAGTAAAGCGCGAATTCTGAGGAGTATGATAATTTTTATAAAGTGGCCAAGTAATACGCGAGATTTCCGGACTCTGACTTTAAGTAAGGTGGACAAATAATGCGCGAGATCAATGGCCCTCAGGTTTGATATAAATACTTAGGTGGCCTCGTAATACGCGAGTTGAACGAGGTCTGTCCTGAAAAGAGTGGTCAAGTAATGTGCGAATTCGTAGGAGTATGATAATTTTTATAATGTGGCAAAGAAATACGCGAGATTTCCGGACTCTGACTTAAAGTAATGTGGCCAAGTAATTCGCGGATTCTTAGGAGTATAAGAATTTTTATATAAAGTCGCCAAGTAATACGCGAGATTTCCGGACACTGAATTTAAGTAAGGTGTCTAAGTAACGCGCGAGTTCAATGGACCTCAGGTTTGATATAAATACTTAGGTGGCCTCGTAATACGCGAGTTGAACGAAGTCTGTCCTGAAAAGTGTGGTCAAGTAATGCGCGAATTCTTAGGAGTATAAGAATTGTTAGAAAGTGGCAGACTAATACGCGAGATTTCCGGACTCTGACTTTAAGTAATGTGGCCAAGTAATGCGGGGATTCTTAGTAGTCTAAGAATTTTTATAAAGTGGACAAGTAATACGCGAGATTTCCGGACTCTGACTTTAAGTAAGGTGTCTAAGTAACGAGCGAGTTCAACGGACCTCATGTTTGATATAAATACTTAGGTGGCCTCGTAATACGCGAGTTGAACGAAGTCTGTCCTGAAAAGAGTGGTCAAGTAATGCGCGAATTCTTAGGAGTATAAGAATTGTTAGAAAGTGGCAGACTAATACGCGAGATTTCCGGACTCTGGATTCAAGTAAGGTGGCCATGTAATACGCGATTTCGTAGGAGTATAAGAATTTTTATAAAGTGGCCAAGTAATACGCAGGATTTCCTGACTCTGACTTTGAGTAAGGTGGCCCAGTAATGCGCGAATTGTTAGTAGTATAAGAATTTTTATAAAGTGGCCAAGTAATGCGCGAGATTTTCGGACTCTGACTTAAAGTAAGGCGGCAAAGTAATGCGCTAATTCTTAGGAGTATAAGAATTTTTATATAAAGTCGCCAAGTAATCCGCGAGATTTTCGGACTCTGACTTTAAGTAATGTGGCCAAGTAATGCGCGAATTCTTAGAAGTATAAGAATTGTTATAAAGTAGCCTACTAATACGCGAGATTTCCGGACTCTGCCTTTAAGTAAGGTGGCCAAGTAATGCGCGAATTCTTAGTAGTATAAGAATTTTCATAAAGTGGCCAAGAAATACGCGAGATTTCCGGACTCTGACTTAAAGTAAGGTGGCAAAGTAAAGCGCAAATTGTTAGGAGTATAAGAATTTTTATATAAAGTCGCCAACTAATACGCGAGATTTCTGGACTCTGGATTCAAGTAAGGTGGTCAAGTAATACGCGATTTCGTAGGAGTATAAGAATTTTTATAAAGTGGCCAAGTAATACGCGAGATTTCCGGACTCCGGCTTTAAGTCAGGTGGCCAAGTAATGCGCGAGTTCAATGGACGTCAGGTTTGATATAAATACATAGGTGTCCTCATAATACGCGAGTTGAACGAATTCTGTCCTGAAAAGAGTGGCCAAGTAATGCGGGAATTCATAGGAGTATAAGAATTGTTAGAAAGAGGCCAACTAATACGCGAGATTTCCGGACTCTGACTCAAAGTAAGGTGTACAAGTAATGCACGAGATCAATGGACGTCAGGTTTGATATAAATACTTAGGTGGCCTCATAATACCCGAGTTAAACGAATTATGTCCTGAAAATAGTGGCCAAGTAATGCGCGATTTCGTAGGAGTATAAGAATTTTTATAAAGTGGCCAAGTAATGCGCGAGATTTCCGTAATCTGACTTTTGGAAAGGTGGCCAAATAATGCCCGAATTCATAGGAGTATAGGAATTGTTGGAAAGAGGCCAACTGATACGCGAGATTTCCGGACACTGACTCATAGTATGGTGGCCAAGTAATGCGCGAATTCTTAGGAGTATAAGAATTTTCATAAAGTGGCCAAGTAATGCGCGAGATTTCCGGACTCCGACTTAAAGTAAGGAGACACAGTAAAGAGCGAATTCTGAGGAGTTAGATAATTTTTATAAAGTGGCCAAGTAATACGCGAGATAAACGAAGTCTGTCATGAAAAGAGTGGCCAAGTAAAGCGCGAATTAATAGGAGAATAAGAATTTTCATATAAATTCGCCAAGTAATACGCGAGATTTCTGGAGACTGACTTTAAGTAATGTGGCCAAGTAATGCGGGGATTCTTAGTAGTCTAAGGATTTTTATAAAGTGGCCGACTAACACGCGAGATTTCCGGCCTCTGACTTTTGGTAAGGTGGCCAAGTAATACTTGAATTCATAGGAGTATAAGAATTTTTATAAAGTGGACAAGAAATACGCGAGATTTCCGGATTCTGACTTTAAGTAAGGTGTCTGAGTAACGCGCGAGTTCAATGGACCTCAGGTTTGATATAAATACTTAGGTGGCCTCGTAATACGCGAGTTAAACGAGGTCTGTCCTGAAAAGAGTGGTCAAGTAATGCGCGAATTCTTAGGAGTATAAAAATTTTTATAAAGTGGCCAAGTAATGCGCGAGATTTCCGGACTCTGACTTAAAGTAAGGCGGCAAAGTAAAGCGCGAAGTCTGAGGAGTATGATAATTTTTATAAAGTGGCCAAACAATACGCGAGATTTCCGGACTCAGACTTTAAGTAAGGTGGACAAATAATGCGCGAGTTCAATGGACCTCAGGTTTGATATAAATACTTAGGTGGCTTCGTAATACGCGAGATGAACGAGGTCTGTCCTGAAAAGTGTGGTCAAGTAATGTGCGAATTCGTAGGAGTATGATAATTTTTATAATGTGGCAAAGAAATACGCGAGATTTCCGGACTCTGACTTAAAGTAATGTGGCCAAGTAATTCGCGGATTCTTAGGAGTATAAGAATTTTTATATAAAGTCGCCAAGTAATACGCGAGATTTCCGGACACTGAATTTAAGTAAGGTGTCTAAGTAACGCGCGAGTTCAATGGACCTCAGGTTTGATATAAATACTTAGGTGGCCTCGTAATACGCGAGTTGAACGAGGTCTGTCCTGAAAAGAGTGGTCAAGTAATGCGCGAATTCTTAGGAGTATAAGAATTGTTAGAAAGTGGCAGACTAATACGCGAGATTTCCGGACTCTGACTTTGAGTAAGGTGCCCAAGTAATGCGCGAATTGTTAGTAGTATAAGAATTTTCATAAAGTGGACAAGTAATACGCGAGATTTCCGGACTCTGACTTTAAGTAAGGTGTCTAAGTAACGCGCGAGTTCAATGGACCTCAGGTTTGATCTAAATACCTAGGTGGCCTCGTAATACGCGAGTTAAACGAAATCAGTCCTGAAAAGAGTGGTCAAGTAATGCGCGAATTCTTAGGAGTATGAAAATTTTTATAAAGTGGTCAAGTAATACGCGAGATTTCCGGACTCTGACTTTGAGTAAGGTGGTCAATTAATGCGCGAATTCTTAGTAGTATAAGAATTTTCATAAAGTGGCCAAGTAATGCGCGAGATTTCCGGACTCTGACTTAAAGTAAGGCGGAAAAGTAAAGCGCAAATTCTGAGGAGTATAATAATTTTTATATATAGTCGCCAAGTAATACGCGAGATTTCGGGACTCTGACTTTGAGTAAGGTGGCCAAGTAATGAGCGAATTGTTAGTAGTATAAGAATTTTTATAAAGTGGCCAAGTAATACGCGAAATTTCCGGACTCTGACTTTAAGTAAGGTGGCCAAGTAATGCGCGAGTTCTTAGTAGTATAAGAATTTTCATAAAGTGGCCAAGAAATACGCGAGATTTCCGGACTCTGACTTAAAGTAAGGTGGCAAAGTAAAGCGCAAATTCTTAGGAGTATAAGAATTTTTATATAAAGTCGCCAAGTAATACGCGAGATTTCCGGACACTGACTTTAAGTAATGTGGCCAAGTAATGCGGGGATTCTTAGTAGTCTAAGAATTTTTATAAAGTGGCCGACTAATACGCGAGATTTCCGGACTCTGACTCAAAGTAAGGTGGCCAAGTAATACGCGATTTCGTAGGAGTATAAGAATTATTATAAAGTCGCCAAGTAATACGCGAGATTTCCGGACTCCGGCTTTAAGTCAGGTGGCCAAGTAATGCGCGAGTTCAATGGACGTCAGGTTTGATATAAATACATAGGTGTCCTCATAATACGCGAGTTGAACGAATTCTGTCCTGAAAAGAGTGTCCAAGTAATGCGGGAATTCATAGGAGTATAAGAATTGTTAGAAAGAGGCCAAGTAATACGCGAGATTTCCGGACTCCGGCTTTAAGTCAGGTGGCCAAGTAATGCGCGAGTTCAATGGACGTCAGGTTTGATATAAATACATAGGTGTCCTCATAATACGCGAGTTGAACGAATTCTGTCCTGAAAAGAGTGTCCAAGTAATGCGGGAATTCATAGGAGTATAAGAATTGTTAGAAAGAGGCCAACTAATACGCGAGATTTCCGGACTCTGACTCAAAGTAAGGTGTACAAGTAATGCACGAGATCAATGGACGTCAGGTTTGATATAAATACTTAGGTGGCCTCATAATACACGAGTTAAACGAATTATGTCCTGAAAAGTGGGGCCAAGAAATGCGCGATTTCGTAGGAGTATAAGAATTTTTATAAAGTGGCCAAGTAATGAGCGAGATTTCCGTATTATGACTTTTGGTAAGGTGGCCAAGAGATGCGCGAATTCTTAGGAGTATAAGAATTGTTGGAAAGAGGCCAACTGATACGCGAGATTTCCGGACTCTGAATCAAAGTAAGGTGGCCACGTAATGCGCGAATTCTTAGTAGTATAAGAATTTTCATAAAGTGGCCAAGTAATGCGCGAGATTTCCCGACTATGACTTAAAGTAAGGAGACAAAGTAAAGCGCGAATTCTGAGGAGTTTGATAATTTTTATAAAGTGGCCAAGTAATACGCGAGATAAACGAAGTCTCTCCTGATAAGTGTGGCCAAGTAATGCGCGGATTCTTAGGAGTATAAGAATTTTTACATAAAGTCGCCAAGTAATACGCGAGATTTCCGGACAGTGACTTTAAGTAATGTGGCCAAGTAATGCGGGGATTCTTAGTAGTCTAAGAATTTTTATAAAGTGGCCGACTAACACGCGAGATTTCCGGACTCTTGCTTTAAGTAAGGTGGCCAAGTAATACTTGAATTCATAGGAGTATAAGAAATTTTATAAAGTGGACAAGTAATTCTCGAGATTTCCGGAATCTCACTTTAATAAAGGTGTCTTAGTAACGCGCGAGTTCAAGGCCCATCAGCTTTGATATAAATACTTAGGTGGCCTCGTAATACGCGAGTTGAACGAAGTCTGTCCTGAAAAAAGGGGTCAAGTAATGCGCGAATTCTTAGGAGTATGAGAATTTTTTGAAAGACGCCAAGTAATACGGGAGACTTCCGGACACTGAATTTAAGTAAGGTGATCAAGTAATGCGCTAGTTCAATGGACGTCAGGTTTGATATAAATCCTTAGGTGGCCTCGTTATACGCGAGTTGAAAGAAGTCTGTCCTGAAAAGAGTGGCCAAGTAATGCGCGAATTCTTAGAAGTATAAGAATTGTTATAAAGTAGCCAAATAATACGCGAGCTTTCCGGACTCTGACTCAAAGTAAGGTGGCCAAGTAACGCGCGAGTTCAATGGACCTCAGGTTTGATATAAATTCATAGGTGCCCTCGTAATACGTGAGTTAAACGAAATCAGTCCTGAAAAGAGTGGCCAAGTAATGCGCGTATTCATAGGAGTATAAGAATTGTTATAAAGTGGCCAAGTAATACGCGAGATTTCCGGACTCTGACTCAAAGTAAGGTGTACAAGTAATGCTAGAATTCTTAGAGTATAAGAATTTTTATATAAAGTCGCCAAGTAATACGCGCGAGTTCCGGACTCTGACACAAAGTAAGGTGGCAATGTAATGCGAGAATTCTTAGAGTATAAGAATTTTTATATAAAGTCGCCAAGTAATACGCAGGATTTCCTGACTCTGACTTTGAGTAAGGTGGCCAAGTGATGCGCGAATTCTTAGTAGTCTAAGAATTTTTATAAAGTGGCCAACTAATACGCGAGATTTCCGGACTCTGGATTCAAGTAAGGTGGCCAAGTAATACGCGATTTCGTAGGAGTATAAGAATTATTATAAAGTGGCCAAGTAATACGCGAGATTTCCGGACTCCGGCTTTAAGTCAGGTGGCCAAGTCTTGCGCGAGTTCAATGGACGTCAGGTTTGATATAAATACATAGGTGTCCTCATAATACGCGAGTTGAACGAATTCTGTCCTGAAAAGAGTGGCCAAGTAATGCGGGAATTCATAGGAGTATAAGAATTGTTAGAAAGAGGCCAACTAATACGCGAGATTTCCGGACTCTGACTCAAAGTAAGGTGTACAAGTAATGCACGAGATCAATGGACGTCAGGTTTGATATAAATACTTAGGTGGACTCATAATCCGCGAGAAAAACTAATTATGTCCTGAAAATAGTGGCCAAGTAATGCGCGATTTCGTAGGAGTATAAGAATTTTTATAAAGTGGCCAAGTAATGCGCGAGATTTCCGTAATCTGACTTTTGGTAAGGTGGCCAAATAATGCCCGAATTCATAGGAGTATAGGAATTGTTGGAAAGAGGCCAACTGATAAGCGAGATTTCCGGACTCTGACTCAAAGTAAGGTGGCCAAGTAATGCGAGAATTCTTAGTAGTATAAGAATTTTCATAAAGTGGCCAAGTAATGCGCGAGATTTCCCGACTCCGACTTAAAGTAAGGAGACAAAGTAAAGCGCGAATTCTGAGGAGTATGATAATTTTTATAAAGTGGTCAAGTAATACGCGAGATTTACGGACTCTGACTTATAGTAAGGTGGACAAATAATGCGCGAGATCAATTGCCCTCAGGTTTGATATAAATACATAGGTGTCCTCGTAATACGCGAGTTAAACGAAGTCTGTCCTGAAAAGAGTGGCCAAGTAATGCGCGAATTCTTAGGAGTATATGAATTTTTATATATGGTCGCCAAGTAATACGCGAGATTTCCGGACTCTGACTTTGAGTAAGGTGGCCAAGTAATGCGCGAATTGTTAGTAGTATAAGAATTTTCATAAAGTGGCCAAGTAATACGCGAGATTTCCGGACTCTGGCTTTAAGTAAGGTGGCCAAGTAATGTGCGAATTCTTAGTAGTCTAAGAATTTTTATAAAGTTGCCAAGAAATACGCGAGATTTCCGGACTCTGACTTAAAGTAAGGTGGCAAAGTAAAGCGCGAATTCTGAGGAGTATGATAATTTTTATAAAGTGGCCAAGTAATGCGCGAGATTTCCGGACTCTGACTTATAGTAAGGTGGACAAATAATGCGCGAGATCAATTGCCCTCAGGTTTGATATAAATACATAGGTGTCCTCGTAATACGTGAGATAAACGAATTCTGTCCTGAAAAAAGTGGCCAAGTAATGCGCGAATTCTTAGGAGTATAAGAATTTTTATATATAGTCACCAAGTAATACGCGAGATTTCCGGACTCTGACTCAAAGTAAGGTGGCCAAGTAACGCGCGAGTTCAATAGACCTCAGGTTTGATATACATACATAGGTGCCCTCGTAATAAGCGAGTTAAACGAAGTCAGTGCTGAAAAGAGTGGTGAAGTAATGCGCGAATTCTTAGGAGTATGAGAATTCTTATAAAGTGGCCAAGTGATACGCGAAATTTCCGGACTCTGACTCAAAGTAAGGTGTACAAGTAATGTTAGAATTCTTAAAGTATAAGAATTTTTATATAAAGTCGCCAAGTAATACGCCCGAGTTCCGGACTCTGAAACAAAGTAAGGTGGCAATGTAATGCGCGAATTCTTAGGAGTATAAGAATTTTTATATAATGTTGCCAAGTAATACGCAGGATTTCCTGACTCTGACTTTGGGTAAGGTGGCCAAGTAATACGCGAGATTTCCGGACTCTGGCCTTAAGTAAGGCGGCAAAGTAAAGCGCGAATTCTGAGGAGTATGATAATTTTTATAAAGTGGCCAAGTAATACGCGAGATTTCCGGACTCTGACTCAAAGTAAGGTGTACAAGTAATGCGCGAGATCTATTGCCCTCAGGTTTGATAAAAATACATAGGTGTCCTCGTAATACGTGAGATAAACGAAGTCTGTCCTGAAAAGAGTGGCCAAGTAATGCGCGAATTATTAGGAGTATAAGAATTTTTATATATAGTCGCCAAGTAATACCCGAGATTTCCGGACTCTGACTTTGAGTAAGGTGGCCAAGTAATGCGCGAATTGTTAGTAGTATAAGAATTTTTATAAAGTGGCCAAGTAATACGCGAGATTTCCGGACTCTGGCTTTAAGTAAGGTGGCCAAGTAATGCGCGAATTCTTAGGAGTATAAGAATTTTTATAAAGTTGCCAAGAAATACGCGAGATTTCCGGACTCTGACTTAAAGTAAGGTGGCAAAGTAAAGCGCGAATTCTGAGGAGTATGATAATTTTTATAATGTGGCCAAGTAATCCGCGAGATTTCCGGACTCTGACTTTAAGTAAGGTGGACAAATAATGCGCGAGATCAATGGCCCTCAGGTTTGATATAAATACATAGGTGGCCTCGTAATACGCGAGATAAACGAAGTCTGTCCTGAAAAGAGTGGCCAAGTAATGCGCGAATTGTTAGTAGTATAAGAATTTTTATAAAGTGGCCAAGTAATACGCGAGGTTTCCGGACTCTGACTTTAAGTATGGTGTCCTAGTAACGCGCGAATTCAATGGACCTCAGGTTTGTTTTAAATCCTTAGTTGGCCTCGTTATACGCGAGTTGAACGAAGTCTGTCCTGAAAAGAGTGGTCAAGTAATGCGCGAATTCTTAGAAGTATAAGAATTGTTATAAAGTAGCCAAATAATACGCGAGCTTTCCGGACTCTGGATTCAAGTAAGGTGGCCATGTAATACGCGATTTCGTAGGAGTATAAGAATTTTTATAAAGTGGCCAAGTAATACGCAGGATTTCCTGACTCTGACTTTGAGTAAGGTGGCCAAGTAATGCGCGAATTCTTAGTAGTATAAGAATTTTCATAAAGTGGCCAAGTAATGCGCGAGATTTCCGGACTCTGACTTAAAGTAAGGCGGCAAAGTAAAGCGCGAATTCTGAGGAGTATGATAATTTTTATAAAGTGTCCAAGTAATACGCGAGATTTCCGGACTCTGACTTTAAGTAAGGTGGACAAATAATGCGCGAGATCGATGGCCCTCAGGTTTGATATAAATACATACGTGGCCTCGTAATACGCGAGATAAACGAAGTCTGTCCTGAAAAGAGTGGCCAAGTAATCCGCGAATTCTTAGTAGTATAAGAATTTTCATAAAGTGGCCAAGAAATACGCGAGATTTCCGGACTCTGACTAAAAGTAAGGTGGCCAAGTAATGAGCGAATTGTTAGTAGTATAAGAATTTTTATAAAGTGGTCAAGTAATACGCGAGATTTCCGGACTCTGGCTTTAAGTAAGGTGGCCAAGTAATGCGCGAATTCTTAGTAGTATAAGAATTTTCATAAAGTGGCCAAGAAATACGCGAGATTTCCGGACTCTGACTTAAAGTAAGGTGGCAAAGTAAAGCGCGAATTCTTAGGAGTATAAGAATTTTTATAAAGTGGCCAAAAAATACGCGAGATTTCCGGACTCTGGATTCAAGTAAGGTGGCCAAGTAATACGCGATTTCGTAGGAGTATAAGAATTTTTATAAAGTGGCCAAGTAATACGCGAGATTTCCGGAATCTGACTTATAGTAAGGTGGACAAATAATGCGCGAGATCAATTGCCCTCAGGTTTGATATAAATACATAGGTGTCCTCGTAATACGTGAGATAAACGAAGTCTGTCCTGAAAAGAGTGGCCAAGTAATGCGCGAATTATTAGGAGTATAAGAATTTTTATATATAGTCGCCAAGTAATACCCGAGATTTCCGGACTCTGACTCAAAGTAAGGTGGCCAAGTAACGCTCGAGATCAATAGACCTCAGGTTTAATATAAATACTTAGGTGGCCTCATAATACGCGAGTTAAACGAATTATGTCCTGAAAATAGTGGCCAAGTAATGCGCGATTTCGTAGGAGTATAAGAATTTTTATAAATTGGCCAAGTAATGCGCGAGATTTCCGTAATCTGACTTTTGGAAAGGTGGCCAAATAATGCCCGAATTCATAGGAGTATAAGAATTGTTAGAAAGAGGCCAACTAATACGCGAGATTTCCGGACTCTGACTCAAAGTAAGGTGGCCAAGTAATGCGCGAATTCTTAGTAGTATAAGAATTTTCATAAAGTGGCCAAGTAATGCGCGAGATTTCCCGACTCCGACTTAAAGTAAGGAGACAAAGTAAAGCGCGAATTCTGAGGAGTTTGATAATTTTTATAAAGTGGCCAAGTAATACGCGAGATAAACGAAGTCTCTCCTGATAAGTGTGGCCAAGTAATGCGCGGATTCTTAGGAGTATAAGAATTTTTATATAAAGTCGCCAAGTAATACGCGAGATTTCCGGACACTGACTTTAAGTAATGTGGCCAAGTAATGCGGGGATTCTTAGTAGTCTAAGAATTTTTATAAAGTGGCCGACTAATACGCGAGATTTCCGGAATCTGGCTTTAAGTAAGGTGGCCAAGTAATACTTGAATTCATAGGAGTATAAGAATTTTTATAAAGTGGCCAAGTAATACGCGAGATTTCCGGACTCTGACTTTAAGTATGGTGTCCTAGTAACGCGCGAATTCAATGGACCTCAGGTTTGTTCTAAATCCTTAGGTGGCCTCGTTATACGCGAGTTGAACGAAGTCTGTCCTGAAAAGAGTGGCCAAGTAATGCGCGAATTCTTAGGAGTATAAGAATTTTTTGAAAGACGCCAAGTAATACGGGAGACTTCCGTACTCTGACTTTAAGTAAGGTGATCAAGTAATGCGCTAGTTCAATGGACGTCAGGTTTGATATAAATACATAGGTGGCCTCATAATACGCCAGTTAAACGGAGTCAGTGCTGAAAAGAGTGGTGAAGTAATGCGCGAATTCTTAGGAGTATGAGAATTCTTATAAAGTGGCCAAGTGATACGCGAGATTTCCGGACTCTGACTCAAAGTAAGGTGGCCAAGTAACGCGCGAGTTCAATGGACCTCAGGTTTGATATAAATTCATAGGTGCCCTCGTAATACGCGAGTTAAATGAAATCAGTTCTGAAAAGATTGGCCCAGTAATGCGCGAATTCTTAGGAGTATAAGAATTTTTATAAAGTGGCCAAGTAATACGCGAGATTTCCGGACTCTGACTCAAAGTAAGGTGTACAAGTAATGCGAGAATTCTTAGAGTATAAGAATTTTTATATAAAGTCGCCAAGTAATACGCGCGAGTTCCGGACTCTGAAACAAAGTAAGGTGGCAATGTAATGCGCGAATTCTTAGGAGTATAAGAATTTTTATATAAAGTCGCCAAGTAATACGCAGGATTTCCTGACTCTGACTTTGAGTAAGGTGGCCAAGTGATGCGCGAGATTTCCGGACTCTGACTTAAAGTAAGGCGGACAAATAATGCGCGAGATCAATTGCCCTCAGGTTTGATATAAATACATAGGTGGCCACGTAATACGCGAGATAAACGAAGTCTGCCCTGACTAGAGTGGCCAAGTAATGCGCGAATTATTAGGAGTATAAGAATTTTTATATATAGTCGCCAAGTAATACCCGACATATCAGCACTCTGACTTTGAGTAAGGTGGCCAAGTAATGCGCGAATTGTTAGTAGTATAAGAATTTTTATAAAGTGGCCAAGTAATACGCGAGATTTCCGGACTCTGGCTTTAAGTAAGGTGGCCAAGTAATGCGCGAATTCTTAGTAGTATAAGAATTTTCATAAAGTGGCCAAGAAATACGCGAGATTTCCGGACTCTGACTTAAAGTAAGGTGGCACAGTAAAGCGCGGATTCTTAGGAGTATAAGAATTTTTATATAAAGTCGCCAAGTAATACGCGAGATTTCCGGACACTGACTTTAAGTAATGTGGCCAAGTAATGCGGGGATTCTTAGTAGTCTAAGAATTTTTATAAAGTGGCCGACTAATACGCGAGATTTCCGGACTCTGGCTTTAAGTAAGGTGGCCAAGTAATACGCGAATTCTTAGGAGTATAAGAATTTTTATAACGTGGCCAAGTAATACGCGAGCTTTCCGGACTCTGGCTTTAAGTAAGGTGGCCAAGTAATGCGCGAGTTCAATGGACGTCAGGTTTGATATAAATACATAGGTGTCCTCATAATACGCGAGTTGAACGAATTCTGTCCTGAAAAGAGTGGCCAAGTAATGCGGGAATTCATAGGAGTATAAGAATTGTTAGAAATTGGCCAACTAATACGCGAGATTTCCGGACACTGACTCTAAGTAAGGTGTCTAAGTAATGAGCGAGTTCAACGGACCTCATGTTTGATATAAATACTTAGGTGGCCTCATAATACCCGAGTTAAACGAATTATGTCCTGAAAATAGTGGCCAAGTAATGCGCGATTTCGTAGGAGTATAAGAATTTTTATAAAGTGGCCAAGTAATGCGCGAGATTTCCGTAATCTGACTTTTGGTAAGGTGGCCAAATAATGCCCGAATTCATAGGAGTATAAGAATTGTTAGAAAGAGGCCAACTAATACGCGAGATTTCCGGATTCTGACTCAAAGTAAGGTGGCCAAGTAATGCGCGAATTCTTAGTAGTATAAGAATTTTCATAAAGTGGCCAAGTAATGCGCGAGATTTCCGGACTCCGACTTAAAGTAAGGAGACAAAGTAAAGCGCGAATTCTGAGGAGTTTGATAATTTTTATAAAGTGGCCAAGTAATACGCGAGATAAACGAAGTCTCTCCTGATAAGTGTGGCCAAGTAATGCGCGGATTCTTAGGAGTATAAGAATTTTTATATAAAGTCGCCAAGTAATACGCGAGATTTCCGGACACTGACTTTAAGTAATGTGGCCAAGTAATGCGGGGATTCTTAGTAGTCTAAGAATTTTTATAAAGTGGCCGACTAATACGCGAGATTTCCGGACTCTGGCTTTAAGTAAGGTGGCCAAGTAATACTTGAATTCATAGGAGTATAAGAATTTTTATAAAGTGGACAAGAAATACGCGAGATTTCCGGACTCTGACTTTAAGTATGGTGTCCTAGTAACGCGCGAATTCAATGGACCTCAGGTTTGTTTTAAATCCTTAGGTGGCCTCGTTATACGCGAGTTGAAAGAAGTCTGTCCTGAAAAGAGTGGCCAAGTAATGCGCGAATTATTAGGAGTATAAGAATTTTTTGAAAGACGCCAAGTAATACGGGAGACTTCCGGACACTGAATTTAAGTAAGGTGATCAAGTAATGCGCTAGTTCAATGGACGTCAGGTTTGATATAAATACATAGGTGGCCTCATAATAAGCGAGTTAAACGAAGTCAGTGCTGAAAAGAGTGGTCAAGTAATGCGCGTATTCATAGGAGTATAAGAATTGTTAGAAAGTAGCCAAATAATACGCGAGCTTTCCGGACTCTGACTCAAAGTAAGGTGCCCAAGTAACGCGCGAGTTCAATGGACCTCAGGTTTGATATAAATTCATAGGTGCCCTCGTAATACGTGAGTTAAACGAAATCAGTCCTGAAAAGAGTGGCCAAGTAATGCGCGTATTCATAGGAGTATAAGAATTGTTAGAAAGTGGCCAACTAATACGCGAGATTTCCGGACTCTGACTCAAAGTAAGGTGTACAAGTAATGCGAGAATTCTTAGAGTATAAGAATTTTTATATAAAGTCGCCAAGTAATACGCGCGAGTTCCGGACTCTGACACAAAGTAAGGTGGCAATGTAATGCGCGAATTCTTAGGAGTATAAGAATTTTTATATAATGTCGCCAAGTAATACGCAGGATTTCCTGACTCTGACTTTGAGTAAGGTGGCCAAGTAATGCGCGAGATTTCCGGACTCTGACTGAAAGTAAGGTGTCCAAGTAACGCGCGGATACTTAGGAGTATAAGAATTTTTATATATAGTCGCCAAGTAACACGCGAGATTTCCTGACTCTGACTTTGAGTAAGGTGGCCAAGTAGTGCGCGATATCTTAGGAGTATAAGAATTTTTATATATAGTCGCCAAGTAATACGCGAGATTTCGGGACTCTGACTTTGAGTAAGGTGGCCAAGTAATGCGCGAATTGTTAGTAGTATAAGAATTTTCATAAAGTGGCCAAGAAATACGCGAGATTTCCGGACTCTCACTTAAAGTAAGGTGGCAAAGTAAAGCGCGAATTCTGAGGAGTATGATAATTTTTATAATGTGGCAAAGAAATACGCGAGATTTCCGGACTCTGACTTAAAGTAAGGTTGCCAAGTAATGCGCGAATTCTTAGGAGTATGAGAATTCTTATAAAGTCGCCAAGTAATACGCGAGATTTCCGGACTCTGACTTTGAGTAAGGTTGCCAAGTAATGCGCGAATTGTTAGTAGTATAAGAATTTTTATATATAGTCACCAAGTAATACGCGAGATTTCCGGACTCTGACTCAAAGTAAGGTGATCAAGTAATGCGAGAATTCTTAGAGTATAAGAATTTTTATATAAAGTCGCCAAGTAATACGCCCGAGTTCCGGACTCTGACACAAAGTAAGGTGGCAATGTAATGCGCGAATTATTAGGAGTATAAGAATTTTTATATATAGTCGCCAAGTAATGCGCGAATTCTTAGGAGTATTAGAATTTTTATAATGTGGCCAAGTAATACGCGAGATTTCCGGACTCTGGCTTTAAGTAAGGTGGCCAAGTAATGCGCGAATTCTTAGTAGTATAAGAATTTTCATAAAGTGGCCAAGAAATACGCGAGATTTCCGGACTCTGACTTAAAGTAAGGTGGCAAAGTAAAGCGCGAATTCTGAGGAGTATGATAATTTTTATAATGTGGCAAAGAAATACGCGAGATTTCCGTACTCTGACTTAAAGTATGGTGGCCAAGTAATGCGCGGATTCATAGGAGTATAAGAATTTTTATATATAGTCGCCAAGTAATACGCTCGATTTCCTGACTCTGACTTTGAGTAAGGTGGCCAAGTAGTGCGCGAATTCTCAGGAGTATAAGAATTTTTATATATAGTCGCCAAGTAATACGCGAGATATCCGGACTCTGGCTTTAAGTAAGGTGGCCAAGTAATACGCGATTTCGTAGGAGTATAAGAATTTTTATAAAGTGGCCAAGTAATGCGCGAGATTTCCGTACTCTGACTTTTGGTAAGGTGGCCAAGTAATATGCGAATTCATAGGAGTATAAGAATTTTTATAAATTGGCCAAGTAATACGAGAGATTTCCGGACTCTGACTTTAAGTAAGGTGGCCAAGTAATGCGCGAATTATTAGTATTATAAGAATTCTTATAAAGTGGCCAAGTAATACGCGAGATTTCCGGACACTGACTCATAGTAAGGTGGCAAAGGAAAGCGCGAATTCTGAGGAGTATGATAATTTTTATAATGTGGCAAAGAAATACGCGAGATTTTCGTACTCTGACTTAAAGTATGGTGGCCAAGTAATGCGCGGATTCTTAGGAGTATAAGAATTTTTATAAAGTGGCAAAGTAATACGCGAGATTTCCGGACTCTGACTTTGAGTAAGGTGGCCAAGTAATGCGCGAATTCTTAGGAGTATAAGAATTTTTATATAAAGTCGCCAAGTAATACGCGCGAGTTCCGGACTCTGACACAAAGTAAGGTGGCAATGTAATGCGCGAATTCTTAGGAGTATAAGAATTTTTATATAATGTCGCCAAGTAATACGCAGGATTTCCTGACTCTGACTTTGAGTAAGGTGGCCATGTAATGCGCGAACTCTCAGTAGTATAAGAATTTTCATAAAGTGGCCAAGTAATGCGCGAGATTTCCGGACTCTGACTTAAAGTAAGGCGGCAAAGTAAAGCGCGAATTATGAGGAGTATAAGTATTTTTATATGATGTCGCCAAGTGATACGCAAATTTCCGGACTCTGACTTTGAGTACGGTGGCCAAGTAATGCGCGAATTGCTAGTAGTATAAGAATTTTTATAAAGTGGCCAAGTAATGCGCGAATTCTTAGTAGTCTAAGAATTTTTATATAAAGTCGCCAAGTAATACGCGCGAGTTCCGGACTCTGACACAAAGTAAGGTGGCAATGTAATGCGCGAATTCTTAGGAGTATAAGAATTTTTATATAATGTCGCCAAGTAATACGCAGGATTTCCTGACTCTGACTTTGAGTAAGGTGGCCATGTAATGCGCGAATTCTCAGTAGTATAAGAATTTTCATAAAGTGGCCAAGTAATACGCGAGATTTCCGGACTCTGAATTCAAGTAAGGTGGCCAAGTAATGCGCGGATTCTTAGGAGTATAAGAATTTTTATATATAGTCGCCAAGTAACACGCGAGATTTCCGGACTCTGACTTTGAGTAAGGTGGCCAAGTAGTGCACGAATTCTTAGGAGTATAAGAATTTTTATATATAGTCGCCAAGTAATACGCGCGAGTTCCGGACTCTGACACAAAGTAAGGTGGCAATGTAATGCGCGAATTCTTAGGAGTATAAGAATTTTTCTATAATGTCGCCAAGTAATACGCAGGATTTCCTGACTCTGACTTTGAGTAAGGTGGCCAAGTAATGCGCGAAATCTTAGTAGTATAAGAATTTTCATAAAGTGGCCAAGTAATGCGCGAGATTTCCGGACTCTGACTCAAAGTAAGGTGGCAATGTAATGCGCGAATTCTTAGGAGTACAAGAATTTTTATATAATGTCGCCGAGTAATACGCAGGATTTCCTGACTCTGACTTTGAGTAAGGTGGCCATGTAATGCGCGAATTCTCAGTAGTATAAGAATTTTCATAAAGTCGCCAAGTAACACGCGAGATTTCCGGACTCTGACTTTGAGTAAGGTGGCCAAGTAGTGCACGAATTCTTAGGAGTATAAGAATTTTTATATATAGTCGCCAAGTAATACGCGCGAGTTCCGGACTCTGACTCAAAGTAAGGTGGCAATGTAATGCGCGAATTCTTAGGAGTACAAGAATTTTTATATAATGTCGCCAAGTAATACGCAGGATTTCCTGACTCTGACTTTGAGTAAGGTGGCCATGTAATGCGCGAATTCTCAGTAGTATAAGAATTTTCATAAAGTGGCCAACTAATACGCGAGCTTTCCGGACTCTGACTCAAAGTAAGGTGGCCAAGTAACGCGTGAGTTCAACGGACCTCAGGTTTGATATACATACGTAGGTGCCCTCGTACTGCGCGAGTTAAACGAAGTCTGTCCTGAAAAGAGTGGTCAAGTAATGCGCGAATTCTGAGGAGTATAAGAATTGTTAGAAAGTGGCCAACTAATCCGCGAGCTTTCCGGACTCTGACTCAAAGTAAGGTGGCCAAGTAACGCGCGAGTTCAACGGACCTCAGGTTTCATATAAATTCATAGGTGCCCTCGTAATACGCGAGTTAAATGAAATTAGTCCTGAAAAGAGTGGTCAAGTAATACGCGAATTCTTAGAAGTATAAGAATTGTCATAAAGTGGCCAACTAATACGCGAGATTTCCGGACTCTGACTCAAAGTAAGGTGTACAAGTAATGCGAGAATTCTTAGAGTATAAGAATTTTTATATAAAGTCGCCAAGTAATACGCGCGAGTTCCGGACTCTGACACAAAGTAAGGTGGCAATGTAATGCGCGAATTCTTAGGAGTACAAGAATTTTTATATAATGTCGCCAAGTAATACGCAGGATTTCCTGACTCTGACTTTGAGTAAGGTGGCCATGTAATGCGCGAATTCTCAGTAGTATAATAATTTTCATAAAGTGGCCTAGTAATGCGCGAGATTTCCGGACTCTGACTTAAAGTAAGGCGGCAAAGTAAAGCGCGAATTCTGAGGAGTATGATAATATTTATAAAGTGGCCAAGTAATACGCGAGATTTCCGGACTCTGACTTTAAGTAAGGTGGACAAATAATGCGCGAGATCAATGGCCCTCAGGTTTGATATAAATACATAGGTGGCCTCGTAATACGCGAGATAAACGAAGTCTGTCCTGAAAAGAGTGGCCAAGTAATGCGCGAATTCTTAGGAGTATAAGAATTTTTATATAAAGTCGCCAAGTAATCCGCGAGATTTTCGGACTCTGACTTTAAGTAATGTGGCCAAGTAATGCGCGAATTCTTAGAAGTATAAGAATTGTTATAAAGTGGCCGAGTAATACGCTAGATTTCCGGACTCTGGATTCAAGTAAGGTGGCCAAGTAATACGCGATTTCGTAGGAGTATAAGAATTTTTATAAAGTGGCCAAGTAATACGCGAGATTTCCGGACTCTGGCTTTAAGTCAGGTGGCCAAGTAATGCGCGAGTTCAATGGACGTCAGGTTTGATATAAATACATAGGTGTCCTCATAATACGCGAGTTGAACGAATTCTGTCATGAAAAGAGTGGCCAATTAATGCGCGTATTAATTGGAGTATGAGAATTGTTAGAAAGTAGCCAAATAATCCGCGAGATTTCCGGACTCTGACTCAAAGTAAGGTGTACAAGTAATGCACGAGATCAATGGACGTCAGGTTTGATATAAATACTTAGGTGGCCTCATGATACGCGAGTTAAACGAATTATGTCCTGAAAATAGTGGCCAAGTAATGCGCGATTTCGTAGGAGTATAAGAATTTTTATAAAGTGGCCAAGTAATGCGCGAGATTTCCGTAATCTGACTTTTGGTAAGGTGGCCAAATAATGCCCGAATTCATAGGAGTATAAGAATTGTTAGAAAGAGGCCAACTAATACGCGAGATTTCCGGATTCTGACTCAAAGTAAGGTGGCCAAGTAATGCGCGAATTCTTAGTAGTATAAGAATTTTCATAAAGTGGCCAAGTAATGCGCGAGATTTCCGGACTCCGACTTAAAGTAAGGAGACAAAGTAAAGCGCGAATTCTGAGGAGTTTGATAATTTTTATAAAGTGGCCAAGTAATACGCGAGATAAACGAAGTCTCTCCTGATAAGTGTGGCCAAGTAATGCGCGGATTCTTAGGAGTATAAGAATTTTTATATAAAGTCGCCAAGTAATACGCGAGATTTCCGGACACTGACTTTAAGTAATGTGGCCAAGTAATGCGGGGATTCTTAGTAGTCTAAGAATTTTTATAAAGTGGCCGACTAATACGCGAGATTTCCGGACTCTGGCTTTAAGTAAGGTGGCCAAGTAATACTTGAATTCATAGGAGTATAAGAATTTTTATAAAGAGGCCAAGTAATACGCGAGGTTTCCGGACTCTGACTTTAAGTATGGTGTCCTAGTAACGCGCGAATTCAATGGACCTCAGGTTTGTTTTAAATCCTTAGGTGGCCTCGTTATACGCGAGTTGAAAGAAGTCTGTCCTGAAAAGAGTGGCCAAGTAATGCGCGAATTATTAGGAGTATAAGAATTTTTTGAAAGACTCCAAGTAATACGGGAGACTTCCGGACACTGAATTTAAGTAAGGTGATCAAGTAATGCGCTAGTTCAATGGACGTCAGGTTTGATATAAATACATAGGTGGCCTCATAATAAGCGAGTTAAACGAAGTCAGTGCTGAAAAGAGTGGTCAAGTAATGCGCGTATTCTTAGGAGTATGAGAATTGTTAGAAAGTAGCCAAATAATACGCGAGCTTTCCGGACTCTGACTCAAAGTAAGGTGGCCAAGTAACGCGCGAGTTCAATGGACCTCAGGTTTGATATAAATTCATAGGTGCCCTCGTAATACGTGAGTTAAACGAAATCAGTCCTGAAAAGAGTGGCCAAGTAATGCGCGAATTCATAGGAGTATAAGAATTGTTAGAAAGTGGCCAACTAATACGCGAGATTTCCGGACTCTGACTCAAAGTAAGGTGTACAAGTAATGCGAGAATTCTTAGAGTATAAGAATTTTTATATAAAGTCGCCAAGTAATACGCGAGAGTTCCGGACTCTGAATTTAAGTAAGGTGGCAATGTAATGCGCGAATTCTTAGGAGTACAAGAATTTTTATATAATGTCGCCAAGTAATACGCAGGATTTCCTGACTCTGACTTTGAGTAAGGTGGCCAAGTAATACGCGAGATTTCCGGACTCTGACTTAAAGTAAGGTGGACAAATAATGCGCGAGATCAATGGCCCTCAGATTTGATATAAATACATAGGTGGCCTCGTAATACGTGAGATAAACGAAGTCTGTCCTGAAAAGAGTGGCCATGTAATGCGCGAATTCTTAGTAGTATAAGAATTTTTATAAAGTGGCCAACTAATACGCGAGATTTCCGGACTCTGACTCAAAGTAAGGTGGCCAAGTAACGCGCGAGTTCAATAGACCTCAGGTTTGATATACATACATAGGTGCCCTCGTAATAAGCGAGTTAAATGAAATTAGTGCTGAAAAGAGTGGTGAAGTAATGCGCGAATTCTTAGAAGTATAAGAATTGTCATAAAGTGGCCAACTAATACGCGAGATTTCCGGACTCTGACTCAAAGTAAGGTGTACAAGTAATGCGAGAATTCTTAGAGTATAAGAATTTTTATATAAAGTCGCCAAGTAATACGCGCGAGTTCCGGACTCTGACACAAAGTAAGGTGGCAATGTAATGCGCGAATTCTTAGGAGTACAAGAATTTTTATATAATGTCGCCAAGTAATACGCAGGATTTCCTGACTCTGACTTTGAGTAAGGTGGCCATGTAATGCGCGAATTCTCAGTAGTATAAGAATTTTCATAAAGTGGCCAAGTAATACGCGAGATTTCCGGACTCTGACTCAAAGTAAGGTGGCAAAGTAAAGCGCGAATTCTGAGGAGTATGATAATTTTTATAATGTGGCAAAGAAATACGCGAGATTTCCGGACTCTGACTCAAAGTAAGGTGTACAAGTAATGCTAGAATTCTTAGAGTATAAGAATTTTTATATAAAGTCGCCAAGTAATACGCGCGAGTTCCGGACTCTGACACAAAGTAAGGTGGCAATGTAATGCGCGAATTCTTAGGAGTACAAGAATTTTTATATAATGTCGCCGAGTAATACGCAGGATTTCCTGACTCTGACTTTGAGTAAGGTGGCCAAGTAATGCGCGAGATTTCCGGACTCTGACTTAAAGTAAGGCGGACAAATAATGCGCGAGATCAATTGCCCTCAGGTTTGATATAAATACATAGGTGTCCTCGTAATACGTGAGATAAACGAAGTCTGTCCTGAAAAGAGTGGCCAAGTAATGCGCGAATTATTAGGAGTATAAGAATTTTTATATATAGTCGCCAAGTAATACGCGAGATTTCCGTACTCTGACTTTGAGTAAGGTGGCCAAGTAATGCGCGAATTGTTAGTAGTATAAGAATTTTTATAAAGTGGCCAAGTAATACGCGAGATTTCCGGACTCTGGCTTTAAGTAAGGTGGCCAAGTAATGCGCGAATTCTTAGTAGTATAAGAATTTTCATAAAGTGGCCAAGAAATACGCGAGATTTCCGGACTCTGACTTAAAGTAAGGTGGCAAAGTAAAGCGCAAATTCTGAGGAGTATGATAATTTTTATAATGTGGCAAAGAAATACGCGAGATTTCCGGACTCTGACTTAAAGTATGGTGGCCAAGTAATGCGCGAATTCTTAGTAGTATAAGAATTTTTATAAAGTGGCCAAGAAATACGCGAGATTTCCGGACTCTGACTTAAAGTAAGGTGGCAAAGTAAAGCGCGAATTCTGAGGAGTATGATAATTTTTATAATGTGGCAAAGAAATACGCGAGATTTCCGTACTCTGACTTAAAGTATGGTGGCCAAGTAATGCGCGGATTCTTAGGAGTATAAGAATTTTTATATAAAGTCACCCAGTAATAAGCCAGATTTCCGGACTCTGACTTTGAGTAAGGTGGCCAAGTAGTGCGCGAAATCTTAGGAGTATAAGAATTTTTATATATAGTCGCCAAGTAATACGCGAGATTTCCGGACTCTGACTTTTGGTAAGGTGGCCAAGTAATACTTGAATTCATAGGAGTATAAGAATTTTTATAAAGTGGACAAGTAATACGCGAGATTTCCGGAATCTGACTTTGAGTAAGGTGGCCAAGTAATACGCGATTTCGTAGGAGTATAAGAGTTTTTATAAAGTGGCCAAGTAATGCGCGAGATTTCCGTATTCTGACTTTTGGTAAGGTGGCCAAGTAATATGCGAATTCATAGGAGTATAAGAATTTTTATAAAGTGGTCAAGTAATACGCGAGATTTCCGGACTCTGACTTTAAGTAAGGTGTCTAATTAACGCGCGAGTTCAATGGACCTCAGGTTTGATATAAATACTTAGGTGGCCTCGTAATACGCGAGTTGAACGAAGTCTGTCCTGAAAAGAGTGGTCAAGTAATGCGCGAATTCTTAGGAGTATAAGAATTGTTAGAAAGTGGCAGACTAATACGCGAGATTTCCGGACTCTGACTCAAAGTAAGGTGGCCAAGTAACGCGCGAGTTCAATAGACCTCAGGTTTGATATAAATTCATAGGTGCCCTCGTAATACGCGAGTTAAATGAAATTAGTCCTGAAAAGAGTGGTGAAGTAATGCGCGAATTCTTAGAAGTATAAGAATTGTCATAAAGTGGCCAACTAATACGCGAGATTTCCGGACTCTGACTCAAAGTAAGGTGTACAAGTAATGCGAGAATTCTTAGAGTATAAGAATTTTTATATAAAGTCGCCAAGTAATACGCGCGAGTTCCGGACTCTGAAACAAAGTAAGGTGGCAATGTAATGCGCGAATTCTTAGGAGTACAAGAATTTTTATATAATGTCGCCAAGAAATACGCAGGATTTCCTGACTCTGACTTTGAGTAGGGTGGCCAAGTGATGCGCGAATTCTTAGTAGTATAAGAATTTTCATAAAGTGGCCAAGTAATACGCGAGATTTCCGAACTCTGACTTAAAGTAAGGTGGCAAAGGAAAGCGCGAATTCTGAGGAGTATGATAATTTTTATAATGTGGCAAAGAAATACGCGAGATTTTCGTACTCTGACTTAAAGTATGGTGGCCAAGTAATGCGCGGATTCTTAGGAGTATAAGAATTTTTATATAAAGTCGCCAAGTAATACGCGAGATTTCCGGACTCTGACTTTGATTAATGTGGCCAAGTAATGCGCGAATTCTTAGGAGTATATGAATTTTTATATATGGTCGCCAAGTAATACGCGAGATTTCCGGACTCTGACTTTGAGTAAGGTGGCCAAGTAATGCGCGAATTGTTAGTAGTATAAGAATTTTTATATATAGTCACCAAGTAATACGCGAGATTTCCGGACTCTGACTTTGAGTAAGGTGGCCAAGTAATACGCGATTTCGTAGGAGTATAAGAATTTTTATAAAGTGGCCATGTAATACGCGAGATTTCCGTACTCTGACTTTTGGTAAGGTGGCCAAGTAATATGCGAATTCATAGGAGTATAAGAATTTTTATAAATTGGCCAAGTAATACGCGAGATTTCCGGACTCTGACTTTAAGTAAGGTGTCCAAGTAACGCGCGAGTTCAATGGACCTCAGGTTTGATATAAATACTTAGGTGGCCTCGTAATACGCGAGTTGAACGAAGTCTGTCCTGAAAAGAGTGGTCAAGTAATGCGCGAATTCTTAGGAGTATAAGAATTGTTAGAAAGTGGCAGACTAATACGCGAGATTTCCGGACTCTGACTCAAAGTAAGGTGGCCAAGTAACGCGCGAGTTCAATAGACCTCAGGTTTGATATACATACATAGGTGCCCTCGTAATACGCGAGTTAAATGAAATCATTCCTGAAAAGAGTGGTCAAGTAATACGCGAATTCTTAGAAGTATAAGAATTGTCATAAAGTGGCCAACTAATACGCGAGATTTCCGGACTCTGACTCAAAGTAAGGTGTACAAGTAATGCGAGAATTCTTAGAGTATAAGAATTTTTATATAAAGTCGCCAAGTAATACGCGCGAGTTCCGGACTCTGACACAAAGTAAGGTGGCAATGTAATGCGCGAATTCTTAGGAGTACAAGAATTTTTATATAATGTCGCCGAGTAATACGCAGGATTTCCTGACTCTGACTTTGAGTAAGGTGGCCATGTAATGCGCGAATTCTCAGTAGTATAAGAATTTTCAGAAAGTGCCCAAGTAATGCGCGAGATTTCCGGACTCTGACTTAAAGTAAGGCGGCAAAGTAACGCGCGAATTCTGAGGAGTATGATAATATTTATAAAGTGGCCAACTAATCCGCGAGCTTTCCGGACTCTGACTTTAAGTAAGGTGGCCAAGTAATGCGCGAGTTCAATAGACCTAAGGTTTGATATACATACATAGGTGCCCTCGTAATACGCGAGTTAAACGAAGTCAGTGTTGAAAAGAGTGGTGAAGTAATGCGCGAATTCTTAGGAGTATGATAATTTTTATAAAGTAGGCAAGTGATACGCAAATTTCCGGACTCTGACTTTAAGTATTTTGGCCAAGTAATGCGCGAATTCTTAGTAGTCTAAGAATTTTTATAAAGTGGCCGAGTAATACGCTAGATTTCCGGACTCTGACTTTGAGTAAGGTGGCCAAGTAATGCGCGAATTGTTAGTAGTATAAGAATTTTTATAAAGTGGCCAAGTAATGCGCGAGATTTTCGGACTCTGGAATTAAGTAAGGTGGCCAAGTAATGCGCGAATTCTTAGTAGTCTAAGAATTTTTATATAAAGTCGCCAAGTAATACGCGCGAGTTCCGGACTCTGACACAAAGTAAGGTGGCAATGTAATGCGCGAATTCTTAGGAGTATAAGAATTTTTATATAATGTCGCCAATTAATACGCAGGATTTCCTGACTCTGACTTTGAGTAAGGTGGCCAAGTAGTGCGCGAATTCTCAGGAGTATAAGAATTTTTATATATAGTCGCCAAGTAATACGCGAGATATCCGGACTCTGACTTTAAGTATTTTGGCCAAGTAATGCCCGAATTCTTAGTAGTCTAAGAATTTTTATAAAATGGCCGAGTAATACGCTAGATTTCCGGACTCTGACTTAAAGTAATGTGGCCAAGTAATGCGGGAATTCTTAGTAGTCTAAGCATTTTTATAAAGTGGCCAACTAATACGCGAGATTTCCGGACTCTGGATTCAAGTAAGGTGGCCAAGTAATACGCGATTTCGTAGGAGTATAAGAATTTTTATAAAGTGGCCAAGTAATACGCGAGATTTCTGTACTCTGACTTTAAGTAAGGTGATCAAGTAATGCGCGAGTTCAATGGACGTCAAGTTTGATATAAATGCATAGGTGGCCTCATAATACGCGAGTTAAACGAATTCTGTCCTGAAAAGAGTGGCCAAGTAATGCGCGAATTCTTAGGAGTATAAGAATTTTCATATATAGTCACCAATAATACGCGAGATTTCCGGACTCTGACTTTGAGTAAGGTGGCCAAGTAATGCGCGAATTGTTAGTAGTATAAGAATTTTTATAAAGTGGCCAAGTAATACGCGAGATTTCCGGACTCTGGAATTAAGTAAGGTGGCCAAGTAATGCGCGAATTCTTAGTAGTCTAAGAATTTTTATAAAGTGGCCGACTAATACGCGAGATTTCCGGACTCTGACTGAAAGTAATGTGGCCAAGTAATGCGCGAATTCTTAGTAGTATAAGAATTATTATAAAGTGGCCAACTAATACGCGAGATTTCCGGACTCTGGATTCAAGTAAGGTGGCCAAGTAATACGCGATTTCGTAGGAGTATAAGAATTTTTATAAATTGGCCATGTAATACGAGAGATTTCCGTACTCTGACTTTAAGTAAGGTGATCAAGTAATGCGCTAGTTCAATGGACGTCAGGTTTGATATAAATACATAGGTGGCCTCATAATACGCCAGTTAAACGAATTCTGTCCTGAAAAATGTGGCCAAGTAATGCGCGAATTCTTAGGAGTATAAGAATTTTTATATACAGTCACCAATAATACGCGAGATTTCCGGACTCTGACTTTGAGTAAGGTGGCCAAGTAATGCGCGAATTGTTAGTAGTATAAGAATTTTTATAAAGTGGCCAAGTAATACGCGAGATTTCCGGACTCTGGAATTAAGTAAGGTGGCCAAGTAATGCGCGAATTCTTAGTAGTCTAAGAATTTTTATAAAGTGGCCGACTAATACGCGAGATTTCCGGACTCTGGCTTTAAGTAAGGTGGCCAAGTAATACGCGATTTCGTAGGAGTATAAGAATTTTTATAAATTGGCCAAGTAATACGAGAGATTTCCGTACTCTGACTTTAAGTAAGGTGATCAAGTAATGCGCGAGTTCAATGGACGTCAGGTTTGATATAAATACATAGGTGGCCTCATAATACGCCAGTTAAACGGAGTCAGTGCTGAAAAGAGTGGCCAAGTAATGCGCGAATTCTTAGGAGTATAAGAATTGTTAGAAAGTGGCCAACTAATACGCGAGATTTCCGGACTCTGACTTTGAGTAAGGTGGCCAAGTAATACGCGATTTCGTAGGAGTATAAGAATTTTTATAAAGTGGCCATGTAATACGCGAGATTTCCGTACTCTGACTTTAAGTAAGGTGATCAAGTAATGCGCGAGTTCAATGGACGTCAGGTTTGATATAAATACATAGGTGGCCTCATAATACGCGAGTTAAACGAATTCTGTCCTGAAAAGAGTGGCCAAGTAATGCGCGAATTCTTAGGAGTATAAGAATTTTCATATACAGTCACCAATAATACGCGAGATTTCCGGACTCTGACTTTGAGTAAGGTGGCCAAGTAATGCGCGAATTGTTAGTAGTATAAGAATTTTTATAAAGTGGCCAAGTAATACGCGAGATTTCCGGACTCTGGCTTTAAGTAAGGTGGCCAAGTAATGCGCGAATTCTTAGTAGTCTAAGAATTTTTATAAAGTGGCCGACTAATACGCGAGATTTCCGGACTCTGGCTTTAAGTAAGGTGGCCAAGTAATACGCGAATTCATAGGAGTATAAGAATTGTTAGAAAGTGGTAAACTAATACGCGAGATTTCCGGACTCTGACTTTAAATAAGGTGGACAAATAATGCGCGAGATCAATGGACGTCAGGTTTGATATAAATACATAGGTGGCCTCATAATACGCGTGTTAAACGAAGTATGTCCTGAAAAGAGTGGCCAAGTAATGCGCGAATTCTTAGGAGTATAAGAATTGTTAGAAAGTGGCCAACTAATACGCGAGATTTCCGGACTCTGGATTCAAGTAAGGTGGCCATGTAATACGCGATTTCGTAGGAGTATAAGAATTTTTATAAATTGGCCATGTAATACGAGAGATTTCCGTACTCTGACTTTAAGTAAGGTGATCAAATAATGCGCTAGTTCAATGGACGTCAGGTTTGATATAAATACATAGGTGGCCTCATAATACGCCAGTTAAACGAATTCTGTCCTGAAAAGAGTGGCCAAGTAATGCGCGAATTCTTAGGAGTATAAGAATTTTCATATACAGTCACCAATAATACGCGAGATTTCCGGACTCTGACTTTGAGTAAGGTGGCCAAGTAATGCGCGAATTGTTAGTAGTATAAGAATTTTTATAAAGTGGCCAAGTAATACGCGAGATTTCCGGACTCTGGCTTTAAGTAAGGTGGCCAAGTAATGCGCGAATTCTTAGTAGTCTAAGAATTTTTATAAAGTGGCCGACTAATACGCGAGATTTCCGGACTCTGGCTTTAAGTAAGGTGACCAAGTAATACGCGATTTCATAGGAGTATAAGAATTGTTAGAAAGTGGTAAACTAATACGCGAGATTTCCGTACTCTGACTTTGAGTAAGGTGGTCAATTAATGCGCGAATTCTTAGTAGTATAAGAATTTTTATAAAGTGGCCAATTAATGCGCGAGATTTCCGTACTCTGACTTTTGGTAAGGTGGCCAAGTAATACGCGAATTCATAGGAGTATAAGAATTTTTATAAAGTGGTCAAGTAATACGCGA
Organism: Diplolepis rosae; assembly: GCA_030998225.1. Taxonomy (NCBI): domain Eukaryota; kingdom Metazoa; phylum Arthropoda; class Insecta; order Hymenoptera; family Diplolepididae; genus Diplolepis; species Diplolepis rosae. The sequence goes on along the minus strand of JAPYXD010000750.1, from coordinate 1,597,877 downwards.
GATTTCCGGACTCTGACTCAAAGTAAGGTGTACAAGTAATGCGAGAATTCTTAGAGTATAAGAATTTTTATATAATGTCGCCAAGTAATACGCAGGATTTCCTGACTCTGACTTTGAGTAAGGTGGCCAAGTGATGCGCGAATTCTTAGTAGTATAAGAATTGTTAGAAAGTGGCAAAGTAATACGCGAGATTTCCGGACTCTGACTTAAAGTAAGGCGGCAAAGTAAAGCGCGAAGTCTGAGGAGTATGATAATTTTTATAAAGTGGCCAAGTAATACGCGAGATTTCCGGACTCTGACTTTAAGTAAGGCGGCAAAATAATGCGCGAATTCTTAGTAGTCTAAGAATTTTTATAAAGTGGCCGAGTAATACGCGAGATTTCCGGACTCTGACTTAAAGTAAGGCGGCAAAGTAAAGCGCGAATTCTGAGGAGTATGATAATTTTTATAAAGTGGCCAAGTAATACGCGAGATTTCCGGACTCTGACTTTAAGTAAGGTGGACAAATAATGCGCGAGATCAATGGCCCTCAGGTTTGATATAAATACATAGGTGGCCTCGTAATACGCGAGATAAACGAAGTCTGTCCTGAAAAGAGTGGCCAAGTAGTACGCGAATTCTTAGGAGTATAAGAATTTTTATATATAGTCGCCAAGTAATACGCGAGATTTCCGGACTCTGACTTTGAGTAAGGTGGCCAAGTAATGCGCGAATTGTTAGTAGTATAAGAATTTTTATAAAGTGGCCAAGTAATACGCGAGATTTCCGGACTCTGGCTTTAAGTAAGGCGGCCAAGTAATGCGCGAATTGTTAGTAGTATAAGAATTTTTATAAAGTGGCCAAGTAATACGCGAGATTTCCGGACTCTGGCTTTAAGTAAGGTGACCAAGTAATACGCGATTTCATAGGAGTATAAGAATTTTTATAAAGTGGCCAAGTAATGCGCGAGATTTCCGTAATCTGACTTTTGGTGTTGTGGCCAAATAATACGCGAATTCATAGGAGTATAAGAATTTTTACAAAGTGGCCAAATATTACGCGAGATTTCCTGACTCTGACTTTGGGTAAGGTGGACAAGTAATGCGCGAGATTTCCGGACTCTGACTCAAAGTAAGGTGTACAAGTAATGAGCGAATTCTTAGGAATATAAGAATTTTTATATAATGTCGCCAAGTAATACGCAGGATTTCCGGACTCTGACTCAAAGTAAGGTGGCAATGTAATGCGCGAATTCTTAGGAGTACAAGAATTTTTATATAATGTCGCCAAGTAATACGCAGGATTTCCTGACTCTGACTTTGAGTAAGTTGGCCAAGTAATGCGCGAAATCTTAGTAGTATAAGAATTTTCTTAAGGTGGCCAATTAATGCGCGAGATTTCCGGACTCTGACTTAAAGTAAGGCGGCAAAGTAACGCGCGAATTCTGAGGAGTATGATAATATTTATAAAGTGGCCAAGTAATACGAGAGATTCCGGACTCTGACTTTTGGTAAGGTGGCCAAGTAATATTTGAATTCATAGGAGTATAAGAATTTTTATAAAGTGGACAAGTAATACGCGAGATTTCCGTACTCTGGATTCAAGTAAGGTGGCCAAGTAATACGCGATTTCGTAGGAGTATAAGAGTTTTTATAAAGTGGCCAAGTAATGCGCGAGATTTCCGTATTCTGACTTTTGGTAAGGTGGCCAAGTAATATGCGAATTCATAGGAGTATAAGAATTTTTATAAATTGGCCAAGTAATACGAGAGATTTCCGGACTCTGACTTTAAGTAAGGTGATCAAGTAATGCGCGAGTTCAATGGACGTCAGGTTTGATATAAATACATAGGTGGCCTCATAATACGCGTGTTAAACGAAGTATGTCCTGAAAAGAGTGGCCAAGTAATGCGCGAATTCTTAGGAGTATAAGAATTTTTATAAAGTGGCCAAGTAATGCGCGAGATTTTCGGACTCTGACTTTGAGTAAGGTGGTCAATTAATGCGCGAATTCTTAGTAGTATAAGAATTTTTATAAAGTGGCCAAGTAATGTGCGAGATTTCCGTACTCTGACTTTTGGTAAGGTGGCCAAGTAAAGCGCGAATTCTGAGGAGTATGATAATTTTTATAATGTGGTCAAGTAATACGCGAGATTTCCGGACTCTGACTTTGAGTAAGGTGGTCAATTAATGCGCGAATTCTTAGTAGTATAAGAATTTTTATAAAGTGGCCAAGTAATGCGCGAGATTTCCGTACTCTGACTTTTGGTAAGGTGGCCAAGTAATACGCGAATTCATAGGAGTATAAGAATTTTTATAAAGTGGTCAAGTAATACGCGAGATTTCCGGAATCTGACTTTGAGCACGGTGGTCAATTAATGCGCAAATTCTTAGTAGTATAAGAATTTTTATAAAGTGGCCAAGTAATACGCAGGATTTCCTGACTCTGACTTTGAGTAAGGTGGCCCAGTAATGCGCGAATTGTTAGTAGTATAAGAATTTTTATAAAGTGGCCAAGTAATGCGCGAGATTTCCGGACTCTGACTTTGAGTAAGGCGGCAAAGTAATGCTCGAATTCTTAGGAGTATAAGAATATTTATATACTGTGGCCAATTACTACGCTTGATTTCCTGACTCTGACTTTGAGTTAGGTTGCCACTTAGTGCGCGATTTCTCAGGAGTCTAAGAATTTTTTTATATAGTCGCCAAGTAATACGCGAGATTTCCGGACTCTGACTTTGAGTAAGGTGGCCAAGTAATACGCGATTTCGTAGGAGTATAAGAGTTTTTATAAAGTGGCCAAGTAATGCGCGAGATTTCCGTACTCTGACTTTTGGTAAGGTGGCCAAGTAATATGCGAATTCATAGGAGTATAAGAATTTTTATAAATTGGCCAAGTAATACGAGAGATTTCCGGACTCTGACTTTAAGTAAGGTGTCCAAGTAACGCGCGAGTTCAATGGACCTCAGGTTTGATATACATACATAGGTGCCCTCGTAATAAGCGAGTTAAACGGAGTGAGTGCTGAAAAGAGTGGTGAAGTAATGCGCGAATTCTTAGGAGGATGAGAATTCTTAGAAAGTGGCAGACTAGTACGCGAGATTTCCGGACTCTGACTCGAAGTAAGGTGTACAAGTAATGCGAGAATTCTTAGAGTATAAGAATTTTTATATAAAGTCGCCAAGTAATACGGGCGAGTTCCGGACTCTGACACAAAGTAAGGTGGCAATGTAATGCGCGAATTCTTAGTAGTTTAAGAATTTTTATAAAGTGGCAAAGTAATGTGCGAGATTTCCGTACTCTGACTTTGAGTAAGGTGGTCAATTAATGCGCGAATTCTTAGTAGTATAAGAATTTTTATAAAGTGGCCAAGTAATGCGCGAGATTTCCGTACTCTGACTTTTGGTAAGGTGGCCAAGTAATACGCGAATTCATAGGAGTATAAGAATTTTTATAAAGTGGTCAAGTAATACGCGAGATTTCCGGACTCTGACTCAAAGTAAGGTGTACAAGTAATGAGCGAATTCTTAGGAATATAAGAATTTTTATATAATGTCGCCAAGTAATACGCAGGATTTCCTGACTCTGACTTTGAGTAAGGTGGCCATGTAATGCGCGAATTCTCAGTAGTATAAGAATTGTTAGAAAGTGGCCAACTAATACGCGAGATTTCCGGACTCTGACTTAAAGTAAGGCGGCAAAGTAAAGCGCGAATTCTGAGGAGTATGATAATTTTTATAAAGTGGCCAAGTAATACGCGAGATTTCCGGACTCTGGCTTTATGTAAGGTGACCAAGTAATACGCGATTTCATAGGAGTATAAGAATTGTTAGAAAGTGGTAAACTAATACGCGAGATTTCCGGACTCTGACTTAAAGTAAGGCGGCAAAGTAAAGCGCGAATTCTGAGTAGTATAAGAATTTTCATAAAGTGGCCAAGTAATGCGCGAGATTTCCGGACTCTGACTTTAAGTAAGGTGGACAAATAATGCGCGAGATCAATGGCCCTCAGGTTTGATATAAATACATAGGTGGCCTCGTAATACGCGAGATAAACGAAGTCTGTCCTGAAAAGAGTGGCCAAGTAGTGCGCGAATTCTTAGGAGTATAAGAATTTTTATATATAGTCGCCAAGTAATACGCGAGATTTCCGGACTCTGACTTTGAGTAAGGTGGCCAAGTAATGCGCGAATTGTTAGTAGTATAAGAATTTTTATAAAGTGGCCAAGTAATACGCGAGATTTCCGGACTCTGGCTTTAAGTAAGGTGGCCAAGTAATGCGCGAATTGTTAGTAGTATAAGAATTTTTATAAAGTGGCCAAGTAATACGCGAGATTTCCGGACTCTGGCTTTAAGTAAGGTGGCAAAGTAATACGCGATTTCATAGGAGTATAAGAATTTTTATAACGTGGCCAAGTAATGCGCGAGATTTCCGTAATCTGACTTTTGGTGTTGTGGCCAAGTAATACGCGAATTCATAGGAGTATAAGAATTTTTACAAAGTGGCCAAATATTACGCGAGATTTCCTGACTCTGACTTTGGGTAAGGTGGACAAGTAATGCGCGAGATTTCCGGACTCTGACTCAAAGTAAGGTGGCAATGTAATGCGCGAATTCTTAGGAGTACAAGAATTTTTATATAATGTCGCCAAGTAATACGCAGGAGTTCCGGACTCTGAAACAAAGTAAGGTGGCAATGGAATGCGCGAATTCTTAGGAGTACAAGAATTTTTATATAATGTCGCCGAGTAATACGCAGGATTTCCTGACTCTGACTAGGAGTAAGTTGGCCAAGTAATGCGCGAAATCTTAGTAGTATAAGAATTTTCATAATGTGGCCAATTAATGCTCGAGATTTCCGGACTCTGACTTAAAGTAAGGCGGCAAAGTAAAGCGCGAATTCTGAGCAGTATAATAATTTTTATAAAGTGGCCAAGTAATACGAGAGATTCCGGACTCTGACTTTTGGTAAGGTGGCCAAGTAATATTTGAATTCATAGTAGTTTAAGAATTTTTATAAAGTGGCCAAATAATACGCGAGAATTCCGTACTCTGGATTCAAGTAAGGTGGCCAAGTAATACGCGATTTCGTAGGAGTATAAGACTTTTTATAAAGTGGCCAAGTCATGCGCGAGATTTCCGTACTCTGACTTTTGGTAAGGTGGCCAAGTAATATGCGAATTCATAGGAGTATAAGAATTTTTATAAATTGGCCAAGTAATACGAGAGATTTCCGGACTCTGACTTTAAGTAAGGTGATCAAGTAATGCGCGAGTTCAATGGACGTCAGGTTTGATATAAATACATAGGTGGCCTCATAATACGCGTGTTAAACGAAGTATGTCCTGAAAAGAGTGGCCAAGTAATGCGCGAATTCTTAGGAGTATAAGAATTGTTATAAAGTGGCCAACTAATACGCGAGATTTCCGGACTCTGACTTTGAGTATGGTGGTCAATTAATGCGCGAATTCTTAGTAGTATAAGAATTTTTATAAAGTGGCCAAGTAATGTGCGAGATTTCCGTACTCTGACTTTTGGTAAGGTGGCCAAGTAAAGCGCGAATTCTGAGGAGTATGATAATTTTTATAATGTGGTCAAGTAATACGCGAGATTTCCGGACTCTGACTTTGAGTAAGGTGGTCAATTAATGCGCGAATTCTTAGTAGTATAAGAATTTTTATAAAGTGGCCAAGTAATGCGCGAGATTTCCGTACTCTGACTTTTGGTAAGGTGGCCAAGTAATACGCGAATTCATAGGAGTATAAGAATTTTTATAAAGTGGTCAAGTAATACGCGAGATTTCCGGAATCTGACTTTGAGCACGGTGGTCAATTAATGCGCGAATTCTTAGGAGTATAAGAATTTTTATATAATGTGGCAAAGAAATACGCAGGATTTCCTGACTCTGACTTTGAGTAAGGTGGCCAAGTAATGCGCGAATTCTTAGTAGTATAAGAATTTTCATAAAGTGGCAAAGTAATGCGCGAGATTTCCGGACTCTGACTTAAAGTAAGGTGTACAAGTAATGCGAGAATTCTTAGAGTATAAGAATTTTTATATAATGTCGCCAAGTAATACGCAGGATTTCCTGACTCTGACTTTGAGTAAGGTGGCCAAGTAGTGCGCGATATCTTAGGAGTATAAAAATTTTTATATATAGTCGCCAAGTAATACGCGAGATTTCCGGACTCTGACTTTGAGTAAGGTGGCCAAGTAAAGCGCGAATTCTGAGGAGTATGATAATTTTTATAATGTGGCCAAGTAATGCGCGAGATTTCCGTACTCTGACTTTTGGTAAGGTGGCCAAGTAATATGCGAATTCATAGGAGTATAAGAATTTTTAAAAATTGGCCAAGTAATACGCGAGATTTCCGGACTCTGACTTTAAGTAAGGTGTCTGAGTAACGCGCGAGTTCAATGGACCTCAGGTTTGATATAAATACTTAGGTGGCCTCATAATACGCGAGTTAAACGAACTCTGTCCTGAAAAGAGTGGCCAAGTAATGCGCGAATTCTTAGGAGTATAAGAATTGTTAGAAAGTGGCAGACTAGTCCGCGAGATTTCCGGACTCTGACTCAAAGTAAGGTGTACAAGTAATGCTAGAATTCTTAGAGTATAAGAATTTTTATATAAAGTCGCCAAGTAATACGCGAGATTTCCGGACTCTGACTCAAAGTAAGGTGGCAATGTAATGCGCGAATTCTTAGGAGTACAAGAATTTTTATATAATGTCGCCAAGTAATACGCAGGATTTCCTGACTCTGACTTTGAGTAAGGTGGCCATGTAATGCGCGAATTCTCAGTAGTATAAGAATTTTCATAAAGTGGCCAAGTAATGCGCGAGATTTCCGGACTCTGACTTAAAGTAAGGCGGCAAAGTAAAGCGCGAATTCTGAGGAGTATGATAATATTTATAAAGTGGCCAAGTAATACGCGAGATTTCCGGACTCTGACTTTAAGTAAGGTGGACAAATAATGCGCGAGATCAATGGCCCTCAGGTTTGATATAAATACATAGGTGGCCTCGTAATACGCGAGATAAACGAAGTCTGTCCTGAAAAGAGTGGCCAAGTAATGCGCGAATTCTTAGTAGTCTAAGAATTTTTATATATAGTCGCCAAGTGATACGCGAAATTTCCGGACTCTGACTTTAAGTATTTTGGCCAAGTAATGCGCGAATTCTTAGTAGTCTAAGAATTTTTATAAAGTGGCCGAGTAATACGCTAGATTTCCGGACTCTGACTTAAAGTAATGTGGCCAAGTAATGCGGGAATTCTTAGTAGTCTAAGCATTTTTATAAAGTGGCCAACTAATACGCGAGATTTACGGACTCTGTATTCAAGTAAGGTGGCCAAGTAATACGCGATTTCGTAGGAGTATAAGAATTATTATAAAGTCGCCAAGTAATACGCGAGATTTCCGTAGTCTGACTTTAATTAAGGTGATCAAGTAATGCGCGAGTTCAATGGACGTCAGGTTTGATATAAATACATAGGTGGCCTCATAATACGCGAGTTAAACGAAGTCTGTCCTGAAAAGAGTGGCCAAGTAATGCGCGAATTCTTAGGAGTATAAGAATTTTCATATATAGTCACCAATAATACGCGAGATTTCCGGACTCTGACTTTGAGTAAGGTGGCCAAGTAATGCGCGAATTGTTAGTAGTATAAGAATTTTTATAAAGTGGCCAAGTAATACGCGAGATTTCCGGACTCTGGAATTAAGTAAGGTGGCCAAGTAATGCGCGAATTCTTAGTAGTCTAAGAATTTTTATATAAAGTCGCCAAGTAATACGCGCGAGTTCCGGACTCTGACACAAAGTAAGGTGGCAATGTAATGCGCGAATTCTTAGGAGTATAAGAATTTTTATATAATGTCGCCAATTAATACGCAGGATTTCCTGACTCTGACTTTGAGTAAGGTGGCCAAGTAGTGCGCGAATTCTCAGGAGTATAAGAATTTTTATATATAGTCGCCAAGTAATACGCGAGATTTCCGGACTCTGACTTTGAGTAAGGTGGCCAAGTAATGCGCGAATTGTTAGTAGTATAAGAATTTTTATAAAGTGGCCAAGTAATACGCGAGATTTCCGGACTCTGGCTTTAAGTAAGGTGGCCAAGTAATGCGCGAATTCTTAGTAGTCTAAGAATTTTTATAAAGTGGCCGAGTAATACGCTAGATTTCCGGACTCTGACTTAAAGTAATGTGGCCAAGTAATGCGGGAATTCTTAGTAGTCTAAGCATTTTTATAAAGTGGCCAACTAATACGCGAGATTTACGGACTCTGTATTCAAGTAAGGTGGCCAAGTAATACGCGATTTCGTAGGAGTATAAGAATTATTATAAAGTGGCCAAGTAATACGCGAGATTTCCGTACTCTGACTTTAAGTAAGGTGATCAAGTAATGCGCTAGTTCAATGGACGTCAGGTTTGATATAAATACATAGGTGGCCTCATAATACGCGTGTTAAACGGAGTCAGTGCTGAAAAGAGTGGCCAAGTAATGCGCGAATTCTTAGGAGTATAAGAATTGTTAGAAAGTGGCCAACTAATACGCGAGATTTCCGGACTCTGGATTCAAGTAAGGTGGCCAAGTAATACGCGATTTCGTAGGAGTATAAGAATTATTATAAAGTGGCCAAGTAATACGCGAGATTTCCGTAGTCTGACTTTAATTAAGGTGATCAAGTAATGCGCGAGTTCAATGGACGTCAGGTTTGATATAAATACATAGGTGGCCTCATAATACGCGAGTTAAACGAAATCTGTCCTGAAAAGAGTGGCCAAGTAATGCGCGAATTCTTAGGAGTATATGAATTTTTATATATGGTCGCCAAGTAATACGCGAGATTTCCGGACTCTGGAATTAAGTAAGGTGGCCAAGTAATGCGCGAATTCTTAGTAGTCTAAGAATTTTTATAAAGTGGCCGACTAATACGCTAGATTTCCGGACTCTGGCTTTAAGTAAGGTGGCCAAGTAATACGCGATTTCGTAGGAGTATAAGAATTTTTACAAAGTGGCCAAGTAATGCGCGAGATTTCCGTAATCTGACTATTGGTGTTGTGGCCAAGTAATACGCGAATTCATAGGAGTATAAGAATTTTTATAAAGTGGCCAAGTAAGACGCGAGATTTCCGGACTCTGACTTTAAGTAAGGTGGCCAAATAATGCGCGAATTCATAGGAGTATAAGAATTGTTAGAAAGTGGTAAACTAATACGCGAGATTTCCGGACTCTGACTCAAAGTAAGGTGTACAAGTAATGCGAGAATTCTTAGAGTATAAGAATTTTTATATAAAGTCGCCAAGTAATACGCGCGAGTTCCGGACTCTGAAACAAATTAAGGTGGCAATGTAATGCGCGAATTCTTAGGAGTATAAGAATTTTTATATAATGTCGCCAAGTAATACGCAGGATTTCCTGACTCTGACTTTGAGTAAGGTGGCCAAGTAATGCGCGAATTCTTAGTAGTATAAGAATTTTCATAAAGTGGCCAAGTAATGCGCGAGATTTCCGGACTCTGACTTAAAGTAAGGCGGCAAAGTAAAGCGCGAATTCTGAGGAGTATGATAATTTTTATAAAGTGGCCAAGTAATACGCGAGATTTCCGGACTCTGACTTTAAGTAAGGTGGACAAATAATGCGCGAGATCAATGGCCCTCAGGTTTGATATAAATACATAGGTGGCCTCGTAATACGCGAGATAAACGAAGTCTGTCCTGAAAAGAGTGGCCAAGTAGTGCGCGAATTCTTAGGAGTATAAGAATTTTTATATATAGTCGCCAAGTAATACGCGAGATTTCCGGACTCTGACTTTGAGTAAGGTGGCCAAGTAATGCGCGAATTGTTAGTAGTATAAGAATTTTTATAAAGCGGGCAAGTGATACGCGAGATTTCCGGACTCTGACTTTGAGTAAGGTGGCCAAGTAATGCGCGAATTGTTAGTAGTATAAGAATTTTTATAAAGTGGCCAAGTAATGCGCGAGATTTCCGTAATCTGACTTTTGGTGTTGTGGCCAAGTAATACGCGAATTCATAGGAGTATAAGAATTTTTACAAAGTGGCCAAATAATACGCGAGATTTCCTGACTCTGACTTTGAGTAAGGTGGCCAAGTAATGCCCGAGATTTCCGGACTCTGACTCAAAGTAAGGTGTACAAGTAATGCGAGAATTCTTAGAGTATAAGAATTTATATAAAGTTGCCAAGTAATACGCGAGAGTTCCGGACTCTGAAACAAAGTAAGGTGGCAATGTAATGCGCGAATTCTTAGGAGTATAAGAATTTTTATATAATGTCGCCAAGTAATACGCAGGATTTCCCGACTCTGACTTTGAGTAAGGTGGCCAAGTAATGCGCAAAATCTTAGTAGTATACGAATTTTCATAATGTGGCCAATTAATGCGCGAGATTTCCGGACTCTGACTTAAAGTAAGGCGGCAAAGTAACGCGCGAATTCGTAGGAGTATGATAATTTTTATAATGTGGCAAAGAAATACGCGAGATTTCCGGACTCTGACTTTAAGTAAGGTGTCCAAGTAACGCGCGAGTTCAATGGACCTCAGGTTTGATATAAATACTTAGGTGGCCTCGTAATACGCGAGTTGAACGAGGTCTGTCCTGAAAAGACTGATCAAGTAATGTGCGAATTCGTAGGAGTATGATAATTTTTATAATGTGGCAAAGAAATACGCGAGATTTCCGGACTCTGACTTTGAGTAAGGTGGTCAATTAATGCGCGAATTCTTAGTAGTATAAGAATTTTTATAAAGTGGCCAAGTAATGCGCGAGATTTCCGTACTCTGACTTTTGGTAAGGTGGCCAAGTAATACGCGAATTCATAGGAGTATAAGAATTTTTATAAAGTGGCCAAGTAATACGAGAGATTTCCGGACTCTGACTTTAAGTAAGGTGTCCAAGTAACGCGCGAGTTCAATGGACCTCAGGTTTGATATAAATACTTAGGTGGCCTCGTAATACGCGAGTTGAACGAGGTCTGTCCTGAAAAGAGTGGTCAAGTAATGTGCGAATTCGTAGGAGTATGATAATTTTTATAAAGTGGCAAAGAAATACGCGCGAGTTCCGGACTCAGACTTTGAGTAAGGTGGCCAAGTAAAGCGCGAATTCTTAGGAGTATAAGAATTTTTATATAATGTCGCCAATTAATACGCAGGATTTCCTGACTCTGACTTTGAGTAAGGTGGCCAAGTAGTGCGCGAATTCTCAGGAGTATAAGAATTTTTATATATAGTCGCCAAGTAATACGCGAGATTTCCGGACTCTGACTTTGAGTAAGGTGGCCAAGTAATGCGCGAATTGTTAGTAGTATAAGAATTTTTATGAAGTGGCCAAGTAATACGCGAGATTTCCGTACTCTGACTTTAAGTAAGGTGATCAAGTAATGCGCGAGTTCAATAGACCTAAGGTTTGATATACATACATAGGTGGCCTCATAATACGCGAGTTAAACGAACTCTGTCCTGAAAAGAGTGGCCAAGTAATGCGCGAATTCTTAGGAGTATAAGAATTGTTAGAAAGTGGCCAACTAATACGCGAGATTTCCGGACTCTGGATTCAAGTAAGGTGGCCATGTAATACGCGATTTCGTAGGAGTATAAGAATTTTTATAAAATGGCCAAGTAATACGCGAGATTTCCGTACTCTGACTTTAAGTAAGGTGATCAAGTAATGCGCGAGTTCAATGGACGTCAGGTTTGATATAAATACATAGGTGGCCTCATAATACGCGAGTTAAACGAATTCTGTCCTGAAAAGAGTGGCCAAGTAATGCGCGAATTCTTAGGAGTATAAGAATTTTTATATAAAGTCGCCAAGTAATCCGCGAGATTTCCGGACTCTGACTTTGAGTAAGGTGGCCAAGTAATGCGCGAATTGTTAGTAGTATAAGAATTTTTATAAAGTGGCCAAGTAATACGCGAGGTTTCCGGACTCTGACTTTAAGTATGGTGTCCTAGTAACGCGCGAATTCAATGGACCTCAGGTTTGTTTTAAATCCTTAGGTGGCCTCGTTATACGCGAGTTGAAAGAAGTCTGTCCTGAAAAGAGTGGCCAAGTAATGCGCGAATTCTTAGAAGTATAAGAATTGTTATAAAGTAGCCAAATAATACGCGAGATTTCCGGACTCTGACTCAAAGTAAGGTGGCCAAGTAACGCGCGAGTTCAATAGACCTCAGGTTTGATATACATACATAGGTGCCCTCGTAATAAGCGAGTTAAACGAAGTCAGTGCTGAAAAGAGTGGCCAAGTTATGCGCGAATTCTTAGAGTATAAGATTTTTTACATAAAGTCGCCAAGTAATACGTGAGATTTCCGGACTCTGACTTGAAGTATGGAGGCCATGTAATACGCGAATTCATAGGAGTATAAGAATTTTTTTATAATGTCGCCAAGTAATCCGCGAGATTTTCTGACTCTGACTTTGAGTAAGGTGGCCAAGTAATGCGCGAATTCTTAGGATTATGATAATTTTTATAAAGTGGCCAAATATTACGCGAGATTTCCGGACTCTGACTAAAAGTAAGGTGGCAGAGTAAAGAGCGAATTCTGAGGAGTATGATAATTTTTATAAAGTGGTCAAGTAATACCCGAGATTTCCGGACTCTGACTTTGAGTAAGGTGGTCAAGTAATGCGCGAATTCTTAGGAGTATAGGAATTTTTTTTATAAAGTGGCCAAGTAATACGCAGGATTTCCTGACTCTGACTTTGAGTAAGGTGGCCCAGTAATGCGCGAATTGTTAGTAGTATAAGAATTTTTATAAAGTGGCCAAGTAATGCGCGAGATTTTCGGACTCTGACTTTGAGTAAGGTGGTCAATTAATGCGCGAATTCTTAGTAGTTTAAGAATTTTTATAAAGTGGCAAAGTAATGTGCGAGATTTCCGTACTCTGACTTTGAGTAAGGTGGTCAATTAATGCGCGAATTCTTAGTAGTATAAGAATTTTTATAAAGTGGCCAAATATTACGCGAGATTTCCGGACTCTGACTGAAAGTAAGGTGGCAGAGTAAAGAGCGAATTCTGAGGAGTATGATAATTTTTATAAAGTGGTCGAGTAATATCCGAGATTTCCGGACTCTGACTTTGAGTAAGGTGGTCAAGTAATGCGCGAATTCTTAGGAGTATAAGAATTTTTTTTTTTATAATGTGGCAAAGTAATACGCGAAGAATCCGGACTCTGACTTAAAGTAAGGTGGCCAAGTAATGCGCGAGTTCTTAGGAGTATAAGAATTTTTATAAAGTGGCCATGTAATACGCGAGTTAAACGAATTCTGTCCTGAAAAGAGTGGCCAAGTAATGCGCTAATTCTTAGGAGTATAAGAATTTTTATATAAAGTCGCCAAGTAATCCGCGAGATTTTCGGACTCTGACTTTAAGTAATGTGGCCAAGTAATGCGGGAATTCTTAGTAGTCTAAGAATTTTTATAAAGTGTCCAACTAATACGCGAGATTTCCGAACTCTGGCTTTAAGTAAGGTGGCCAAGTAATACGCGGTTTCGTAGGAGTATAAGAATTTTTATAAAGTGGCCAAGTAATGCGTTCTTTTAATAAAATTTCACGTAAGTGTAATTACTAGTGGGGCCAACTAATACGCGAGATTTCCGGACTCTGACTCAAAGTGAGGTGGCCAATAACGCGCGAATTCAATGGACCTCAGGTTTGATATAAATACATAGGTGCCCTTGTAATACGCGAGTTAAACGAAGTCTGTCCTGAAAAGAGTGGCCAAGTTATGCGCGAATTCTTAGAGTATAAGATTTTTTACATAAAGTCGCCAAGTAATACGTGAGATTTCCGGACTCTGACTTGAAGTATGGAGGCCATGTAATACGCGAATTCATAGGAGTATAAGAATTTTTTTATAATGTCGCCAAGTAATCCGCGAGATTTTCTGACTCTGACTTTGAGTAAGGTGGCAGAGTAAAGAGCGAATTCTGAGGAGTATGATAATTTTTATAAAATGGCCAAGTAATGCGCGAGATTTCCGTACTCTGACTTTTGGTAAGGTGGTCAAGTAATGCGCGAATTCTTAGGAGTATAAGAATTTTTTTTTTTATAATGTGGCAAAGTAATACGCGAAGAATCCGGACTCAGACTTCGAGTAAGGTGGCCAAGTAATACGCGAATTCATAAGAGTATAAGAATTTTTATAAAGTGGCCAAGTAATGCGCGAGATTTTCGGACTCTGACTTTGAGTAAGGTGGTCAATTAATGCGCGAATTCTTAGTAGTTTAAGAATTTTTATAAAGTGGTCAAGTAATACCCGAGATTTCCGGACTCTGACTTTGAGTAAGGTGGTCAAGTAATGCGCGAATTCTTAGTAGTGTAAGAATTTTTATAAAGTGGCCAAATATTACGCGAGATTTCCGGACTCTGACTAAAAGTAAGGTGGCAGAGTAAAGAGCGAATTCTGAGGAGTATGATAATTTTTATAAAGTGGTCAAGTAATACCCGAGATTTCCGGACTCTGACTTTGAGTAAGGTGGTCAAGTAATGCGCGAATTCTTAGGAGTATAAGAATTTTTTTTTTTATAATGTGGCAAAGTAATACGCGAAGAATTCGGACTCTGACTTAAAGTAAGGTGGCCAAGTAATGCGCGAGTTCTTAGGAGTATAAGAATTTTTATAAAGTGGCCATGTAATACGCGAGATTTCCGGACTTTGACTTTAAGTAAGGTGGACAAATAATGCGCGAGATCAATGGACCTCAGGTTTGATATAAATACATAGGTGGCCTCGTAATACGCGGTATAAACGAAGTCTGTCCTGAAAAGAGTGGCCAAGTTATGCGCGAATTCTTAGTAGTATAAGAATTTTTATATAAAGTCGCCAAGTAATCCTCGAGATTTTCGTACTCTGACTTTAAGTAATTTGTCCAAGTAATGCGGGAATTCTTAGTAGTCTAAGAATTTTTATAAAGTGGCCAACTAATACGCGAGATTTCCGAACTCTGGCTTTAAGGAAGGTGGCCAAGTAATACGCGGTTTCGTAGGAGTATAAGAATTTTTATAAAGTGGCCAAGTAATGCGTTCTTTTAATAAAATTTCACGTAAGTGTAATTACTAGTGGGGCCCGGAATAGAATTTCCTAATATAGAAAAAACTGGTAGGGGCGCTGTTAGCAGCCGATTAGTATTTCTAGACCAGAAAAACTGATAGGGGCTCTGTCAGGTGCCAGTGAGGAATTCCTTGTTTCGCTTAAGTATGGAAAATCTGTTTCACAGTGGTTCGACTCATATAGGAGAAAAGGGGAACGAATTTTAATGTTTGCTATCAACAAGTGGTGGCACTATTGTCGCTACCGATGTTATTTTTAAACTGTTGTAACCATAGCAACCATATCATTTCCAGTTGAAATAATACAGCCGATGCTCATTTTACTCAACTACCATTCGAAGCACTTCAAGCGTCGGTGATATATTTATACATTTGAGGTTAACCTGACGCATTGTGATGCCCTGTCGTCGACAACGTTTTACTCAACTTCTTACTATTTCCTATGTAACGCGTATTGATATTCACTTTGGGTGAGTTAGGTATTTATCAAATTCATTCTACCCGACTAGGATTTAATAGATGTTCAAATGTCCTTATGCCCCAAGTTTAATCGACAGATTTGTTCATTTCTTTGGCATAGGGTCAGTTTCTTCTTATTTTCTTTGATTAAAATTATTATTAGATTTAAAAATGCGCAAAAAGAAAGAGAGGCAAACGTTTCGGCCACATATGGGGGGCCCTCTTCAGTGCCATAAACTGAAAAATTAATTCAAAATTTCTGTAAAGGATTAGAATATAGAAGATAATTAAAAAAGAATTATCATAGAAATTAAAAACTTATCTCATAGCTTGCAATTCAAAATGAAGTAGTCCAGTGAAAGTATTCATAAATGTCAACTCTTTTCGCGCTTTGCCATTGAGAACCAATTTGGCATCCTTCTTGATTAATAAACATTTTTTGAAAAAAATTTCAGTCGGTTCGTGTGCAAAATCTTTTATACTTCTTCATTTTATCCGGTTTTTTATTCATAGTGACCTTCAATTCGTGATGCTGCATACTGGACTACTTCATTTTGAATTGCAAGCTATGAGATAAGTTTTTAATTTCTATGATCATTCTTTTCTTAATTACCTTCTATATTCTAATCCTTTACAGAAATTTTGAATTAATTTTTGAATTTATGGCACTGAAGAGGGCCCTCATATGTGGCCGAAACGTTTGCCTCTCTTTATTTTTGCGCATTTTTAAATCAAATAATAATTTTAATCAAATAAAATAAGAAAAAACTGACCCTATGCCATGAAATGAACAATACTTTTATGAATATGGGTCAATACAAAAATAGACATCTTATCAAACATGTCACTTTGAAAATTAATCGACAGAGTTGAACTCCGCCATTGCCGGTCCCAAGCCCGGATGAGAAAG
Organism: Diplolepis rosae; assembly: GCA_030998225.1. Lineage (NCBI taxonomy): Eukaryota > Metazoa > Arthropoda > Insecta > Hymenoptera > Diplolepididae > Diplolepis > Diplolepis rosae. The sequence goes on along the minus strand of JAPYXD010000750.1, from coordinate 1,581,455 downwards.
GAGGAGGGGGCACACAGACAGCAACATGACACAACACGTTACAGCGACACTAAACACAACACACCTAACAACCAAGAGAGCGTTTTGTGGGCGGGCAGGGTCTCGCCGAGGTGAACGCATGAGTCCAAGCACGGAGCAGACGCGTCCTGCAGCCCACCATCGGTAGTAGCCGCAAGGACTCTGCCAGCAGTAGGGCTGTCGCCGTCAGGATGGCCGCCAAGGGAGCCCTATAGACGGGCTTTTCCCTAGTGATGGGCCTGCCGGGCGCACGTGCCACGACGGTTGTTCTGCGACTTTCAGGCGCGTGAGGACGCGGTGTTGAGCGAAAGCATCAATGGACCTTGAACAGGTCTCTTGATGCCGAATGAACGTACGCGGAGTGAATGCGGGGGGCCCCTTAATCGGGGTATCGCCCCAAATGCGTATGCGGCGATGACGCCGGCACCTGGTGGATATTCCCGATAGACTAGCCAAGGGAGGACCAGGGTAGGACGCGATGTCAGTACCTCACCTCTGTGGAAGTAATATGGGTAAGTAAGTCCCTCCGGTGTTCGACCGCGAAGGGCAAAGATCCCGTGAAACCACATGTTAATCTGGGAAAACCGCTCACGATCCTACTGTCTGGAGCCAATGTCGGGGTTGAAATCGTGGACGTCTGGGCGCAGGAATGAAGGATTACCTGGTCAGTATTTCCTTACATCCGACGCTGCGTAGGATAAATCGCACACCGTCTAGCCTGAAGTTCGGGTAAGGTGTCGAGGCGGACACGGCACCACTCGCTCGATAGGGGTGACGTTAAACCTTTAGCATCATAATAACAAGGGCCTATCCCGTAACCTTTTTTGCTAGCTTCATTAAATGTGCCGATGGGATCGACCTTCTATAAGCCGCTTCTCGGTTTCGGCGCATATAACTAGGGATCTATATAGGCGGGGATAGTAGCCCTACTGCGGTAGGGCTCCCATGATGGGCGAACCGTCTTAAGACACGAGGAAAATAAATATGAAGTCAGACAAAAATAAAGGAGATGGAGAGGTGAAGGCGCCAGATGTGCACTCACACACTCCTACAGGAGCTGAGGGATGGCAAGACGTCCTTCAGCTCCTGAAGGAGCAAAATAAAAAAATGGAAAAGTTAGCCAGGGCCCTCAGCGTTATACAACAGGGTATGCTGAGGAATAACCATGGCTTCGTTAAAGACTCGGTGAACGAGGCAACTGAGGTGTTGAGCGGTATGCTCAACACCCACAAGTGCCTCCTGGAGAGCGGGGTGAAATTCCAGAAGAAAATGGAATCTCACCCCGCTATGAAGAAATTGGGGATCTTCCAGAGACCACGTTCGGCGTCTCTGGGAGATACCCCAAAAAATCAGGAGAAGGGTGAAAAAAGATCTGCGCCCTCTCCCCCTCTGGAAAAAACTCCCAAGAGGGGGAAGGGTGGCTCTTCGCCCTCTTATGCCGAGGTGGCCACGAGCCAGCCCCCAAATAAATAAGGGGACTGGCATGTGGTCACAAAAAAAAAGAAAAAAAAAGAAAAAAGAAAAAAAGGAGAAAAGGGCGGAGGACCCTGCCCAAAAAGCGCAGGGGACCACCGCCACTCCTAAGTCGAAGCGCTCCACGCCCGCCAGGTCGGGCGACGCCATCAAGGTGTCGGCGAAGGACGACCAGTCCTACGCCGACATCTTGAGGGAAATGAAGGCGAAGGTCGACCCCCGGAAGGCAGGGGTCTATCCGGAGGACCAGGAAGGAAGAAGTCCTTCTGGTCCTCAAAAAGGGGGGAGACGTTTCGGCCTTTCGAAAGGAGCTCGACCTGGCGGTCGGGGAAAGGGCTCAAATTTCAGCCCTGGTCTCGACGAGGTCCCTCGAAATTAGGGACCTCGACGAGACCGTTGAAAAAGAAAAGGTTGTGTCTGCCCTGTGCTTGGCATTGGTAAGACCAGCTTTTGAGGGGTCCTGCAGGCTCTTCACCCGCTTTGGTGGGGTGAAGACTGCAGTGTTCCGGCCAGCTGAGGTAGACGCCGCGCGTCTGCTTCAGCTGGGTAAGTTGAGGATCGGGTGGGTAGAGTGCGAAATTCGCGAGCACGTGGAAGTCGCCCGCTGCTTCAGGTGCCTTGGCTACGGCCACGGGTTCCGGGACTGCAGCAACCCCTACAGGAAAAACGTCTGTTGGAGATGCGGCGCCACGGGACACTTGGACAGGACTTGTAAGGCGCCACCAAGGTGCCTGTTATGCGCAGACAGGGGCGACAAAGATGTCGCCCATGTGTCGGGGACCGGCTCCTGCCCGGTCTTCCGGGAAGAGCTTCGGAGGTTGAGAGGCAGGAATTGAAGTTCCTGCAGCTCAACCTCGGAAGGGGGAAGGATGCCCAGGACCTCCTGATGCAGACTGCCAGGGAGAGGGGGGCTGATGTGCTGCTCATTAGTGAGCAGTACAAGTGGTCCGATAACTCTGCTTGGTATCAGGATGCATCAAGGAGGGCCGGCATCCTTGTTTGTAACCCTGATTTGGGCGTCGGGGACTTCCTGGAGACCGACGCAGGGTTCGTCTGGGTGGAGGTGGTGGGTGTGCGTGTGTACAGCTGCTGCTTCTCCCCCGGCGATCCCTTCGATGTCTTTGAGACCCGGATCCTCCTCCTTCAGGAAAGCCTCCGTGAGGCCATCGGGCGATCCCTCATAGGGGGTGACTTCAAAAGTAAGTCGCCCGAGTGGGGTGAGGCCGGCCTAGATAGGAGGGGAATCTTGGTTGGCGAGATTGTCGCTAGGGACGAATTGATCGTCTTGAATCAGGGCGGGGAATTTACGTTCAGGCGAGGAGCGGGGGGGTCAATAATTGATCTCACAGTTAACGCACCTCGCTTCGCCTCAAGGATAAGCGACTGGTCGGTCCTCGAGGTAATAACCTTGAGTGACCACCGGTGCATCGAATTTACACTAGAACAACGGTGTCAGGCGGTGGATAAGGGTAGGGGCGGCGAAGGAAGGAGCCCCTCCTGGAACACGAGACGACTCAGCAGGGAAAGACTTCGCGAACACCTCGAAGAAACCAGGCTCATCGATGAGCTTGGCTGGGTCTGCCCTGCTGGGACGTTTGAAGCTGCTGTGCGCTCGGTGAGGCAGAAGGTGGTCGCGGCTTGTGAATACTCGATGCCTCGCCGTAAGCGCAGGCAAGCCAAGGGTTCGATGTACTGGTGGAACGACCAGTTGGCAGCCCTACGTCGAGAATGCCTCGCAGCGCGGCGAAAATTCACCCGTTCAAAGGGGGATGCTACGCTGCACGAGGCATGGAAAGGGGCAAAAACAGGTTTGAGGCGAGGCATGAAGAAAAGCCGACTTCAATGCTGGAAAGAATTGATCGGTGAGGTCGTGAAGGATCCATGGGGTCTCGCCTTCAAAATAGTCACCAAGAGATTGGTGACTAGAAGAAAGACCCCGGGCCTGGACAATCCCGATCGAGTCAAGTACATTGTGCGAAGCTTGTTTCCACACGTGGAGCCGTTCCAAAGATAGGACCGAAGTTCCTGCGTGGTTCGGCGCGAAGAACTCTTCACTCTCGAAGAACTAAAGAGAGCGGGTGGAAGGCTTAAGGCAAATACAGCGCCGGGTATCGACGGGTTGCCGAACGAGATCCTCAAAGAGGTGATCGGGGCATACCCGGAGATCCTCCTAGAAGCCTTCAACTCCTGTCTTCGGGATGGGAGGTTCTTCGCAGATTGGCAGGAGCAGAGGTTGGTCCTGCTGAGGAAGGGCAACAAACCTCTAGGGGATGCCTCATCGTAGAGACCAATATGTTTAGTGGATACGATGGGGAAACTTCTGGAGAGGTTGATTCTACAACGGCTTCAGGCTCTCTTGGTCGGGGAGAATGGGCTCTCGGAAAGCCAGTTCGGATTCAGGAAAGGCAGATCCACTGTGGACGCCATCCAAGCTGTGATTAACATCGCCACAAATGCAAAAAAAGGAACTGGTAAGCGTAAGGGATTCTGTGCGTTGATTAGCATTGACATACGCAATGCGTTCAATACCGCGAGATGGGACATCTGCATCTAGGCGATGATGCGGAAAAAGGTTCCAGACTACCTGTTGCGAATGATAGATGACTATCTGAGCGACAGGTGGGTGATATACGAGGGCGACAAATAGTGTCTCAAAGAAGAGATGACATTTGCCGCTCCTCAAGGGTCGCGGGTGGGTCCACTCGTTTGGAAAGTCATGTACGATAACTTTCTGCGTATGGACCTACCTGCTGGAACGAGCATTGTCGGCTTCGCGGATAACGCACTTGTCGTGTGCGCCGCTGACGACGTCAGAATCCTAGAGCTGAGGATCAATGAAAGTCTGTGGCGAGCAAAGCGTTGGTTGGATGGCAGAGGCCTTAAAATGGCCCCTGAGAAAACCGAGGCTTTGCTCGTTACGGACAGGAGATCCTTCCAATATCCGAGAATCGTTCTCGGAGAGCATGAAGTCGAGTGGAAAACAAGCATTAAGTACCTGGGGGTGCAGCTGGATCGTAGGCTTAGCTTTGGCGAACACCTAAAGATCGCAGCTGCCAAAGCCATCGAATGTGGAGCCAGGGAAGCGAAAAGAAGATTGGTGGCCAGCGTGGTCCATTCGAAGCTGCTTTATGCAGCTCCGTTCTGGGCTAATGCTTTGCAAAACCATGCTATCCAGAAGAAGCTGTTCTCGGCGCAGACACTTGTCGCGCTGAGAATAGTTTCGGCATATAGAACTATCTCGACGAGCGCTGTGCTGGTCCTGGCGAGCGTCCCGCCAGTAGATTTATTGGCGGAGGAAAGGCAGGAAACCTTTCAGCGTCGCAAGGAGCTTACCTGCGCCGACCTGCAGGAAATCGCTCGCGCAAAGGAGGCCATCCGCAAGGATGGAAGGCGCAGACTCGTCGAGAAGTGGCAGATGAGATGGCATGGTGAGCAGACAGGGAGATGGACCTACCGCCTGATCTCGGAGCTCGCCACCTGGCTAAACAGAAAGCACGGAGAGGTCGGATTTTATTTGGCGCATGCGCTCTCAGGCCATGGCTGTTTTAACGCGTACCTGAGGCGCTTTAAGAAGATAGACGAGGAGACGTGTGGCTACTGCGATTCTCCGGTGGATAATGTGGCGCACGCACTCTTCGTCCGCGCAAAATGGGGTGTGGCTAAGGGGGTCCTCGGTGAGGCGGTGGGTTCCGAACTTACTCCTGACACGATGGTCCCCCTCATGCTCCAGTCTGAACGGTTCTGGACGCTCATCGAGTCATTCGTCACACTTGTGATGAAGACGAGAGAAATTGATGGGCGTCGAGAGTGAAACAACGGGGAGGGCCAGTAGAAATCGCATCGGGGCCTGCACCCGCGGTCCTGCGTCTCGGGTAGACTTGGCTGTCCGCGTCGTTCGGGGGTGGATCTGTATGTTTTCTCCCCTGGGTGGCGCGGCTAGTCGGTTTGCCTAGTGGGCGTGTGGCCGCGGATGTAGGTTCCGAGCGAACGGATGACGGAAGAGTCGTACGCGACTTTAATGGAACCAACCACCCTTGAAGTTTAAAGCCGAATTAAAAACAAAATTATCTTTTTTGAGAAAAATGATAGAAATGTGTCAAAATTGTAGGTTCAAAACTTTCTTTTTTCAGTACTCGTTAGGAGATTTTTTAATTAAAAGTTCAGTTTAAAAAGAACTCATTATTTTGATACGCTCAGATGAATTAACTAGTCCCATCGAACTATTGTAATTTCATCAGCTTCAGCTGTAAATGTTGATAGGAGTCCAGAGGAGGAGGTCATCGACAATTATTTACCTGACGATCTGCATAAATATTATTACCAAATTCATGGTGATTCGTTTAAAGATTTGACAAGTGACTCTGTTGATATATGCCTTTAAATATAATGTTGAGGTCCAATAGGGCCCTAATGGTGTCCTTTTCTCTAGGTGGCGTAGTGTAAGGGCTGATCCTCACTAAATCCCTACTAGAAAGTCTAGAAGTGCCCACCTCGACAAAAGCGTTAGGTTACCGATGAGGCCATGACTCGTTTTCCACGGTATATATTCCAACTAGAAATAGGGCAAACTTTTCAGGGCCCCACCAGGCCCCTATCAAAGTTTCTACACGGGGTGAGCACGCCGCACACTGATGCACGGAGTCGTGTATAGTTGATGCCATCAGTCCGAGAAAAAACAGTAAAATCTGTCTTCAACTTGAGGTTTTTATTCTGATAATTTATCGGAAAGCTGACGGACACTAGAAAGTCCCATAATTTATCGGACTTTCTTAGAATCAGTTGCTGTACATATTTTCTTTAAGTAAAGTATTATTTCCGTCAAAATTTGAATAACACCTAAGACGGTTCAGCTGTATTCCGATTTATATCATGCATGTCATATTATTTATAAATTAGAACTAAAATCTTTGAAAATAATAAAAAGATAGACCTTATTAAGCCGTCATAATAAGGCGAAAGATGCAATATGCAAAGCGAAATAGATTGTTTCGGAAACTTTTATTTAATTTTGGCACGTTTCCTTGATCAAGTGCCGTTAGGAAAATTGTGTAACCTGTGAGGGGGATTTAAACCCATGAAAATATTGACACTGGTGTCTAGCCATTAGACTACGGGTCAAGGCCGGTTACGAGACGACGACAGGTGAATTGTTTTTCCCATTCTAACACTCGTGTGTTCTCTTTCCCTCTTATCTCTGATTGCAAGAAAATGCAAAAGGGCATTTTTCTGGCAAACCAGAAATGATAAAAATATGGGAAAAGGTTCGTTGTAACGCATGAGGAAGCGCGCACCATTTCGACCGGGTAAAATGGTAAAAGAAGCATTAATGCATAAAAAGATAATTATTTTTACGAATTTTTTTTCTGCCACTCCCATTGGTTCCCCATTTTTGATGATCTCATGTCAGGACAGTCATGTGAGCCCTCTTCTAGCAAATTTATGAAAAGTGGGGAATTAATAACCGCGAATCAAAGAAAAACCGAGATGACGAGCGCGGTGAAAAATTACCAAAAGTCACTTCGGTCTCAGCACCTGCCTAAGGTAGGTTCGAGGGACCATCCAGACCCTGGGAAAAAAGTTGCAACTTGACGGTTGTTCCGAGTTTCCCCAGGATCGACACACAGAAGGAGATAGACTTGGTAACTGTTTCGCTGCATTTTAGCATCAGCGAATCAATTGCTTAAGTGCTTCTCCGAGTATGTTACCCATCCTCCGTAGTTAGTTAGGAGCTTGTTGGATCGCGGGGTCGCGTGTAGAGGTGTGCAAAAAGATTCGATCCGATTTTCGATCCGATATTGGCCTCCGTCGAATGTCGAATATTCGACATTCGAAGCACCCTTCTTCGGATCGGATTTTTTCGATTCGATCGGCCTCATAGTTGAATGTCGAATATTCGACATCCGAAACGCCCTTCTTCGGATGTCGGATTTTCGACATTCGATTAGCCGTCCGTCGAATGTCGACTATCCGACATCCGAAACACCCTACTTCGGATAATTTTAATTTTGGAAATTTAAATACACTTTACACAATAAAACTCTGTACGATAAAAGAGAAAACCCTACTGAACATAAGTTTATTAATAATTTGTTAAGCACAATGAAATTGTACAATAAATTATAGAAATTAAATTTTGTACATTTAAATGAACTCTATTAGAATCTACGAGAAAATATTATGCACCCGATTAGATACTTTTTTATTAGTTTAATTTCAGGGCCATGACACACTTACCCGATTACTACCTTACTTTTTTAAACCAACTTCCAGCCACACGAAGTAAGATATCGGTTTGAAGTTTTGAGAAGTTAAATGAAAGGCACTAAGAAATGTTTATGATTAAAAAATAAATTTTCCAAAATTTTTTATCTAAATTGTTATTGGAATTGTAAAAATTTAGAAGTAAAAAAAGTCCCTTCGTGACTCTTATTTAAGAGCCTAAAATTTCAACTAGATATCTCATCTCGATATCTTAAGATAGTCGAAAAAACTGTTATATCTATACACTGCTGTTCAGCATTATTTACAAATTCCCGCAACATCCAGAAGTTCTGATAGATTGTTCACGAGTAAATGAACCATCTTTGAAGAGAAAAGAGATCTGCTGCCACCCTCTTATGTAAAAGAGTATATTTATTTGTTTAAGTTTATTTCTTATAATTTGATACTGAAGCTCAAACCAATTTTATAATAATATTAGAGATGATGTGAATTACACATTTTCTCAAAGTCACTCAATTTCTTTTTGAATTTAAGTGAAACAGGAAATTCAATTTACTTAAGGCTCTATCAGCCTTAAGGAACACATTCTCATCATGACGCTCGCGCTCGATTTTCTGTATACATTTCAGTAATTTTTTAATAAATTACATGATTAAAATAATTTATTTTCTTGCAAATCTCTCAAAAAGAAAAAAACAATCGTAGACTTTATTTAAGGAAACGATTTCGCAGAACAAGGTTTATTTCGTATCTCGCACATATTTTGGTGAAAAAAATCGAATTTTTTTAATATTAAAAATCAAAACATAAAATATACATCCTGTCCCGAAATGTCCTAACGAGAATTTGTAGACCTGATTTAGGCAAACAATTTTCCATCTAAACGTTTTTTTTGTATCTCGCATATATTTTGTCTAAAAAATGGAATTTTTATCGTATTTTTTGGAATTGAAACGAAAAATATATGTTTCATCAGAAACTGTGTCGGACCAAATTGGTAGATCTTTTTGAAACAAACAACTTTGTATTCTTACGTTTTTTTCGTACTTCACATATTATTGTTAAAACATTGAATTTTGGATTTTCAATAGTTTTTTTTTTTAATTAAAAAGAAAAATATGCATCTTATGAAAAAATGTTACAATACAAATTTGTAGGTCTTTATGTAGAAAATAATATTGTGTCATAACGTTTTTTCGTATCTCGTATAATTTAACTGGAAAATGGAATTTTGATATTGACTTTTTTCGCATTTGAATATGCTGTAACATTTCTAATTTTGATTTAATCAAAAAATTTTATGAGGATAATTTGTAGAGATTTATGAGCACTATCAAAAACCAGTATTGAAATTTTTGCTTTTTCAAAAAGTTATTTTCAAAGACACAAAAGTAGTGCTCAATCCCTCAATTTTGATTGGATGTGGCTGGTTAACGAAATTGTCCTTACTTTTTCGGCTCCGATAAAGTGTGCCAAAGCACAATTTAATCTGATAATTCTATCGAGAGTTATGCCGCACACGACCTACAGACAGACAGACAGACACTTTCGTAAAAACCCTTTTTTCGGACTCAGGGGGTCTCAAAACGTAAAGATTTGATGAAATTTTCGAAAGTCATTTTTCACATAAAACCAATACCTTCTCATCCATAATGAGAATGAAATACATTATTTCGACTATAGCGATATAAAATCAAAATACAATTATACAATGTATGTGTATTGTTTGATGTTTGGTTAAAACTTGCAAATTACATCCTGCGCTCATCGAATGTTCAATATCCGAATGGAGGCACTTCGGGTGTCGAATATTCGACATCCGAAGAAGAGTGCTTCGGATGTCGAATATTCGACAATTCGACTATGCGGCCGATTGAATCGAAAAAATCCGATCCGAAGAAGGGTGCTTCGGATGTTGAATATTCGACATTCGACGGACGGCCAATCGAATCGAAAAAATCCGACATCCGAAGAAGGGTGCTTCGAATGTCGAATATTCGACATTCGACTATGCGGCTGATCGAATCGAAAAAATCCGATCCGAGAAATAAGGCGAATCGAATCGAATTTGCGACATTCGATTCGACAGAACCCGAGTCGAAATCCTAAGACTCGTCTCAGTCTCTACTGTCGAGATTGAGGCGAATGTGTGACGACGGTTACGAGAATGTGAGAAGAGAGTCTATAAATGTTCAGCATTCATAGTCAACTCTCTTCTAGTCATCGAAAACTGCACATATTACCGTTTTCCCATTTTTCGAGGGTGAGGCGATGGCCAACTCTATAGAAATACGTTGTCATGGTTCTCTTAAATAACGAAAAAATTCTTACCACGAACCTGCCATTGGTCATCCGATACATACATACGTACATAAACAGAATACAAATGCATTCACAACATTCAGTCGTAGCCAATCATATTTTTAATCACAAATACACATAAACATATAACCTTACATATATAAACCTAATAACCAAACTTATATATAGTACGATACGCTTTCGTCGAATCACGCTCACGCTCGCTTACAATGATGAGACATAAAATTCGAAACTTTCTTATACAGTGACTGCAAGAGTTAAAAGTGTCGTAACTAGAGTTTTTTAGCCTTACTCAATTAAAAATAAATCAACTTTTTTCACAAATTTTCCATATAATAATGATTTATTTTTAAATTAATGTAATTAATTAATTAATTTTGATAATTATGATTGTTGATATATGTAGTATAATTATTAATTGATATTTAGCATGCAGTTTTATCATAACTACGTATAAAGTTTAATGAAACTAAAGTTTGAAGTATACATTAAAAAATTGCATTATTTATTATCAAAATATATCTTGTCTAATAGTATATTACGGCCCTAGGGCATCAAACATTCTGGCCGTGGGTTGTATACTATTTTTCTTGATCTCCAGCCGAAAGTACGCCCAAAACCGAAAATATATTAATATTGATTTTTCGTGCAATTGCAGGAAGTCACATCAAATTAAATTAAACAAACGAATTATACGATAAATTTAGCGGCATATATATAAGAAGGTTCTTTTATTTTCCGTGTTGTATATTTTCAAAATATGAATTTTATTTAAATTTTATGTAATGCATAAAAAAAATGTATAGCTTCTTTTTAATAAATTAACCAACACGTATATCGGGATTTAAAAAAACAAAAATTTTGAGAGATTTATTAATTTAAACTTTTGATAAAATTGGATAAAATGCTAAATTCTCTTATACTTATAATTCATTATTTCCGGTTGAAATAATCAGATCGATTTTAGGTTTGTTTCATTTTCTAGCTTATTACGTTAAATTTTCAGATAAATAATTTTATAATTTATATTTTGTTAATTAACTACAGATATAGGCAATTTAATTGTTCAAACAATTTTTTCATGTTTGCCCCCTCAGTAGAAAAATTTGGAAAAAATACAGCCATATGCGCTATTTCTCAATATAACTAGAGCATATTTAATAAAAGTGGAGACTCAATTAGATCGGAAGATATTAAAGATTTTTGAGCGCGCGACGTGTTTAATCCTGTCTGAGTCGACCAAAAGCACATTATGTCTCGAATAAGGCTAGTTGCGGCTCGACTCGGACATGATTAAACACGTCGCGCGCTCAAAAATATTTAATATCGTCCGATCTAATTGAGTCTCCACTTTTATTAAATATACACCTTAAGTTTTCCGAGAATTTGAGACATAATATTCGCTCGGCACTCGCCAAACACTCGATTTTTTACATTCTCATCATGGATGAGAAGGTACTGGTTTTATGTGAAAAATGACTTTCGAAAATTTCATCAAATCTTTACGTTTTGAGACCCCCTGAGTCCGAAAAAAGGGTTTTCACGAAAGTGTCTGTCTGTCTGTCTGTAGGTCGTGTGCGGCATAACTCTCGATAGAATTATCAGATTGAATTGTGCTTTGGCACACTTTATCGGAGCCGAAAAAGTAAGGACAAGTTCGTTAACCAGCCACATCCAATCAAAATTGAGGGATTGAGCACTACTTTTGTGTTTTTGAAAATAATTTTTTGAAAAAATCAAAAATTTTAATACTGGTTTTAGATAGAGCTCATAAATCTTTAAAAATTATCCTGATAACATTTTTTGATTAAATCAAAATTAGAAATGTTACAGGATATTCAAATTCGAAAAAAGTCAATATCAAAATTCCATTTTCCAGTTAAATTATACGAGATACGAAAAAACGTTATGATACAATATTATTTTCTACATAAAGACCTACAAATTTGAATTGTAACATTTTTTCATAAGATGCATATTTTTTTTTTTAATTCAAAAATAATCTATTGAAAATCCAAAATTCAATTTTTTAACAATAATATGTGAAATACGAAAAAAACGTAAGAATACAAAGTTGTTCGTTTCAAAAGGATATACAAGTTTTGTCTCACACAGTTTCTGATAAAACATATATTTTTCGTTTCAATTCCAAAAAATACGATTAAAATTCAATAATTCCATTTTTTAGACAAAATACATGAGATACATAAAAAAAGTTTAGATGAAAAATTATTTGCCTAAATGCGGTCTACACATTCTTATGAAGAAATTTCTCGACAGGATGTATATTTTATGTTTTGATTTTTAATATTGAAAAAATTCGATTTTTTTCACCAAAATATGTGAGATACGAAATAAGCGTTGTTCTGCAAAATCGTTTCCTTAAGGTAGTACGATCACGAAAATTAGACCTCAGACAAAAATAGATAATTTTGCTTTCACGAATAGCAACATTATTATTGAAGGGCCAATTTGAATGAGAAAAGATAATTTTTCATGAAAAAAATTTGAAACACAAAAAAATAATGTTATTAATAAATTTTATTTTTGCCCAAACTTATTTTCTTATCGTTTCGAGTCAAATTTTTGAAAATGATGCGATTCTACTAAATTATGGTTCATTTTTTTAGAAAAAAGATTCTCTACAACTTGACCGTTTCCTATTTTTGAATTTTTTCTTGAAAGCAAAATTATCTATTTTAGCCTGAGGTCTAATTTTCGTGATCGTACTACCTTAAATAAAGTCTACGATTATTTTTTCTGTTTGAGAGATTTGGAAGAAAATAAATTATTTTAATCATGTAATTTATTAAAAAGTTACTGAAATGTATACAGAAAATCGAGCGCGAAGCGCGAGTGTCATGATGAGAATGTGTTCCTTAAGGGCGATAAAGCCTTAAGTAAATTGAATTTCCTGTTTCACTTAAACTGAAAAAGATATTTAGTGAATTTGAGAAAATGAGTAATTCACACCATCTTTAATATTATAAAATTGGTTTGAGCTTCAGTATTAAATTATAAGAAATAAACTTAAATGTATGCGAAGAGCACAAGACCTAGCGCGAAGCGCGACGATCAAATCGCGCGCCATAGGCGCGCTCAAGCTTGCGAGCGAAACGAGCTGCGCGCGAAGAGAATGTGCCCGCGAAGCGGGCAGATTTTTTAAATAGAAAGTGTAGCGAGGGCAAAGAGAAGGCAAGATCTTCGACTCGGGAATGCACACGTCTAGTCGCGTAATATAATAAAAACTCACGAATAGGGGAGAATTAATTGACTTTTTAAGATAAAGCCTAAAAAAGGAAAAGGCAGTTTCTTTGACGTATTCTTTGAAATCTCGAGTAGTGATTCCCTTTCTACCTAAAAAGGGCAAGGGATAGCTACTCGTCACTTGTATAGCCACACCAAAATCAACGTGAAAAAATCGACTTCTTACCCGCCGTGGAATTAGTCGTTTTTTCTCGTCATTCCACCGAAAATGACAACCATCTACCTTATGGAGATGGTAATGTGATTTTCGCTCCTCTCCAACTCCTTTCACTTATCCATAGAGATTTCGAAAAACACGGGATCACGTAACGTTAGAAAGTAACACAGAGGGCTTTTCTTTTTTGTCGTCGTATATGATGTACTTGAGGAAATACCAACAAGCTCACAAAAAATTTATTTTCAGGCATTAGGGAATCCCCAAAAATTAGAACGCGTGTTTTTTTTTGCGCAACTGCGCGAATTTGAGGGCTGAAATTAAAAATTTGTTTATTTTATTGTTTAGATTTTGAAACTTGCAATCGCGACGAGGATTTTTTTTGAACGCAAAACACTCCTTCAACACACAAAAAGTGAGTTTTTTTTTACGTATCTTGAATCGTACAAATAAGAAATTCAATTCCGCGAAACCTTCCCCCTTCGTGGAACCCAATAAATAAAATTAAAATCTTCGAATATTAGCCAAATTAGGCAATAAAAACCATGTAGAATAATTTTTTGAAATAAACAATAGAAACCGCAAAGAGTGAACTATTCCAATAGACAATTTTGCTTTGAGGATAGCTAGATTAACATTTAAAGGCCAATTTGAAAGAGAAAAGATTATTTTTCATAAGGAAAATTTGAAACAAAAACAAATAAAACTTATTAATAAAATAATTATTATTTAATTTATTTCACCAAAAGAGCGAAATGTTTCACAACTTTCCTACAAAATAAAGTAAATATTTTCATTTTTTTCCTTTTATTTCTCTCTCGCAATAGTATACTTGTATACTCTATTTCAACTAGAAAATTTTCTTATTTTCTACCCCATGAGGTAGAATTCCTATAAAAAGCAGGAAAAATTCAGGTATATTTTTCTCAGTGTAGGACATTCTTTTACAAATCGTACACCCATTTTGAGTTCAGAATTTATATTTCCATAAAAAATTGTGTATATCTCCTTTTTAATAAATAAACCTACACGTGTATGGGGCCGTTCACACAATACGTTACGCGATTTTTAGCTATTTTTACCCCCCCCCCCCCGGCCACCATGTCACACATGGTCGCAAATCTCAGCCCCCCCCCCTTGATGTCACATCACACCTCTTAATTTTATAAAACTTTTTTCGTTAACGCGTACAAAATCCAGTAAGAAAAGAAGCTATTAATTATTATTGTAGATAATCTTTTCAGAACTTTTTTACAAATTTCGTGGGTACACATTTAATGTGTGACGTAACGCAGAGGGCAGACCCCCCTCCCAATATGTCACACCACGTCACAATTTTCAGACACACCCCCCCCCAAACTGTGTGACGTATTATGTGAACGGCCCCTATACGGATTTTCGTAAAAAAAAAAAATTCGAGAAATATACCAACTTAAACTTTTGATAAAATTGGATAAATTGCTAAATTCTCTTGTACTTAAAATTCATTATCTCCGGTTGAAATAATCAAATCGATTTCGGGTTTATTTCATTTTTTAGCTTATTACGTTAGGTTTTCAGATAAATATTTTTATAATTTTTATTTTGTTAGCTAAATACAGATATTAACAGTTTAATTGTTCAAACAATTTTCGAATGTTTTCCCCCTCAGTGAAAAAATTTGGAAAAAAATTATCATATGCGCTATGTCTCAATATAACAAGCACATATTTAATAAAAGGGGAGACTTCATTAGATCGGAAGATATTAAATAGTTTTGAGCGCGCGACGTGTTTAATCATGTCCGAGTCGACCAAAAGCACATTATGTCTCGAGGAAGGCTGCACAGTTGCGGCTCGACTCGGATATGATTAAACACGTCGCGTGCTCAAGAATATTTAAAGTCTTCCGATCTAACTGAGTCTCCACTTTTATTAAATATGGGCTAGTTATATTGAAACATAGCGCATATGATAATTTTTATCCAAATTTTTTCACTGAAGGGGCAAACATTCGAAATTTTTTTAGTCAATTAAACTGTTAATATCTGAATTTAGCTAACTGTTACGTCAGAAACGTAACATTTCTCTTCTTAAAAGATGTCCTCGTTTTATGTAAGGATCGGAAGGATCCACTCTAAGGGATGAGGAATAGTCAGTGATTGAGAATGGTTGATGATATAAAATATATTTATTGACAATTAAAATATATCGAGTAAGCACGATGGAAATGGAAATTGAATTGAAATTTGAAATATTCTCGTAATTACCCTGAGTTGTGAATTGGTTGATGATTAATTGAGTCCAGTAAGGCGAATGTGGTCAGTTGAGTCTCCGTTGTAATCTTGAGATAGTTGCTGTTATAAAATTTTTAATCCAGGATGCTTACTCAATCAAGTACATATTTTTTGTTTAATTTAACAATTCATAACATAAAAAATTTTGTTTATACATAGGAATTAACATTTTAAATTATTGTTGCGAATTAAAAATTTATAACAAGTTTTACATAAGTGCATAGTAATAACAGAGGATACAATTCTGGAAATATTATAATCATTGATTACATATGTTATAGTGGTAATTAGACAATTTTTTCTTTGATTGATAATACACGGAGAGACTTTTTGTAGTAATCTATGTAAAAAATCACCGTAAATTTTACTATTTTGAGGTAGCAAAGTAGGGAAAATAGGGAACTATGTGACTATTTATTGTTGAAGTACTAAGATGTACTACTTTCATTTCGACTTGTTCTTTTTCAAAGTAGCAACTTTTAATATTTTCTGTAGGAAAATTAGTAAGTATGATTAATTAGTAAAGAAATTATTTAATTATACAAAAATAATAGAGGAAATAAGTATTTAAAGCATTAAAAATAGCTAAAATGATAAGATAAATTACTATCGTCTGAAGAACGTGAGAGTTTTATAAAAATGTTTTCAATATAGGCTATTTCTATAGAAATTTTTTTGATATAAGGTAGTACAAATCAAAAAATTTCTTTGTGAATACTCCTATCATCTGTAGTAATTTTGCGCTTGTGTTTGCTTATATTCATTTGGCTGCCCGAACGAAGCCGAACGCTTTCGAAACTAGCCGACCAACAATCACCGAGTGATTCCTATTTTTGTATATTTACGGATGTCAACGCATGTTTTGCTTCCCGACAATTCCCGGTATTTTATGTTGAATTATTACAGGTTGCAAGTAATAATTGATTTTGTGCTCACATATGATCATTTGGAAACTGAAAGAGCGTACACTCAGAAAAAATATTTGATTGAATCAAAAAAATTATTTGTTTAAAATACTTTTTTTGATGTAAAGAAATGTTTTGCTTTAATGCAAAAAATTTTTTTTGATTCAAATAAAATATCTTTAGACTAAATAAATATTTGTTCGGATCAAATAAATTTTTGCCTTGAATCAAACAAATTATATCTTTGACCACATATCAATGCATTAATTTCTATGTTTTGAAGAAAAATTAATTTGATTAAAACAAATATTTATTTGGTTCAAAGATATTTTGTTTGAATCAAACAAATTTTATTTCATTTGAACAAATCATTTCTTTAAATCAAAGAAAGTCGTTCAAACAAATCATTTTCTTTGATTCAATCAAATCATTTTTCTGCGTGTACATTATTAAATGTATAATTAAATATATTTTGTAGCTTTTTATTATTAGAAATGATAGAAACGAAAATAATGATAAGTTTTAAGTTAGGATTGCCGAATACGATTCCCATTCAATACAAAAAGATAAATTCTTCTGTTAGCAGTACTATTAAATTTTTATAATGGGAATATGAGCTTTTATTTATAAATTTGTGTTTTTAAATGGTAAATAAGTGAAATAAAAATAATGAAAATTTTTAGGTTGAACGCGCAAAATACAATCTTGCTTAGTTATAAAGAGAGAAATATATTGTATTAGTAGTGGTATAAGATTTATATGGCAGAAAAATTTGTTATTTAAAAGCAGAAGTTTCCAAAACAATAATTTCCACGCTTAAGTCATCTTTTATTTGGGAAAATTCTGACTGTTTTTGAATTTATGCAGCATAATGATAAATGACGAGTTATAGCTTTCTGGAGAATACGAGGTAAGCGACGTAGAAAAAATTAACAATCCATCTAGGCAAAAGCAAATAATCGCCAAATTATAATTTACTTTCGAAATGTGTATATAAGTTCTTCAAAAAATGGTATTCACAAAAACAGACTTTTTGTACTTTTAAAAATTTTGTTAAATCAAATTCAAAATTGAATTGAATATAATTTAAACCATAAATGATTAATTTGTCTTTTTTGCGTATATATAAATTTATTGCAGAATCTGACTTATCAAAATTTTGATTATGGACGTTTGTTCACCGAAGGAATTGCTTCTGATGGCACATTTTCATAAGTCAGTTTGTTTTCTCACACATCTTAATTAATTAAAAAATCTTTATATTTTTTTATTTGTTATTAACATATTTTACTCTTCAGTATATAAGGAAACTAAGCTTGAACGAACCATATGTAATTTGGCTGGCGCTCGGACCGTCAAATTACTACAGTCCTTTGTAAACACTGCAACCTTCTATAGATATAAATGTAATAAGTTTTGAATTTTATCCTATCTGACTTAGTAAGTGGCTGCGATGAACCACTTGTAATTTTACTACAGAATTTTGCAAATATTTAAAACCTTTTTTGAAATAAATGCAATATTTTTAGATTTTATTATTATCAATTTAGTAATTCTGGAAACTACTACTCAAAGTGCTAATAATTACAATAGTTTCCTATTTTCCCTACTTTGCTACCTCAAAATAGTAAAATGTACTGTGATTTTTTACATAGTTTAGTACAAAAAGTCTCTCAGTGTAACTATTTAAACTTACAACATGATGATTGTCGATGAAAAGAAGATTAAAAATTGTAAAATTTTATCGATTAGATATAAAATAGTAAAGAGCAATTTACAAGTATTAGGGTGGTTGATGTATACATTAGCAAAAAGAGAATTTGACATATATAATATTAATAATACAGATTAAAAATAATATTAAGATCGTTCATAACATATATTAATTAATAGACGTCGTAACTCGGTACATTAAAGAGAAAAACCTTGGTTAAGTCTAAAAGTGATTTCTTCAATACATGGCATTGCGATTGCTTATTATTACTTTTACATGCTTCCAAAAATTAACTTCATGAACTTCAATTTCATTGGTGTATTATTAAATGAATAAAATAATCAAAAGAAAAACAATTTTACATAATAACAGGGTAATAGATTTTTCTACAATTCTTGTACTTTTAATTGTCTTTCTGACCTTTCTTGTAAAATTAATAGACTTATTTATGCACGAAACACGTGAAGAATAGTAAATATTCATTTTTTTATTTTTGCACATTAATTCCTATTGGAAAAGCAATTTCTTTTATTTTTTGCTTGGATTTTCTTTAAATAGTCCAAATATTCAGGATCAGATTCAGGATCAGAATCAGGATCAGAGTCGGAATCTGATGCTACTTTTGTTCGGCTTCCTTTTTGCATATTTATTTCTGGTAATTCCTTTTCATATATTTGTTTTCATGGTCTACCTCTCTTTCTTTTTGTTTGAGAGGGAATAATTTTTAAATTTGTAAGTAGATTTATTTTGGCCTACCTCGAGGTTTTTTCACAAGAGGTTTAGAAGAAAAATTTTCGTCTAATTTTTCTTGGATTTCATTTTGATTTTTTTTTTTTTTTTTTTGTGAGGAGGAAAAATGGCAAAATCTTTTATAGACGTTGTACAGGACTCTCCTAGGACGGGTCTAGGCATACCTGTTAAAACCAAAAAACCCCCTCTCTCGAACCAATACACCACCCGCGGAACCACCTTTCAACTGTAAACTTCACGGGTGGTTGGTTCCATTAAAGTCGCGTACGACTCTTCCGTCATCCGTTCGCTCGGAACTTCCATCCGCTGCCACACGCCCACTAGGCAAACCGTCTAGCTGCGCCACTCAGGGGAGAAACAAAGAGATTCCTCGCCCGAACGACGCGGGCAGCCAAGTCTACCCGAGACGCAGGACCGCGGGTGCAGGCCCCGATGCGATTTCTACTGGCCCTCCCCGTTGTTCATCTCCCGACGCCCATCGAGCTCCCTCGTCCTCATCACAAGTGTGACGAATGATTCGATGAGCGTCCAAATCCGTTCAGACTGGAGCATCAGAGGGACCATCGTATCAGGAGTCAGCTCAGCACTCACTGCCTGACGGAGGGCCTCCCTTGCCGCGACCCACTTTGCGCAGACGAAGAGTGCATGCTCTGCATTATCCACAGGGGAATCGCAGTGACAACAGATCTCCTCGTCTCTTTTCTGAAAGCGCCTCAGGTACGCGTTAAAACAGCCATGGCCTGAGAGCGCTTGTGCCAAATAAAAGCCGACCTCTCCGTGCTTTCTGTTTAGCCAGGTGGCGAGTTCCGGGATCAGGCGGTAGGTCCATCTCCCGGTCTGCTCACCATGCCATCTGATTTGCCATTTCTCGACGAGTTTGCGCCTTCCATCCTTGCGGATGGCCTCCTTCAGGCGAGCAATTTCCTGCGGGTCGGTACAGGTAAGCTCCTTGCGGAGCTGAAAGGTCTCCTGTCTTTCCTCCGCCAATAAATCGATTGGAGGGACGCTCTCCAGGACCAGAAAAATGTTTGGCATGAGCCGAGCCAGGCTTGCTCCACATTGGATGGCTTTGGCAGCTGTGATCCTTAGGTGTTCGCCAAAGCTAAGCCTACGATCCAACTGCACTCCCAGGTACTTTATACTTGTTCTCCACTTGACCTCATGCTCTCCGAGAACGATCCTCGGGTACTGAAAGGATCTCCTGTCCGTAACGAGCAAAGCCTCGGTTTTTTCAGGGGCCATTTTGAGGCCTCTTCTATCCAACCAACAATTTGCTCGCCGCAGGCTTTCATTGATCCTCAGCTCGAGGATTCCGACGTCATCAGCGGCGCACACGACAAGTGCGTCATCCGCGAAGCCGATGATGCTTGTTCCAGCAGGTAGGTCCATGCGCAGGAAGTCGTCATATATTTATATGAGATTATATAGATATTCATCTATCATTCGCAACAGGTAGTCTGGAACCTTTTTCTGCATCATCGCCTCGATGCAGATGTTCCATCTCGCGATATTGAACGCATTGCGTATGTCAATGCTGACCAACGCGCAGAATCCCTTACGCTTACCAGTTCCCTTTCTTGCATTTGTGGCGATGTTAACCACAGCTTGGATGGCGTCCACCGTGGACCTGCCTTTCCTGAAACCGAACTGGTTCTCCGAGAGACCGTTCTCCCCGACCAGAAGAGTCTGAAGCCGTTGTAAAATCAACTCCTCCAGAAGTTTCCCCATCGTATCCACTAAACATATTGGTCTCTACGATGAGGCATCCCCTAGAGGTTTGTTGCCCTTCCTCAGCAGGACCAATCTCTGCTTCTTCCAGTCAGCGAAGAATCTCCCCTCCCGAAGACAGGAGTTGAAGGCTTCTAGGAGGATCTCCGGATATGCTCTGATCACCTCTTTGAGGATTTCGTTCGACAGTCCGTCGATCCCCGGTGCTGTCCTTGCCTTGAGCCTTCCACCCGCTCTCTTTAGTTCCTCGAGAGTGAAGACTTCCTCGCGCCGGACCGCGCAGGAACTTTGGTCCTGACTTTGGAACGGCTCCACGTGTGGAAACAAGCTTCGCACAATATACTGGACTTGATCGTGATTGTCCAGGCCCGGGGTCTTTCTTCTAGTCACCAATTTCTTGGTGACTATTTTGAAGGCGAGACCCCATGGGTCCTTCTCAACCTCTCCGATCAAGTCTTTCCAGCATTGAAGTAGGCTTTTCTTCATGCCTCGCCTCAAAGCTGCTTTCGCCCTTTTCCATGCCTCGTGCAGCAGAATATCACCCTTTTAGCGAGTGAATCTCCGCCGCGCTGCGAGGCATTCTCGACGTAGGGCTGCCAACTGGTCGTTCCACCAGTACATCGAACCCTTGGCTTGCCTGCACTCACAGCGACGCATCGAGTAGTCGCAAGCCGCGACCACCTTCTGCCTCACCGAGCGCACAGCAGCTTCAAACGACCCAGCAGGCTCGACCCAACCAAGCTCATCGATGAGCCTGCCGAAACTTTAAGCCTCTCCCTGCAGAGCCGTCTGGCGTTCCAGGAGGGGCTCCTTCCTTCACTGCCCCTATCCTTATACACTGATGGGCGCCCTTGTACTAGATTGAACTCGATGCACTGGTGGTCACTCAAGGTTGTCTCATCGAGAAACGACCAACCGCCTATCCTTGAGGCGAGGCGAGGCGCGGCAATCGTGAGGTCAATTATTGAACCCCCGCTCCTCGTCTGAACGTAAACTCTTTACGCTGATTTAGCGACCATCTCGCCGACCAAGATTCCCCTTCTGTCTAGGCGGGCCTCACCCCATTCGGGCGACTTACTATTAAAGTCACCTCCTATGAGGGATCGCCCGATAGCCTCACGGAGGCTTTCCTCAAGGAGGAGGATCTGGGTCTCAAAGACATCGAAGGGGTCGCCGGGGGAGAAGTAGCAGCTGTACACACGCATACCCGTCACCTCCACCCAAACGAACCCCGCGTCGGTCTCCAGGAAGTCCCCGACGCCCAAATCAGGGTTACAAACAAGGATGCCGGCCACTTGTACTGCTCACTAATGAGCGGCACATCGGCCCCCCTCTCCCTGGCAGTCTGCATCAGGAGGTCCTGGGCATCCTACCCCTTCCGAGGTTGAGCTGCAGGAACTTCATTTCCTGCCTCTCAACCTCCGAAGCTCTTCCCGGAAGACAGGGCAGGAGCCGCTCCCTGACACATGGGCGACATCTTTGTCGCCCCTGTCTACACATGGCAGGCACCTTGGTGGTGCCTTACAACCCCTGGCCAGGTGTCCCGTGGCGCCGCACCTCCAACAGGCGTTTTTCCTGTCGGGGTTGCTGCAGCCCCGGGACCCATGACCGTACCCAAGGCACCTGAAGCAGCGGGCGACTTCCACGTGCTCGCGAATGCGGCACTCAACCTACCCGATCCTCAATTTACCTAGCTGAAGCGCAGCGCAGCGTCTGCCTCAGCCAGCCTGATCACTGCAGTCTTCACCCCACCAAAGCGGGTGAAGAGCCTGCAGGATCCGTCGAGTGCCGGTCTGCCCAGTGCCAAGCACAAGGCAGCCACGACCCTTTTTTCTCAACGGTCTCGTCGAGGTCCCTAATTTCTTAATTAACTCACCCTTCGCCTGGCTTTTTGGGGTATCTCCCAGAGAAGCCGAACGTGGTCTCTGGAAGATCCTCATTTTTTTCGTGGCGGGATGGGACTCCAGTCTCTTCTGGATTTCCAACCCTCTTTTCATCAGACACTCTTGAGTGTTCAAGAGGCTGCCCAAAACCTCGGCAGCCTCCCCAACACTCGTTTTGACGGTGGTCGGGGTGTTCTGACGCATCCCATCTTGTATAACTTTGAGGGCCATACTAAGCCTCTCCATTTTTCCGGTTTGCTCCTTCAGGAGTTGAAGGACGTCTTGCCATCCCTCAGCCCCTGGAGGAGTGTGTGAGTGCGCATCTTGCGCCTACACCTCTCCATCTCCTTTGTTATTGATTGAAAACATATTAATCCCGTAGTGTCTTAAGACGGTTCGCCCATCATGGGAGCCTTACCGCAGTAGGGCTACTATCCCCGCCTGTATAGATCCCTAGGTATGTGCGCCGAAACCGAGAAGCGGCTTATCGGATGGTCGATCCTATCGGCACATTAAATGAAGCTAGTAAAAAGGTTACGGGATAGGCCCGCACCACAATGATGCTAAAGGTTTAACGTCACCCCTATCGACCGAGCGGTGCCGGGTCAGCCCCGACACCTGACCCGGACTTCAGGCTAGACGGTGTGCGATTTATCCTACGCAGCGTTTGATATAAGGAAATACTGACCGAGTAATCCTTCATTCCTGCGCCCGGAAATCCATGATTTCGGCCCAGAAATTGGCTCAGGACAGCAAGCTTGTGAGCGATTTTGCCAGTTTAGCATGCGGTTTCACGGGATCTTTGCCCTTCGTGTCCGAAAACCAGAAGGACTTACGGTTACCCATATTACTTCGACAGAGGTACGGTACTGACATCACGTCCTACCCCGTGCTGGAGGCTACTACTCCTCCTTTGGCCAATCTATCGGGAATATCCACCAGGCGGCGGCCGCAGCCCATTCACTCAGTAGTACATTCATTCTGGTATGTGTGGGTGTCGGTTTCGTGCATGTGGTTGTGATGTGACCGCGAGAGGGTTACGAGGGAAGTTTAGCGTCACCGCCGCATGCGCATTTGGGGCGATACCCAGATTGAGGGGCCCCCTGCATTCATACCATGTCCACTCATGCGGCATCAAGGAACCTGTTCAAGGTCCCCCGATGCTTTTGCTCCACACCGCGTCCTCACGCGCCTGAAGGTTGCAGAGAAACCATTCCAACGCGTGCGCCCGGCAGGCCCACCTCTAGGGAAAAGCCCGTCTATAGGGCCCCCTTGACGGTCATCCTGACGGCGACAGCCCAGCTGCTGGCAGAGTCCTTTCGGCTACTACCGTTGGTGGGCTGCAGGACTCGTCTGCTCCGTCCATGGCCTCACACACTCCTCTGGGCGAGACGCTGCCCTCGCGCGAAATGCGCTCTCGGGTGTTGAGTGTGTTGCGTTCAGTGTCGCTGTAAATGTGTTGTGTCAAAGTAATTTCTCATTTAAGATTCCATTGAAAATATCAGATAACCTCAAATTAACATCGAATATTGGTCCTTCTGAGGTTTCACTAAAGTCATTCGCATCATCTTCGGCGAATACTGAATTAAAATATTTATTTTTCGAAGTATTTTCTTTTTTGATATTATTTTCTTGATTAATTTTTATAACAGCATTCTCAATTTTCATTTTTTCTTGAGATGTCATAAAGGTATCATCATCATCTTCGTGTAAATTTCTTGATCTTTCTTCATTAATAATAGGGTTTCTTGAAAGTGCGTCTGCATTGACATTCATTTTTCCTGCTTTGTATACTACAACAAAATCATATTCTGCGAGTTTTAACCTCCAGCGCGAAACTCGTGAGCAAGGATCCTTAGAGTTTTGAAACCAACCTAGTGGTTTATGATCAGTTACTAGGGTAAATTTTCTTCCATATAAGGACGGAAATGAATGACACAAAATATTATTGCAAGTGCTTCTTTTTCATATGAGTCATATAAGGGTTGCGAAAAATCGGTTCGTTGTAAAAGTGGTTCTTCACATAATCATGATTTTAAAGTATCAAAAGCTGTTCGCTGTTTATCGGTCCATATAAAAGGCGTATCGTTTTTTAGAAGTTGATTAAGAGGATTGGCAATTTTGAAAAATCCTTCGCTAAATCTACGATAATATCCTGCTAATCCTAAAAATTGTTTGACATTCTTTTGTGTTTTTGGAACTGGAAATTCTTTTACGGCTATTATTTTTTTGGGGTCCGGTCGAACTCCATTTTTATCAATTATATGACCTAAATATCCTATCTCAGGTCGTAGAAATTCACATTTGTCTGGTTGTAAATGAAGATTCGCTTTTCTAAGTCTTTCTGCTAATTTGTTAAATTTAATTTCGTGCTCTTCTAGGGTATTTGCATATATAACTATGTCATCGAGATATACAAAATGTTCCGTTCCGATTAATCCAGTTAAAGTAATGTCCATTAACCTTTGAAATGTTGCAGGAGCGGTTTTTAAACCAAAGGGCATTCTATAGAAATCATAATGGCCATGAGGTGTAGAAAATGCAGTTTTATGAGAGTCTTTAGGGTCCATTTTTTATGGTGAAAACCAGTAGCTAAATCGAATACTGAAAAATATCTGGCAGATCCGAGTGAATCGAGTATATCATTTTTGTTAGGTAGTGGGTAAGAATCTCCGATTGTTAATTCAAGAACCATTCGCCATTTTATTTCAACTCTAGAGTCTGACTTTTTAGGAACAATCCAAAATGGAGTGTTATACGGTGATTGTGAAGGTTTTATTATTTTATTTTTTAATAATTCGTCAACTTGTTTTGTAATTTCTTCTTTATGAACAGGGGGAAATTTATATTGTCTTGAAAAAATTGGAGAATCATCTGTAGTTGGAATCGAATGTTGCAAAACGTTAGTAGCTTCAACTGGTTCTCCTGGGATTTGAAATCTGTCTGCATTGTTAATAATTAATTTCTCTACATGTTCGTATTCGTCTTGATTCCAATGATCCAAACGAAGAAGTTTTTTGATGCATTCTACTCTTTCTTCACCTGTTATGTTAAAAAATTTGCATGGATTGTCGTAAAAATTGTCGGTTTTTAAGAAGCTATTCAGAATTTGGTTAGATAAATCGTCATCACTTCAGTTGTTTAAATTGTTTGTTTGACTTGTTACATTTTGAAAATCTCTTTCTTCAAACCCTTCTGAAGTAATAGCCGGTATTGATATTGTTACTGAAATTTCGTTTGTATTTGCAAATTTTATATAAGCTTTATCGTTACAATTTTTTACAATTCCGTCTCCTGCATAAATCCCTTCGCCAAAATGTAGTCGAGGTACGTAACCTTCGCTTTTTTCAGTATTTTCAATTGGAACATAAAATGTTGTTACTGTTCTAGCTGGAATTATTAATATCTGTGTCGATTCAAATGGATACAGTTTATTTTGTATTTCTAGACATTTTGATACATAATTTATATTGACCTTATTTTCCCGAAAAAATTCTGAACCTAGAACTCCGTCTTCATCTATTGGAACTTCATTAGGAATTATATTCAATATTGTTGGATATCCCAGAATGTTTATTTGTATTTGTCCCATTGTAAAAAGCAGTAAAATATTTATTCCTGTAAGTTTTAACACTATTTTTTCATCTATTGGCAAATTAGGATTTACAGAATTTTGTTTAATCAAATTTCGAGCAGCATCGGTATCTATCATCATCCGAGCAGGGCTTTGAAGACCTTCTGCGCATATCATTATCGATGGAATTGTACTTTGTTTGGTAACGCTTATCTTTATAGCCGGTTGATCGTTAAAAGTGGATGCTTCTGGTTCTTGCCTTACGCTTTCCTCAGTGCACTCGTACTGGGGAGAGCGTTTGAGTTTTCCGAATTTTGCGATTGTTGTTTATTTAATCTAACGTTACAATTTGTTATAATATGTCCTGGTTTTTTACAATAGTTGCATATAACTTCTGACTTTTGTGGATAATTTTGATTTGCTCTACTTAATTGCTGATTTCGCATTTCACGTTGGCTATTTTGATTTAAAAGTTGTCTGTGATTTGCATACCTGTTGTGATCTAGATTTTCTTGCCTATTATCATTGTTTCTGTTTTTCGAAACATTATTATTATTGTAATTATGGAATCTATTGCTGTTAGGATAATTATTTCTGTTACTTGAAAAGTTATTGTAATTGCTGTTCCTGTTCCTTGAAAAATTGTTATTCGGATAGTTATTATTATCATATTTGTTATTTCTGTTTCCTAAAAAGTGGTTATTCCGGTAATTATTTCTTGCAGAATTATTGTAAATATTTTCTCGTCGTTGGTGATTATTATTATTTTTCATAACAAAATTAGGATTTTGTTTACAAGATACTGCTTCTTGTGCTTTGGTTAAATGATAACAATTTTCAGCAACACGACCTGGTTTTTTAAATATTATACAATTTATGTTGTTATCTCGTGCAACATTGAACCGAGATGTTTTATTATTTCTATTATTGATAGAATCATCCATTTTTAAATAATCTAAATTTTTATTTCTCCGTAGTGCGGAAGATGCTGCCAAATCTCTTTCTACGTTGATTGTGTCATTGAAAATTTCTTTAAATGTTTCCTTTGTTTTTACTCGAATTTCTAATTCGGGACGCAGACCGCGAATAAAGCATTGAATAACGTCTCTCTGAAGGTTCCGTTTGAAGGTATTATCTACTTGTCCATTATTGTTGAGTCTATGAGCGTCTTCGATTCTGTCGGCAATCTCCTTAATTCTAGCTGCATAGGAAAGTACGTTCTCTTTTTCCCCCATATAAGTATTCCCTATTTCTCCTTGTAATTAATACACACTTTTTGCTGGGGCGTATACTCTTTTGAATTTTTCAATTAATTCTTCGATATTATTATAGGTCGATCCAAAGATACATTTTCTCGCTTCTCCTGATAATTTCCTTCTTAATAATCGTCCTAAATTTTCTTGAGCTGCAGGTGTTGGCAGCATTGCCTTTGCCTCATAACATCCTTCAATAAAATGTGATAATGGAATGTTACTTCCATCAAATAGGGGTACTACTTCTAACGCGTCGCGTGAGGATACTTGTTGATTATTAGATAGGACCATTTCGTTGTTTATAATTGTGTCACGTCCCGCGACGTATTTGAATGTACTATAGGCACGGGCTAGGTCGAGAAAAATCTGGTGAAATTACTAAAAGAGAGAGAAAATCACCTATTGAAAAGAGAGGTATAACTACGTCACGCGCTGCGGGAGACTGCGCAACGCGTGACGTCTACAAAAAATATGATATGAAAAGGACACGCCGCCAAGGGAAAACTAGTCTTGTGAGCAGAATTTAAGTGCGGCATTTTCTAAAAAACTAAGAAGGATTCTCAGCGTGAGATAATTATACCGGGCAGTTTGACAGAGTGAAAACCCGAGAGTCATAAATCCACCGTGGTCCGTTTTACGATCCTTGAAGGGATTTTAGACTGAGTGTCAAAAAGGGTGAATAGTTGTCGTGTCCTTGTCACACCTGTGGATATTCACTCCTTTGCAGTCACACCTGTGGGAATCGCATCGCAGTCATAAATGATTTTTAAATAATTGTTACAATCACAGAAAAAAAATTTTTATTATATTTTTTTATTATACATACATAAAAAAATTATAAAATCTACAGAATTTTAGTAATGCAAGATTGGACAAGCCTGACTCAAGCACAACATCTTGGTCAATCATTTGCAATTAAAAATATTCTGTTAGTTAACAGAGTTAAAATAGAAGTTTCAAACGATACTGCATGAGCATTCGAATTTTGCCTTACCCAATTGATCGTAACCAAACGTTGACCGTTCAACGAATCTAAAAAGGACTTATAGTCTCTTGTGCAGCTTTTTCTCGTTTTAACTCGAATTAAAACTTAGTCAACAATAAAGAATTAAAGAAGTACGAGATTAGACAGGCATGACTCAAGCACAAAATCCTATGTAATCTCTGCACTTTCAGAAATTCAGATAATAAAATTTCAAATAAAATAAGTCTTCGGATCACTTAGGTTAGCCTTAAGGTCAAATCCCTGCGTGACTCAACAGAATTTATTTTATTTTAAGACAGTTTGCACAAAATAATTAAACAATTTTTCAAATAAAATTATTATTTAATCACTTAGGTTAGCCTCAAGGTCAGATCCCTTTGTGATTTGATAAATTTATTTTATTTTAACAAGATGTGTGTATAAAATTTCAAATAAAATAAAATGATTATTTAATCACTCGAGTTAGCCTCAAGGTCAAATCCTTTCGTGATTTTATCAAATTTATTTTATTTTGACCAATATGTGTGTAAGCAGATAAATTATAATTGTACTTTATCAAGTTTTGATTCCTAGTAATTATAAAATTTCAATATCCCATTCACTGATTGTAAGTGTTTTCGGCCGATGCACAAAAAATGAGATTGGGTATGTTACGTCAGAAACGTAACATTTCTCTTCTTAAAAGATCTCCTCGTTTTATGTAAGGATCGGAAGGATCCTCTCTAAGGGATGAAGAATAGTCAGTGATTGAGAATGGTTAATGATATAAAATATATTTATTGACAATTAAAATTATATCGAGTAAGCACCATGGAAATGGAAATTGAATTGAAATTTGAAATACCCTCGTAATTACCCTGAGTTGTGAATTGGTTGATGATTAATTGAGTCCAGTAAGGCGAATGTGGTCAGTTGAGTCTCCGTTGTAATCTTGAGATAGTTGCTGTTATATAGTAAATTCGTAGTCCAGACGGTTGATCTAGTTGATTCTTTGATCCCAGTTTCAAAGAGAATTTGGACGGCGATTCCCCTTCACTTTTTAAAGTCTTTGAACTCAGCGTCGAGTTAGAATTTGAGTTGAGTAGCGGTAGAAATCTGGTGAAGCTGGACTAGACTGACTGGATTGCACTCGCGATATAGATTCGATGGCACTGGACTGGACTCGCGTTGGTTACTTTGTAGAAATCGGACGTTGACTAACTAACTGAACTGATTTCTATTGGAACTTTCGCTTTATATAAAACTTTGAAAGGTCAAGTATGACGAGTAACATGCTATGACCAGTCGCATGTTATTACAAGTCACATGCTATTACAAGTCGCATGTTGTGACGGTAGTATGTTGGTATTGTAGGGCTTCATTCACTTTCTCTCTGGGTCAGTCGATTTGTTATTATGTATGGGTATTATAACGAAACATGGTAATTTCATATTGATCATCCTATTGATCTGTAGATTTGTCTATAACTTGCGTTGATAAAATCACACTCGCTGTAATGCTGTCTTGATCCCTTTATTGATTTCTTAATCTGCTTGTTACTTGTGGCGGTAGAGTCGCGGGACGTGACATAACAAAACAAATATTATAAAAATATTTACCTGAAAACCTAACGTAATAAGCTAAAAAATGAAATAAACCCGAAATCGATTTTATTATTTCAACATGAGATAATGAATTTTAAATACAAGAGAATTTAGCATTTTATCCAATTTTATCAAAAGTTTAAGTTGGTATATTTCTCGAATTTTTTTTTAACGAACCTCCCTATACACTTGTCGATTAAATCAATAAAAAATGCCACAGAAAAAAATGTAAGCGTTTTAAAAATTTTGTAAATTTCTTTTTTTAAATCCGTACGATATGTAAAAGAATGTCCCATATGTATAAGAAACCTCTTTAACTAAATTCACAATAAAGTAATTTATTTATCCACACTAAATCCTTAAAATTAGATATGATTTTTAGATCTACATCCTGTTATAATTCCTCAAACTAAAGTTTAGCGACGGAACTTTTGAGCAGGCTGCAAGACATGACATGTAGGGCAGCTAGCAGAACAACACGCAGGAAAAAAATAGGCAAAAAATGATTATTAATACTGTATTAATATCGTACACAATAGGAAAACTTATTTCTTAAATTTTAACAAAATACTCCAAGAATAAAATACATGATAGGGAGAATTATTCAGAAAGTTGTAACATAATATATTAAAAATAAAATACAAGATGGAAAAATTATTCACAAAATCATAAGAACATAGACGATGGAGATCATTTTTAAGAAAATTAAGATAAACTGTTAAGTATAGTTTCCTAAATATTTTTTCTTAATAAAGATAGTCTTCCTGAAGTACCCTAAGGACGAGCGTTGAAGAAAGACCTGGCGCTTACTATACTTAAGGTCATGGATCAGCCAGATTACGTGACCAAATTCCTGTAAAAGTTCGTGTAAGAGAAATTTTTTATATCACTAAATGTCTCCTTGGAAATCTGAGAAATACAGCAGTAAACAATAAAGAACGTCTTTCAACATCGTTTGAGTGAAAATTTTGCAAAAATTTTTACAATCAACTCTAATTTTATTGTCGATAAGTTTCCGAATTTTTTTCAAAATTTTCACAAAAAGAAGTTAACAGACGTGCCTTATTGTCTTTTTTCCGTTTTCCCAATTTTCAGAGAGATAATTCGTAAATTAAAAAAAGTTAATTATCTTACATGAACGAATAAATGTACAATTTAGTCACGTGGCCCGATTGATTCATGGCCTTCAAGCCTGTTGCATTCCGTCATCTTCATTTGTGATTTTCTCGGAAACTATCCCTCCTAGATAAATAGCATACATTAAAAAATATGTGACTTACCACGAAGAGAAGGAGCTTAGGCTGCAAAAATTGATTTTTTTTTTCTCGAAATATGATTTGTCAAAACGGCACGCAGCATAGCTCTAACCACGCATTAAAAAATATGTATTGTCCACTGTATGAAGTAGTCCAGTATGCACATCACGTATTGTCGCGAGTCTCGTAATTTCCCGGATTGTGTGCATTGGCACGTATTCTATTTTATGTGACTTCGGTGCGTATACAAGTTTTTATGCGTACACTCGAATCTACAGTGAAAGAAATTTATCGTGAATACAGACAATTTTCTGGGTATATTAGCAAAAGAGTTTGGCTGACTCAGATACAGCTAAACTGTTTGGGTGTTTCATGAAAACAGTTATAGTTGAAGGAATACTACTAAACCAGTAATATATTTTCAATACACACATCCAAACTGATATGGCTGCAACAGATGAAACATGATTATGGTTCCTTTAGCCAAACTATTTGGGAAAATCAGCTCAACTTCAAACAGACGCTTGTCTGCTAGTGATGCGTAGTAGTTTCAGAGGTTAGGGATAAGTAAACTATTATATCAGTGGCTGATTTTAAGATTTTAAAACAGTATCAAATAACTAATTTCATAGATCTATACATGAATTATTATTAAGCGTACAAGTTTGCTTTCGCCGTTTTTCTATAGATGGCTGCAGCGGTAATTGCTAGTCGAAATCGACAGATTAAAACTGTCACACAGTAAGCGGCAAAGTTGTACACCTTATATCAAATTTATAAGTCTAAAAAAAAAATTAAATCGATGCTGGCACAACGTGTTTTGTTCGCATGGTCACATACGATCACTCTGCGAACGTTTGAACGCACACCAATATACATCCTTGAAACCAAACCATTTTGTTTTGCTAAATCAGCATAACAGTCGATGGATAATACAATCAGAAGGACATTTATGAAAGTTTTCTGAACTGATAGCTAATTTAAAGACGTCATTAGCTCAACTAGTATTTGTTATTTTCATATTCATACCTATTAACACACAAAATAATATAACTGAAGTAAGAAGATTTTCTTTCTAATTTGCATAGAAATTCTCTAACAAACTTGGTTAGGTAGAAACACAATACCATTTCTTTCAGTGTAATCTAGTATTGTAGTTATTTGCGGCGCTAGTTATTACACTTGATATGTCACGACTAGTCCCGGCCATTTTGATTTTATCGATCTTGTGTAGTAGTAATGGATTTTAATAGACGCATGCGCACTTCAAATGTACAAGGCTTTGCCAGTAAGGTGCTAACGCTGTACGAAGAAGAAGAAGAATGAGAAGAAGATTGTGCTCCGTTGCATGCCTATAGGCGCATGCGTAGTTCAATTTTTACATTTCATTCCTCTGTAGCGCAATATGCTACATTGCGCTACTGTTAACTGTAGCGAAAATCGAGTTTGCGCCTAGCTTCAGGTGGCCCTGACTAGGCGCTACTCAGACCAGTGTTCGCAGAACGTGGACGTAAACGGCGCCCACAACTGACTGTTGAGCTAAGATCAAGAATTATGTTTTTCTCGACTTCATGTGAAAGAGGCGCAAAGAAGACGACCAATTCAAAGTGATAAAATATGTAATTTAAGATATTAGCTTTCTTTACTTGAAATTTTGATAAACAGTTACCTAAAATGAATATCTGAAAGATTTTTTTGAATTTGATGATTTATTTTTTGAGAAATAATTTGTTAGTAAAATTTATGGTTCAATAAGTGTTGAAAATCTCTAAACAAAATATCGATTTATATATTTTTTAGCCTTGTAAATAAATTATTTTAAATTGAAAGATTATATGAACGATAATTCATATCAAGATAAGATAAATCATGAGATTCAAATTTAAGAAATAAAAGGTTCGAATAAAATACTTTGCGAAGTTTTTTTGAATATAAATATGCACCTTTTTTTATAATGTGTAGCATTTTTTTACAAGACTACTTGAATATACAAGTGTGAACAAAAGAATTAAGTTATTAAAAAATATCTCAATTATATCGAATTTTGCACACAAAATTACACATTGAGATTTCTTTCTTATGAAGTAAAATTGACAAATTTTATAATAATAAAGTAATGAAAAATTTTTTTTGAATACTTCGCAACTTTCATATGGAAATTTCAATATATAATCGTAAATAAAAGGTTTGATTTTCGAAAAAAATTAATAAATGTATTTACTTGTTATATTTGTCAATTTTCCTTCATACCAAATCCTGGGCACAGTGACGTGATATATGTAGTTGAAAATGTCCTTAACTACTTTTTGTGGTTGAATTCAAGCAATGGTTGACCTGTCAATGTAGGTACTAAAAGTGGTCGCCGTGACTAAGTAATGTAGTCACAGCGACTATGTAATGTTTTGACAGTCACTATATATAAGTGTTACTGTAGCCATGGGTCCAGTAGCGACAACAAGTATCCCTCGTTACAGTCACTTTTTTTCCAATTAGATTATTCCTAGTCATTATGACCAGATGCTATTTTTCTCTGTGTGTAATTTCGTATGCAAAACAAGATATAATTTATTTCATCTTTAAATAATCAAACCTTTTATTTACATTTATTTGTTGAAATTGCCATAAAAGATGTCAAGTATAATAAAAGTTCTTTATGAGGTATTTTATTTCAAACGAATTTTCATAAATTTCATTTTATGCTAGTGGAATTTAAGGTGGAATTTTCAATACAAAATTAAATATTGTCTTTTATCTTTTCAATAATCAAAACTTTTATTCACAATTATGTATTGAAAAAGAGGCTCTTAAGAAGTGTTACGTATTTTAAAAGCTTTTTCAAAGAATTTTATTATTATATCTGTAAATTTTGCTTCATATTAAAGAAATCTCAAGGTGTAATTTCGTATGAAACATTAGATAAACTTTATATATATTTTAAAATAATCAAACCTTTTATGTATACTTGTATATTGAAATAGTCATGCGAAGGATTTAAAGTATTCTGGAAGCTTTTCCAAAGCATTTTATTCCATGATATATTTTTCAATTTTACGTCATGTCAGGGAAATCTCATGCAAATTTAGATACAATTTATTTTGTTTTATAATCAAACCCTTCATTAATACAGGCATGGAATAGTATATTACGTGCCTAGGCGCATAATGAGGGTTATTACGCGACGAGCGATAATGCTTCCAGGAGATCGAAGCAAAGGCGTAGTCGAGCCGTAGCAGAGACGTAGCTGAGGCAAAGCCGAGACGAAGCCAAGACAAAGCCGAGGCGCGATCAGTCCTGCGAGCATTCTCGCAAGCCTCGTAATTTCCCGAATTGTGTGCATTGGCACGTATTCTATTTTATGTGACTTGGGTGCGTATACGAGTTTTTATGCGTAC
Source organism: Diplolepis rosae (assembly GCA_030998225.1). Lineage (NCBI taxonomy): Eukaryota > Metazoa > Arthropoda > Insecta > Hymenoptera > Diplolepididae > Diplolepis > Diplolepis rosae. The sequence goes on along the minus strand of JAPYXD010000750.1, from coordinate 1,546,701 downwards.
ACTCGAAACTAATCTAGTATTCATCATGATTCTCGTCCATTGCACTTGATATTTCGCGACTAGTTCCGGCCATTTTGATTTTGTCGATCTTGTGTAGTAGTAGTGGATTGTAATAGACGCATGCGCAGTTCAAATGTACAAGGCTTTGTCAGTATGGTGCCAACGCTGTACACCGAAAAAAATTCCTTGTACCCGTGTACAAGGAATTAACTATTTTGCCTAGTTAGGACAGGCGCCAACTTTGCAATTGTAGTTGAAATGACAAAGTTCAAGTTTAGTTAGAAAAACAAAGAAAGCAAGTTGATTTAACCAATATTCTTCGTTTTTTTCAACTGGGGAAAACTAGTCAGAATGCCAAGGAATGAATTGTTAGTTCAACAATAAATGTATAGATATTGTATAAATGGGAGCTATGCCGTACCATACTCATGCGGCAGCGATCTCAAATCGATAGCGCCGTTGCTGTACTGTGGTCAGTATCGTAATTATCCCAACCTTCTCTCAGTGTGCTCGCAGGAGATCGAAGTCAAGGCGTAGTCGAGGTATAGCCGATGCGTAGCCGTGAAGTAGCTGAAGTAAAGCTGAGACGAAGCCGAGACAAAGCCGAGACGAAGCCGAGGCGCGATCAGTCCTGCGAGCATTGTCGCGAGTCTCGTAATTTCCCGAATTGTGTGCATTGGCACGTATTCTATTTTATGTGACTTCGGTGCGGATACGAGTTTTTATGCGTACACTCCAATCTAATCTAGTATTGTAGTTGTTTGCGGCACTAGTCATTACATTTGATATTTCGCGACTAGTGCCAGCCATTTTGATTTTATTGATCTTGTGTAGTAGTAGTTGTTGTAATACAGCATGCGCAGTTTAAATGTACAAGGCTTTGTCAGTAGGGTGCTAACGCTGTACGAAGAAGAAGAAGAATAAGAAGAAGATTCTTCTCCGCTGTAAGACTATATGCTCATGCGCAGTTCAATTTTTACATTATATTCCTCTGTAACGGAATACACAACATTCCGTTACTCTCAGCTGTAACGGAAAAACGAGTTTCCGCGCCGGAGGCACATAAAGAATATATGTGAAACCATCAGGCATATGGGCAAGATGCTGTTACTGTAAATCTTATCTAAATCTAGCACTTCGGTTTCAATCAGGTCAATAATAACATAAGATTGCAAGTGATCATCGTAGTGTAACATTTTTAAAACACTAAAAATAATAGTAAAATCTTTTGCCTGATTTCCTTTAGTTTCAGTTTTATGGTATATTTTCTCAACTAATCCGAAGGTTGGAAATTGTTCATTACGAAATACTAAGATTGACCCTTTCGGGTATTTAACGTCATTAATTAGCACATAATCTATATTAGCTAAATTCGCAGCACGGTTTGGTAAAACTAGTTTTTCAGAAAAGCCTAAAGGTTTTAAATTTTTTTGATACAAAGGCGTGTTAATTTGAAACGATTTACTGCGTAAGAAAACATCACATAACTGCAACTGATTTTTTAAGGCAATAGAATAGCACAAATATTTATGATTGTAGGTTGCTCTAGCGTATATTTTAGATGGACGATGTTTTCCCTCTAGTCGCATTGTCCACAAATGACGAAGAGAGCCTACGTTTTCCATAGTTAAACCGTAATGAACCATAAAATGGTGCTTTAGTTTTAAAATGAAGCGGTACAGTTCAATATATAAAGTGTGATGTTCAGAGACCACTTGTTTCATATCACAAATGTTTCTAATAAATCATGGACAATATCTACGCTATAATTTTTTTTCACAGAAAAATCATCAAGATCATTAAAAACACACGAATCTTTTACGCCTGTCGTTTTTACATTATTAGTTTCGATATCTGCTGCGTAGTTAATTGTTGTTCTTAAAAGATTCGAATGCTCAATGCACATTCTTGAGGTTAAATCGCTGGACGCTTTACAAAATTTGCAGAAATACTTTGCTGAGAAACCTTTCACAAAGCCTAGCATATCATTTATCCAAGAATTAAAACAACTTTAAACTATACCTTAAATCGTCTGCCATTCACATATATTTCTATGCCTTCAGAGTTTAATTTATTAAGATCGGAAATGAGTTTACCATAAATCGTTTTTTTTATTAACATTTGCGGCATCATCAGCATGACAAAGTTGGGCCAAAGATATGTTATCTAATTTAGATATAAATTCGGGAGGAATACATGGAAAAATAATATAAATTCCGTTTAAATTGTAAACACCAGCATGAGAATCTAAAGGATTACCTGTTTCATATCCGTCTTCATACGCGAATAATGGAAATATAATTCGATCTGGGTATTCGATAATTTTTGACTTCCAAAAGTTAGTTTGAACGATATTATTTATACTGTCGGCTTGTTGCATCAAGTTCAAATAATAATCTCTCATAGTGTCAAAAACAGAAGGCAGTTCCAGGAATACTTTTAATACAGAATCTAATGGTATAATTTGACCACATTCTTCTTTGTTACGCAACTCTCCAGCTTTATCTTTATCATCTTCTGTGTCGAAAAATAGTTTTTTTGGTTTAATCAAACATCCTACGTTTTCAAATACGTCCAATGTTTTATACTCTGTATTTACATCATTAAAAACGTTTTGATATGTTTCCAGTTTATTAATAATAATATGTTTATCCTCATCTGTTTCGCACTTTTAAATTGCTTCTTTAATATTATTTAAATAATCAATTTTTTAAAATGACTCAAATGAAGAGATTATTTTCTGAACTTGTATTCTTGAAATTGCTGGGTCGGCATAGAAAGGTAATATACGCTCTAAAGCTTTCGCTTGCAGTTTAGACTCTTCCGAAAATATGACTTCAAATACATTATCGTCGTTCGAAAGTAAGCCATCTGACTCAGAATTATTCAGTAAATGACTGGAATCATAAGGTTCATTATATCCTGTATTAAGAGAATTTGTATCGTTTTTTTTAGCAGTCAGATTCGCATCAGCAGAAATCGAATTTACATGTGCTGTGCGTAGGTGTTTTTGCATAGATTTTTTATTAGAAAAGAACCGATCACACTCATCTGAGGTGCACTTGTAATTACCAACTGAAGTGACATTATGCATAAATTTCATATGCATTACAATTTGTCGAGAAGCGACGAGTTTTAAACATATGCTACACTTAGTAAACATTTTATATCAGGTATTTTTATCTAAACGCAAGTTAAAGAAAGTGGGTTGTTTTTAGCAATGCTCCTTTAATATATATAAAAAAGTATATAAAAACAACGAGATCCCGAAAGAGGCTTACACAATATTTTCAAAAAATCATATTTTTTATTATTGCTATCGCCGTCTAATTGCCAAGAATGTTTGCTTCATTCTCTGTTTCTGTTGAGTCAGTTTCTCTCACCTCAAGACTATCTTCGACACACACCGCTTGTAAGTCTAGCCAAATAGAGATCATACTAGGAAACAAGTCATCGGTTTCTGAATCCGAGTTCTTCACTTCAAACACGTACTTTTGGAGAAAATACCAAATGATTTTGCAATCAGCTGGATATTGTGCATCCAATGCGTAGAATGTTTTGAAGCAAAAATCGACAGCTCCCATCAAGTTTACCATTCGATACTTGTGACCGTTAATATAGACGTATATTGAAGATTTTTTCAGTGTTCCGATTTGTTTGATCTGTGGTTGCAGCGTCAAACCATATTTCTGAAGCTTCATTATACGTTCTTCTGAAGCTTTCTCCAGTTCTCCAATAGCCTGTAAAAAATGTAATGAGAAATAATCAACATATCTTGGACTCTGTAGAATTAAAAACGAATAATATTTACAGTTTTTTAAAATCAATGTTTCGAAACAAATCTTGTTTAACAATTTTATTATATTTCGTGCTTCAACATATTTGAAAATGACTACTAAAAATCTAAAAGAAAATTTCAAGCCATTCAAATTTGCAACTTTAATTTTCTGAAGCTAGACAACCCTAAAGCTGAACATTTTGTATCAATTTTAATTGTTTAAAATAAAAATGTAAAATTGAACAAATTTCATTCGAAATAAAGTTCATTATTTATGAATTGACAGTGGAAGCTATAGAAAATGAATAGGTCCAATTCCAAGGTCTAGAAAATTAAAATATTATTTATGTCTCTATATATAAGTTAGCATTAAAAATTTCACACCGAAAAAAGGTAGCCATAAAAATCATACAATTTCAGTACTGAGTATTCAAAACTGGCTTAAGTGAATTGAAATAAGTATACAAAAATTCAAATTTCACTTGTGCCCCATCAATAATCCTAAACTTACATTTACTCGAAAAATGAAGCCTTCAGCAATTTCTGGTTTAGACGGTTTCCAAATTAAATTTTCTTTTGTGCCATTATTCTTTTTACCGATTTTAGGTCCTTTGTTTTGCGCATATCCACTAGTAGCCACTAATGGTTTGAAGAGGTAAGGTAAAATCATTAGAGACAAATCTTCCTGATCAATGCCTAAAATATTCAAATTAATGTCTTAAAACTGATTTGTTCTTTTCATTTATCGCTAGTGAGGGTGCAAATCCACGTTGGTTTTTTACGCGGCGTAAAAGGCCAACATGGAATTGCACCCTAAAACTCTTCACATCTTGCACCATATTTTAAGTTGAGTCAGAGTTACTAGTTTGAGCCTCGCAAATTTTGTTTTCAATAGCAAAGTAAATGATTCTTTTTGCCAAGTCGGGCCACTTCACTACAAACGGATTATATTTTCCTTTTACAATCAACTTGAAATCGTTTGCCATCTGTGATAAACAGATACAATTGATATAAACATGAATTTCTTTTCAATATAGTGCATAATTTAAGAGCGGTACTAACCATTCAATACCAATGTTTGTTTTTAAAACAGGGTAAGTGCTCATGTATGATTCAATTGAGGCTCCACGATCCCTAAACTCAAAAGTTTCTGACCATAATTGTAACATTTGTGGACTGACCGGTGTGATGGTACGCAGTTTGTTTAATTTCTCCACAACAGCTTCTTGTAGAGTTTGCTGCTCCTCTGGCTGTTTTTCATTAGTACAAGATTGTTTTTTTCAAAAATCGATAATTCTAGTGTATGTGTTGTACAATTTTCCCCGGGCAGTTTTGGATTGTGCTGCTTTCGCAAGAACGTAATACGCGTTTGGATCTTTGTACTTAAATACACTGCAAATTTCAGTGGCCCAAATTTCGAACGTATCTCTAGTAATTCTGCGATAAAATATAGTTTACTAATTAGATTCTTGGCTAAAAAGCAAGCTTGATTCTAAAGAACTTTTGAGTATATTCTCCATACTTCTTCGAAGTAGATAGTAAAAAATCCACAATCACTTCTGATATTTTGCTCCGATCATGATCACCAAGATTATCTTTTATTAACAGAGCCTTTCCTGTTCCCGTTGTCCCTAAGAGTCTTCTTAATTTCTAAAAAAAAATCGGTTGCTTCAAAGTGTATAAATGTACACTATACTTTTTTTTAAAATCAAAATCTATAACGTGTCCTCCGTTGAAAGTAGTATTTTTTATAGTTGTGTGAATTTCTCTGTATTCTGAACGATTTTTCTTTTGATCCAAGACGTGACTATTTTTTATCTAAAACGTAATTAATTTTAGAATTATGTTCTATTTACAACTTTTCTTATTAAAATGAAGTGAATACAGTGATATAGGGGGTTGAAAATTTTTCCGATACTTTTGTAATACACAGCATAGCAATATTAATCGAATTTAATTGTTAATAGAACTAGAACTATTCATTTCTCTGTAACAAGGTTCATATTGGTATGTTTAACTGTACATACGTATGGTACGTATAATTATAGGCGCATGCGCAGTTCAATTTTTACATTACATTAGCCTGTAGCGTAAGCCATAGTTTTTTTAGCTAATAAATTAAGATATTTATGGAATTTTTTTCCTGCATACTAAAAAGTCGTAAAATTTCATGATGACTATAGTCTATACATTATTTTGAGAAATCCAAACTCCGCCATTGCCGGTCCCAAGCCCGGATGAGAAAGGAGGAGGGGTTACACGGACACCAACATGGCACGACACATTCACAGTAACACTGAACAAAACAAACTCAAGACCCAAGAGAGTGTTTTGCGGGCGGGCAGGGTCTCGCCGAGATGAATGCATGTGTCTAAGCACGGAGCAGACGCGTCCTGCGGCCCGCCAACGGTAGTAGCCGCAAGGACTCTGCCAGCAGCAGGGCTGTCGCCGTCAGGATGGTCGCCAAGGGAGCCCTATAGCTAGGCTTTTCTCTAGTGATGGGCCTGCCGGACGCACGCGCCACGACGGATGCCCCGCGACCTTCAAGCGCGTGAGGACGCGGTGTGGAGCGAAAGCATCAGGGGACCTTTAACAGGTTTCTTGATGCCGAATGAACGAATACGGAGCGAATGTGGGGGGCCCCTTAATTGAAGTATCACCCCAAATGCGCATGCGGCGATGACGCTGAACTTCCCGCGTGCGCTCTTGCTGTCACATCACAATCACATGCACGACACCGACACCGACACTCATCAGAATCAATGGAATGCTGAGTGAATGGGGCTGCGGCCGGCGTCTGGTGGATATTCCCGATAGACTAGCCAAGGGAAGAGTAGTAGCTTCTCGACCAGGGTAGGACGCGATGTCAGTACCTCACATCTGTGGAAGTAATATGGGTAACCGTAAGTCCCTCCGGTGTTCGGCAGTGAAGGGCAAAGATCCCGTGAAACCACATGTTAAACTGGGAAAACCGCTCACGATCCTACTGTCTGGAGCCAATATCGGTGTTGAAATCATGGATGCCCTGGCGCAGGAATGAAGGATTACCTGGTGACATGAAACCTTTTGCATCATTATGGCGCGGGTGTTATATCCCGGTAACATTAATTTTTTTAAATTTTAATTATTGCCCCTGCATATGAGAAATACGTAATACACAAGCGTAAATAAGTACTAAATACTCTTTAAATTTAGTCTTATGGTAATTACTACCTGGACCGGGTAACTGTTCTACGGAGGTAAACTAATGCGCTACCTCACATCGATAAATCGGCTCGACACTTGGGAACAAGTGATAAAGAAGAGCATCGGTCGGTCCATATGGTAATTACCTGCGCGGTAATTAGTCAGTGAATCATGCCACGCGTCAATAATTTAGTGATGCAGCGCTAGTGACCTGACGAGATGGTAACAGGTTACTGGCATGGCGCCATTAACATTGACTTATTACTGCTTTAATTAATAATTAATATACCATCCCTGTTAGTACTTAAGCATACAATTATTACTTATATTGATAAAAATAATTTATTAATTAATCTTAAACCAGCCACAAATAAGAAAACATGTTATCACAAATATAATAAGAATAGATAAGAGAGAGAATAGAAGGGATATAAAATCCAAATTGCAGATCAGCATTGACCAATAGTAATAGACCGTGGTGGGAGAAAACATAGATCTTTGATCACTATTGGAAGATCCAATAATATATATACCCCAGATTCACCACTGGAGGTTTGTCATTAAGTTCCGAACAGTTGTACAGTTGTTAGGTCTGGACCGGTAATTCAACGTCGTGAGCAGACCGTTCGATAAACGTAAGTCTCATTGGATTTCTATGAGCAACTCAACATTCGGTACTTGGTAAATAAAATCCTTGGTCTTTATGTGGTGCAAGTCCGGAAACCGTAGTGCTAGATAGTTCCTTTGGATTACGTGCATCGTCGTATTTAGTCGTGTCGGTTAATAGTGATTTATTTCTGAAATCGGGACGAACTAACCTATCTTGTTAACAAGTGCATGTTTGATTCATTTCTCGTGTACTCAACAAGATACGTAAGCGGATAATTGTTCACATCAGTTGCTGGTGGACTTGCATCCCTTACACCATACCTCCTGCAAAATTTATCGTTGTTTTGCTACCTCACGGAGACTCAAACGAAACCCAACTATCCTGCAAGGATTTGTGCGCGTTGACTTGCAATAATAGGAGTAATAAACGACAATTCTCTCTTTTGCCCTCTAATTTAAGAGGTAGACAAGTAAGTTATATATATAAATAAGCATCTTAATACTTATTATATTAACTATAACGCTGAACGTGGAGCGTGAGTTGTATACCTAGGCATCTCAAAACCTAGTATATTAGCGTAAAACATCCACAATCAACTGCGGAAGTTACATATATAGGCATCTCAAAACCTGTGTATTTGGCTCATAACCGCATAAGTCACAACATTGCCTTCTCATCTTGAGAAGTAGTATAGGTTACCACCTAAGTAACAAACTGTGCAACATTTTATTTATTCATAATAAATCATTTCATTTATTTATATATTCAGTGTTTTATTATCATTGTGAACAACTCAAGGCCCATCGACCTGACAAGTGACAACGTACCCACAAACAAAAATAAATTATCAGGCCTTACCAACCTGATATAATCAGCTAACCGCCTCCCTAACATCCAAAAAATCCAACCTACCCTCGCCTTTTGCTCGGGACGTAACAGCTGATTTGGTGGCAGCGGTGGGATTGTCACTTTTGTTGTCACAATTGATAATAATTTAAAAATTATATAACTGAAGCTAATCAAAATTATATGTGCAATCATTTCGATTAAAAATTGTACATAAATAAAAACATCGAAATTTAGGAATTTTCAAAATTACAAAATTATAAGTTTAGTAGAAATAATTGGATAACATATTTCTACTTGTCAAAATTTAAATATTTAGGACTAAAATCTTAAAATAAATTATTTTATTTTAAGCGTTGGTATACTTCGTGTGATCACAAGCTCTGCCATCGTCAATAACATCATCGAATTACCCCGAATAGACCTTGCATGCATTCTTTGTAGCAAGATTATGCAAGTGAAGGGTTTAAAAAGTATAAGAAAAAGTAAAACATCATTATTTTGATTTAAAATCAATTTAAAATTCAGGGGTTTTTCTACCTAGAGTTTACGCAGGAAATTGTGTCTCAAAAATTACCTGAATAAACTTATAGTATTAAGACATTGAATATTTAAATTCAAAATTTTATAATCACACGAATTTCTGAAAGTACTAAAATTATACAAGGTTTTGAGCTTGAACCTGGCTTGTCTAATTTGGTACTACTGAAATTTCCCAATTGTTAACTAAGTTTGAATTTAAGTTTAAAACAAAACAAGAACAGCACACGAGAGTATAAGTCCTTTTTAGATTTGTTGAACGGTCACCATCGATGACGATCGACTGGGTAAGGAAAAGTTCGAAGTGCTAGCATCGTAATTGTTTATAACTTTCAGTTTAACTTTGTTAACTAACAGAATATTTTTGATTGCAAAGATTGCACAAGAGTCTGTGCTTGAGTCTAGCAAGAATTTGCAGTGCAGTAATAGCTAGAATAAATCATTGACAATAACAGTTCAAAATTAGTCTTACCGCATTCATTTAACAATAAAAAATTACAGACGGATAAATAAACAAATTTAGCAATAAATAAATTTTTCTAAATTAACAATTAAAAATAAAATTCAAGGATTATAGTATACAATAATAATTGAATTATAATAGTTTTTAAATATAAATTCAACATTTTGAATAAATTCTCGTACAAAAACGATAAAGAATCAATTTCAATACTATAACAGCTGATTTGCTAGCAACAATCAAAATTCGCGATCATATGGCCAAGGCAACTAAGGAAAAAGAATTAAGGACTACAGAATAGTTTAACAAAACTTTAAAAATCAAAATATTCTCAATTTCGCTCACAAAAGGACAAAATTTAGAAACAATTCTATGAAATATTATTATCTGGAATAAGTTGAAAAATTAAGGTCGGTAAATTACAATTAAAAATAAGAATGTAGAGATAAAAATTGTATGGCACATAAAAACTCACATATAGTGTTTAAACACGATTCAAATACTATAGTTTCTGTTTATTCCGACTTATTAAAAGACGAAGTAGGCGACTTTTTATACGAACCAAATTTAACAATTAATCTAATCCAGAAGGAAAAATTAGCCTCTTTCAACAATATCAATCATCTCAAAATTTACATTATTCACAACGCCACCCTTACGACAAGCGGTGTAGTAAAAATTCCCATATTAAAGCAAGAAATCGAATTCAACATTATAAATCCAGAAATAGGTACAGGCATATCCGGAGTAATTGGAAAATCATTTCCAACTCTTTTCAAAATAAATATTCCGGACAAAGTCTAAATATTTCTTAGAAAAATTACAATACTGGAAATAAAAATAGATATAATTATAATAATTAAAAACAATAAGCATTTTATATAGGGCAACTTAATTTTGAAAGGACTAATTTCTGGTTTCAAAAACAAATTTTGACATTACACTGGCAAATTAATTAATTTATTAATTTTTTAATGAATAATAATTAATAAATAATAATAATTAATTTAATTAATTTAATTAATTTTTGAAAAAGTCTGTTTTTTTTCATTAATAATCGCAATTGAGTATCAGGTATTAAATTCAATATAATTTCACACACAAGGAGCATTCGAAACTCCCGTTTTCTGGAAAAACTATATTATAACGGATTGCATTTAACTTGCCGAATAACTAAAAATAAATCAAAATGCCTCACGACAAGAATAGTACCACTCATGACAAAACGCAGGGTGGAGAGTTCACAGGGAACATCTCACGCACCCTTAGTGACGCAATGGTCACTTCAATGGCGGAATGTTTTGCTATACAGCAAGGAGTGATGAATATACCCACTTTTAACGGAAAAAATATGCCAGTTAGGGACTTTATTCAAGATGTTCTAAACGGAGAATCCAGTGTACCTGCAAATTGCGAAAGGCAGTACATAATGGCGGTACTAGCGCGATTAAAGGGTGCTGCAAGAGATAGTACTCACGGAAAAACATTTTCCACAATAAGCGATTTAATACAGCATCTCAAACAGCGTTTTGCCCCCCATAGAACTTACTCGTGGTATGTGCATGAAATATCCACAATTAGGATGTCTCGCAGCGAAAGCGTAAGCGAGTTCTACGGATATTACAGAAGATTCATCAAGGACTTCTCAGCAAGAGCAAATCCCCTATCAAATTTATTAAAAAAGGAAGTAGTATTTAAATGGGGACCGGAGGAAGAGAAGAGCTTCAAGGATTTACGACAGGCTCTGTGCGAAAGCCCCATATTACAATACCCTGACTTTGAAAAATCCTTTACATTAACCACTGACGCTTCTGACTACGCAATAGGAGTCGTTCTAAGCCAAGAAAAGGATGGAATGGATCTCCCTGTAGCATATATGTCAAGGGTGTTAGTTGGACCTGAATTAAATTATTCTACCACGGAGAAGGAATGCCTTGCGGTTCTTTACGCTGTACAACAATTTCGACCCTACATTTATGGAAGAAAATTTACCCTCATGAGCGACCATGAGCCCCTCAGGTGGATAGATTCTGTAAAAGATCCAGGCCAAAGACTAATTCGCTGGAGACTAAAATTAAGGGACTATGAATATGAATTTAAATACAAACCAGGAAAATTAAATACTAATGCTGATGCCCTATCGAGATATCCAATCGTAGAAAATTCTGACAAAGAAGGCAAAGAAGAAAAACAGCATGCCAGGTTACTGCCAATGTTGACTAGGCAAGCTAATAAACGAGAGGAAAACAGCACGAAGCATGGTTCAAAACCTGAAGCCAAGAATAAACCCGTGGTTCAGACTAAAAAAGGATTCTCGTCTAGGATTTTACCCTCTAAACCATCTACTTCCAAACCTCAAAAACCAACCCTCGCTAGGTCTAAATCTAGTGCATCAACATCAGCTGATCTGGACAGGAGCACCATCACTAAACGCCTGATTAGGCGACGGGTAGAGACTCAACGAGTTCAGAATCGACCAGATTATAAAGAAGATAGTAGTTCGGAGGACACAGAAGAGGATCAAGAACCAACCCCAATCCTCAGAAAAAGAAAAAGTGTGTTACCGAGCCTGAATTTACCACCTGAAGCGTACCCATCGTCAACAATACCTAAGAGTGCACCGGGAAAAGCACCAGAGTGCTCAACTTAATTCTTCCCAGAAGATCAGGAAGAGTTAACCCCTATGACCGAAAAGCAAGAAGCAGGACCCATTAAAACGGTGAGTCCGCCACCCAGCGACAGTGATGACAGTACGACGGAAGAAGAACAGGAAAATGACCAGATGGAACAAAAAAGGCCTGATTTCACTGAAGAAAATATAGAAAAATCATTTTCACGATTTGAACAATCCTTGAAGGCACATGAAGACCGGCTGGAGAAGACAGAAGTGAATGAAGAAGCCCCACTTCTTGAAGTCACAGCAGTTTCTGAAGGAGAAAATAATCAAGAGCTCCTTGATGCCATTGAAGAAATGGAACCTGAAAGCGAGACCGAATTCACGAACAGAATTGAATCAGCTATAAAAATAGCTGAAGAATTACTAAAAGAGACTCAGGAAAAAAGAAAGGTGATAAATTCCGAAAGTAAGGAAAATCTGGACCCCGGTATTTCATCCTCAGATGAAGAAGCCCCGGTCAGAAATTTACACGCTCACACCAGAAAAAGTGTCACTTTTCACCCTGGAATAGCTTCAACCCCGGATGCTTTAGGGAAATATACCCCCTCAGCACTAAGAAAACCCAGGGCTAGTCCACGCCCTTTCCAGAAAAACTCGACAACGACCCTAATTTCAATCTATCAACTGACAAAAATAATACTCACAGAATAGGAATAAATATACCTACATACTCAGACGAACTTAACATGGATACAACTAGTTTGCCGTCTGACCATTCGCGACCGTCAATCACTTGCATCCCTCCGGCACTGCCTAGGGCCTGTGAAATGTCCAGTCGAACGGAGACGCACAGTAGTAAAAACGTGCTGGTCAGACTAAATGGCTGTCGAGAGAATCTTACTTATTTAAAGAATAACTATGTACATTTTCTCTCGGCTGACTGTGAGTTTGTCACCCCCGTGAGCCGACTACTAGTGGACTTGGAAGTAGTAAACCCTCAGGACCTGAAAGATAGGAAACCTAAAATAGGAGAAGTGCTTATCACCCCTCATAGACGCTTTAACATATATTCACTCATAGTTAAACAAAACCATTTTGATGAAATTAAACGAAGAATACGTTAGAGTAGCCGTACATAATTTGAGAATAGCCTTAGAAAAGGAAAATATTTCGGGATTTCGCATTTCAAAACATGGAGACTTTAGTTACACATTACCAAAAGGAAAATTGCGCGAGATACTAACTCAAGAATTCACTAATTCAAAAATAGAAATAACGATATGTTATGGCAACGTAAATATACCTCCAGAGGATGTACGTACTCAAATTATTTCTGAAAATCATGAGAGTAAAATTGGGTGTCACAAAGGCATAAATAAAACGTATCGAAGAATTAGAGAAAGATACATGTGGCCAGGACTAAAAGATCAAGTTACTGAATTTGTCAGAACATGTGACATTTGCCAGAAACAAAAAATTGTACGGGCAAAAATTCACGAACCCATGTTAATCACCGATACACCCCTCGACACCTTCGACAAAGTATCCTTAGACACAGTAGGAAAATTGCCTACCACCCCTGACGGTAATAAACATATTCTCACTATGCAGGACAATTTATCTAAATACTGCATAGCCGTCCCCATACCGGATATTTCGGCAACTACTATCGCTCATGCAATAGAAAAACACTTATTCTCACAATACGGGGCCCCGAGAGCCATACTCACAGACAGGGGAGGAAGTTTCATCAATAAGTTACTCAGAAAATTATCAAAAATTTTCGGGGTAAAACAAGTTACCATCTCTGGATATAGACCGCAATCAAACGGATCCCTGGAAAGGAGCCATGCCGTATTGATGAATTACATAAGGACGTATGCAGAAACCTACGACGATTGGGACCAACTTCTACCCTTCGCGATGTTTGCATACAACACCTCGATACATGAAGCCACTAAATTAACACCCTTCGAAATAGTATTTGGTAAAACCGCACGCACCCCCAGTTCATTTCCAGACCCCGAAAAGTTAGAAACCTACGGAACCTATCTGCAGGAATTGATATTAAGACTATCGGAAATTAAATTAATAGCAGCGAAAAATTTGATCACCGCGAAGGAACACTCAAAAGAAAATTATGACCAAAAGGTAAGGCCATTTTTAGGAAATGTAGGAGTTCAAGTATACGTCCAAAGGGAAGTTAAAACGCACGGGAAATTGGATAGTAAATATCATGGCCCCTACACCCTTATAAAAATATTAGATCAAAACAACGCCATCTTGGAAAAACCCGACGGAAAACTAATGCAGAAACATTTTAATAAACTTAAGTTAGTACACAACTAAAATTTGAAATTACTAACCCAATTTTCTTTTACAAGAAAGTCATGTCCGTCATTAATACGCAACCACCGAAGGGAAAAATATACCCCGCTACCCTCCATCCAAAAGGGGAGATAAATAACCTACGGTTCGCTAAAGGGCAGTTAGAGGAGCTGGCCCCAGAATACAGTTTTACTAAACCAAAATACACATTAGAGGAAACCACGGGAGCCGATAACGCAAAAGTTTTCGTCGTTAGATGCGAAGTAGAAGACCGCAGACGCGAGAATAAATTCAGTACCATAAGCAACGGGGAAAGAAAAATACGTAGCGCAGAACATGAGGCCGCGAGAAAAATGTTAGTGGCCCTTGAAAAGCTGTATTTTTTAGCGAGGAAAAAAATTATTATAATAGTAGGGACGAACAGTACGTTATTTGTATGGACAACCCCGCGACTCTATTAATCAAATTGTACAAATGGGAAACTTGCTGCGAGTATTGTTATTTGAGGGGCCATACTATGGCAAATTGTAAAAAACAAATTAAACGAAACAAGCGGCTTCCCGACGATCAGGAACCAACTGAAGAAGACTTCTGGGGTCCTCCACAAGGGGATGAAAATACAAAGCTTATCTATCTGACGCCCTAGAGCAGTCTTCCTTCAATATAAAAATTCATAGAATACAACTTAGCTAGTAAAATTCGCTAGGAAACACCTACTATGCATCGACAGACGCATTACCACTAATGTTATAACAAACAAACATCTTCATTATTATCTTTCAACTTATAAAGCTATATATTATAGGATTAACAAAGTTATAATTAGTTAGCATTACTCAAGATTCATACCATATATCACTAGTAGTATTATAGATATATTCTCAGATACACATTATAACTAGATTAGGCGTACATTACCATTATACCAGTGTACAAATTATATTATACCCATCTATACAAACTTTGTAAAATAAATTTGAAAGAGTTTAAACATAAAATGTTCAAGCAATAATTCAAATCCCAAAACACCTATAGTATTTGATAAAATTTATGCAATTGATTGGTAGTCTCAAAAACTCATTAACTATTTCATATTCTTATATATAATTATATCACTTTTATATTTAATAATTTTTTTTTGTTTCACGTCGGCATATTCTGAGTTCACGAAAATAAGGGAATAAAGAAATCAAGGGAGAGGATATGGAGGTTGCGTTATTCTTTCTTCCCTTATCAACACAACAACGTAACAAAAGATAAAATCCCTGAAAAAACTTTAATAAAATTCTAACACAAACCTTACTTTTGTAGACAAGTAGACAAACAACAGGATGATTGCCCAGATCCTAGGCCAAGCAACAATGATCTGTACAGGAATACTACTGATCATGACAGGCACGCCAGGAAACCCACAGAACTACGAAGTCCAACCATTGAATAACAACCCAGGACTATTCTACGAAAAACTGGAAACTATCCGCACTTCTCAGAACCATTGGAGGTTTGTTATACTCATGGACCCCCAAAAACTACAGGAACATATTCAATTCGACAAAATAAAATCAGAAATTCAGAAAATCTACAAGACATGCCCAAATCGATTGAAAAGTACTAATTGCAAAGAAATGATAAAATTGGATCGCCTCAACGAAAAGCTACACCAACTCGAAGCTATAAATGAGGATTTAAGGACAATGTTAATGGAATTACACCAGGACATACCCCATGAAATAATCCCTCCCAGGACCATGCTTAGGCGAAGAGCACCTCTTCTAGGATTCATAGGCAGCATTCTAGGACCAGTAATAGGGGTCATGACTTCCGACGACGCAGAGGAATACAACGAAGCAATAAATGATATTTATGAAAAGCAAAATAACATCAGTAAAATAATTGGAAAACAAACCCACATAATAAAAGCAGAAGTGAATAATATTTACCAAGATTTAAACAAGAAAACTAACCAAATTCAAATCCTTCAAAAAGAATTAAATGAAACTATCAACAAAATAGAATCGCAAGGACAATATTGGAATGATTACATGTATTATGAAAAAATGATGCAATGGTCAACACAATTAGAACTAAAATTCGAACATTTATATGAAACAATAAAACAATTTATTAAAAGAACAGAATACGCACGAGAAGGCAAATTACACCCTTCGACAATTTCCAAAGCCCAACTACAAGAAGTAATAACTGAAATACATACTAAAATGGAAGATTACGAATTTCCGAATTCTACTTCTTACATTAGAGTGGAATTACTTTCACAAATTGGCAAGACAGACCTGAAAATTAAATCTGGAAAATTACTAATATCAGTAGACATCCCATTGCTAGATAGAAAAGCACTACAATTATATAAAATTTATCCATTTCCTGTTTACCAAGAAATTTCAGGAAATTACACAAGAGCCATCTACATTTTTCCAAGAAAACAATATATTGCCCTGACAGAAGACGAAAGAAAATCTATCAAACAATTTGCGAAAATACCCAACCAATACACGAAACAGTCACAACAACGTCCTGCGAATGTCAAATGCTTACACGCCCTTCAATGGAAATTTTAAAGCAATGTAATATAAAAATAAACACAAAAAATTCAGTTTTTTGGAAGCATATCCCATCCTTAAACGCATGGATATTTTCAACAGAAAAACCAGAGCCAATCAGCATCACCTGTAAAAAGGGAAGAACAGAAAAAGGACATATTACAAATTCAGGAATATTAAGATTGAGTGCAGGGTGTATTGCCAGAACGGAACAGACAACTTTAATTGGAACCCAAATAAATGTAAACTCAGAAGAATTCATCTACAATCCAGGATTTTTATTGTATATATCAGAAATTTCTCCAATAATCTATAAAACGATGCATATTCCTAGCATAAAATCATTTTTTTGGGAAACTAAAAAAGATGAAAAATTAAAAAATCTACATACGGAAGAATCACTCTCTACCATAGAAGAACAACTTCTCAACATGGAAAACAATCATAATAAACATAAATTAATCCAAAAATATTGGTTAGGAGGGTCCAGTATCCTAACCTTATTAATAATAACAACAGTAATATACCTCACACACGGAATAATCCGCAAAATCTGTAAAACCCGTAATAATAAAAATTTAAACATAAAAGAAAACCAAGGGGAAGTAGAACTACAACCCCTTTCGGTAGACAACCAAACAAACACAGAAGAAATTCACCCCCTTCTAAGAGTATTAACAATCCCAACAACAAATGTTAAAATTGCATAAACAAATGCAAGTCGTTGAGGACAACGACACTTTTAAGGAGGGAGGACAAGTACCCAAGTAGACAAAAATTTTTGCCAAAAATCATCCTGAATTACGATACATCATTACGGATACCACCAAGAAAATACAATAAATAATCACGATACAGAATGGCAGCTATAATAAAATAACAATCAAAAGCAACAGAGGAAGAAGAATAAGGATCATAGAATGTACGAGGAGTTTAGCCGTAGCAAGCTAGCAAACCACTCCCACTTAAGAAAGAAGTTAATCACACCCACCGAGAGCAACCATAATGAATTATAATCCAATCATATAAAGAAATGCAATGTGAAACCTCACAGAACGCAGCGTATCACTAGCAGTCGAGACTCCCGACAACATGGCCGGAGCGTAACTCGAACCGCCCATCGATAAGAAGACTCGCGATTGCCTGGAATAAATCATATATACTAAGCAGCTCTTCTTTACCTATATGAATGCCTATTACAAGTTCTTTATTAGACTTGCCAAAATTCATATTGCAGCGGGCCTTATACCCATGGATGCACCGACAAGATGGCTATCATTATCAAAAACTCCTTGGCAGCCCCGCAACAATGGCCACCTAACATAAAAGCATTGTTGGACGAACAACTACCATGGAGGCACAAGTGATACATATAGGTATGCAGAACAGCGAACTTCACATACGGTATGTTATCCGGTCAGAAAATTTTCAACGAACAATCAAATTCGAGAGATTCCATTAACATTAATTGAATAACATCCGCGAAAAATAAAAGATGTGCATTGCTATATATCCATAAACCTTTAATCACGTAAATCAATCAGAATTGAGCCACATAACTAAGGGTTTCTCCGAACTATAAGGGCACATATCTCTATTGTTAACACAATACTGGAAATAACCGCAGAGATATTTCAAGTAATTGATTAACTAACTATTTAATGGGATAAGGCCAAATTTTGTCCAAGAAAATATTTACGAGCATGGCGATTAATAAAGCCATTTTTGGTAAAATCGGGCAACGCAAAACTTAACCATGAATTTTCAATTATAAATTACCCGATTTGGCCAATAAATGAGCTCGTGTCGGCCAAATTAACCTATAAATAAGCAATAAATGGAATCACTAAAATAACTACAAAATGGATTCCCAGAATTTGGATTATAATCAGACTATAAATTGAAACTTAGGGTAGAACTTTGTAAAATATCGATAAATCTAACACATTGAAGAAAATGTTCTGATTTTCAAGCACACGGAACCAAGTTAACGTTTCGGGCAATTGAAGTTTTACATGAAAAAGGAATTTTTTAGCAGAGCTATAATTTTATGAAAAAAAAAGTTACAGCTTCATAAGATTAAGAAAATTCCAGAAAATGCAGGGCGTTTGAAAATTTTAAATACCTATAATCAAAAACATCATGGATAACATCAAATTGTGTTAGCTTTGTAAAATAGAAATTTGGGAAGTTTTCAAGAGTTTCTAGCAATGTTCAATTATATTAACTAAGGATAGTCAAAACTTTGATGTTCTATCTTTTGATCAAGAAATAATGTCGATAAAATTCTAGATGCATTGTGAGTATTTATGCAACGTCATAAATGCATGTGCAATTTCGACATGCCTATCGAGCACACATCTAGACAAGGCATGGTTATTTAGACCACTACCATGAAAGGCTTCACGGAGATATAACAGCATGAATGCTCCTCAAGCATTATGCTACCCTACTAAATCCTTACTAGTTCAAAAATCAAATTCGGCTGGTCCTGTGTAAAAATTGATAGAATTCATTTTGCAATTTTAAAATATCTTATAATTGAAAACCTGTACACCCTCAACCATGTGTCTGAATCGATTTTAAGCTGCATAATTTTGGTTCTCCACGTGCGTGTATACACACATATGTGTGTATGTGTGTGCACAGGTGTGTAAGGGCCCAGCTATCGCATGCTAATAAGCCCAAATCCCGAATCATGAAAATTACAGTTAGAAACTAATTAATAGGATATAATCGGTGCTAAAGATTTTTGGTATAACTTACAATTTCAAAACTATCCAATAATAAATACAAATACAACCAAGGAATAGATATAGCAGAAGCAAAATAGTTTTATTTTTAAAAATGATGATATTTTGTTTTTCTTTATTATTATTTAATTTTATTTATGGTTTATTCAAATTATATATATATATATATATATATATATATATATATATATATATATATATATATCTATCTATTTTGTAAAATACTAAGGGAAGGGTGAACCAAAACTCTGCAATAAGAGAAACTGGCAGAAGGGAGAGGGTTCCCGCCTAAAAGGAAAATTAGAATACAACAACCCCTCCGCCAGTCTCTCAGGCGATTTCCTTGTTTTGACATGTTTAATTAAAGATAAAAAGAAAGTATTTACAAATTTATATGGTACAACTAAATAAGTACAATAAGCGAGTAAAATTAGCCCTAACTAGAAAATAGATGGTATAATAATACAAGCACTTAACGCTAAGATACAACTATTTTAACTAAATTAATAATAATCCCCCACATCTTCCTCTCCGGACGACCTTTCCTCAGCTGGCTGCCTTGCTGAAAAGGAAAAGAAAACATTAAAAATCAACACCTGAGTTAGAGCGAATTTCAAATCATTCAGAAACAGGAAAACTACACTTACCAGGGAGAACTACAGGGCTCGACCCACACCAACAAGGAGAACACCCCCGGCCAGAGTGGAGGAATCTTCCACACAGACAAAACACCCGTGCAGCTCCAGAATTCCTGAAAACAACAGCAGAAAGGAAGAAATTAGGACAATGATATTATACTAAGACATGAATACCTAGGAAAAACTTTAGTGTGACTTACCCCAGGCAAACAGCAGACGAAGGAGGCCAGTGAACGCAGTTTAGCGCTGCACGAGTAGTCACGTGGGCATCCACAAATGACAGCAGTTCTGCTGCTCGCTCACTGGCCAGCTCTTGGTGGATCACAGCCACCTGCTCGAGCGAAGCAAGGCGATGAGCCACGAAGACGTCATTTTGAGCCCTACCTTGGCTCGGACCCCCAGCAGTGCCCCTAGCACGTCCAACATAAGCCGCCCGGTTGCAGCGTTGACCCTCAAACAGGTGGTTGGCAATCTCAGTTCCCAAGAGCTTGACTTTGGCCAAGAATAACCCGGGTCGGCACCGCAGCTGTCTACGAGGACGACCATTTACAACTGAAACAATAAAAACAAATTAAAAATTCTTAAAACAGAAGCCATTTTGGGGAACATAACCCGGAACACACACCTAGGTGAAATCCACGAAATATTCACGCAACTTTAAAAGGTTTTTAGCTTCTAGAATTTGCCGTTTTAGGACAACGGTCGGCACGCGCAATAAAACTCCGTACCGTCGGCGATCGAGTTCCCGAACCAGGGTGAAATCGGCTTCTTTGACCCGCAACCCTAGTTCATTGCGACACAGCGAAACTATTAAAGGTATCGCTGCACTAGGGGAAACGCGCCAAAGTGCGAACTGATGCACTCCCAGGAAGTCTTCGATCTCCGAGAGCCGGAGCTTCATGCTATCCCGGCATGAGGCGGCACCACTAGGGACATCCACGGGAGCTGTCTCAACCACGGACTCACCTTCACCGACCGGCCCTAGCAGCGACAAATCAAAGTCAGACACACTTTGAACCACCGAGTCGCATGTCGATTCCATTGTATTGCTATCAATTGTCGACGAGGGAACATTAAAGCAGTCCGCAAGGAAAGACTCGAACGAATCAGCCCGATTTAGCGACCACGACATATCCTAAGCACGTGAATAGCGAAACTTTATTAACGACCGGTCTGAAGCACTGCACTCGAAGGAATGAATAAAGGGTACTCACCACCAGTCTCAGGAACCACAGAAGATCCCCTCTTCAAGGGAAGGAGGTGGCCCTGATCAATGTAGTAGTCCTCGTAGGACATGGTGACAGAGCTGGAGCTGGAAGTGTCGCTATCCATGATCACAAGGAAACTGACAGTAAAAACAAGCAGATGGGCCTGCATTCAACATATGACATCTCTATAAAGCCCTGGATCAGCTATAATTCCCACCAAGACGACAACAAGAAACCCAGGTGCACCACGACAAAATACAGGATCCAAAAACGCAATGTCAAATTCTACAGAAAATTGACTCACGGCAGCCACAGCATGGCATTACTATCCAGCATCTCTGAAAAATGACATCATCCCACGTCAGCTGAATCCTCGGGTAACAAAATTCTCAGGATGCACAAAGCCTAAGCGAAAGAACAAAACACCAAATACGCCGCGTCTGATTAGGACGAAAATTATGTCATCCGATGAAACCATCCATAAGCAGCTGCAGTATAACATTACTACTTGTAGAAATAAAAGAATACAAAATTAAAAAACAATGCTCTTATGACAACTGGAAATAAGAAGATCTGCTGCACTTACCTGGGATACCTGGAGCCTCCACGCATCACACGCACAACAAGCCATCGAGACAAGACGCAATCACTCAGCAAAAACGGAATTCGCTTAACCCGAAAACTCCTATAATTTTCATCGGGGACGATGATTATTCTAAGGAGGGAGGACTGTTACATCCCGGTAATATTAATTTTTTAAAATTTGAATTATTGACCCTGCATATGAGCAATACGTACTACACAAGCGTAAATAAGTACTAAATACTCTTTAAATTTAGTCTTATGGTAATTACTACCTGGACCGGGTAACTGTTCTACGGAGGTAAACTAATGCGCTACCTCACATCGATAAATCGGCTCGACACTTGGTAACAAGTGATAAAGAAGAGCATCGGTCGGTCCATATGGTAATTACCCGCGCGGCAATTAGTCAGTGAATCATGCTGCTCGTCGATAATATAGTGATGCAGCGCTAGTGACCTGACGAGATGGTAACAGGTTGAGACCCAGATCTTCCTCCTTGAGGAAAGCCTCAAAAAGGCTAGTAGGCGGTCCCTTACTGCGGGCGACTTCAATAGTAAGTCGCCCGAGTGGGGAGAAGCCCGTCTGGACAGGAGGGGAATCTTGGTCGATGAGATGGTCGCCAGGAATGACCTGATTGTATTGAATCGGGGCAGAGATATTACGTTCAGACGAGGAGCAGGGGGGTCGATAATCGACCTCACGATTGCCGCGCCCCGTATTGCCTCAAGGATAGGCGACTGGTAGTCCTCGATGTAATAACATTGAGTGACCATCAGTGCATTGAGTTTAGCATCCAGGAACGGAGTCACCCAGTGAATACGGGAAGGGGCGGCAAGGTAAGGAGTCCCTCCTGGAACACAAAACGACTCAGCAAAGACAAGCTTCGCGAACATCTCGAAGAAACCAGGCTCATAGATGAGCTTGGTTGGGCAAGGTCTGCTGAGTCGTTGGAGGACACTGTGCGGGCGGCGAGGCGGAAAGTGGTCGCATCATGTGACCACTCCATGCCTCGCCGCGGGCACAGGCGTACCAAGGACTCGATGTACTGGTGGAACGACCAGTTGTCCGTCCTGCGTCGAAAGTGCCTTACAGCGCGGCGGAGTTTTACCCGCTCAAAGGGTGATCCTCTGCTGCGCGAGGCATGGAAAAAAGCAAAATCAGCTCTGAGGCAAAACATAAAGAAAAGCCGACTTCAGTGTTGGAAAGACTTGATCGGAGAAGTCGAGAAGGATCCATGGGGTCTCGCCTTCAAAATTGTCACTAAGAGATTGGTGACTAGAAGAAAGAACCCGGGCCTGGATAATGCCGATCGAGTCAAGTACATCGTGCGAAGCTTGTTCCCGCATGTAGAGCCGTTCCAAAGACAGGAGCGAAGTTCCTGCGTGGTCCGGAGCGAAGAACTCTTCACTCTCGAAGAACTAAAGAGAGCGGGTGGAAGGCTCAAGGCAAACACAGCAACGGGGATCGACGGGTTGCCGAACGAGATTCTTAAAGAGGTGATCGGGGTATATCCGGAAATCCTCCTAGAAGTCTTTAACTCCTGTCTTCGGGAGGGTAGGTTCTTCGCAGACTGGAAGAAGCAGAGGTTGCTCCTGCTGAGGAAGGGCAACAAACCTCTAGAAGATGCCTCATCGTATAGACCAATATGTTTATTGGATACGATGGGGAAACTTCTAGAGGAAATGATCCTACACTCGTTTGTTGGAACGTCATGTACGACGATTTCCTGCCCATGGACATGCCTGCTGGAACGAGCATCATCGGCTTCGCGGATGACGCACTTGTCGTGTGCGCCGCTGACGACGTCAAAATCCTGGAGCTGAGGATCAATAATAGTCTGTGGCGGGCAAAGCGTTGGTTAGATAACAGATGCCTGAAAATGGCCCCTGAAAAGACCGAGGCTTTGCTGGTCACAGACAGGAGATCCTTCAAATACCCGAGGATCGTTCTCGGGGAACATGAAATCAAGTGGAAAAAGAGCATTAAGTACCTGGGTGTGCAGTTGGATCGAAGGCTTAGCTTCGGCAAACACCTGCAGATCGCGACTGCCAAAGCCATCCAATGTGGGGCCGCCCTGACTCGGCTCATGCCCAACATTGGTGGTCCTAGGGAAGCTAAGAGAAGGCTGGTGGCGAGCGTGGTAAATTCGAAGCTGCTTTATGCAGCTCCGATCTGGACAAGTGCCCTTAACAACCATGCTATCCTGAAGAAGCTGTTCTCGGCACAGAGAGGTGTGCTGATGAGAATTGTCTCAGCATACCGAACTGTGTCGACGAGTGCTGTGCTGGTCCTGGCGAGCGTCTCGCCAATAGATTTATTGGCGGAGGAAAGGCAGGAGACCTTTCAGCTACGCAGGGAGCTTACCTGCGCCGACCTGCAGGAAATCACTCGCGCGAAGGAGGCTATCCGCAAGGATGGAAGGCGCAAACTCGTCGAGAAATGGCAGACGAGATGGCATGGTGACCAAACCGGGAGATGGACACACCGTCTGATCCCGGAGCTAGCCACCTGGCTGGATAGAAAGCACGGCCAAGTCGGCTTTTACCTGGCGCAAGCACATTCGGACCATGGTTGCTTTAATGCGTACCTGAAGCGCTTCAAGAAAAGAGACGATGAGTCGTGTCGCTACTGCGGTTCCCTTGTGGAAAATGCAGAGCACACACTCTTTGTCTGCGCCAGGTGGGGCGCGGAAAGGGAGGCTGTCGGTCGGGCAGTGGGAGCACAACTCACTCCTGACACGATGGTCTCTCTCATGCTCCAGTATGAATCTCATCGAGTCATTCGTCACCCTGGTGATGAAGACGAGGGAGCTCGATGGGCGTGCAGAGCGCGGCAACAAGGGGGCCAGTAGAAATCGCATCAGGGCCTGCACTCACGGTCCTGCGTCTTGGGCGGAATTGGCTGCCCGCGTCGACCTGGGGAGGAATCTTCTTATTCCCCCCCTGGTTGGTGCGGCTAGTCGGCCTGCCTCACGGGCGTGTGTCTGCGGATGGGAGTCCCGGGTGAACGGACGACGGAAGAGTCGTACGCGACTTTAAGCTGGAACCAACTGCCCGCGAAGTTTAAAGCCGAAGGGCGGTTCCGCGGGCGGTGTATTGGTTCGTGAGAGGGGGTTTTTTGGTTTTAGCAGGTATGCCTAGACCCGTCCTAGGGGAGTCCTGTACAACGTCTATAAAAGATTTCGCCGTTTTTCCTCCTCACAAAAAAAAAAAAAAAAAAAAAGATGGTAACAGGTTACTGGCATGGCGCCATTAACATTGACTAATTACTGCTTTAATTGATAATTAATATACCATCCCTGTTAGTATTTAAGCATACAATTATTACTTATATTGATAAAAATAATTTATTAATTAATCTTAAACCAGCCACAAATAAGAAAACATGTTATCACAAATATTGATTGATTGATTATAGAAAAAAGCAACCAATCAATCAATTATAGGCTGTAACACATAAAATATAAGCTACAACTAGGTAGATGCAGGTATTCTTAGTCATAACTGGCTTTACTTGTTGATTAGAAATAAGAATAGATAAGAGAGAGAATAGAAGGGATATAAAATCCAAATTGCATATCAACATTGACCAATAGTAATAGACCGTGGTGGGAGAAAACATAGATCTTTGATCGAACGTGACTTTATACAGAATTGCGCCGCGCGTGACTTTATACAAATTTGCACGGCGCGTGACTTTATTCAATTTTGCGCGATCCACTCCCACTGCAGTCACTATTGGAAGATCCAATAATATATATACCCCAGATTCACCACTGGAGGTTTGTCATTAAGTTCCGAACAGTTGTACGGTTGTTAGGTCTGGACCGGTAATTCAACGTCGTGAGCAGACCGTTCGATAAACGTAAGTCTCATTGGATTTCTATGAGCAACTCAACATTCGGTACTTGGTAAATAAAATCCTTGGTCCTTATGTGGTGCAAGTCCGGAAACCGTAGTGCTAGATAGTTCATTTGAATTACGTGCATCGTCGTATTTAGTCGTGTCGGTTAATAGTGATTTATTTCTGAAATCGGGACGAACTAACCTATCTTGTTAACAATTGCATGTTTGATTCATTTCTCGTGTACTCAACAAGATACGTAAGCGGATAATTGTTCACATCAGTTGCTGGTGGACTTGCATCCCTTACACCATACCTCCTGCAAAATTTATCGTTGTTTTGCTACCTCACGGAGACTCAAACGAAACCCAACTATCCTGCAAGGATTTGTGCGCGTTGACTTGCAATAATAGGAATAATAAACGACAATTCTCTCTTTTGCCCTCTAATTTAAGAGGTAGACAAGTAAGTTGTATATATAAATAAGCTCATAACCGCATAAAACTCACAACATTGCCTTCTCATCTTGAGAAGTAGTATAGGTTACCACCTAAGTAACAAACTGTGCAACATTTTATTTATTCATAATAAAGGGTTTCCCAATAAGGGTGATATGTTTTGAAATTGAAAAAAACACTGAATATTCATTCGGAATTGATCGAAATCTTTTTTATTATATTGGATATTCTATGCCATTTATGATTTAAACAATATATCGGTCAAATGTCCCCCGAGACTTGAGCCAAAAATGCGCCTCATCAGAAAAGATGATTTTTTTATGAAAATTGGGATCATTTTCAATTGATTCCAGAGCCCAATCCGCGAACTCCCGACGAAAAAGATGGTCATTAGGCTTCAGTTCTTGGGCCAGAATCATCTTATAGGGATGCAGGCCAAGATCCAATCGCAAAATACGCCAGGTAGTCATCCTGGACAGGCCCAATTCCTGAGATCGGCGTGGCACGGACAATTCACGGTTTTCCTCGATACTGGCCTGTACGGCGGCTATATTCTGTGTAGAACGTGCGGTACGCATACGATTTTTAGGCTTAGTATCCAATAGAGTAAATTCACTCTCCAACTTATCGATTATTCGACGAATTGAGAGCGCGGATGGAGCAGAATGACGACCATATTTTGCACGATATGCTCTTTGAAAACCGACAAAACTTCTCGAATTTTGATAAAATAATTGGACAATTTCCAAACGTTTTGGAAGCGTGAAACTACTCATGATTAAATGGCAAACCTTACTGATGACAACTGACAGCAGACGTCAAAAATTCCAGTTCAAATGAGCCCGATAGGGACATTCAAAATCATATCACCCCTATTGGGAAACCCTTTAAATCATTTCATTTATTTATATATTCAGTGTTTTATTATCATTGTGAACAACTCAGTGCCCATAGACCTGACAAGTGACAACGTACCCACAAACAAAAATAAATTATCAGGCCTTACCAACCTGATATAATCAGCTAAACGCCTCCCTTACATCCAAAAAATCCAACCTACCCTCGCCTTTTGCTCGGGACGTAACACGGGCCTATCCCGTAACTTTTTTATTATTTTTGAAGAAACCAGGCTCATAGATGAGCTTGGTTGGGCAAGGTCTGCTGAGTCGTCGGAGGACACTGTGCGGGCGGCGAGGCGGAAAGTGGTCGCAGCATGTGACCATTCCATGCATCAGCTCTGAGGCAAGGCATAAAGAAAAGTAGAAGGCTCAAGGCAAACACAGAGTCGGGAATCGATGGGTTGCCGAACGAGATCCTCAACGAGGTGATCGGGGTATACCCGGAGATCCTCCTAGAAGTATTTAACTCCTGTCTTCGGGAGGAGAGGTTCTTCGCAGACTGGAAGAAGCAGAGGTTGGTCCTGCTGAGGAAGCCCAAAAAGCCTCTAGGGGATGCCTCATCGTATAGACCAATATGTCTATTGGATACGATGGGGAAACTTCTGGAGGAAATTATCCTACAAAGACTACAGGGTCAGATGGTCCGCGAGAATGGTCTCTCGGAAAACCAGTTTGGCTTTCGGAAAGGCAGGTCCACAGTTGACGCCATCTAGGCAGTGGTGGACATCGCCACTAGAGCAAGGAGAGGAACTGGTAAGCATAAGGTTCTGCGCGTTGATCAGTATTGACATACGCAATGCGTTCAATACCGCGAGATGGAACATCTGCATCGAGGCGATGGTGCGGAAAAGTCCAGACTACCTGTTGCGAATGATAGATAACTATCTGCGCGACAGGTGGGTGATATATGAGGGCCCTCTTCAGTGCCATTAATTGTAAAATTAATTTAAAATTTTTGTGAAGGATTAAAATATAGGAAGTAATTCAAATAACAAACACCAGGAGTCTCAAAAACTTATCTTATAGCTTGCAAATCAAAATGAAGCATTACAGTATGGAAACCGCGTATTAAAAAATATGTATAGTTCACTGTATGAAGCCGTCCATTATGCACCTCACATGTTGAAAAATACGCAGAGTACATTGTATACACACAAGCAGGATAACACGAACGAAACTTAGTAATTTGGTATCAGTATTCTGTAGGATAATTTCCGGAAAGATGTCCTCATAGACGATGTCAACTGCGCCGGGATAGGAGCCGGTTTTTCTTATCCCCGATCCACTGCTTTAAAAAATTGAGCTACACAGTTGTCCGATCTAAAATATTTGAACTCGGAAACAATGAAAAGCTATCTTATTGTTAATTTTAAATTCCAGTTTATTTCATATCAGCTCATTGCTAATGATATCCTCAACACAATAATAACATTTCAATTGAATGAAGTATCCGTAATGCTTGGAATGGCAATCATGCCCTTTTTAAATAAACTTTTTTCGCTGTTGAAAGCTTTTTACATGCGGAAACTTGATATGTTATGTTGCTCCAAAAAGCACATGAGTTTTACAACATTTTAACTGCTTAATATAATTAATGTGAGTTTTAAGGAGGACAATTGAAAAAAGAAGATACTATTATGGTCATATCAAAACTTTGTACTGAATAGATACGCTAAAATATCAGAATAGGAATTTCAACAAAAAAATTTGTTTATACGATATTCTTTGAACTACAAGAACTTAATCACGTTTACAAACTCACCGTTATTAAGGAATTATTATTGAATCGCAATGAAGAAAGAATTGAAAAACTATATAACTAAATTTTGCATGCTTTCAAGTTCGAAATATCCAATAATTATAGTACTTATTCCATTCAATCACACTATAAGACACAGCTTCGCTCATAAGTACATAATTTAACGCATTTTACAATATGACCAAAAATACTCGGTATCCTATATCATGTGATATACTTAATGAATTCTGCTGCGTATCTTTAGATAATGCTTAATTGAAGCCCTCTTATCAATGGTAGTTTCCGCAATTCACTAAAAATCCTTATACAATAAAAACGTTATCGAAGCAGTTATAGGGAAACCATAAGTGCGAGTGAGCAAAACACGGGGAGACATTAGATGAGTATCTCTTTCGCATAATCTTCATGCCAAAGACATTCTTATGCATCCCTGTGTTTTTCTTACCGGGACTTATGCTTCCCCTTATGATGGCTTGGAAAACTCTATTATTGTATGTAAGAGAGAAGAAATCTATTAAGCGACTTTTGTATATGTTTTCTAACTAATTTATTGAAAACAAGGGGATCCGATTTCTATCCAGAAACTTTGATTTTCTTTACCAATATCACGCATTGCAATATCGATAATTGGCAGTCTTGTGGGTTTTTCAGTTTTGTAGATAATTACTGTTTTCGCCCAATCTTTAAAGCGAGACTGAAAAAAATGAAAACAATCAAACCAATAGAAAAATGTATATTGTGAATTCTCAGAAAAGACTAAAAATAAATCTTGTTTATTTAATCAACAATAATTTTTTATGACTAATAAATAAAGTATACAAACCTTGCATTCATCTAGATCCACATTATATTTGAAGTGCCGATTTCCTCGCGGTATCAATTCAACGTCATTCCATGCTAAAAGCCTAATTCCTCGTCTGTAATTTGTGCCCTGAGAATCGAAGTAAGCAACACTATTCTTACAATGATAAGTAACATTTTGTTCCGCATGTTTAGACAACATTTGTAAGAACCTGATCTGATTACTGTCAGCTTTATAAGTCACCTGTTCAAAAAACAAAGATAACTATGAAACTGTACAACATTATAAAATTAAATTTCTAGACTCGTATATTTGACATTTTCTATGGTTTGGTATTTAATATATTTAACATTTTTCACAGCCAAATCAATCAGGCGAAAAATAGAAAATATAGAGGTTACAATATTTATGGATGGTTAAATGAAAGACCACCTTTATTCCAGAATCTATTTCGCTTAGCCAAACTTCTTGCTGATCTCCTATATAATTAATTTCTGGAGTACGAGCTGGATTAGATAGTAAGCATGTTGAACGTTTTTCCGCATCACAATAAACCAGAATGGCGTCTTGAATATCTGAACCGTTTGGATCAATCCAATACTCTCCTAAATATGATAATCATAGAATTAATAACACTGGCCAACAAAATATCCACACAACTTTTCTCACAGAATCTATTTACGCCTCATGTGACTATGGATAAACCAGGAACTATTTTCTAATTTTTCCAAATCATTTCAGTCGATTATGTAGATCATCAGATTATAGAGCATTCGACCGGCAATTGAAAGTTCCTGAGCTCGATACCCAGCGAAGTGGAAGCGTTCCTTTTTTCACAGAAAATTTATTTGATTTATATTGAAAAATTCCATCTAGTTTTAAATAACGTTAAATTAGTTCTAAATCACAGGTTGATAAGGTCGATATACACTCGAAATTCCCTGTAAAAAGGCCTCCCTTTTACGAGTACGTCACGCTTCCTCATAACGAACAGACGATCGACCCCTCCTCCCCCACTACTACGGAATGAAGCGCGCTCGAATTTGAAACAGCAATCAATAAGTTTGATGGCTTTTATCACAAATTAATGAGAAAATAATTGGTCAATTATCGAAAAATTACTTAATTGTGTAATTTTACAAAATTTGAAATTCTAAAGTTCAATATTTAGTTTTTCCAATCTGGAGTTCTTAATATTTTGGAGTATAGTCGGTTATCGAACATTAAAATTGCATAAGTTTTTTTGGAAATTTTGATATTTCACACATTACTGTAGATAAGTAAAATTCTCCCATTTTATACAATATGTATGAAAATTTTATATAATTACAATTAATCAGTATGTATAATTTTGCGCAGTTTATTATTGTGATCAATACTACATGTGTAATACTATGTTTCGATACGCATTTTTTATAAATGAAAACCAACAGCAACATTTTAACATTTATATTACTGTTTATTACATTTATCATCAAGACTTTTCTTTTTTTTGGAAATATTCAAAAATACACCTGATAGGCATAGATATTTTTATTATTATACTATTATATTTTTAGTATTTTGAGTACATACCGTCAAATAAGTCAATTCCATGTTGAATACTGGCAAAAATCTTTTTTATACGCTTTTTTACTATGTACAGGGTTTCCCAATAGGGGTGATATGATTTTGAATGTCCCTATCGGGCTCATTTGAACTGAAATTTTTGACGTCTGCTGTCAGTTGTCATCAGTAAGGTTTGCCATTTAATCATGAGTAGTTTCACGCTTCCACAACGTTTGGAAATTGTCCAATTATTTTATCAAAATTCGAGAAGTTTTGTCGGTGTTCAAAGAGCATATCGTGCAAAATATGGTCGTCATTCTGCTCCATCCGCGCTCTCAATTCGTCGAATAATCGATAAGTTGGAGAGTGAATTTACTCTATTGGATACTAAGCCTAAAAATCGTTTGCGTACAATTGGAGAGCTTGAAACCAATATCCGAGCCGCTATAGCAGCCATACCACCAGAAATGCTCCACAAAGTCATCGAAAATTGGCTTGAACGCATTCGGGTTTGCAAGAAGAGTCTCGGGGGACATTTGGCCGATATATTGCTTAAATCATAAATGGCATAGAATATCCAACATAATAAAAAAGATTTCGATCAATTCCGAATGAATATTCAGTGTTTTTTTTCAATTTCAAAACATATCACCCTTATTGGGAAACCCTTTACATACAATTATTCACATGACATCACTGACAAACTGACTGCACGCATCATATAATGCGCATAACAACGCATAGCAACAAGTGGGATATGGCGGGGCTCCCTCTCGCGCTCGATGCAGAGAGGTCTCCGTTGCTCGAGCTTCTCGTTATAGAGAATCTCAAGTGTAGTAGAGTTCCGTTGTCACTGATAGTGATACACTTTTCTAATGATCGACATAATCCACTGAAATGATTTGGAAAAATCAGAAAATAGTTCCTGGTTTATCTGTAGCCACATGAGGCGTGAATAGATTCTGTGTGGAAACAAAGTTGTTTCACGCAAAGTTGTGTGGAACCTCTGTAGCTGAGATGATAGTGCATTCGACCGACAATCGAAAGGTTCTGGGCTCGATGCCCAGCGGAGTGGAAGCGTGCCTTTTTTCACAGAAAATTTCTTCAAATTATATTAAGTTGAATATAAAGTTTTGTGTAATACCATTTATTCGTGTCTTTATTAGTTTTTTTTAAATTTCAGCACAGGAAACTACTCTGGAAATCATATATCTTATTCCAGGAACACATAAGAAATATTTTGTGGACCAGTGTAATTATTATTAATGAAATAAAATGTATTCTTGTAATTGAAATTTTACCTGATCTTTTATCAGAATAAGTGGCAAAGAGGTCACCACAGGTTTTAGCAGGTGAATGTTTCTCACCGGTAGGCTTTGATAATTTTTTCACAAATTCTTCTAGAAGATCTTGTAGTTTAAACATGAATTCATTTTGCTTTTCTGGGGATAAATTTTCACTGAAATATCTTGCTGGCCCATCCCCAAGGAACGAGTCTGGTCCTTTGTTTTGGCCTTGACCCATATCTAAAAAATTGAAGTATTCAACATTTTATTTGAATGAATATATTGTATATTACATTGCTTCCTCTCATTGACTTACTAAATAATGCAGCGAGAGAGACAGCATCATACCCTAAACTTCCATCTCCAGGTGGACCAGGCGGTCCAGAAGGACCTACTGGACCAGGAGGACCTTGCCGGCCTCCTCCAGGGGGTCCTCTTGGTCCTGGATTTCCAATAGGTCCCATGGGTCCAGGATTTCCATCCCTACCCGGATCTCCTCGCATGCCATATTCGCCATCCTTGCCAGGCGCACCAGGTGCCCCAGATACACCTTTTTATAAGATTCCATAATTTCTCGGTTCATCAAAATTAATTTCTATATTATTAATATTTTCAGGCCTTCCAACTTGACCCCGTAACTGTCTGAAGTTGATTAGTTCCTGGTATTCCCAGTATAACGCCAGCTGTGCTATCACTGTAAGGAACCATCGTTCCCATTGCTACTGATTTATCGGGAGATTTTCTGATATAAAAAAAAAATTAAGTTTCTTACATTGAAGTCTACTGATTTTTTTACTTTTTCAGTGGCAACGCTGTAGGAAACTACAATTCCATCCTACCAGTCATTGGAGTGAAAGCGCATAAAACTCAGTAACTGTCTCTTATGGGTGAATCTTGGATCGGTCATTCCACGCTTCTAGTTGTCGAAGTACCCGGTTAGAAAGGAAAGGATGAAAAACTCTGATCATAACATGTGAGCGTGTTAATAAAGACACAGGTCAAAGTCCTACAAGGCCCTGAGTTTATTTGAAAAACAAATTGTTTATGTTACGCATTATATTATGGAGATCCTGACAGAATCAAGCTTTCGACTTCAATGAGTCTACGAATCCAACCAAGAAGTTGAATAAATCTGATCACTGGAGCCTTGGAATTCACGGACTACGTTGAAGAATATAATTCTACAAAATTTGAAAATAAAAGAACTACGGACTTCAGTACGGTGAGCCCGATAATAAAAGCATGAGTAGCAATTATCATTAAAATTAGTTGACGAATTGAGTAGTCACTATTCCACCTTAACCGATAAATTGTGAACATTCAAAATTTGAAAGAGACCCGCAATCTGACGGAAGGGGTACGCAATTGAAGCGGTAAAACTCAAAAAGAAAAAAGGAACCAGACAGCCAACGCGCAGGAAATCCACCATGCAGCAGTAACATCTAGCCGGCATGTCAGCCTCCCGAATTTCAACCACATGAGCAGCAACGAAGTCCTCGGTCATTGTCCCAGCGTTATCACAAGAAGAATTCATTGGAAGCATTATTAAAATTAAATCAAATTCTGAAAAATATAAGTCCTTTTTATGGTCTGAGGAAGGTATACCCGTTCCCAACTATTCCCACCCACTCCTCTACGCATGATGCGCTGGTAAGAAGTTTATAGAAAATTTGAATAAAATTTCGAAGAACGAAGAGTCAAGGGCTTCTTTGGGGGCTAATGGATGAAAGGGCATCCTTCAGCTCCTGCGGGAGCAGAATGATAAAATAGAGAAGCAGAATATGCCGAGAAACAACCCTCGCCACGTTGCAGTGAGCGTGAATGAGGCCACCGAGGTGTTGGGCGGCATGTTTAATACCCATAGGTGCGTTTTGGAAAGCCGGTTGGAAATCCAGAAGAGATTAAAACCCCACTCGGTAACTAAGAAAAATGGGGATCTTCCGGAGACCACGTTCGGCGTCTTTGGGAGATACCCCAGAACCCCTAAAACCCCCTGAAGAAAAAGCTTCTAAGAAAGGGAGGGGCGGGTCCTCACCCTCATACGCCCAAGTGACCGGAAGCCAGGCCCCAAATAAGGAATGGGAATGGCAAATGGTCTCAAAACGGGGAAGGGGCGGGTCAGAGAAGGGGAAAGAAACAGTAACCAAGGCTCAGGGAACTGATGCCAGGCCGAGATTGAAGCGCTCCACGCCCGCCAGGTTGGGCGACGCTATCAAGGTGTCGGCGAGGGACGGACAGTCCTACACCGACATCTTGAAAGAGATGAAGGCGAAAGTCGACCCCCAGAAAGCAGGCACCTAGCATTCCTTCCACCAGGAAGGAAGAAGTCCTTTTGGTCCTGAAAAAGGGGGACACGTTTAAGCCTTCCGAAAAGTGCTCGACCGGGGGTTGAGGTGAGGGTGGAGATTTCAACCTTGCCCTCGAAGAGGTCCCTTGCCATTAGGGACCTCGACGAGACCATTGAGAATGAAGAAGTCGTTGCTGCCCTGTGTTTGGCACTTGGCAGACCGGCCTTCGACGGGTCCTGAAGGCTATTAAGCTTCTTTGGTCGGGTTAAGACTGCAGTTATCCAATTGGATGAGGCAGACACATCACGTCTACTTCAGCTCGAAAAAATAAGAATCGGATGGGTAACAATTGACCTCACGATTGCCGGGCCCCGTCTCGCCTTAAGGATAGGCGACTGGTCTGTTCTCGAGGAGACAACCTTGAGTGACCACCAGTGCATTGAATTTCGCCTACAAGCATGGAGCCAGGCAGTGGATAAGGGTAGCGGTAATAAAGGAACGCAAGATGACTCAGCAGGGAAAGGCTTTAAGAATACCTCGTAGAAACCAGGCTCATTGATGAGCTTGGTTTGGTCGGACCTGCTGGGTCGTTGGAAGACACTATGCGATGGGCGAGGCGAAAGGTGGTCGCAGCATGCTACTACTCGATACCTCGCCGAAAGCACAGGCAAGTCAAGGGCTCGATATACCGGTGGAATGACCAGTTGGCTGCCCTACACCGAGAATGCCTCACAGCGCAGCGGAAAGGGCAAAAGTAGCTTTGAGGCGAGGCATCAAGAGAAGTTGACTTCAATTCTGCAAAGACTTGATTGGTGAAGTCGAATAGGACCCATGGGGTATCGCCTTCAAAATAGTTACCAAGCGATTGGTGACTAGAAGAAAGATCCCGAGCCTGGACAATCCCGATCGATTGAAATACATCGTGTTAAGCTTGTTTCCACGCGTAGAGTCTTTCCAAAAACAGGACCGAGGTACCTGCGTGGTCCGACGCGAAGAAGTCTTCACTCTCGAAGAACTGGGGTGAGCGGGTGGGAGGCTTGAGGCAAATTTGGTGCCGGGGATCGACGGGGTTCCAAATGAGATCCACAAAGAGGTGATCGCGGGATACTCGGAGATTCTCCTAGAAGCTTCTAACTCCTGTCTTCTGGGAAGGGAGGTTCTTCGACGACTGGAAGAAGCAGAGGTTGGTCCTGCTGAGGAAGGGAAACAAACCTCTGGAGAAGGCCTCATCCTATAGACCAATATGTCTATTAGATACAATGGGAAAGCTTCTAAAGGAGCTAATTCAACAACGACGTCAGAGTCTCTTCGTCGGGGAGAATGGTCTTTCGGAGAAAGAATTTGGGTTCAGGAAAGACAGGTCCACTGTGGACGCCATCCAAGCTGTGGTAGACATTGCCACAAATGCACGAAGTGGAACTGGTAAGCGTAATGGATTATGCGCGTTGATCAGCATTGACATACGCAATGCGTTCAATACCGCGAGATTGAAGATCTATATCGAGGTGATGGTGCGGAAGAAGGTTCCAGACTGTTGCGGATGATAGATGACTATCTAAGCAACAGGTGGGTGATATATGAGGGCGACAAATGATCTCTCAAAGAAGAGATGACATGTGGCGCTCCTCAGGGGTGGTAGGTAGGGCCAGTTGTTTGGAACGTCATGTATGACGATTTCTTGCGCTTGGAACCACCTGCTGGAACGAACATCATCGGCTTCGCGGATGACGCGTTTGCCGTGTGTGTCGCTGAAGACGTCAGAATCCTTGAGCTGAGGATTAATGAAAGTATGTGGCGGGCGAAGCGTTGGTTGGATAGCAGAGGTCTGAAAATGGACCCTGAAAAGACCGAGGCTTTGCTAGTCACGAACCGGAGATTTGTTCAGTGTACGAGTATCGCTCTCGGAGATCATGAGGTTGAGTGGGAAACAAGCATCAAGTACCTGGGGGTGCAGTCGGATCGAAGGCTTAGATTCGGCGAACACCTTTAAATCCCATCTGCCAAGGTCATCCAATGTGGAGCAAGCTTGGCTCGACTAATGCCCAACATTGGTGGACTTAGAGAAGCAAAGAATAGACTGGTGGCGAACGTGGTGCATTCGAAACTGCGTTATGCAGCTCTGGTATGGGCTCGGGCCCTAGAAAACCATGCTATCCAGAGAAGACTCTGCTTAGTGCAGAGAGCTGTTGCACTGGGAATAAATGATAAATAATTTGACAAAGAGAATTGTGATGTATTTACATCCAATAGTACAAAAATATTTATAACTGGTAGTAGCGTCGATTAATGGCTATACGGTCAGTCTTGCACCGACTCCGATCGGGATCGGAGCAACCAATGTATACTCCTTATGGTAGTTAATAAACTTGTTAATTTACCATTTACAAACAGGTGTGCGTTTATTCTCAAGTATCTGCCCTGATTAAGTAAAGTCAATATATAACAACTGGCGACGAGGATATGTAAAAAATTCGCGCAGGCAAGTGAAAGTGACATGTGGAAAAGTAAAACAGAGTCCGTAGGCGTTACGTAATGTAGGAAGGTACATTCACGTACACGCGTATTGCAGTGTAGTATTTAGTTAAAAGAGACTTTACATAAAAAGAAAATTAATGACAGGCCAACCAAAAACGGGCTGGATACAAAAGCTTAAGAAACACGAAATAATAGAAGAATTAGAGAAAAGAAAAGTAACGTTCGATAGAAACGATTTATACTACAATTTACGCGAGCAATTAAGAGAAACAATAAAAACAGGTGACGTCACAGACCCGCTGAGAAATTGGGGAGAGACTAGCAACGAAGCGATAGACGAAAAGGTAAACACCAGAGAGCAATTAAACTCCGACGACGACGACGTCAACGAAGATATCATGGATAAATTCAAATTTCAAATGGATGACGACTGGGAGATATTCGAAGAAAAATTAGAATGTTACTTTATAACGAAAAATATATCAGATGACAAAATGAAAGTGGCAACGCTTGTCACATGCTTAAGCAATGATGCTCACGCGTTATTAAAACAACTCATCGCACCAAGTAAAGTCACAGCAAAGAAATTTGAAGAAATTACTAAAGCAATGTCTAAACATTTGAAACCCACACCATCAGAAGCAATGGAGCGATGTACGTTCCACTCCGCACGACAAGAGCACAACGAAGCAATCTCAGACTTTGTGGCAAGATTAACAAAACTTGCACTACATTGCAACTTCGACAAGTTGGACGAGGCGCTGAAAGATCAATTAGTGTGTGGGGTGCGCGATAAAGACATTAGAATAAAGTTATTTGAGGGAAAAAACTTAACGTGGAAGAAAGCAGTGGAAGTAGCCGTGGCCCGCGAATCAGCCGAAAAAAATGCAGCATCATCAAGCACAGTTCTAGAAAAAAAAGTTTTGAAAAACGAGCTGTACGCAATGCAAGATGGAGTGAAAGACACATGGCAGCAGAGGCAAAGCAGCAGTAGAAGGGGAAGAGCAGACAACACAGATGGCCGATACAGCCGTAACCAACAGCAGCCGACGAGTTCGAATAGTGGCAATTACGAATGTTATTGTTGCGGTAAGCTAGGTCACATCAGTCGCGATTGTCGACTTCGAGATTACATATGTAATAATTGTAACAAAAAGGGACATCTAGCTAGGATATGTAAAAGTAGTAAGAAAAGCGATAATCAAATGTCAACTAAAAATGTAAGAAAGATTACGGGCACAAAAGAAACCTCAGAAGAGTCGGACTCTGACGAATGTAATTTTTTTTCTATTCAGCAGCGTAACGAGCGTCCTAAGGTACATAGTGATACAATCGATAACAAAGGAAAGGCTTACAATCAGGCGAGCGAGTGTGATTCGGGAATAACCCCAATGAACGTGAAAGTAAATATTAACGGGAAAAATATTAACTTCGAAATTGACACAGGAACCTATGTTTCGGTCATATCAGAGAAAGTTTACAAAGAAAATTTCGTTAATATTCAAATTGAGAGTACAAGTAAAAATTTGAGAGCTTACGGAGGGCATCCGCTAGTGCCTATTGGCGAATTAGTAAATTTGAAGGCAATCTTTAATGATAAAGAGAAAAAAGTAAAATGTTTTGTTTTGCCTGGTACAGGACCAGCATTAATGGGACGACAATGGCTTGAACAGTTCGGAGCTTGGCCCTTGAATATACCAAACTTGAATTTATTAAAAATAAATGAGCTAGAAAAACATAACGAGATACGTGATTATATAGTAAATGAATTCGAAATGCTATTTGACTATTCTCCAGGTACGTACAATAAAAGTAATACTAAAATTCACTTGAAACAAAATACGAGACCGGAAGCGTTGAAATGCCGCCATGTAGCGTACGCTTTGAAACCATTAATAGAGACAGAAATAGATAAGTTAGTAAAATTAGGACACTTGGAACCGGTTGATATATCGGAATGGGCAACACCTATAGTTCCAGTGCTAAAAGGAAAAAACGAAATTCGCATATGTGGCGACTTTAAATTGACCCTGAACCGTCATATTATTATAGATAAATACCCACTTCACACTATAGATGATATTTTCGCAAAGTTACAAGGGGGAATCACTTTCTCAGAGCTCGATTTGAAGCATGCGTACATGCAATTTCCGTTTGACGACAGTAGCTCAAAATTGTTAACAATTATAACACACACGGGCTTATTTAGATATAAGAAGATACCGGAAGGAGTATCGCCAGCACCCTCTGACGTACAGCGAAAAATGGACGAATGTTTGAGAGGTATCGACGGGGTAATAGCG
Source organism: Diplolepis rosae (assembly GCA_030998225.1). Lineage (NCBI taxonomy): Eukaryota > Metazoa > Arthropoda > Insecta > Hymenoptera > Diplolepididae > Diplolepis > Diplolepis rosae. The sequence goes on along the minus strand of JAPYXD010000750.1, from coordinate 1,506,930 downwards.
TACTTAGATAACATATATATATATATATATAACAGGAAAAACAAACGAAGAACATCGTGAAAACTTAATAAAAGTATGTAATAGATTATTAGAATGTAACTTGAGATTGAACATGAAAAAATGTAAATTCATGGAAAAAAGAATCGAGGTTTTAGGCTATGTAATTGACCGAGACGGATTGCATAAGTCAGCTTCGAAAATAGACGCCATGGTGAACGCACCACGGCCAAAAAATATGAAAGAACTCGAATCATTTTTAGGGCTTGTAAACTTTTATGCAAGATTTTTAAAAGGTAGGTCAACAAACATGAAACCATTGTATGAATTGTCAAAAGGAAAAAAAACAATTTGGGATCACTCATGCGAAGAGTCATTCAAATGGGTAAAAAATGAATTGAGCGCGCCCAGTTTTTTAGCACATTATGATCCAAAAGAGCAGTTAGTACTGGCATGCGATGCGTCGGATTACGGATTATCAGCAATTTTGTCACATCGATACCGAGACGGAAGCGAAAGGCCCTTTGCATACGCGTCGAAAAAAATACCACTAACGGAAACAAAACGTGCTATCATCGATAAGGAAGCGATGGCTATTGTATTCAGGTTCAAGCGTTTCTACCAATTTGTGTTCGGCAAAGAAATTATATTACGAACCGATAACAAACCATTAGAGTTGATTCTTGGCCCCAGAAAGGGTTTACCGCAAACGGCGGACAACAGGTTGCAACGATATGCATATTATATCTCGGGATTTAAATACCGAATTGAACACGTAAAATCCGAAAGAAATGCAAATGCAGATGCATTATCGCGACTCCCCGTAGAAAACGCCACAGATATATCGGATATGTGTGATCAAACAGCGTCATTCGTTAATTTTTTTGAAGAAAACACAACGGTATTGGACAGCAAAATACTGGAAGTAGAGAGTAGAAAAGATGAAACTCTAAGACGAGTCATTCGTTATGTAACAAGTGATTGGCCAAATATTAACGAGTTATCGGACGCGGAAAAAAAGTTTTACAAAATAAGATTCGAACTTACAGTAGAGAAGGGTTGTCTTTTCTGGGGAATGCGAGCATGTGTCCCAGAGTCAATGCGATCAGCGATCTTGAACGAAATGCATGCTACTTACTTCGGTGTCGTTAAAATGAAAATGTATGCGCGCTCATATGTTTATTGGCCCGGAATTGACGCAGCAATAGAACAATCAGCGAACAGTTGTAAGACATGCCTAATAGAACGAAAAGCGCCAAATAAAACGCCGTTGACAACGTGGCCTTGGCCGAGTAGGGTATGGGGACGAATACACTGCGATTACGCGATGTTTGAAGACGATATGTATCTATTTGTAGTCGACGCCAATAGCAAATGGCCGGAAATCATCAATTGTAAAAGGAATACGGATGCGAAAAGAGTAATAAAAGAATTTGTTAATCTTATTGTTAGATTTGGATTGCCAATACACTGTGTAACAGACGATGGCCCGCAATTTAGAAGCCTAGAGTTTACTAACTTCTTAAAATCAAACAGAGTCGAACACACATTTTCTCCTCCGTATCATCCAGCGACAAACGGTGCTGCGGAAAATTTCATACAGACATTCAAAGACAAAGTATCAAAAATAATAAAAGGGGGGAAGAGTATAGAACATGCAGTTAATAAGTTTTTGTTTGACTATAGAAATTTTCCGCACATCACCACAGGCAGAAGCCCTGCCAACTTAATGTACAACCGCAATTTACGAACAAAACTTGATTGTTTGAAACCAAGCGTAATAACGCATGTAGAGAATCAACAGAGACGCCAAATAATGTCAAGACCAGGAAGTCGTCAAATTGACATACGAGTAGGAGACAATGTATTTCTGGATGCACATGGTGTTAGGGGTCAAAAAAGAGTCTCAGGTAAAATAATTAAGCAAACTGCTCCGTCTACGTACGTTGTTCAAGAAGATTCAGGTAATTTTATTTAATGCTGACATCCAGCTCGTGGCATAGCGTGTGAGCAACTACTTGGTGCACGGTACGCAGGCCGGTACACAGAAGCTACGTGTCTGGCACACATGCGCACTAAATAAAGAAAAATATACCTGACTCACTTTAACAGATGCGTATTGAATTTGAATAGAGTCATCGGAGCAACTGTGAGTCTCATGGACCCAAACTCCCTTGAATAAGCCCAAAGATTTGCAGCAGATACTGTAATCTGGTTCGACACAACACCAACTTTACGGCCAACATCCAAATTTGTTCCCTGACTAATATCAAACCCAAGAATGACTGGGAACAGAACACCATTTAAACCTTCAGACCTCCCATTAATAGACAGATCAAACATGAGGAAAAAGAAGAGACGAATCAGAATACAGACTATTAATCGACTTAAGCGCCATAATAAGTATTATTAACAAAAACGAAATTGACCCAAAATAAAATAAAATTCAGAAAAATCTTTAAAGGGAGAGCAATGATCATCAGTTAAATGAAGCAGTTTACATATAGATAGTTGCCGACTGCTTGTCAAAATTATTCCCTATAACAAAACAGGACTTACGACAACAAGTATTACAGGACATTTATACAACTGAAATAATAGAAGATAAATTACCGAGAATAGAAATACCCCACATACTTATTCAAAAACCCACAATCATTAAAGACGATTTACTTCAAGTTCCTATAAAACTGCCTATTGGAAGAATGAGAGGACCATCAGAAGAAGAACCTGAAGAGTCCACTGACAAACAGGCTTAGAAACAAGCAATGATCTGTTGGACCAACTATCACTCCATGAAGACTTTATGACATAGAGATTAAAACCTACCCAAGGGAAATCAAAACCAAACCAAATACTTTTGGTAAACTTAAAAGGAACAAGGGAAAATTCATGTTGAAAAGAGCCTGCCAGTCAACCCAGCTTTATTTTCAGGAGTAGGGAATTCCCAAAATTAAAACGTGTTTTGAAAACGCTATTGTGCGAAATAACGCAGCGAATATTGATCGAAATTTTGTTTATGAATTCTAGATACGAAGTCTATAAAACACGGGCAACATTTCGACGATTCCTCCGTCTTACTTTTTCTCATTCCGAAAAACTGAAAATCGTGAGTTTCTTTGCCGTTCTTACTCTTTAAATAAAGAATAAAAATTCGCGAAATTTTCACCCTTCGTGTGACCCACTCATAAATTTCGAAAGTAATTTTGTCTCAAAACAGGGCAAAATTGTTTTTTAAAAATTCTGAGAATCAATGTAATTAAACCTTGCAAACCTGAAATCGAAAATACAATCATTTCGTGTTCAGATAGAATACGTGATGTTATACCGGGTGGTCATTCCTAGCATGATCGTGACGTTTTGTCTGTAATTCCTGGTGAAATTTTCATAGTTCCGAGTCCAAAATAACTTGCCACCTTGTGCATGAATTTTATTTCAATTTAAAATATATTATTAAGGTGAAGGAATTAGATTCACCTCCAAACCCTAAATCGTCAACAGTCAAATGTCAGTTTGACGTCACTCAGCTGACTTTGACATTTGACGTGGGTGCTGGCACATATAGCCAGTGAGTGAGCGCGAAGGTGAATGCCCTGCGCGATAAACAAAGAAGAAATAAGTCTTACTTCGAGCGAAGACCTCGAAATAATATTTCAATTATTAAATTATATTTCGGGTTGATTTTAAAATAGATTCCTTCTTTCAGATTAAAGAAAATCTGACTAGGAATAAAAATTGAAATTAATAGTTTTTCTTTCGATGACCATTAATTAATTATTAACATTTCATGGTACATCAATATATTTATTTTTTATTTTTTTTTATTTATTATTAATAAATTTATCAATTTGAAAAAAAAATCTGAAATTGATTAGATTTATCTATTAATGAAAGAAATATGTCGCGTGAATCTGTAGACACTGAATCCCTTTGTTCATCGTTACACGTTGATGAAATTGTAGATTCAGATGAGGAGGATATCGCCGAACTAGACCAAATGTTATTAAAGTTAAAGTCTATCGGCGTTAAAATTAAGAGCGTAGCGAATAATCAGGCGAAAGTTATAAGGTTAAAAAGAATTTGCAAAAGATATCAGAATTAAAGCAAGATACAGCGAAGAAATTTAATGAATTCACGGGTTTGATTGTAGATCGTATGGATAGCACCGAACAAATGCTTAAGGCCGAATGCGATTATAAAAAATTAGAATTAGAAAAAAGTATTAAGCAGGTAGAGGCGAAAGTCAATGTACTAGGCGAGACTTCCGAGGAACTCCACTGTTTAAGTGGAGATTTAATCGCTAAAAAAATGGTTCACGAAAAAAGAATCAAACATCTGGAAGACCACCAGTTTGTCTTAGAAAATAAATTGCAGAAAAACCTGGGTAGTTCCTCGGTAGTACCACCCTGGTTAAATAAATAGCCTGCCTAAATTTTCAGGGCATAAGCGCGAAAGGCCTATGCGATTTTTAAGAGATTTTGAGCGTTACATAAGCGCTATAGACATAAGTACTAATGATTTTAATTATATTACATACGCCTGTTCAGAAGGCATTGCGAGAGAATGGTGGGAACTTGTCTCTCAAAGCGATGAAAATATTAACACTTTTAGGGAAAAATTTATAAGAAAGTATTGGAACGAAAATGTGTGCTTCCAGAGTAGCTCAGAGTTGCAATTTAGAAGACACATTCCCAATAGTAATTTGTCCAGAGTGGAGTACGATATAAAAATGATCAATAATGCTAAGGACTTGATCCCACCACCCTCTGAAAACGAAATTGTGTCAAAGTTGTCCAGGCACTTTAATGATGATATTAGAACGGCCATTATCATCAGAAATGTTAAAACTTTCGAAACTTTGATAGAATTGCTTGACGCATTCGATCAAGCAGGCCCTTCTAACGCCAGTTCTGGCAATAATGGTCACAATTTGGGCCAAAATCAAAGATCCTATCCAGATGTATATGGAAGGACACAGTTTTCTAACCCAAATAATTTTAGGAGTAGTGATTTTACCCCAAACTCCAACAGAAACCATTTTAGAGCGGTAGGTAATTTCGCTCAACAAAATAGGAATTTTAATTATAATCCCGGGCACGGTTTGGCCAGCAATAATTATAGAAATAATAATTTTTCTTTTCCTCTTAATGCGGCTCGTTTCGAAGGGCACAATAATGCTCCCACGAGCCAGCCTGGCATAAACCGGGCCCATGATAATAACAGGCGCGATATACAAAATAGAATTTACAATCCCAGGCAAAATGGAAATGGATATGTCCATAACGGCGTATACCACCGTCGAGAAAATGTAAGCCCCCCGAATACGGACGCCTATGAATCTGAACGCTCTCAAGGCTAGAACGTACAGGAGGGAATGCGAAAGGTGCGAGTGGTTGCTAACGCGCCAAGCGAAACACAAGGGCGTAGCAACGAAAATTCAAATGTGTCAGATAATTGCGAAACTGAAATTTCGAATTTCACAAATAATGTTAATACAACTAATAACCAGGGAAACTAGATAGCCCTGGGCAGTTAAAAATTAATATATTAGAGGCAATCCCAGGGTCTGATATTATAGAAAGACCTCTAGATTTAGATGTAAGAAAAGATTTGTTGGAAAATGAAAATTGTAAAATTGTTGAAAATGTCGATAAATGCCCAAACATTTTTGTAAAAATTCAGGGCATTAAAACGGATGCTCTTATCGACACAGGGAGCTAAATCACGTGTATTTCTGAAAATTTCTTTGAAAATAATAAAAATATGCTCAAAAATTGTAAAATTTTGCCAATCGTCGGCACAAGCTTCGTAGGTGCCACAGGTGTTAAACCGATCAAATTAAAGCATCAATTATATGCAGATTTAAACGTAAATAATGAAACGTATTCTTGCGTGTTTATTATAGTTCCAAAATTGAACAAAAATTGTATTCTGGGGATTGATGTACTTAAGAAGTTAAAAGGAAGGATTAATATTGAAGAAAATTATGTGATACTACGTAATGAAGATAAAGAAATTAAAATTGAATTTATAAATGATGAAGAAAAATTTATTCGGGTAATCCATGAAATAAATATGGAGCCCAGTGAAAACTTAACGAATATTGATCCACAAGACTTCACAGATGAAACTAATTATCCAGAGAAATACGAAGAATTTAGCAACGTGAGAGAATACGATAAAATTGAAGATCAATACTGCATAACAGATGCTGAAATCGATGAAAGAGTGGCAAAATGTGAACTGCTCAACGGCGAAGAGAAGAAGAAGTTCTGGGAGGTTTTAAAAAAATATAAGAACATATTTTCGAAGAAACCAGGACGGATCTCGATATACGAACACGAATTAAAAATAAAAGATGATAAACCTTTTATAATTAAAACCTACCCAATCCCAATGAAATTGAGAAATTTAGTTACAACGGAATTAAACAATTTATTAGAACTATGGATAATACGGAGATCAAATAGCCCATATGTAAACCCACTTGTGACTAGTTTAAAAAAGGATGGAAGCGTCAGAATATGTCTAGATGCTAGGAAGTTAAACGAAATCATGATAAACGATTACGAATGCGCAGAGCCGACGGAGGTACTTTTTCAGAGGTGTGGTGGCAGTAAAATCATGTCAACGATGGATCTGACCAGCAGTTTTTGGCAAATTCCACTAGCCGAGGAATCAAAAAAATATACGGCGTTTCTACACGAAGGTAGATGTTACGAATTTTGCGTAACACCCTTCGGCCTAAAAACAAGTACAGCAGCACTGGTTAGAGCCCTAGATTTCGTCCTAAACGGACTGGGGAATTTTTATTTAACATTTATCGACGACATTTTCTGCGCCTCTGAAGATGTGCATCAACATCTGCAACATTTGGAGTCACTTTTCCATAGATTGAAGGAAAACAATCTAACAATCAATCTGGAAAAGTCCTATTTTTTCAGATCCGAAGTTAAATTTCTAGGACATATTTTGACATCGACTGGAATAAAACCAAATCCCAAAAAATTGAAACTATCCAGAACTTTTCAAGACCACGAAATTTAAAAGAATTACGTGGATTTTTGGGTTTAATAAATTTCTATACAAAATTCTCAAAAAATCATGCTGCGAAAATTGTTCCACTTCTGGAATTATTAAAAAAGGGTGTAAAATGGACATGGAATGAGCACCTGGAGAGAGCCTTCAACGAAATAAAATCATTATTTAGTAGCTCTGTCTTATTAAATTACCCGGAAATTAAAAAACCATTTTATTTACAAACAGATGCCAGTGACGTGGCATTGGGTGCCGTTCTGTACCAGCTCGACGAAAATGGAAATCCTTGCCCCATTATTTATGCCAGCCGGACATTAAAGGGCGCTGAACTGGCTTACTATACGACGGAAAAGGAGCTGTTGGCGATAGTCTGGGCCCTGCACAAATTACGGTCATATGTAATGGGAGGAAAAATTATCATCAGGACCGATCACAAAGCGCTGACGTTCCTGAAAACGTGCAAACTTCTGAGTGGACGACTAACAAGGTGGACAATGGCTATCCAAGACTATGATATCTTGATAGAACATTGCCCCGGTAAAAATAATTCAGTGGCTGACACTTTAAGTCGTCTTCCAGAAAATGAAAGTGCGATAAAAATGGCCAACAAGGATGGCAAAATTATTTTATACGCTCTGGCCAAAAGGCCATCGTCCGGTTTGCAAAATCGGTTACAGAATTTCGCCCAGGAGCAAATATTGGACCCTATTTTGGTACAAAAAATTAAAGACTTAGAAGAAAAGAAAACCACAAAATTTGAGATACATGACGATCTCTTATATTTTGTAGGTGGAGAAAATAAGCGATTATGCTTAACCAGAGGCATCATTCATGATATAATTGATGAATGTCATGAAATGTATGCCCACATAGGGCCTTTAAAAGTCATTAAAATGTTAAATGACTTCTTCTATTATCCTAAACTGGCAAAAATAGTCAGGCGACGCTTAGCGAGCTGTGACTCCTGCCAGCGAAACAAAGTCACGAATCAGACTTGTTTCTCTGAAATGAGAAATTATTTGCCCTCAAGGCCAAATGAAACTCTATCAATCGATTTCTATGGGCCATTGCCCGCATCAAAAGGTGGATTCACGTACATTTTGTCCACCATTGATGCATTTTCCAAATATGTGGTTTTGTACCCATTGAGACGAGCCAATACTAAAGCAGTGATAAATAAATTGAAAAAGGACCATTTTACGAAATATGGAAAACCGTCCAAAATAGTAACTGACCATGGGACGCAATTCACCTCTCCCGTCTGGTCAGAGTTTTTAAAGGAACAAGAAATACAACTGGTGTTTTCTTCGATAACACATTCCCAAAGTAATATTGTCGAGAGAATACACAGGGAATTGTCTAGATTTTTCAGATCTCTCATTGGAGAGAATCATGGATCGTGGTGGAGCTGGATCAGCATTATTCAAAGCTGTATGAATGAGACTTACCACGAGACCACTGAGTTTACTCCAATTGAATTACATCTTAATAAAAAACCAAAACGAGCTTGGGAAAATTGGTTGAATTTTCCCCAAAAAGACTCGAATATTAGTTATGAGAGAAAACTGGAAATGGCCAAAGAAAATATCTCCAGAAAAGGAAAGAACAGGGCATCCAAATTCAATGAAGCGCATCGCTTGGCCACATTAAAGGAAGGAGATTGTGTTCTGGTTAAGGCTATAAATGAATCCGACCCAAAAAAGAAAATTCTCAAAAAATTTTTACAAATTTATGAAGGTCCATATCAAATTAAAAAACAGGTTCGACCGGGAACCTTTATATTGTGCAACCCCGAATCCAAAGAGGAAAGAGGAATTTTCCACACTCAAGATTTAAAAATTTATAAGATAAGAGAAGCAAACTCTGAAGACAATGAAGAAACCGAATCAGATAATGTCGGGTAATAATGACTACGTCATTTAAACTTTGTATATATATTTTAAGGATAGCCTGTAAGTGCACATGATTAAGCTTAGAATAATTAAAATTACGATTACACTGTGTACTAAGAACTCAATCTAATATTTCCCTTTTTACCATTAATGTCTAGCCAATAAATAAGGGCCATTCTGAAACGTAAGGCAAGTTGTTCAATGAGAAAGAGAAAAGTTATGAAAAATATGAAAATAAAACAAAAATATTAATAATTTTAAGGTCAGCCAAAAATGACTGTGTCATTTTTAGTTGTATATATGCATGCGTAGATATTAAGAGCAGTTAAGCATTACCCATAATCAAGTTGGCATGGCTAAGAAATTTAGAAATTAAATAAACTCAGTACAATAAGTTATAGAATTAATAAATTAAGCTTATAAACAATAAAAAATTAGCGTGCTCCATTTTGATGAATATGGACATTTTGGAAATAATTAAATGATTTGTTTTTACACATAACAAGATACATCTCTTTTTTCGAAACAAAATAACCTCTTATGAGAGAGGGATTATTTCGTTTGAGGGGGCGTTGAGATTATTCACCATAGCATGAAACCATTTTTGCTTTGAGTAAGAAAAACTATTATCAAACTCAAAATTTTTTTTTTTAGTCCTTACAGTTAATAACAAAATAGTAATTTTATGATTATTATCGAATTAGTAAATCATTATTTTCCACTTATATTTTTTTTTTATTTTAAAATTTTGATAAATATTATTTCAGAACAAAATAGAGAAAAACACAAAAAGAAAAAAATATATACGCTTTTATACTAATTTTTTTTTAAAAATTTAAGTATTATTTATTTATAATTGTATAAAAAGATTCTATGCACGATTACGGTGCCGCTAAGAGAAGCGAATTGATCCTTTGCGAGCAAAGGATCACTTCATTTGGTGGGGCGTTGAGACGGCCCAGCCCCGAGTATCCGCCTTTTGCGACGAAACGGGGGTAAAATCCGCGAAACGAAAGCCACTTTAGGAACAAGTAGATTCCCACGAGACTCGCACAAAAGAATTGCGAGGTATGATCCAGTAATTGAGCAGCAATTAATGATTTACCTCCAAACCGGAAGTGAACGCGGCGAGAACAAGGTAGTCTGGTTTTCACAGACATTTTCGTTCGTACTCCCAGTGAGCGCCACACTAACCTGTGGTTGCTGCCACACGACCAATCACCCAGGTCAAGCAGCATAATGCATGATCGCTGGATGGGCGTCCCTCGCTCACATTTCTTTTATTTTTTTTATTCTTAGTTTTTATAGGTTTGTTAATTATTGCTAATAAATGGAAATAAACAATTATACAAATGCGACAATTATAAATAAACATAATTGTCATTGCATTATGAAATATTATAAATAATCAAATATTATAAATAAAGATAATTATTGTCATGTGGTAAATTTGGTTAATATTAAATACAATAAACAAGTACAGTTATAATTTGAACAGAAAATGACAAAAGGTTAGCATTGATTATCTGAAAATAATTTTGACTGGTAAATCATCAGCAAAATGCCAAATTGGCAAATGAACAATGCGTGACCATCTGATCATTTCTTTTATTTAAAGGCTCGTTTTTATTTTTGAGAATTATCAGCATGTAATAATAATCTCTTCAATCTTTCTTAGAAGATTTTGAATTTTCTAACAACGTTCAAACCTTCACACACTGTTGTCCAATGGGAGCCCGCGCCTACGCTAATAGCACGCGCCAAGCGGGAGGTGAGATGGGGGAAAGGCTTTCTCCTCGTCGAACCCGTGGCATGCTTTCTCTTATCAACGCATATCAATTTTTGAACACCTCTACGAGACGAAAAATCCAACGATTTGAAATTTGAAAAACATCATCATGATCTCGAAAATGTCAGCTTTTTCCTGATACTGATTTCCAACCCGAAAACGGTCGAAAAAAGGGGGAAAACATCGTGCATAAAATTCTTAATTTATTGATTTAATTGAACTCGATCGCGGTCGCTAATTGAGGCGCGCGCATATTAATTAAGGGGGGAAATTATTAAAGAGGTGGAAAACCGAGGCGACGTGCTTGATTGCCGATCCTCAAAATTTAGTCCGGTTCCGAAGCTGCAAAAGGTGAGGACTTGTCGCTCGTTGCGGCGATTTTTCTTGGACGAAATTTCAGGTCAGAGCTCATAGTCAGGTGACGTGCATTTTAGCATCACCGCACCTGACTATTAGAGAATCTGATCGTCTATGTTACCCAGCCCCCTTTTAAGATAGGGATTAGCAGGCTCACGTTTTTTTTTGTTTTGGACGCGTTTCTTGATTGGATTTTGTCGCGGTTTACTGGTTTTCTTTTTAGGCTAGACATTGGCGTTACGTGAGGGATTTGATTGTCAAAAGAAAATTATAAAATAGATTTGTTCTTTAATTCTTGAGTGTCGAGTATCCGTTGACTCACCCCGAGTGAGAAATTGGGAAAGTCACTCCTATTTTAAGGAATCTCTGTCTCTTTAATTGCCAATCAGGTGCCGTAGTCCCTTAGGGCACTTTACCTGTGAGGTAATAATTCTTCATTCTTTTTCTTTTTGTATATATCATAAACCAAATTGTCAACCAGGTGCCGTAGCCCCTCAGGGCACTTTACCTGGGAGACGACATCCTTTTTCTCTTTTTTATCTTTTTGGTAAATTCAATTGTGGATCTGATACCGTAGCACCTTAGGGCACTTTACCAGAGACACGTACTTCCTTGCCCCCGGAGAATTGATGAACAAATCTACGCGAAATCGCGTGGTCAGGTGGGGAGGGTTTCATTTCGAAAATTGAGGAATTGAACGCATCTTCTAACGCAAATGATGAAAGTTTCTGTGAGTGTAAGCCCAAGTGCTTTTAGTCACCACAAAACCTCTGACGCTATAAATTTGGAAGATTTCCTTAATTTGAGCAAGCAAACGACTAAATAAGTTCTTGTTGGTGTTTGGATGCTTCGAGGGTGGAGAACGGAATCGTAATGAACAAGGGAAAATTCATGTTGAAAAGAGCCTGCCAGTCAACCCAGCTTTATTTTCAGGAGTAGGGAATTCCCAAAATTAAAATGTGTTTTGAAAGCGCTATTGTGCGAAATAACGCAGCGAATATTGATCGAAATTTTGTTTATGAATTCTAGATACGAAGTCTATAAAACACGGGCAACATTTCGACGATTCTTCCTTCTTACTTTTTCTCATTCCGAAAAACTGAAAATCGTGAGTTTCTTTGCCGTTCTTACTCTTTAAATAAAGAATAAAAATTCGCGAAATTTTCACCCTTCGTGTGACCCACTCATAAATTTCGAAAGTAATTTTGTCTCAAAACGGGGCAAAATTGTTTTTTAAAAATTCTGAGAATCAATGTAATTAAACATTGCAAACCTGAAATCGAATCTCGAAGTTAAAGAGCGAAAATTTTGACAAAGTCGGGCAAAAATAGAATTATAAATGTTTAAAAATTGATAAATTAAAGAACGTATAGGTCGAAATGTTTCAAGAAAGCTTGGATAATTTATGGTCGAAGCAATTAACAAAAAACTCACAATAATAAGACCAATGTTTGGAGACTCACTTTTAACACCAATAAAAAGAAAAAATTAAAGAAATTATAGAATTTTTGTCTATTACCTTCAATATTAATTTCATCTATGCTTTAAGAACTTTAGAGAATTAAGAAGGAAAGAAAAGAAAAATGTGAAGAAAGTTCACGCAGATCATCTAGGAGAAATCACTTGAAAAGACTAAGAAGTTTGGGCAATGGATAGGGATAGATAAAGAGACTATTAGTTTGTCAAGAAATGCCCAAATTGCCAACTACAGAAAACAACTCGTATAAAAAATCGCGCAGAGAGAATAATACCTGGCATATTAACTAAACCCAATGACGAAATTGCTACGGATATTTTTGGCTCTACCTGAAACTGATCAAGGAAATAATTATATACTGAGTATCCAGGATAGATTAACTAGATACACTGTACTGCTACCTTTGACAGACCAAGGACAAAAAATCAACAGGATTCACACCCTACGAATTAGATCCCCTACACTAACTTTACAAAATGTCATCAAGAAATGAAAAAAAACACGACGAAAACATCAAAAAGGCTAAACTTGGAATTCAATTAGAAATGGAAAAAAGTAAGAAACACCTTGATGATAAAATAACGAAATCACATCCCTTATGAAAACCCGGCCAATTAGTTAAGATCTTAAATCATAAAAAATAAGTTAAATCCAAGCTGGACAAGTCTCTACGAAGTAGTAAATTATATTGGCGATAATGCTATACGAAATAGAGATAAAGATAACATAACTAGAATACACTTGGATAATACAATGACATACTTTTCAAATCTGGTTGTTGATGATACTCCTAGCTACTATCCAACAGTGCTGAAGGGAACTACACTGCAAGTAACGTCTAAGGAAACATCTACATGTAACCATAAATGTACACCACTTCCCGATGTTCAGTTAATTAAGAATAGATACAACAAATTAGCAGGAAGGAATAACATCTTACAATAAATTTTCAGGTGAACAAAATCGACCTAAAAGAGGATCAGCAAACAAATCAATGAGAAATTCAATATCATATATGAATACAACAAAAATATTGCAAACGTTCTTACAAATCATACGCACGTATTGAAGTTGATATTAGCCTTTTTATCGATGGGTCGCAAAAACATTATCTGTACTACGAAGAAATAAGTAAACCTGTTAAAATCACAAGAAACAATTGTAAAATATAAATTAGAATACCATCACTTTAGCGTTAAAAATTTCGATATTTAAATATTTCAAACATAGCACTCAATAAAAACCTTTTATTTTGTTAATTAACTACAGACAAAAGCAATTTAATTGTTTAAAAAATTTTTGCATGTTTGCCTCGTCAGTAGAAAAATTTGGAAAAAATAGTATCGTATGCGTTATGTCTCAATATAACTAGCGCATATTTAATAAAGTGGATACTTAATTAGATCGGAAGATATTAAATATTTGTGAGCGTGCGACGTGTTTAATCATGTCCGAGTCGACTAAAAGCACATTATGTCTCGAGGAAGGCTAGTTGCGGCTCGACCCGGACATGATTAAACACGTCGCGCGCTCAAAAATATTTAATATCTTCCGATCTAATTAAGTCTCCACTTTTATTAAATATGCGCTAGTTATATTGAGACATTGCGCATATGATACTATTTTTTCCAAATTTTTCTACTGAGAGGGCAAACATGCAAAAATTGTTTAAACAATTAAATTGCTCATATCTGTAGTTAATTAACAAAATAAACATTATAAAAATATTTATCTGAAAACCTAAGTTAATAAGCTAGAAAATGAAACAAACCCGAAATCGATTTGATTATTTTATATTTATCAAAAGTTTAAATTAATATATGTCTGAAAAATATTTTTTTTCGAAAATCCCGATATACGTATTGGTTAATTTATTAAAAAGAAGCTATAAAAAAATTTATATGCAAATCTAAATTCTGAACTCAAAATCGGTGTACGATTGTCAAAAGAATGGTTCTACAAAACAAATCCTTAAAAATAGGAAAACTTAGGGGCGAAGTTTGATCTAAAAAGAGGGTTGTAACGACAGGAGAATATATATGTATCCCTTCCGCTTTCCCGGAGGGTACAAAAGGCAGCTTATCGATCACTCCTCAGTTTTAAGTGTGATTTTAACCAGTAAACATGTTAATAAAGACACAAATGAGAGACTCACAAGGTCCTGAGTTTATATTAAACAAATTGTTTATTTTACAAATTATACAGCTAACATACAAAACATGGTATTCATAAGAAGTGGTTTTCGGGTGATTCGGATTTTTATATTATTACACTGTGCGACAAATCAGTTCAGAGACTCGAACCATATTTGAGTAACTACTAGTGCCACCAGACCGGCGTTTGAAAGCTTTGACATTCCTCTTTCTGGTAATACCATGTTTGCTTCAATCGGTTAATAAATAGCAAAGCTATGATATAGTTCTTCCAAAACAACTTTTTTGTCGATGTTGAAATACTAAAATATAATCGTGAAGGACGGCCAATTTCAGCAATGCTCATTACATTCTTCGAAAGCAAAGGAATTATGCACAGGGAATTCATTCCAACTGGTCAAACAATTACTAGTGCATATTATCATATAACTGCTTTTTGCAATGTTTATAGCGAAAAAGATAAAATTTGTTTTCTATTATGATTTGTTGGTTTTTAAATGATTGGCTGATCAATACATCTATTGTCATTTTAAACATTTATACACGAAAATATAAACTGTTCGTAAATAATTTTAAATTTTATTTGTAGATGATGGAATTTTGTTATTGTATTTTCTTTTATAAAGGTTGAAAACGGCAGTTACATATACTATCACGAAGTTCTAAAGCGTCTGATGATCAGAATCTGTCCTATTCGACCCAAAAATCGTGATTTCAATGCACGGTTTCTGTTGCACGATAATGCACCGAGAAACACCTCACTCATTGTTCGTCATTGTTCGTCGAAATCAAGTCTGTGCGTTGAATCATCCGCTGTATTCACCTTATTTGGCCCCTTGCAATTTCTCTCTATTCCCAAAATTAAAATTGAAGTTGAAAGAATGTTTTTTTAATGACATTTCGACCATTAAAACAGCTACAACATGAGCAGTAGAGTCAATTCCTCAAAATGAGCTAGAACACGTATTTGAATTAGACGTGTGCAAAAAGATTCGATTTTCGATCCGATATTGGCCTCCGTCGAATGTCGAATATTCGACATCGAAAACACCCTTCTTCGGATATCGGATTTTCGACATTCGATCAGCCGTCCGTCGAAAGTCGAATATTCGACATCCGAAGTGCGTCCGTCGAATGTCGAATAATCGACATCCGAAGCCGAATCGAATGACGGATTTTTTACATTCGACCGGCGCAGTATATAGTTTGCAATTTTTAATCAGACATTACACAATATACAATGAATAGTTATATTTTATAATTTTTTATTCATTTCTCGTTATTTTGGCATAGGGTGAGATTCTTTTTATTTTCTTCGATTAAAATTATCACTATTAGATATAAAAATACTCAAAAAAGGAAGCAAGGCAAACGTTTCTGCCACATATGGGGACTCTCTTCAGTGCCATAGATTCAGATTAATTCAAAATTTCTGTAAAACATTAGAATATAGGAGAGAATTAAAATAAGGATTATCATAGAAATTAAAAACTTATCTCATAGCTTGCAATTTAAAATGAAGTAGTCCAGTATTCAGCACCACGAATTGAAAAAATATTTAGAGTTCACTGTGAATAAAAAACCGGATAAATGAAAAAACATAAAAAAATTTGCACACGAACCTCCCGGAATTAAAAAAAAATTTTATTATTAAAGAAGGATGTCAAATTGGTTATCAATGGAAAAACGCGAACAAGATTTACATTTTTGAAAAATTTTTGTGAAGACTTTGTTACCGGAGTCTCTCACAGAATGATCTGAACTGTTTTAAAAACCGACTCGGGACATGTGGCTTTGCTGAACCAAATTTTTTTTCCTATAAGCAATCCTGAGAGGTTCTTTTCCTCCTTGAAGAAGACTATTGTGGAGTGGACGAAGGAGTGTATTTTTCAAGAAACGATTTTTTATATCAGCTTCACGGACAATCCATTTAACATTGAATTTGCAAGCAAGGCATTACAGAAAAATAAATTATTATAATATTTATATATGTAGTTTTACTCAATATTATTTGAGTATGTTCATAAATAAAAAATAACAAAAATGCAATTTTAGTATTCATGACATTGAGTATCAAATTTTATACGCCTGAAAACTCGAGACAAATAATTATACGCACAGGAACTATACACAGTTATATATATTTAAGAATTTTAATATTTTCAACCAACTCACTAAAATGTATTCTATACCATAAAACTCTACATCTGAAACAAGACATAATAATTTTAATTTTGGAAATTTGAATAAACTTTACACAATAAAACTCTGTACGATAAAAGAGAAAACCCCACCGAACATAATTTTATTAAAAAATTTTTAAGCACGATGAAATTGTACACTAAATTATATAAATTAAATTTTGTACATTTAAATGAAAACAACCTAAATTGTGCATAAGACTAAAAATTATAAATTCTTTCGACTATGACGATATAAAATTAAAATACAATTATACAATGTTTGTATATTCGACATTCGACGGACGGCCGATCGAATCGAAAAAATCCGATCCGACAAATAAGGCGAATCGAATTTTCGGCATTCGATCCGACAGAATGCACACGTCTAATTTGAATTACTGTTGAATCACTGTAACAGGTGTATTGAAACTGGAGGAGAATATTTTGAATAAAAAATTCCCAAAATATTCAGAAATCGATACCCACGTTCTAATATGTCGTATCCCACATTTGGAAAATTTTTCAGGAAACGATAAAAACGTTTTTCTAGCACAAATGAATAAATTTAAACAAATTTTTGTTTTATACGTTCATAAAAATGCATAAATAATAATAATTAAAGGAAAAAAAATTATTTAAATAAATTGTATGATATTTATGTGGGTTACGCAAGAAGAAAAAATTAAAATGTATTTTAAAAAGAAAATTGATTTAATCGTTTTATAATTAAATATTGTTTCATCCCATACGTAACATGTTTCTCTCTTATTTTGTATTGTTTAATTCATAATAATTATAATATAACATTATTGATACATTTTATTTTTATTATCTTTAATATTGTTTAAAACATTTTTTTTTCATTTTAAGTACTCTTAATTTTTTTTTTACTTCAGGTACATTTTCTTGCTGAGATTGTTGAAAACTTCTTGTCCTCTTTCGTCTGGTATTATCACAATTTTTTTTATAATTAATATCATTATCTTCAGGTTTTTTAAATCCATTATTAGTGCGTAGTACTTTGGTTTTAACACCAAGATTAACTTGATTAGCTTTTCGTTTCTTACTCTTAGTCTTTTCAGTTACCTTAACTATATTTTTACTCTCGGCTTCCAAATTTTTTATTGATGGAGATTGGTCAGAAGCAGAGTCAGTATCATCAATATATTTTATATTATCATAGAAGCAGTGGCAGTGTGTATCTCTCAGAAACACTTTTTTTAATGCCTGTAATTGTTGCCATTTACTTTTAGTTCTTTTTAGTCGATCTACAAACCGAGGTTTCAGCGGATGCTCTAGATTTAGTTGAAGTTGTAAAAATATTATTTGTAATTACCTTCTTACTCATTTTATTAAATAATTTCTCAAAATAAACTCAAGACTAATCACAAAATAAAAATTGACTGTCACATCGCTGGCGCTGACTTAACCAATGGATGTGGGATACGACATATTAGAATTCGTGAAAATCGGCATGTGGGATACGACATATTAGAATATTTATTTAAAAATATTAAATAAACAATTTGACTCACAAGATTTTAGTATAAGCTGTAAAACATTATTATTAATCCATTTTTCAAAAAAAGTCAATTTGTCAAATTTTGTGGGATACGACATATTAGAACGTGGGTATCGATATCTTGTTCCAATGATGTTTTCCACGGCCAGTCTCGAAACTTATTTGTCGCACTGTGTATTAATGACATTGTATACTTTACAATAGACGCTATTGAATTGAACATGATTCTTCTTTCTATTATTAATTGTAAATTATACTCAGAAAGAATGAATGCGTCAAATTTATTTAAATGCTCTTAAATTCAAAACACTCCTTGTTACTCAATTTCACCATCTTATCATAAAACAACAATTTATTACTTCTAATTAATTCACATTAAGTCCTTGATTAATAAAAATACTGTCTTTGTTACTATTCATTTTATTCACAATATCTTCCTGATTCTTTAAAATTTATTTCTATTCTGAAAACTATTGTTTTTATAAATATTTTAATTTTATATTCATTTTTTGTTCAATTTTTTATAATGATGCTTTAGTAAACGCATTTAATTTAATTATTTGAAATTCAAAAAATATTTGTTCAGCAAATTAGTTTCATTTAATAATCACACAGTTCGTTAAATAAAGAATCCGTATATAATTTTGGAAAGTATTGCTTTTGTCATTATATTATTTTATATTCAATTAGGTTTAGTATTGCTCCAATAAGAGGTACTAAAAAAAAGATGAAATTGCAAGAACTTTATAACTAGGATTCAGAGGAATATAAACAAATGACACGGTATAGCAAAGGGAATTAATTTAATCTCTATCGTAACATGAATATCCGTCACTGAATGGCATTAGAATCCAGCTTTGATATTCCGTTCAACGGAATTCAAAAGTATTCAGAATAAATTCCGAGCTGAAAATATTCTAAGCGAATTTCAGCCGTTGTTCGGACGAAATTCAGTAGGATTTCGTGAAGGATTACCCGAGAAATTGTAACTCAAATTGTAAAAGTTTTTGAGTCTACCATATATATTTTTTCATTTAGAAAATGACATAGAAATCCAAAGGTAATTCAATATACCAGGGGTGTTAGTTGAATTTGCCGGTTTTACTCATAGGTGTCGCTAGAGATACGTACACATTTCTATGATTTGTCATCTATGTCATATTTTTCTATGGACAATAACTTTCAAAAATACACAATTGCTATACATTCTGCCAAAATAATAGCATCATAGTTGTTTACCTCAGTGAATATGTCGAGTTTCGTTCCAAGTAAATCGCACTTGCGGCATTCGTTGCTTTTCTTATTTCATCAAAAGAAAAAAGCAGTTGAAGCTCATCGATTGCTGGTAGAAACTTATGGTGAACATGGTCCAGTGATTAGAACATGTGAGACATGCTTTCGTCAATTTAAAAGTGGAGATTTCGATTTAACAGATAATGAACATCCTGGTGCAGCGAAAAAGTTGGAAGACGAGGAATTGCAGGCGTTATTGGATGAAGACCCAACCCAATTGCAACAACAATTGGTACAAACACTAAATGTGACCCGAGGAGCAATTTGCCAACGTTTAAAAGCCACGGGAAAAATCAAAAAGTATGGAAAATGGGTACCACACCAACTGAACGATAGACAAATGGAAAATCGAAAAACCATTTGTCAAATGCTGCTTCAACGGTTCGAAAGGAAATCTTCTCTGCATCGAATTGTCACGGGGGACGAAAAATGGATTTATTTCGAGAACCCGAAGCGCCAAAATCATGGCTTTCACCTGGTGAGGTCGGCCCATCGACTCCAAGGCCAAATCGCTTTGGCCGTACGACAATGCTCTGTGTTTGGTTGTACCAGTGTGGTGTGGAGTACTTCGACTTATTAAAACCTGGTGTGACAGTGAATACGGATCGCTACCGACAACAAATTATCAATTTGAATCATGCGTTGATCGAAAAACGGCCGGAATGGGCCCGAAGACATGGCAAAGTTACCCTACAACATGACAACGCACCGTCTCATACCGCTAAAGTGGTGAAGAACACATTAAAAGCATTGAATTGGGAAATATTATTGCTCCCACCGTACTCTCCAGACCTCGCCCCGTCCGACTATCACCTTTTCGCATCGATGGGACACTCACTCGCAGAGCAGCGCTTCGCCAATTTTGAAGAAGTCGAAAAATGGCTCGTCGAATGGTTTGCCTTGAAAGAAAAAAAGTTTTTTTGGAATGGTATCCATGATTTGCCTGAAAGACGGGCAAAATGTGTAGAATCCAATGGTCAATACTTTGAATAAAAAATTTTTGAGATTCCCTTGAGAATTAAGTGTTTTCTTTATTGAAAAACCCGACAAACTTCAACTAACACCCCTGGTAAAATTGTTAATCAATTTGCAAAATTTTTCATGTTCATTCAAAATATAACATAGAATTACACCCGTATTTTCACGCGAATTTTTGAATGAAGAAATGTATGGACTTAAAAACTTTGACAATTCAAGCCATAATTTCATGGGTAATCCCTCGCGAATTTTTGGGATTTAAAGGAAATGACCCTTATGGACTTCTTGAAGAGAGGACTCCCGATCGCGGGGCAATACTACAGTGAATTATTGGACCGATTCGATGAGAAATTGAAAGAAACACGACCCCATTTAGCAAAGAAAAAAATGCTCTTCCACCACGACAATGCACCAGATCACTCATCCGGAAACTTCGCGGACATATTGCATGAATTGCGCCAGGAATTGCTGCCGCATTCACCATACTCGCCCGACTAAAATAAAAATAAAAATTGCTGCTTACCTATAGAAGAATGATACTTCAATTTATATAGACTATTCTATCCTATCAATAGAGTGATCTGCAAAAACTGATTTCCAAAAATCTTCGAGAGCATCTGTACTGGGACACGATATACATTCATCAAAGTCACATTCTGGACTAGAACTACTACACACAATTTTTTTAATAGCGTCATAATGTGTTAAATAAAAGATTCAGTATAATGGGTATCATTTTCACGGTATCAAGCATTAGGTTAACTTTTTCTTGGTGGACATACACACACAAACATAAAGAGTTCCACTAGCTCCAGCAGGTACGCAATGAGCACTAAGGGGAATGCAATTTGGGGCTTGGCGCAAAGCAGCAAAAATAATCGGTTCTACGATCGATTGATGCAACCATGACATCAACAAGTACCTGGAAGTTCTCTTACGCAGAGCACGGAAAACTAATAACTGAGTTTGGAATTCAAACAATTCCCAACTTTATCGTCACTAGTGTGGAAAAGTAAATTTTGTAACACGGACTCATCATCGGTCGTGAAATCGATCATTTTTGCTGTTTCGCGGCAGGGCCTAAAAATCTCATTTCCCCGAGGTACCAAATACGAGGACATGCATCCTGGCGAAGAACGTCAACATCGTCTCACTACTGGAATTTTGCTCAAGAGACCTTATGGTGGCTTCAGTCGACCTGATCGAAATTCTAATTCTAATTCTAACCCACCGGAAGTAGTTCGCTCACTGTTGGACTATTGATAGGAAAGAGGTCAGCTCCTCCTCTTGGGATGCGATGTCAACTCCCGCCATAAGCTGTGGGGTAGTACGTACACCAACAGACGGGGTGAGGACCTAGTATACCATCTAATCACTACTGATTTGGAAATTCTCAAAACAGGAACGACACTGACATTTCAAAACTCGGTGCGGGAAGAGGTAATAGACATCACCCTCTGCACCGGGAGCATGCGAGACAAAGTCAAGAAATTGAGGGTTACAGATGAACCCTCCCTATCTGACTACATGCAGATATTGTACGGGTTGGGATCAAACGCACCTTCGGGCCCTTCATAGGCCAAACACCCTAAGAAAAAAAAATTGGGAATGCTATTTCACAGGACTACAAGGTGCACTTCAAGGGATAAGCATGGAAATCAGAGACGCAGACACCCTTGAAAGGGTGGCTGACCTATTTTGGTCAGCCATAACCAATGTGTACGAAAAGAACTGCCTACTTTCGGAAATCAAGAAGGCGCGAGAGACTCACTGGTGGAATAGAAAGCTTGGAATTCTTTGTAAGGAAACCAGAGGATATACAATACAAAAGCAATCAGAGAGGCCAAGTGCTGGATCTCCTTCTGTTCAGACATGGAAAAGGGTGCAGAGGTGGCGAGGTTGAACAGGCTACTGACCCGCAACCCAGGAGCTATGGTAAGTACCCTACGATTGCCGGACGGAACATACTCAGGGTTGGCCGGGGCACCCTGACTCGCCTGACCGAGGTACACTTCTCGGGCTTCAAAAGACCAATGAGAGTGATGTAGGGATCTCAAGTGGGCCGACCGCTGCCCGCGATTGCTTCTCCAGCCAAGGTTAGGTGGGCCTTGAAATCTTTCAGCCCCTTCGAGTCTTTAAGTCTGGATGATATCTATCTCCATCATAGGCCTGCTAGTGAGGTTTGCGAGGGCCAGTCTGACTCTGGGCTATGTCCCCAAAGCTTGAAGAGGGACAAAGGTTATCTTCATAGTCGAAGCAGGCAAGAACGAATCACATCCCTAATGGATTTCAGAAAAATCCGCCTTACTTCCTTCGTACTAAAAACGGTGGAAAGATGCGTGGATAAATACATTCGCGACAAGATCCTGACAGTGAAACCGCTACACAGTGATTAGAATGCTTAGAGGGCTGATCGCTCGATTAAAAAAGACCTGAGCACAGCGGTAAACCTAATTGAGGACCAAATGAAATGAAAAAGATTCGTTATTAGAAGTTTTATGGATATCGAGGGTGCCTTCAATCATACATATAGCGTAGTGATCAAGACGGCTATGATTGAACAAGGGATGCCCATAGCCGTAGTTGACTGGACCCGTCATATGCTAGGTGACAGGAATATAACGATAATCAAAGAGAATACCACCCATCGTGGGGTCGTTGATTTAGGGTGCCCGCAGGAAGGAGTACTTTCTCTGCTACTGTGTAGTGATCAAGACGGATACGATTAAACAAGGAGTCCCCATAGCCGTAGTTGACTGGACCCGTCATATGCCAGGTGACAGGAACATAACGATAATCAAAAAGAATACCACCCTTCGAGGGGTCGTTGATTCA
This sequence comes from Diplolepis rosae, assembly GCA_030998225.1. Taxonomy (NCBI): domain Eukaryota; kingdom Metazoa; phylum Arthropoda; class Insecta; order Hymenoptera; family Diplolepididae; genus Diplolepis; species Diplolepis rosae. Next base: position 1,483,416 of record JAPYXD010000750.1, on the reverse strand, counting down.
GGGTGCCCGCAGGAAGGAGTACTTTCTCTACTGCTGTGGAGTCTAGTGGTGGATGGACTATTGCATCGACTCACCGAACATGAATGCCATCTCATTGGATATGCTGACAACGTTCTCATCACATTCACATTCTGGTCTCAGCCAAGGCTGATAAAGCGGTGATGGATAGAGGCAACTGGTTTGCAGATGGCTCCAAGAACAGGGAGGTCGCGGAGGCCGGTGTCTATAGGAAGAACAGTGATACGAACCTCACGGTCCCCTTGGGACCCCACTCCATAGTACTACAAACCGACATCGCGGTCATACTCCAATGCGCACGTAAAGTGCAAGATCATGGACACGGCAGGAATATCCACATCTGCTCAGATAGCAGAGCTGCCGTCACGATATTAGACGAGTCACAGTGACTATCTCCATGATGGTTTGGGAATGTTCCGAAGCATTAAATAAACTAGCAGAAGACAACCAAGTGACATTCCTCTGGATCTCCAGATACAGGGGTATCAAGGGTAATGAGATACCGTATAGACTAGCTAAGCTAGCAACAAGGCAAAATCCAATTGGTCTAGAACCAGTAATAGGTATTTCAAACAGATCGCTCACTGAAAATATTGGTAAGTGTTTGGTCGACAAACACCAGAAAGAGTGTCACAAGGCTACGGTATGTAAGCAAGCCAAAACCGAAGCGAAGACCCTAACAGAAGTGTTTATTGTGCATGGCCAACTCGCGTATCCCAGCCACAGCAGAAATAATAATGATAAATTCAGTCCCATAGTGTATTGTCACGTCCTGTGACAATTCTAAATAAATAAAATTAATGTATGTAAGGGTACCTAAAAAGCTAGGAGAAGTGACCACGTAAGCGACCCCGAAATTATTATTCTCTGAAAGTGAATGCGACTCATAGGAAACGTGGAAACTCTATCTGTCATTTCTCCACCAACTCCATCATCGTCACATCTCTGCCACTTTCAACCTAGTTACTCTCCCAGTGATATTCTTCGAGACATAATTAATCTGTCCAGATATAATTCATAGAAAATCCAAGAGTCAAGGTGTGGGAAAGAGAGATTTTTCCATCAGTAAAGTTTCGGATTATCAGTGTAAACATTTGGATAAAATTTTAAAACCACGGTTTTGAAGGCCCGAACTCACGACATTTTGGAAATAAGGGGCAAACAAAATCTCCAGGTGAACCAGCATCCTTAGACCAATTGATTAAGTCTACATCAGAACTCAATTTTTAAGAATAAACTTAAACCAGGTTAGTAGTCTCTTTGGATCTCTTTTATCCTTACGTGATCAAAACTTGACTTGTTCCAATTTGTAATTAATTAATGAACGTTATTATAAGTAATTATTCGATTCGTTTTCTTTTGTAGTTGATTATCCTCATTCACAGTTGAACATAATGATCTTTTAAATCACTTTACTGACTATAAACGAGGAGGTTTGAATTTTAATTGGATTGGTATGTGATCAGGATTTCACAGTACAATAAAAAAACCGGGAGTAATGCCAGAAACTAATAAAATTTGAATGTTTTTGTTAAAGTTACAGAGAGCTGGTCATGATTGGAATTTAAATAATTATGTTACCTTTTTCTCCTTGTAACCCTGCTACACCAGGCATCCCTTGTAAACCCATAAGGCCATGATGACCTTTCGAACCTTTAGGTCCTTCTTCACCTTCATCGCCTTTTGCTCCTTCTGGTCCTGTAAAACCTGGTTTTCCTCTTAATCCCTAAATAAAGAGGTAGTTTATTTTTCAATTTACTGAAGCATGTACTTGTTAATCAAACATTTAAATTGTAGTTAATCATCATATTCATTAAGAAAAGTTAATATTCCAAACAATGATTACTGTTTTCACTATTTAACTATTTCAATTAAAAGGCTTATGAATTTCACCAAGATAAGATTTTAAAAAGCTTGAGCCAAATTAATAGCTATAGAAATAATTTTCAAATAAAGACATTTCAATCTTGGAAAGAAATTAACTTACATCAATTAGAGACTGTTTATAAATCCTTAAACATTTGCATTTCTTCAACACGTTGCTAACGCGAGAAAAATACATTTCTTCCAATTTCAACCCAACCATAATTTGAAAGATTTTAAACTGTCAAAAGTGAAAATAAAACGCCCACGGATTATATTTTGCTATTCTCTAAGCTTTAACTCAGACTACATTTTGTGTCCATTTTTGAACTAGTTATAAATTTTTATCCATTTGTTCACCTTAGAATAAATGATGAATTTTTGAAAAATGCATTTAAAGTAGTATTTACCGGTTGCCCCTCGATACCCGGAGGGCCTGTTTCTCCTTTCAGGCCTTTTTCTCCAGGAACACCAGGGTTTCCAATACTTCCGGGAGATCCCTATAAAATTATATAATGATAAAACGAAGAATTTTCTTCTTCTTCGATTAATCTGCTTAAGATTTTAATGTTAAAACTCATCCTCCACTCAAAAGTAAATTATAGAATAAAATAAATAAGATACTGTACCTAAAATAGTTAATACATTCCACAAAAATTCACCTGCAATCCTGGAGTTCCAGGGACTCCAGAATAACCAACTGTACCAGGAAGGCCTTTTTCACCTTTTTTCCCAGGAAATCCAGGCAATCCTGTTTTACCAGGAGAACCCTCAACTCCTGCTTCCCCTATGGGACCTATTTTAAATTCATAATATATTAAAATTAAGAGTCAATTAAAGAATTGCTTTCCGGGCCGAATTTAATTTGTTAAATTGATTGAAAATTCATTTTAATCCAAATAAATTTAATCGTATTATGAAATTTGTTGACATATTGACGGAGAGTGAAATAATTTTTAATTATTATCTTATGAAATTTATTAACCTCGAGGTCCAATCGGTCCTTGTATTCCTGGGAGGCCTGGGGGCCCTTCAGCTCCTGGTTTCCCTGGCAATCCAACTTCTCCCTAAAAATGTAAAGTACTGTTACATACTAGTAACTTTTAATTGTTTTATTGAGCCTGTATAAGGTCAATATGCCATACACCAAAGGAAATAAGAGAAATATAATTCTTAAAATAGAGGATTCTTATGATAATCACCCTGCTGACCGGGTTGTTATTCACTTAAAATGAAAACGATACATTACCTCACGTAAAGAAATCATCTAATTACATGGTAATGACTGGTAAAAAATTACACTACCTTGTTTACATGATAATTAACCCATTAACGCCTGAACGGACATTTTTTCCTGCAAACTTTCCGGCCATAAAAAAATTATGTAGAAAGTTTATAAAAAATCCAGCCAAAGTTTTTCTGAAGTCAAATTTCATCTTCTTTGAGACTCTCATCCTAATTTTTCGATCAAACGTAAGCCTTCATTGTTATTAACAATTTTATTGAAAAAAAAGTGAAATTATCGAGATTGACCACTTTTAAAACCAACGAAACACATGGAAATCGAATTCCAAGAACCGCAGAAATCGTTTTTCTCGCGTTCATAGACATAAAACTCGAAGTTCACTTGCTGTTTGTTAACATTGCGCAGATGGCGCTTTCTGACACAGCTTTACGCGATTTATAATTTATCTGATTTTGACATATCACCATAATGATGTAAAAATTTCATAGTATGACTTGAAAATGTGTACTCGGCGGTTTCTAGGATCACTGATCACATATTTAAACTTATTATTGAAAAATTATATTGTTTAAACAATTTGTTTAAACAAACTATGTCTCCGTTCAACTTTTATCCAAGCTGCAACCGAACTTATTTTTTTGAAAACTAAATCTCATGATGACACCTGGTTATCGAAAATTAAAAGAAACAGCAAGTGATCTTCGAGTTTTATGTCTATGGACGCGAGAAAAACGATTTTTGCGGTTCTCGGAATTCGATTTCCATGTGTTTCGTTGGTTTTAAAAGTGATCGATCTCGATAATTTCACTTTTTTTCAATAAAATTGTTAATAACAATGAAGGCTTACGTGTTATCGAAAAACTAGGGCGAGATTCTCAAAGAAGATGAAATTTGACTTCAGCAAAACCTTGGCTGGATTTTTTATAAATTTTATACATAATTTTTTTATGGCCGGAAAGTTTGCAGAAAAAAATGTCCGTTCAGGCGTTAATAGGTTAATCAGATGATAATACGTTGCACCTCATGTCGGCAATGCAAGCGATGAAAATATCTTTCATCAATCAGCAATTAGTCCTTACATTACCGATCTTAAGAAACAGATTACTATTTATAAATGAGTAAATGCAATTGTGCGCTAATGCATCTGCACCCACTCGTTCCTGTAATAATAAGACTCATAACAAAAAGCGAGAGTGAGAGGAGATACAAAATCGAAGTTCAGGATTGATGTTGACGTTAACAGAGAGTAGAGGGAGCGAGGCATAGACTCTTGAATATACGTTCTGTTATTCACTTTTGCACGATCAACTATCATTTTTCCCACTATTGAAATATCCAATAATATATAAACCCCACATTCATCCCTGGAGGTTTATAATTTACTTCCGAGCAGTTACACGGTCACTGTGATTCATTTCGGACCATATGAGTCATTTATTTAAAATATATGTGTATTTCCCTTACTGCTAGAAATTTTGCTTATTTTTTGGGGCTTTTATTTTAAGCCAGGGTCGGTCAACCTCTAATAAATGGCACAGTTGTACGTGGCGCTAGTTGTCGCAAGTGGGCGGAGCGCAGCAGTATGAGTTCCGCCATTGTTGTTTGCAAGTATTTAACGATTTATTACGTGTTTAAGCGTTATCATGAATAAAAAATGAGAAATTCAACGTGCTCGTGGGTAAACCACTAAAAGTGTCAGAAGGAAAGTGTTTAAGAAAAGTAGTAAGTTCATGTAAACAATTTCGTCCAGTTTCCACATTTAAAAAAAATATATATATACATTGGGTGCGCAACTAAGTTCCCGCTGTTTGTCAATAGATTGCTCCAGCAGTAAGTGCTGGTCGATATAGACATATCCGAAACATCATCAACCAAGCATAGATATATGTGGCGTGGAACGAAGTAACCCGGCTAACAGCACCAAAGACGAAATTTGAGTTTTTCGATGATTTTGAGAGACAGAAGCATGCTCTATCGAATGGGCCTATGCACAAAGCTGTGGGATCAAAAGTGACCGAAATCTAACGCATTTTATCTCGCGTTTATTTTTATTTCGAACGGACCTGTCTCAGAGAAACGCGATTTTCTCAAAAAGTTAAAAGGTGTTGTTAGCCGGGTTTCTTCGCTCCACGCCACATATGGTAAACGACACGTTTTGGCACAGTAGTGATTTTGTTTTGGCGTCATATACTTTTGGTTGTGTGAAAATGTCTGATTTTGTGCCAAATAATAGTCATTTACGGGAAGTGTTGATTTTCTTCTTTTATTCAAAGAAAACAATGACTGGAATGTATTAACAGGGTTGCCACAAGTCAGGGAAAAGTCAGGGAAATCGTAGTGGTCTGGAAAAGTCAGGGAAAAGTCAGGGAATTTAAGGTTTAGTCAGGGAATCGCTGTGGCCAGATCGTGCGTTACTGCGTTTCACTGTGCCGCGGTCAGTTTTTCCAACTCTTCTTCCTTCTTGCTCGGTTAACTCGCCGCAGCAGACACAGGCTAGCAAAAGTGTTCTCAGATCGTGGAACTGACTGAAATATGTAACATTTTTTATGAAATGTTGCTTTCGAATCCCAAGTGCGAATAAAAGGTGTCATTGTTTAAAAAAAAATCATGCCTAAACTTGGATACGAAATTACATCATGAGATTTCTCTGCTATAAAGTAAAGTTGAAGACTGTTTCGTTTGAATAAAATGCTTCGAAACAAATTTTGTTTAAATAATAGTTTTGTCGATAAATATTACAGAAATGCCTGTTAAAATCAACATTTTGAAGAAAATTGCTTATTTTATTAATTTTACTGGCATTTTGGTAATGATTATCAGCAAATGTATTATACTTTCCAAAAAGCGGTGAATTGTATTAAAATATCTACTAAATTTGCAAAAATTTTGTGCTATAACTATTCAAAATTGTTGACTCGGTAAAATTATGTATGTTTTTCCTGACTCCACGCAAAAAAAGCGCAAAAGACACGCCAATTCATTATTTATGGAATATTTAATTTAAATTTAAATTATTTAATAATAACTTAAATTATTTGATTTCATATATTTTGAAAAATATTTGCCCAAAAAAAATACCTGAAAAATTTTGTTAAATTTTTAGAATGATTTAGACACTTGAAATATGATTTTGCATTAACATTTGAAAGTCAATAAATGTTAATAATTAAAAAAATATATATCGATTTAAACTTTGTGTAGCTTTTAAATCTATTATCGTAATTTAAAAATTATGCACAAAATTGTGTTTTACAATAAATATGAGGTTCAAGTTTAAAATAAATATTGTGTTTTTGTTGTATATGCAGAGACTCTTAATTTTAAAATTCAAAAACTCTATAGAAAGGAAAAAAATTAGCTTTTTAGGAAATGTATTGAAGTATTTAAGAGCTAGGTATTTTCTGCTCAAAATTTGCGAAATGATAAAGACGATAAAAACGGACGTAGATAGACTACTGCGGTTTCGAAATTAAAAAAAACTTAAATTAAAAAAAAATATGTATCAGAAAATTTCGTTTCATTGTAAAAACCAAAAGTAGTCTATCTATGACCGTTTCTATCTTCTTTACCATTTCCAAAATTTTGGAAACAAAAGTTGATGCATGTACATGTATAGATATTTTCTGTACGTTTCCCTTAGCATCCAGTGAAATCTATCAGATACGAAAAAAATCAAGTTTGGTAGATTTCACTGGAAGTTAAGAGGACTGTACAAAGAAACTGTTCATTGCACCAGATTTCTGGTAATATATCTACTCAAAATTCAATTTGTAGAAATAAGTATTGAACTTCCTGTAAATTTTACTAAAATTTTTTCTGATGTGCAACTTATAAATTCGCTAAGGAATGCCTGTTAAACTAATAAAATAAGAAATTTTCTCCAAAATGTTAATTTTAACAGGGATTTCCGTAATGTTTATCGATAAAACTATCATTCAAAAAAGTGCGTTAAATAATTAATAATTTTGCTTCATACCAAAGAAATTTCAGTTTTATTTTGTATGCATATTTAAATATAGTGTATATGTATATATTTATTAAATATTTTAACCCTTTATTTACATTAATATATTGACAAAATATATATTAAAAAATTTGTTTCGAAGCACTTTATTTGAACGAAATATTCTTGAACTTTCCTTCACAGCAGAGAAATCTTATGATGTAATTTCGTATCCAAATTTAGGCATGATTTCTTTTCAAATAATGAAACCTTTCATTCGCACTTGAGATTCGAAAACGACATTTCCTAAAAAATGTTACATATTTCAAAAACTTTAAAGAATATTTTATTGGAATTTAATGTTTTTTCATGTTGCTTTCTATCAAAAAAATCTTATTGTCTAATTTTGTGTGTAAATTTAAATACAATTTATGTTTTTTATATTTATAACATTTTAATATAAAGTATTTTAGGCATAATTTTTTATTTGAAATAGTTTATTTACAATACTAAAAAATATATAAATCTATATTTTGTTTTGAAGCTTTTAACATTTATTGAACTATACATTTTACTGAACATTTTTTTTCTCAAGTGTTTAAATCATCCTAAAACTCGAAAAAAATCTTTTAGATATTCATTTTAGGTGAAGGTTTTTTAAAACATCTAAAAAAGGAGGGTAATTTCTTAAATTATCTATTTAGTCATTTTAAATATGTCGTCTGCTTCGCGCCACGTTTGAACGAAGTTTGATTGTGTGCAGATCCACACGGGTCAGTGGTGGAGGCCGAAAACGTCCACGTTCTGCGTATACTCGCGTGGTTTCACATTCTTACGGCTAAGTGACAGTAAGTAACTATACTAATATGTAAGATTGATCTCTTTAAGTTGAACCCGCTGTGATTGATATAACCAAAAAGTTATAAATTTCCTATGATGCCATTTTTATGTTTAACGTTCGATAGCAACATGCAAGTTATGGCATACCAGTTTGTTTCTTTTTAAGTTTTGATAAAAAATAAATAAATAGAAATACGTTGTTCCTATCTTACCTTCTCTTATTTAACATCCTCTCTGTTGAAAAATAACAGGGAAAAACACGCAAATATTATATAATAGGAACATAGTTCCACCGAGATGAGTCCTCTTACAATAGATTTTGGTCAGGGAAATCAGCTTGAAAAGTCAGGGAAAAGTCAGGGAAATTAGGATACTGAAATTTGTGGCAACCCTGATTAAGAGCTCCAAAACGTTTACGGAGATGCTACTCTAAGTGAAACAACGTGGCGTGATTCGTTCCGTCGCTTTAAAGGTGGTGATTTCGATGATGACGACCGTCCGCGTGAAGGAAGGCCAAAAACCTTCGAAAACGCTGATGTTATTTATTATGAGCTGTTGAAACCGAATGAAACCATCCTGGGGAACGGTATCGAACGCAGTTGATGCATTTGAGCCAAGCACTGCGCAAAAAACAGCCACAATACGAGCAGAGGCACGCAAAAGTGGTTCTACAGCATGACAACGCTCGGCCTCACGTTGCTTACTTACCTGGAAACGCTCAAATGGGAAGTCCTATCCCACCCGACATATTTGCCAGATATTGCGCCGTCCGATCATTACTTGTTTCGGTCGATGGGACATGGTCTGGCTGATCAGCAGTTCCGCTCATATGAAGATATCGAAAAATGGCTTGATTCGTGTATAGCCTCAAAAGATCAACATTTTTACCGTAACGGTATTCGAGCTTCCCCAGAAAGATAGGTAAAAGTTGTAGCTAACGATGGGTAATACTTTGAATGATTAATTTGGAACAATTTTTTCACAATAAAGTTGCATTTTCATAAAAAAAAAACAGCGGGACCTTAGTTGCGCACCTAATGCAAAAAAAATTTTATTTGGGAAATGGTAGAAAAGATAAAAACGGACGTAGATAGACTACTTTTGGATTCAAAATTGAAAAAAAGTTTTCGACATATATTGCTAAAATTGAACTTTTTTCAATTTTGAAATATAATGATAGTTCGTATGCACACTTGTACGCGGCGCTAGTTGCTAATCGTCCACCTTTATGCATCAGGTTTGCACGGCCTGTTTTAAGCTGACCATTCAGACTAGGCTCTCCTATGGTTCCCTAGCCTAAACCAATAAATTGATCCCGAGTGCCCGAATCCAATCATCCCAGTCGGCAACCTCTTTCAAGTTCTTGGTTTATTTTTTTACCTTTTTAGGCAGAAAGAAAAATATTATAAATATGGCGTCAAGAGACGCTATATTGGCGCTCGTCACAAGCTGCTATTATTAACGCCAGTGACATTAACGCTCAGGTCCGCCTTGGTAAAGACGCTTTTTTTAAAGTTGATGTGGACAAGTTCGAGTCGACGGAGATCAGCTGTGAACGAAGAAAACGTTGAAATTGTGCGTTGATTCATAGAAAAAGAGCCGAAATCTTTCTTTCGAAGAGCGAAACAGTCAATGCTGTGTTTTATTTTGTTGTTATATAGCGTTTACCGGCGTGTATTCATTTTGTGCGGCCAGAATTGGGTCAAAAAGGAAGTTGGTGCTTGTTGCACGATTAATGCACCAGCTCATCGATCAACGTTAATTAACGATTATTTAATCAAAAATGGTATCTTCACTGCCAACCATTCTCCGTATTTACATTTTACATGTTACATTTTAACACGAAAGGAAAGCGATATGCAGATATTAAAAATCTTTAACATTTTGCATCGGATTTGCATGATGAAGAATCTAACAGAAAACGTCCGAAATTAGTAAACAGAGACAGGCCAATTCTCCTACATAAAAATGCTTGCCCACACACTGCAAATCGGATGCAATTAAAATCACTGGAATTATATTCGATAACTATTGATCATTTTCCGTATTCATCACACCTTTTACGAACTAATTGTCATTTGTTTCGAAATTTAGATAACTTCTTACAAGGGAAAAGGGCAAAAGTGTGTCGATGCTTCAGAAGCATACTTTGAATAATTGAGATCTTGTTTTATGTGAAGAACAATGTAGCAAACTTCTGAATCCGAACTTCCAACTCGATACCTGATGACCCAATATGTTTCATGGCTATTTGAAGATATCGCAATTTATTAGAAAAGGGACATTTTGTAAGATATTTTCATTTAATTAAAAGTAAAACATACTGGTAGGCCACGGAGTCCCTTTGCACCTTCGGGGCCACTAAGTCCTGGTAGTCCTGGCAAACCTCTGTCCCCTTGAGGTCCTTGAAGTCCTTGCGGCCCTGGTACACCTGGCGGTCCTTCAGCTCCAACTTCTCCTTTTGCACCATCCGATCCAGGGGACCCAAAGTTACCAACTGGACCTGGGTTTCCTGGATGACCAACTTCCCCAATAGATCCTTTTATTCCCTGAACTCCGGGATTTCCAATCAGACCGATTGGTCCTGGGGCTCCCTATTCAATAAATAGTATATTACATAACAAGGGCTCTCAAATTTCTGCCCATGTAGTGTATACTATTTTTCTTGCTACCCGGTCGAAAGTACGAAAACAATTGCATGTATCCATTAGAATATATTGATGCCTGCTCCGGCATTTGCGGCACGAGCGGAGCGAGTGCTGCTGGTCGGGGAGGGGGGGGGGGCAGGCATGAAATACATCTATAAATTAAGGTTTAGATTTCTACTTCCTTGTTTCCATCTTTGGTAATTATCATAGACTAGCATGTATCTGTCAACGGACTTTTTGGGTAAGGTGTCCGTTTCTACTATTAATTGAGCTTCCGTTTCAAAGTTTTTATTAATTTCTTCTTCATCTGTCGATTCATCAGATGATATGTCATTCATTTTTTGATTTTGATTTTTGTTACACTTCAGTCACTACTATTACATTCTAAATAATATCCACTCATTGCCACTAATAAACATTAGCAGAGAGCGGACAAATTTTGACGCTTGAGGTTATTGACGTTTTTACTCCCGCTATTATAGAGGGCGCGCATATAGCTTGACCAATGCATGAAAGTTTGACTTTCTGCCGTGAAATAGGTGCCGAAACCACGTACTTTCGACTAAGGTAGTAAGAAAAATCAATTTATATTTAATCAATTAGTTCCATTGTCATCTAATATTTCTGAAAATAATGTTTAAATTTTTAATAACGTCAAGCACTCTGACTTATTAAAAATGTTTGTAACTCACGACCGATCCAACTAAACCTGGAGTTCCTGGGGGACCCATTGGACCTGCTTCACCCCTCAAACCTTGTTCACCTCCAACACCTTTCATACCTTGAGGTCCTATACTTCCTTGTGGACCCATTTCTCCAGCCGCTCCTATTGAATAAGATAACTCGATTTGAAAAAATCAGCCTGATTAGAATTGCGAATGATTTTAATCGATTTTCAGACTAAAAGGCCAAGCGGCTTCAAAATTAATTATTCTTACCTGGTGGACCCGGATTTCCTTGGTCACCCTTTAAACCTGTAGGTCCACGATCTCCCTTAACACCAGGAAGTCCGACCAATCCTTGTGGACCTGGAAAACCTTGATTTCCTTGATGACCTTCAAATCCTCTCTCACCAGGATTTCCCGGGAGTCCAATTTCGCCCACAGGACCTGGTGGACCTGGGTCCCCTCTTTCTGCTGGTTCACCAACAGGTCCTGGTGAACCTGTTAGTCCTTGCGGACCCTGTTCCCCATTTCGTCCTTATGTATTGCAAAACATTTTTTAAATATATTTAAATTGTTAGTTGTTATTTTTAGAAGTATTTACATAAAAATATTTCATTATTTTTGCTTGCAACTAATACTGGGAAAAATTAATTTCTTTAGGTAATAATAATGCTACCTCAAACCGAAAGAAATGAAAGGTCTTTAAATTTTCAGAAACTTACCAGCAGGGCCTTCAGGACCAACTGGACCAATTGCTCCTTCGTCACCTTTAGGTCCTGGTTCTCCAGGTGGACCTTTAAGTCCAGGTAATCCAAGCAATCCAGAAGCCCCAGGAATTCCCTTTTCACCTTTAGGACCCGGCAAACCCTGCAATTTATACATTAAATGTTAATTTCAAGAATCTGCGCGGACTACTTTAAGGGCACACGCACATCCCCATCTCACGCCTTACGCACAGATTGCATGTTTCAATACGGATAGAATCCGAATCATGTAACTTCCCAAGCGCAAAATACTATATTGCTGAGGGACCTTTTTCTCTGATGGGTCTCATACACTCAGTATTTTTTTTTATTTAGAATTTTTTGATTTTGGAAATCGTTGTATATTTCAATATTTGACACATGCAAACGGACATTCATAAAATGAAAAAAAAATTTTCACGATAATTTCAAATAAAAACATTAATTCTGGAACAAGTTATCACACAAATAGTGCCTCACAGTAGCCATCAGTACTTCTTAATAGTTTATTTAAAATCAACAAAACAAAAAAAAATCTTATTTTAATCATTTATTCAGTGCTTAATCGACGCTTTTCATCAAATTAAGGAAATTGACGGCCTCTGAAAGTTTACTTATGAATGTTCAGAGAATAAGCGCTCGTTTATTGTTCATAAAAAAAAAGTTTTGGTAAAAAAAACATCCTTCGATGAAGCACTAGTCACATTCTTACACTATTATTATAGAGTATATTTAAAACTATTTATTGGTTCAACTTACAATTTTCACAGAATATTTTCGTAATATTGTACTTTAAGAAAATTCAAAAAAAGATCATCAGGCTTCCTTAATCCTACCACTCCTGGTTGAGAGAGAGAAGGAGAAGGCGTCTTTCTGTTCTTCCTTCTTCCTGGAATGGGCATGAAAAGATTTTTTGTAGTTGTTCGTTGCCAAAAAACAACTCTTGTCTCTTTTACGATGCGCACACCAGCACGCGCGCACGTAAACATGAACATTGTTTATCACTTGTTATTTGGTTTGTCGAGGGAACACAGGCAAAGATTGACACGAAGAACGGGGGGTGTGGAGTACACGCTAAACCTCGCGTTGAATGGCAAAGGCAGATCATTGTATCACTGGAAAGAAAAGAAGATACATATCCCGAGAAAAAAAAATCCATGCGTGTGGTGTGTGAAGAACCAATGAATTTAATGTTCAAACTCAATTTAACTTCCAAAGCATAAAAATGATACGTGAATCGTTCGTTACTCTTAGTAACAAGTTAGAAGTTATTTAGTATCATTGTATTTATTTGTGATGTATTAAATGTTCAAAAATGAATCAAAGTTGAGTAAAATTCAGAAGCGTAGGGTGAAGTATGAAAGCGTGCATTAAAATTTTTTAAATATATCGCAAGATATATATATATATATATATATATTACTCCTTCTTCTGCACCTTGGGCACACATAAAAAATTTTAATTTCAAAAACTTAAATTCTTAAAATTAAATTGATATTATGAAAATTTAAACAAAAAAAAGTCGATAAGTGTATTACATAAAATATGAAATATTACATAAATTACTCAGGCAGAATAATAATTTGGAATTCGCAAGTGTTAAATCCATATTTTAAAAATATAAAACACAGAAAATAAAAGAACCTTCTTTTAAATGTTTTTATACAAAATACTTCTTAATAATAATGCAATTTTTTAATGTAAATTTGAAAATTTAGTATCACTAAACTTCATACGTCGTATAATAAAAATGTATACTAAATGTAATTTAATAATTATATTATATATATTAATCATCATAGTTCTAATAATTGATTAATTATATTAATTTTTTTAAATATTTTATTAATCATTTATGAAAAAAGTTGATTTATTTTTACTTGAGTAAAGCTCAAAAATTTTATTGACGATACTTACTCTCACAAGCTCTGAATAACTCAGACAGTCACTATATAAGAAAGTTCCAAATTTTATATCTCAGCATTGTAAGCAAGCGTGTGCGTGATTCGACGAAAGCGTATCGTACTATATATAAGTGTGTAGTTATTAGGTTTATATATGTAAGGTTATATGTTTAAGTGTATTTGTGATTTGAAATGTGATTGGCTACGTCTGGATGGTGTGAATGAATTTGTATGTTGTTTATGTGTGTACCGGATGACTATTGGCAGGCTCGAGGTAAGAATTTTTTTTTATTCAAGAGAACCATACCATTGCCAGTTGAAATAATACGCCCGTTGCTCAATTTACCCAACTACGGTTTGAAGCACCTCAAGCGTCGGTGATATACTTATACATTTCATGTTAACCCACTGACACATGTTGCTGCCCTGTCGTCGATAACGTTTTACTCAACTCCTTACTATTCCCTATTTAACGCTTATTGTTATTCACTTTGGGTGAATTAGGTACATATCAAATTGATTTTACCCGACTAGAATTTAATAGATGTTCAAATGTCCTTATATCCCAAGTTTAATCGACAGAGTTGAGTAAAATTACTTCAACTATTTTTCTCCGTGTATGGGAGAACCGAGCGTTTGCTCGTAGTTCCTCTCATTGTACGTGCTTTTTCCAAGTGACTACTGAGTGGGTGTGGCCTAAAAGTCAAAACGCTCGATCTCCCATACAAAAATGGTATGTTCTCTCCAGCGTTTGAGTTGCGAACAGCGTTGTGCTTCTGTTGCGTCCAGTCCTCACTGTCAAATCATGTAGTACATGCGTTAAAAACGCGGGATGAGTGCATATTCATACTAATGTAATATGATTGTTTACTTCACTCAAAAAGCATCATTTTTATGCATCGAAAGTTCGACTTTATGCTAATTTCAAAAGTAGTAGTCAGTACTATACACTAAAAACATATTTTTTCTCGGTGTATAATAATTCTTTTGGGCGTGTGCATTGGCAAACGTAAGGATAAACATAGGCATATGGCAGAGAGGTTGCTGTAGGAAAAGATATTCGTCTGTACTCGCGATTGATAGTTCTCCTTCTCTCTTTTATTTGTGTTTTACTTCCTTTTCTTAGTTTTTATACATCTAAAATACTCAATGGCTGAATGCATGTGTACTCTTGATAACAATTGACACAAATAATAAAAATGTCGAAGCCCCTGGAATTATAAGTTTCTATGTTTATAGATCATTATGCTTAAGTAACAACATTTCGTAATCTCAAGGATGCTCCTGAAAAACTTAAGAACAAACATCTTTGTCTTTAAAAGTCTTGTCAACTCGTAATAATGTAATTTTTTGAATTTATTTGAAAAATTGGAATAGGTTGATTTATAAAAACCTTTTTATACAATAAAACTGCGAAAATGAAATTTTAAAAATTTCAATATATTTGAAAATAATTTTGCTAGCAGTCATTGCGAAGAGTTTATACCAAATTCACTATAGAATTGTGGTATCTAAAGGCAATTAGACTTAAAAAATAATTGAGAAGCACGCTAGAAAAATTTCTATGCCAATAAAACTTACCTAAATGATATTTCGTAAATTGTTTTATTGGACTTCATAAAAACTCACATTTAGACCATCAGTTCCAGATTCTCCACCTTCTCCCTTTGGGCCGCTGAATCCTTGAAGTCCTACGGGTCCTGTTTCTCCAGGAGGTCCTCTTTCGCCTCTATTTCCGATGCTACCTGGCGGGCCTGTTTGCCCTCTAGGTCCTACTTCTCCATCTTTTCCTGGTGTTCCAGAGTTTCCGGGTATACCTGACAGTCCCTGAATAAAAAGGTTGTGTATATAACATTTTTCCCAATACGTCTGGTGAAAATTGTATTTTCATCATCTGTTTCGAAACAGGAAAATGGCTGTTTTCACAACTGTTGCCATTTACCCCGCGAGTAGGAAAAAATAAATCTGCTGGGGCGGTGAAATGTTTGAATTTTTTCATTAGACGTTTTGGGAAAAATAACGTGTTGTACTCGTGAGGAATAAGCAATTGACAATGATACATCATTATAGCAATTGCTCGTTTTCCTTACTAGTAATATAAATAGCTATTTTATAAAATTTAAAATGACTTAAAATTACATCCACTAGAATTTTTCAACTTAAATATTAACCTGAAATCCTCTAGGACCAATGGTACCTGCAGGTCCTTTTTCTCCTGCGGTTCCTGTGAATCCGGGTAAACCTTGGGCTCCAGGTGGACCCATTTTTCCTGTATCTCCTTTCGAACCTCGTTGTCCTTGAATTCCTGGTTCTCCATCTTTTCCTAGCTGCCCCTAAGATTGGAATGTTTAAAGAAAAATCAAGTAAGTAAAATTGATTGAAATTATTTTTATTACTTTCATTCAGGTATTCATTCTCCTGTACAGTGGAAAATAAATAAGTAAAATAAATATAAAATGAATTAAAAACTGTAATTATTATTTCAAAGAATCAAATTTGATACAATGTTTATACAAATAAGAAAAACATCCAAAGTTAAATTGCTTCATAAAATTTTTTTTGGGTGTACAGCAGTGTTGGGCTTTATATCTTCCTTAATCAATTTAACTGTAGAGCGCCGAATTCTGGCTATTACATCAAATGAGGTATTTACTTGATGTCCTTTTTCTCCGGGCAATCCCAAAGGTCCAGGGATTCCTTGTGATCCACGTGGACCTAGATCACCAGTTTTTCCCTCTGCTCCTGGGGTACCTCTTTCTCCAGTAAGCCCTGACTTCCCTGCAGGGCCAGTTCGTCCAGGAGCTCCTCGAATCCCCTGGTTCATTGTTTTTTAATCAAATAAATACCATTTTCAAAATTTTGTATATTATTTTTGAGACACATTAATAATTTTTATCTTACTTATTCAACCATTGATTACAACTTTTATATGGATTGTGTGGATCAATTTATGTTTGCAATCTACCGCGTGTGTATTTTTCACACCCAAAATTTTTTAGTTTTCTATAATTTCAAATATTTAAAGAATTTGAAATCTTTCTGTGGAAAAAAGACGCTTTCGCCTGCGCTGGGATTCGAGCCCAGGTCTTTTGATTGCCGGTCGACTGATCTAACCACTGAGCCACACAGGCACCCGACATCTCTTTCTCTACAGGAAGACCGCTTTATATCGCCTGGTGGCTGCAAATGATTTCAAATTAATTTAATTAACTTAATTTAATTAAAAAATTCAAACTCAACTAATTAATTTGAATTCCAAAATTTCAAGAATTCGAAACCATTTGAATCCCCAAAATACAAAAAAAAACGTCTCAATTTGGACCAAAAAACATTACTCAAAATAAACAATCATGAGAAAAACCAACAAAATAGGAGGAAAGAAAAAAGAAGGCAACCTTCTAAAACCTCTTCCTTATTTTTCTTTCTCTCGTCTTCTTTTGTCTTTACTTCCACCACCATCTAAACAAATAAAATAAAACTTAAAAATTTTTTTGGTAGTACATATATAGTAAAATGAAGTTTTGTGAATAATAATTTTTAAGACTCTGTTGCCAACTGCATGTTAAATTCCCAGAATTAAAATTAAAATTAAACATTGTGATTTTTCCATTTATTTTTTACAGCCGGGAAATAAAATTATAGATTTTTATTGTTCAGTTTAATGGGTGGATTTCAAAAAAGTATCACACTATCAACATTATAAGTGTAAATTTTGCGCCATTTATTCAGTTTATAGTCTTCTTACCAAAATGTTACCCATTTCGGTTACAGTTCGGTACATGCAACCCACCAGCGTACACAACATAAAAATTGCAATCTTTATATTCAATCATAATTTTCATGGTCATTTTATTTACCTTTACATATGAAATTGAAGAATTTTTATTAATAAGATTCTTCTGATATGTTATACAACGTTGAAATAACAAACCTGCAGTCCTGGAAGACCTTGTCGTCCGATTTCTCCTGGAACACCTTTCAGTCCCGCAGGGCCAACTACTCCATGATCACCAGGCTGGCCTGAATTCAAATTTAAAATAAAAACAATTTAAATTTACATCCGAAAAGGATTTCACAAAAGTTTGCAGATTAACGAATTAATACCAATAAACAAGAAGAAAAAATACACCCATCTAGTGATTATAATAACAATAATTATTGAATAATTACAAGAATAATTATTGCATAATTGTTCTGTCAAAACGTCATCTATATAATTGACACAGTGCCAAAAACAAACCGTAACTTTTATATTTTATATATATTTTACACATTAGTTGCAAAGTTAAATTTATTAAAATAAATGTATTCACCTTTGGGACCCAAAGGACCGTCACTTCCTGGAAGTCCTCGCGGTCCAGAAGGTCCACGATCTCCAGTCTGACCAGCAGACCCAGAAGGACCTCGCAAACCTCTTTTACCTTTCTTGCCTTCATTTCCAGGAAGGCCAGGAATTCCTCGAGGTCCTGGTGTTCCTGCATCACCTTTCATACCTGTTTCTCCCTTCACACCTCTTTTGCCAGCTTCGCCCTACGCAACAAAAATAATTTTGGCAGTTAATTATGCAAACTAAATATTTATTTAACAAAAAAATAGAACTATAATAAAACTTACAGGGATTCCTTTCTCGCCCGAGGTTCCAGGCGTACCAGATATACCCGGTAATCCTCTTGTTCCAAGGAATCCCGGTAAACCAACTGCTCCAGGATTACCAACAATGCCCTTGTCTCCTTTCAAACCATCCTTCCCTATCGGACCCTTAATACCAGGCTCCCCTGAAGGACCTGACAGTCCAGTCTCTCCTGAATAACGGAATTCCCATATAATTTTGTCTCTACGTGAAGAAATTAAATTGATCAACAAAATATAACCTATGTGTTCAGGAAATGAGATATATTATTTCGATAGCAGTTTTCGGTGCTGAATCCAAATCTAATCTCTGTTTTTTCCCAGGACGTCAGGTTATTGAGATTTCTTAGTTAATTTTTTTTCGAAAAATCACAAATCGTGTGATTAAAGAGTGTAAAAAATGTTTTAAACGGAGAGCAATACATGATTTTGATGTGTTTTATAACGCAGAATTCATTGATTGTTTTTTTTTCTCGATATCTTATTCAGTTCCTGAGATAATTGGGAAAAACTAAAAAAAACACACACAAAAAATGGTTTTAAAAAAAACCTTATATTTGACTGAATATCATTTACTTTTCAGTCAACTGCGTATCATTCTCTTCTTTTTCTGATGCAGAAAATATTTTTAAAAAATTTATATAATAGTTTCAAATTTAACTGTTTGAAAGATAAATGGCAGAAAAGTTGTCTCTTTCTTTAGAGTTGCCAGTTTGACGGATTACAAGTACTTGAGGCGAATCATTGTATTGTCTCTTGTATCTTATTGCATTGAATTCTACAATATTTGCAATATTTACAATAATCACAGAGTTGACAGTATTTACAAAGTTGAAAATATACTTTCTTTATTATTGGTTGTTAGGTACTGTCGAAAAATAATTATAAGCTGCTACTATTGACTAGAAACTTTCTCTTGCATGCTCGACGATGATGAACATTTGGTTCATCAGTCATGAGACTCCAACAGTAAACTACTAAAGCGTCCACACTGCATTTACCTTGGTACCTCTTTTCGATTTTAGCAATGTTTCGATGAAATCTTTTCCCATGTTTATCATTACCTGTCAAGATATATTCTCACTTATTGTACCGATGTAGATGGGCTTATGGAAAGCCTTGGTCATGAACATCAGCCAGAGAATTGGCGTTTATTCATTGATGCAAACAAACATAGTTTGAAACCTGTTCTCTTTGCACAATGGAAATGAATATCCATCAATATATGATTACGAAATTATATACACAAAAGGCTCTTTGAATTATATACCGGATGCTTTATCGAGAACGTGCGAAAAATTAGATTCAGTGGCAAGTACGTTGTCAATAGTAGGAGAAAAAGAAAAGCTGAATGAAGTTAAAGATCAATGGTATAAGCACAAAATGATGCAAATTAAAAACAAACCATAAGAAAACCCAAATTGGCGAATAAGAGATGACGAGCTGTATTTTTTCAGACCATACCCGTTGAAATCAAGTTTAAATCTGGATAATAACCCCTGGATTGCAGAAAATTATTTTTGGCCAGGGATGTACTCCGAAACATTAAACTACGTAAAAGAATGCGGCACATGCCAGATAATTAAACTTAAGATTAATAATCAAGAAGGAGCAATGGGAAAAAGAATAATCTAGGGACCATGGAAAGTCGTCGCTCCAAATATAATAGGCCCACTACAGAGGTCAAAATCAAGAAATTAATATGCAGGGTGGGGCACATAAAGTGCTACAGAGCGATAGCACTCAAACTATTGATCATATCCAAAAATGTTTCAGACAAAAGTTCCAGTGTTTGAGAAGGCCGTCATACTAGACTACCCTATTTTTTTATCAGTGGAGTCAACTCAATTTTTTTAAATGGAATCATGTATTTTCTTTTCGATGACATAATTACCGATTTTAAGACGAATTCGGCGACCTAAAACACAAGGTAATTCGATTCACGCAAAGTATGAAAATAATCGAAAAATCGAAACATATCGGAATAATCACTTTCAAAGAATCCACTAACCTTGGTTTGGGTCTACCTATAGAAGATGCTCGAAGTGATGAACCTCGACTTGTAAGCATTTGTTAATTCACTGATGAAAAGACCGTCTAACTTCAACCAACATTTGTGGTGTAATTTCGGTACATGCTCGGCGTATTCTTTCTTTCATGCCATCAGGCGTGGTATGTGCTACCGCCATTACGCGTTCTTTGACAAAACCCCATAAAAAGTCATCTGGTGATGTTAGATCTGGCGAATGGTACAGTTCTCATCCATCGAGGATTCTCATTTGCCCAATATTATATTATATTATAATAATTAAAATATTATAATAGGCATATTATGCCTATTCATATTTCCCGTATTTGCGAAGTTAGCTTCATCAGAAAAAAGCACATGACTCAAAAATGTTGAGAATTACACGCATTTGACTAAAAAATAAGTGATATGCAGACAGTTACAAGATTTTTTGTAAAATCATTTTTTACATGCTTTTAAAAGTTTTTTAAATCATCTCAGGAACTGTATAAGATCTTGAAAAAACAATCAATAGATTCTGCGTTGTAAAACGCATCAAAATCATGAATTTCTCTCTGCTTGAAAAATTTTTGGCACCCTTTTATAATGCAATAAATGAGAGTATATCTTGGCAGTTAATGATAAACATGGGGAAAGATTTCATCAAAACATTGCTAAGATCGAAAAGAGGTACCACCGTAAGTGCAGTGTGGACGCTTTAGTAGATTACTGCTGGAGTCTCATGACTGATGAACCAAATGTTCGTCATCGTTGTTCGTTGTTTATTATTGTTTACAGTCGTGTTTCAATAACCTCGAATGCGTTTTTTTATTGTCATTATATGTGTAATTATAAATGAGTGAAAACGTGGAACCGAACGATGGTACGCAAACGACTAGTACAAACAATAAATTTTAATTATTTTAAAGCTTACATATTTCTCTTATAATTTTCGAATGCATGATTGAATTTTTTATAGTAGAAATATTCCCGCATTTTGTAAAACAATTGATTCGCAATTGGTAAAGCGATTGCTGTACTAGGCACAATTCATGCTATAATTTGTCATAATAATATACATTGAAATGTGAAAAGTTTATATATTTTTCTGTTACATATAAAACACAAATATGTAGCAATATATACATAAACGATATTTTGGAACGAACTGCTAAATAAAGAATTTCAAAAACATTTATGCATTTCATGAGAAAAAAAATGTACCTCTCAAAATAAGTACGGATTCCAAAGACGCTTGAAAAAATGTAATAAAATCATTTTAATAAATTAATGGTTACAAATAATTTCATATCTCCCTAATATACGAAAATTCATATAAATATATGCATCACAAATTTAAAAGTGAGGGGTATTCCCGCCTATCCTTAAGAATCACGTGACCACTCCTTCTACTAATAAGAGGGGGGGAAAATGGTAAGGTTTATTGCGATAAACGGGAGAGACAAGTTGCAATAAACGGGAGCTGCGATAAACGGGGTTTTACTGTATTGTAGAATTCAATGCAATAAGATACA
Source organism: Diplolepis rosae (assembly GCA_030998225.1). Classification (NCBI taxonomy): domain Eukaryota; kingdom Metazoa; phylum Arthropoda; class Insecta; order Hymenoptera; family Diplolepididae; genus Diplolepis; species Diplolepis rosae. The sequence goes on along the minus strand of JAPYXD010000750.1, from coordinate 1,461,374 downwards.
AGAAACAATACAATGATTCGCCTCAAGTACTTGTAAGCCGTCAAACAGGCAAGACTATAGAAAGAGACAACTTTTCTGTCATTTATCTTTCGAAAAGGCAAATCTGGTACTACAAAATTTTTGGAAATATTTTTCTAAAAAAAAATTTAACTAAAAAAATCTCCAAAACCTGACGTGCTGGGAAAAAACAAAGATCAGATTTGGATTCAGAACCGAAAACTAGTATGGGAATGATATATCTCATTCTATGAACACATAGGTTATATTTTGTTGAACATTGCTATTATTATTATTTAAAAGTTCAGTCGAAAGCGTCTTTTTTCCACAGAAAGATTTCACATTCTTTAAATTATTATTATTATTTGAGAAAATAAAAGAGCTCTCAGGCACATTGACCTGCTTGTTAAGATTGTTTGTGTGCCAGACAAGCACAATGGGGTTTTTTTAATTGAAATTAAACAACACAAGGCAAGAGGCAATCCTGACTGACACTAAACAATTTAAAATTCTATATTTGTTAAAACATATAAAAAGCAGAATAAAAGATTAGAATAAAAATAAAATAAAAGTATAATAGCAAAAATCCTCTGTCAGTCACTTAAAAAAATTGAAAATGAGAATCTGGCAACGTTTCCAACTACAGGTCCAGAAGTGGTTGGCCGCCTTCTTCCTAATGAACAAAGAAGGGATGGACTGCTTGGCAAGTATTCAATAATACCGCTTTCTTGACTGCCGCAAGTACCCTGTCTACACGCAGATCGCACCTTACATGGACCTTCCCCGGAACTGAAACCACAATGGCGTGATCTTGGTTAAATACATCAGTTGAATGTTCTTGTCAATGAGAACGGTGATGTCTATGATTTTGACATGCTGCGCACATTTGTCCCACAGGACGATGTCCGGACGATAGTGTAAGACAAGGTCGTCTGTCTGGATAGTCCTGTCCCAGTACAAGAGATAATATTCATTCTCAAAAATTGGCACTGGGACGTATCGATAGTAAGGCTTCCACTCTTGTAGCAGTCTCAGGTTCAAGGTTATTTGTTGATGGATAATACTCTTTATGAGCCAACATTCTGGAGTCATCAAGTATGTGTTTGAGGGTTCATTGGGCTTTCTGGATAATCAGCACTTATCGTTAACATTGTGACGGAGGATATGCTTTAGTAGTTCCTACTGTTAATTACCTTGTCTTGAATGGCCACTACGAACCCTTTCGTTTGCGGAAATAGAAGGTCTTCGCAAATATTTCCAGACAAGCTGAAAATCGAGACAACTAAAAATGGTTTTGGCAAAGTAGATTTATTTTATCTAAATTAGTCCCATTCGAAAACAATACACTGCTTTGCACAGTCGAAAGGCGAATTGAAAGACATTTTTATTTTATCAGTAAAAATTATGTTCAGAATGGCGGTTGTTGACCTTTGAATATCTCCAATGTCTGCATAACGCTTTTATTTCATGGCCAAATGTAACTTCCCGAAAAAATAAAAATCTCACGGAGCCAAATAAGGTAAATACGAGGAATTTTTGATAGCCAAAATGCCATTTTTGGTAAAAAAATCCGTTATTAATGTTGATTGATGAGCTGGTACATCATCGTACGTGTATTTCTCGTCGAATTTTTTCTCTTGGACTCTAATTGCTAAGATTTTTAATAAGAGTCACAATTTGCACTGAAAAATTAACATAAGTTAACAATTACTATTCTTATGAACATTTTTATCAACGAATTTTATCATCACATGAGTTTTTATCACAGATTGATTGATTTTTCCGACCAGAAGTGATTTATAATTGCCTCCAAAGGAATATTTAAACTTCAATCTTAATCAAACGAAAATAATATAGATTGTTAATAGCAATTTCTATAAACAAATGACTCAATCGGTCGTTTACTTTTAGAAAAAATTTATATTTCCTTCAATTATTGCTGGAATGACATTTTTTTATGATAATTCACCAACGACATAAATTCAAAAATAATTTATATAATTGTTATAAACATTTTTCTATCCGAAAACTTAGATTTACCACTTTTCCATTTGAAAATGTCATTTTTCATGGACATTATCCGCCAATAACCTAAAAGTAATTCTAAAACTTGATATCAGACACTAAATAACAATTTGCGTAATTGTTAATATTTGTTTATATTGTCTCTATGTTTATCATTTTCACATAGAAAGAAAACCATCAAAGTACAACATCAATTATAATAATATTTATAATAATACTGGGATTATTATAAAAAAGCTTGGATTAAATAAATTACGATTTGGCTTTCGAATCAGTTTTGAATTCGAATTGTTTGATTAGTTCTTCGATTTCTTGATCAAGTCCAGCTTCAACTTTTTCTCATTCAGGCGTTAAGGATGCAATGAAAAAATCTAAGGACTCAAGAAGTTTGTTAATTAGGTCGCCAACGAGATATCTCTTGTGTGTTAAACTTTCGAATATACTTGACATCCTTGTTTCGGGCCTCAGAAACTTCTTCGGGATACATGCCAATTGGTAAGATAAAATTCTCCATTAATTTTTCCCTATGTAGCAGTATTTTGTCAACTAAAGAAGGAATGTAGTACCATGGATATACATAAGCTCACATACAGTTTTGCCGTCCTAAGAGCCTAATTGTTGAAAACGAGAAGGGGAATTTTTCTGATGGTGACGCTGTGCCAATATAGCAAGCAGAAAATAATGGAGTATCAGAGAGAGCTGTGCAAACTTTTCCATCCACTGGAGTTAAATTCATTTCCATTGTAACTATGTACACGCCATTAGTTGTGAGAATTGTTGACGGTCTAAGTTTCTGAATTTGAGTTTTAATACTGTTGATTTCCGAATTTGTGAATTCTTTAGTTTTCTTTGGATATTAATCATGGTAGGTATATAGAGTTTTGGTGAGGAAGTATAAGGACTCATCCAAACTGTTTCAAACGTGTTTTTCACCTTCAAGCATATAAGCACTCTTGATGCTGTAATAAAGAGTCATCGGTCAAATAGTTGTGACTGAACTTTTGATTGTGTTTTGCAGAAGCTGACAGTCCATCGAGGCTATATTTGATTTTAAAGTCCAAATAAGTGAACTTCAACCTATTTTCTGAAAGCGGTAAATATAAATTCGGATCTCTAAAAAGACGTTTAACAGAGTGATCAATAAGAGACTGAATTCCAACAAAGGCTTCTTCTACCGAGGTATAACACTTCATTCAATAAGTTCCCGATCTGAGATATAGATGGCAACACTGTTGTTAAATCCATATTACTTCTTGATAATACTAGCCTTCAAACGTTGAGTGTCAAAATTTCACGACAATCTGACGTTTAGTTCAGAAGTGCTAGACATTTTAGTGAAGCAACTTTCGTCATTTTCAAAACAATGGATAAAAAAGAGTTTCGAATGTTAATCAAACATTGCTTTTTAATAGGAAAAAATACTGTTGAAGCAAAGCAGTAGTTTGATAAGCGTTATGGAGACTCAGCACCAGGTAAATCAACAATCATCGACTGGTATGCCGAATTTAAACGCGGTCGTACAAGCATCTATGACGCTGAACGCTCTGGTTGTCAAAAATCAGCAGTTGATCCAGAAAACATAACAGAAGTTCACAAAATAGTTTTAGACGATCAAAAATTAAAGTTGCGTGAGATAGCTGACACCTTAAAGATATCAGAAGGTAGTGTGTTTACAATTTTGCACGAATCATTGGGAATGCGTAAGTTGTTTTCGAAGTGCCTCCCGCGTTTGTTCACATCCAACCAAAAACAATAACGCATCGAGGAATCAGAGCGCTGTTTGTAGCTGTTCAGGAGGGGAAAAAGGATTTTCGACGTCGTTATGTGATAAGGGATGAAACATGGATCCACCACTATGCACCTGAAACAAAACGATCGTCAGCTGAGTGGACAGCAGCTTGTGCAAGCCGTCCAAAGCGACCAAAATCTCAACAGTGGGCTGCAAAGGTTATGGCATCCGTATTTTAGAACGCGCATGGTATTTTGTTCATCGACTATCTTGAGACTATTACATTATTACGACTATTACATGGCATTACTGGATCGATTGAGCGCAGAAATTAAGGTAGTAGTCTGGTAACTCGCGCCGTTTTTCATGCCTATTTTCAGGAACTTTTTTTTTGGGAAAGTAGAAATAAATCGTTTTGAATTTCTAATATGTTATTATTCACATCTCAAGGATATAGAAAAAAAAATTTTGGAGAAATTTAATAATTTATTATTATTGTTATCGTTATTTGAAGTTGACGCCTTAAAAAAAAGCGCGTGCGGGGCCCGGGTGATTTTGACTCTTGAGGACATCTGAAATCAAAATATTTTAATGAATCTTAATCAATAGATATGTCATTCTGGCCGGAACTAAAATTGTTAAATTTTATTGAAAAATAACAAAATGTCAGACTTTGGAAAAAAGTCATCTTTTTTGAGTATAAAAGGGGTTGTAAGAGGGGGTGAACAAAATTCATTCTAGTTCCGGGGAAAACTACAAGTGTGTAGAATAAGCAGTTAAAATTTCAGACCAATCGGTTAGATAGAAAAAAGTTATGACCCAGGTCGACCGGAAAACCTCCATAGTTTCGAATTTCGGTCTAAAATTTTTACAATATATTCCCAATATATTGTACTTTCGAATTAGGCAAAAAAAAATTTCGATTTTTTCAATCTAAGTTTTCAGATTACTACTTTAAAAAATAACGGCCTCACATGCAAATAAAAAAAGTGCTGTTCCACCAAAACAATGCACCATGCCACAAGTTCATGAAAACAATGGTCAAATTCTAACATGACGCCAAAGGCCAATCATTCATTCATATACAAAAATTTCAGTACAACCTCCCCCGATAGCAGAACGTGCAGCTCCATATTCCAGAATTCAAATGGACTCCCTCTAATGTCTTTGTAATTTTGAAATATTTGCGACATCCAAAGGAGAGGATTAGTTAAATACCTCTAACGTCACATTTAATGTAGAATGAAAACTGATTCGACGGTTAAAATTACATGTTGACACGACTCAGCCAAAAGCGGTCACATATTGGCTACTTTATGGCACAATCAGAGGCTAACTGACGGGTGCGCCGTAAAAGATCCTCTAATCCGTTTCAAAAGACGAGCCTCCGTTTTCATCGATAAAGGCAGCATAAGTGCCCCGTCGAAAACGAGCGTTGTGGTTTAAACGTGATTTCTCAATTACTGCAGACTTAATGCACCTTCTAATTTGAGATTAGAGGTGAATAAGACTGATGAATGATGTAAAATTCTTCGTTGTGTTTTTTCCTCAAGAAACTTTTTCGACATAGTTAACAAATATGTCTATGTATTAGGTGCGCAATTAAGTTCCCGCTGTGATTTTGTCTTGGCGTCATATACTTTTGGTTGTGTGAAAATGTCTGATTTTGTGCCAAATAATCGTAATTTGCGGGAAGTAATGATTTTCTTCTTTCATTCGAAGAAAACGATGGCTGGTGCGCATCGAGAGCTCCAAAAGGTTTACGAAGATGCTGCTCTAAGTGAAACAACGTGCCGTGATTGGTTCTGTTTCATTAATTGATGCGTCTGAGCCGAGAACTACGTGAAAAATGTCTCCAATACGAGCAGAGGCACGAAAAAGTGATTCTACAGCATGACAACGCTCGGCCTCACGTTGCCAAACCTGTTAAAACCTACCTGGAAACGCTCAAATGGGAAGTCCTACCCCACCCGCCATATTTTCCACATATTGCGCCATCCGATTATTACTTGTTCCGGTCGATGGCATATGGTCTGGCTGATCAGCAGTTACGCTCATATAAAGACATCAAAAAATGGCTTGATTCGTGGATAGCCTCAAAAGATGAACATTTTTACCGTAAGGGTATTCGAGCTTTACTAGAAAGTTAGGCGAAAGTTGTAGCTAACGATGGGCAATACTTTGAATGATTAATTTGGAACAATTTTTTCACAATAAAGTTGCATTTTCATCAAAAAAACAGCGGGAACTTAGTTGCGCACCTAATATAATAGACTATTTAGCCAATCTATTAAATGTCGGGTTCTTTGCTTGTTTTCGAGGACATTTTGAATGGTAGGAACTTATACAATGAATCGAGTTATATATCGGCATTGGAAAGTTATTATTCAAATAATTATTGACTCATGATTACTTATAATAAATTCATTATTAATTTCATTAATTAATTTTTAATTTGATCTATTCATTTAAATCATAGGTAATTATTTTGTAAATTTGGTGTTACCGGTAGTTCAGTTTAAAGAAGAATATAAGTGGCCTCTCCAGTCTTGTATAGACGTTTATTCATAAATCGTCGACGTTTCGACCAATATTTTGGTCCTTATCAAGACGTGGATATATGCCTTTTAATGCATCTGATGGCGTTTTAAAGTTACACTTAAGTCTACGATCCTGCTATCTGGGTCAGTTGTCTATATAAACTAAAACTATAATTATAGTTTAAGCTCTTGTGAGAGCGCATGAGAGAGACATCCACCTATCGGTGAATTCGGAACTATCACTCTTAGCGGTAATTTTGAATCGTCTTTAATTAAAATGGTTTATATGGACAGTTTTCCGAAATATTATTGTATTATTATGTATTGTATATGTATTATTATCATTATACTATAACTGAAAAAAAATGTTGGCCAGTCGTAGTAATACAATTTCTTTTTCAATGTGAAAATGACAAACATAGAAGTTTTGTTTATAAAATTGTTTCTGAAAAACATATATAATGTTTTAATCATAATTGTTCGTTACATACCACAATTGAGCTTATCTTAACAATAATTGATGAAAAAACCATTTTATTCTACCATGAAACGGCAGATTGGTATATTATCCCTCGGAAATATTATTAACAATTAAACATGTTGTTATGTAGCGTTGCATATCTAGTTTTAGAATCCCTCTTAGGTTATTGGCGGATAATTTCCGTCTGAAACGGCTTTATTATTCCTCCTCAATGAGAGCAGTTACAGCAATTTTGGCAAATAGTAAATTCACTTCAGCATTCCTTTGTCAGTTAAAAATTCTCAAAGCTGAAATGGACAATTTAGTTACTTTGTGTTTATGTATTGTGGCTCTCTGAAAAAAATCAAAAAATTGCAATCGACTATTTACTCTCGAATTTAATGCTGTGGGTTTCTAAAAAACAAAATTCAAAATCCATAGCAACTTACTTTGAAGTAGGATGCCTAATGTTTGGGCAATTTGTATCGACCAGATGCAGGGGTGTATAGTTATTATCCTCTTTACAGATGTTATTTTAGAGAGAAACATGCCTCCTGTTCTAACAGTATTCATGCAACTGGGATACTTCTGAGCCATACAGTTGATAAACGTCCGAAACTTCTGTGGTAACACATCACTCAATAAGTTCCTAGAATGACTAATAAAACAACTATGAGGAAAAACTCGACTTCACTCAAGAACATAGTATTCTTTAAGAGTGATACATTCATTCCAACGCTTCTCTAACATTTCAATGCCTTTTTTGTAGAACGATTTATCTTTGACCTCAAAATAGGCTTCAGTTTCGGCAATAACTTTTTCATTGGAGTCAAATTTCTTTCCCTGGAGCATTCTGTTCAGGTCTGCAAATAGATTGTAGACGCTGGGAGCTAGATCTGGAAAATACGGTGAATGGGGAAGCAATTCAAAGTGCATTTCATGCAATTTTGCCACTTTTTTTTCTTCACTGAGGGTCGTTGTTTGGCAATTTCTTTCTTAAATTACACCAATAACACCATATAATATTCACTATTGGTGTATCTTCCTTCTCAAGGTAGTCAATGAATGAAATGCCGCACGAATCCCAAAATAAGGATGCCAAAACCTTATCAGCTGAAATTTGCGTTTTTGGTCGCTTTGGACGGTTTTCACCCTTTGCTGTCCACTCAGCTGACTGACGATTTGACTCTGGTGGGTAGTGATGGTTCCATGTTTCATCCATTGTCAGATATCGCATGAAAAAATCTTTTATATTACGCTGGAATAGCACCAAACAGCACTTTGAATCGACGATGCGTTGTTGTTTTTGATCAACTGAGAGCAAACGCGGTACTCATTTCGAACAGAGCTTTCTCATGCTCAAATGGTCATGCAAATTGGTGAATTTCTGCCTTCTAATATCTTTAAGGTGTAAGTTATTTTACGCAACTTCAATTTACGATCGGCCGAAACCATTTTGTGGACTTTTTTATGTTTTCTGGAACAACTGCTGAATTTGGGCGATCAGAGCGTTCAGCGTCATCGGTGTTTGTACGACCGCGTTTAAAATTAGCAAACCACTTTTTTACCATTTGTCTCGAAGGAGCAGAGTCCGGATAACACTTTTCAAGCCATTGCTTTTCTTGAATAGTATTTTTTCCCATTAGAAATCAGTGCTTTATGAACACACGAAATTCAGATTTTCCCATTGTTTTGAAAAATAACAAATGCAGCATCACTAAAACCACTGCCATCTATATGCCATCCTACGAACTTATTGAGTGATATGTTACATTCGGTGTCCAATCATTTACGCACAAATGGTTCACTTGATACTCTCAAGGTCGGGGTTAGACTATTTGATGAGCCTGAAAAAGTATGTGTTAAGTGGGATTACATAGCTATTGACAGCCTTGATCATCATGTCTGAATTAACACTAGTTCTTAAAATTGAGGACAAGTGTTTAGAGAAGGACTCCAAAATACTCACTTTTATTGCAGATTGAAGGGGACTCCCTAATTGCGAGACGCCTAAGTATTTTTAGGAGTCCCTCTTTGTTATCGTTCTAAAGAAAGCCTGAAGTTTCGTTTTTGAGCAGGCATACAACTTCAGGTTATCTATGTAAAAAATGTGGGCGAGTTGATATTTACCTACATGCCTCCTCACACTATACCCATAGTACGTGTTGTTGAGTGTCCTACTAAACGGGTTAAGAGCTAAACAAATATCCAAGAAATCAGATCATACGAAGGTAGATCTTATTTGACTTAATGATTTCAAGTAAATAAGCGTGAGGAAACGAGGGAAAAGTTTGTTTATATTCGAAATACTCTATCTATTTTGCGCCTTCTTTAAAACTCCAGACATTAGGTCATTAATTATGAAGTTGAAAGTTTCTTATGCCTGAATTTTGGCACTTAATATCTTTGACATTTTGCATTGGCATTTGTTCTTGTTTTGTACATTGTGAAGCCATACTATTATTCTTTCGACTACACTTTGAAATTTACAATTATCCTTTGAATAGCATTTTATAAAAAATATTTTGTGAAACTATGAAAAACTCGAAAATTGATAACAGCAGAGACCTATTGTAACCAACTGGACAACACGATGAAAAATGTGGCAGAAAAACAGCCGAGATTGGTGAACTGAGATTTTGAAACGATCGATCATCCTCCATATTCACCTGAGTATTCTCCAACTGAATATCATTTGTTTCGGAATTTGGATAACTTCTTATAAGACAAATATTCAATTCCCAGCAGGCTCTCAAAAATGCCTTGCGCACTTTCACCGTTTATTGCTCTCCAGGTTTCTATACAAAAGGCATAAATTCACTAGGATTGCGACGGTAAAGCCTTAAACTAGCCATCGAATCGATCACACGGTTGCGCTTATTATTGACGCTGAGTAAAAGCGGTACCCATCTTATCCACAGCTTTTTCATAGACAATTCCTCATGAAAAATTTTGATTACCGTGGCATGTGATATGCCTATGGCTTCAACAATTTCTTGCACTTTCGCTAGTTGATCGTTTCAAACTATAACGTGACCTTTTTCGACTATTTCTGGCCTCGCTATCTCAACTGAACGTCCCCAACGAGGTTCATCGCCATTAGAGGTACAACTGCGTTTAAAATACCCAGAAATCATATGGATTTGATAACAGTGGTGCCATCTATACGTCAGACCGGGAATTTATTGAGTGATGTGTTATTCACATACCTTGTGGACCCGGAGAACCTTCACTTCCCTTATTTCCTTGAATTCCTTGATCTCCTTTTACTCCAGGGTTGCCGGGAAAGCCAGGTGGTCCAGGTTTCCCAACTGAACCCTTGAATTAAATATGTCTTGAGCTATCACAATTTTATATCCTTAAAAAACTGATCTAATAGATTGAACAGTGCATTTTTGCATTGAGTGGCCTTACTTACAGTTTGTCCAGGAGGTCCAATCATTCCATCAATCCCTCTAAGTCCAGGTGGCCCTGCAAGACCTTCTCGTCCTCTTTCGCCACGAGCGCCTAAAGGACCCTTTTGCCAGAAAAAATAAATAAAAAAACTATTCATACAATAGTCGTTGCAAAACTTGATCATCTTGTACTTATAAGGTTTGAAATTAAAACAGATGCATTTCTTTTAACTTGCCATTTGTCCAATGGGGCCAATTGTTCCCACAGGACCTTTTGGACCTTTCTCCCCTGTCACTCCTTGATCTCCCTTAGTTCCATCTAATCCAGGAAATCCACGATGCCCCTTAACTCCAGGGAGCCCAGGCAGACCAGTTGAACCTCTAGGACCTTGTAATCCTGGCGGTCCTTGAGCTCCAACCTCGCCATCCTCTCCAGGCTCTCCCTGAATTACATGTACATTTTAATTAAAAGGAATATCCAAATTTCAAAAATGTTAAAAGATAATCCTACAATTTCAAATAAAATAATTAAGTATTCTGCCCAAGCTTACATATTTTCCCGGCAAACCGGGGAAACTCCTTGGTCCTGGAGCTCCAGGAAGTCCTGTAGGCCCTGTATCCCCTGGTTCTCCCCTAGGTCCTGAAAATCCTTGAGGTCCAGGAAGTCCTTGAGGTCCTAAATATATATGTTATTAGGTTATTTTTTAGTATTTAATAACATTTTCTGATTTTAATTGGATTCATTTCAATATTTGAATGAGTGTATATGTAGGCTATACGATTCTAAATTTTTTACCAGGCGGGCCACGAGCTCCAGAAGGTCCAGTTTGAGCTTGAATATAAGCAAATGAATCTCGCCCTGAAGGTCCTTTATCGTCACTAGCTTGAGCCACAGCTAATTGATGATAATACAGGGACATCTAGGAATAAAATTTGAATTAAACTAGCTGATTAATCAACTAAAATCATATAAGTTTCTTACATCAGGTGTATGAAGACTAGGAATATTCGAACGCGCAGGTCGAGCAGTAGATATAGAATCTCCCTATAATTTCGGGTATTATTAATGTTAATTAAGATTTCAAATATATAAATATATATTATAACTCGTATTGAAATTCGTCCACTCACAAATGATCCAGCGAATGTTACAGAGTGCACTCGGCCATTTTCCTCAGGAATAATCTCGGATGATTGCTGGGAAATGAATATTAATTAATCCAACATCTGACTGACCTTTGAAATATTTCATGATACAAAGAAATATGGCATTCGTTTTTTGACATCATTATGGACTCAAGTTTTACAAAAATCATTTTTAATAATACCAAAGTTTTTACTTCACTTCCTTGTTGTCCTGATTCAGACTTGAAATTCTCTGAAGATTCTGAGTCTGTAACTTAAAGAGTGAGCAGAAGACTGATTATATAAAAAGCATGTTTTAAAATATAAAAAAATTAAATTCCTTATGAAACTCACCATTCAACGAGCATGGTGTTAGTTGAGAACAATCAGATTTTCCCTGAACACATTGGCAAAGGGTGCAATTATCTGGTTTCCATTCCTCACCAGCTCTCCGAACAATTCCGTCAAATTCGCAAATTAAATCTTCTTCTTGAATCAAAATTAATATACTTCAGTTGAAAATTTGATTGGAATTTCAAGTCATTAAAGTAAAAATACCATAGTATTCACATTTTTTTCTAGTATAATATTTTGTATATATATCTTTCACAATTATTTATTTTAATTCCATCATCAAATGGAAGTATGGTAAAATGTTGACGACATGAACATACTATTACGTAAGAAACATAACAATTCTCTCATCAAGAGAATTCCTCGTTTCGTTTAATAATTGGAAGGATCCTCTCTGAGGGATGAGGATAAAGTCAATAAAAAGAAAATGGTTGTGTTAATACGTCTATTATAAACAGAAGTAATATCAATTTTGAATTTCGGTCCTATATCAGTTTCCTTGGAAACCAATCAAGGGGCCTTAGAACAGGTGACTGGGCGCGGCCTCGGGTTGCTGATAGAGGGGCCCTGTACCGGGGGTTACTGAATACGGATACAAATCTAAATAGGCAGTTAACGACCGTGCCGAGGGCTGCATGGCAACAGGAAGTGGTGTCTCCTACGGTGTCTCCAAGAAACCAGGTCGCCTCCTGGAGTACTTAGGTCTTACCTCTGCATGCGGGGCTCTGCAGGGGCTGACCTTATACTTCCCTAGCCAATCGTGGGGATGACATGGAGAAAAATGATTCAAATAAAAGTATGTGTGAGGAATTATACGGCAGAAGAACGGCCTATACATGTTCCTTCCAATTAGAGAGGGTATCGCGGAGGTGTTGCATAAATTAAAGCAACTCTGCGAAGATACCGAACACACGGAGGGTTGGGCCAAATCATTTGGAAATGAGCTAGGAAGGGCTCTTGGTAGGGAGATGAAACTGACGTGGACCCAAATTGTTAAGAGCGTCAGGAATGCAGGTGGCCAGACATCCCCACAAATTGTAGTAAGCAGTACTCCGTACTTGCGGAAACGTCCGAGAGAGCTGGCCATGAGCCCGCAGGACACTACAGCCAAAAGGCTGGAGATGAAAAGGCCTGAAGCCTCCCGAAGGGAGAGGAATGGGTGGAGGTCCCAGCCAGGAGGAACCTTCAGAAGAAAAAGCCTAAACCGGAGGCCATGAAACCGTATTGGCCAAGGCGTGCTCGCCCAGAAGCGGTGCTAATAAAGCTCGCTGAGGGAGTGAGCTACGGGGCCATTTTAAAAGACCTCAAAAACCACGTCAATGGACAATGACAATGGAATTATGGAGACGTGCGTAAATGCATTCTCTATCTCCTCTGAACAAGACAAAAAAACAAAAATATCAATTTTGAACATTCGACATGGACATTTGGTAGGAAGAGTTAAAATTACTTGTTCCCGTTGGATCTAGTCAATTGAATTCGTTGCGTATGTGGTCTATTGAGTCGATTTTTACGACGTAACTCAACTTCGTCTTCTTTTAATTCAAACCTTTTTGAGGGTTGGCAGATAATTTCAAGTTTAGTAATCCTTGGAGAATTCCGGGGTTGAAATTGTAACTTTTCCTACACACTTGAATAGATTTCAAAATATGAGCGAAATCTGAAATAGAAAATCTGCAGAGAATATTCTAGACATCAATGTTTTATTGTTTACTGGCTTGTAAAAGTGAAATGATCGTGTTTGGTTCATAGTCCTCGCGTTGGAGATTGGCGTTTCTAGAAATTTTTTATGAATTTTATAGTCTTTGTTTATGCAGAGGTGAAAATGAATGTTTTCGAAGAAATTCTGCGCTCATTCAAACAATTTTTTGGGAGACGTTAATATTTGTCTATTTTCCCTCCGTAAACTCGCAAAATAGGCATGTCGTTTGAAAAGTTCCTCCTATAACGTCATAAGCACCTTTGCCATGAGAGGTGGCAGAAAAGTGCCACTCTGCATCAATCCCGAAATCTTTTTTGTGATAAACCAAATTCGATAAATTATATTTATCTTTATATTGTGATCCAGTTCCATCCGAAAAATAAAAGATTTTTCTCACATTTTCTGCCCCGAATTTTTCTTTCAGATGATCAATCAGTTTTCCGTTGAAAAATTGTACAGCAATCGAATCGTTCTGTAAACTCTCGAAGAAAACTACAAAATTTCCATTACAAATCACATTGTTTCTCGATAATAAACGACGTAAACGTGAAGTGTCACTTGATCTTTGGACCAACGATGCGACTGAATTTCATTTTGTATTTCAAAAGAGTAATTTTCAGAAAAATCCAGCGTAACAATGAGTTCTTTTTCTTCTATCGCATCTTCGAGCTCTTGCAAATGTGTTGCCTGAGATTTTGCAAAAAAGCCATGCTTCAATAAAACTAACAAATCTTCGGAAATTTTTTCCAAAAAAACTTTTCTGGGTTCGGATATCATAGGAAATTGACATCTATGAAAAATTCAATTCTCAACATTACAATCACTTTACAATCGTATATAAAAAAATGTATTAGGTATAGAACTCTGCTTCCACCGTTTTTCTCCAATATTTGAGGCTTCATTGTTAAAAAGTGATTACCTATTTGTGATTCAAAGCACTGTCCATCGCTAGCCATTACTTCTTTCCATCTTTGAAGCAGCTGTTCACAAGCAAAGAAACGCCGTTTCGCATCTTTCGGCTTCAACTCATGCGGAACCCAACTTCCTTGGTTTTGAATCATTCTTATGGCTTCGAGACATTTCGAAATGGCTTTTTGAGTTACTCCCAATGATTCTGCCAATTCTTCTTGCGTTTGGCACGAGTCTTCAGCAATTAATGCCTCCAATTCGGAATCTTCGAAAATTTTCACGTTTCCACCGCCATGCCGGTCCTTGACATCAAAACCATTGCCCTTGAGAGCATTCGATGAGCCTCAGCCGCAGTTTTCTTCAAATGAAAGAAGGAAATCAACACTTTCCGCAAATGACGATTATTTGGCATAAAATCAGACATTTTCACACAACCAAAAGTATATGACGCGAAAACATAATCACTAATGTGTCAAAACGGTTTGTTTACCATATGTCTAAGCTTGGTTCATGACGTTTTGGGTATGTCAAAATCGACCAGCACTTACTGCTGGAGCAATCTATTGACAAACATGGGGAACTTAGTTGCGCACGTAATACATAATGAACAAAACGAACATAAATTAAGCAGAGAACGGAATAAACCCGTAATGGTAATAAAAAATCATAAAAATAATAATTGTTCTATACTTTTTAACAATTTACGACAAATAGTTCTTAACCGGAATAGCAACATGGGGCCGAGCGTTGTCATGATGGAAAATTATTGCCTCGTGTCTGGTCGCATATTCCGGGCATTTTTCGGCTATTACTCTCTTCAAACGGATTAATTGTGTTCGGTAGCATTTTCGATTGATGGTTTCGCCCGGTTTTAGCAGTTCATAATACAGCACACCCTTCTGATCCCACCAAATACAGAGCATTACCTTCGCGCCATGGATATTCGGCTTCGCCGTTGATTTGGCTGGTTGGGCGGGTTTCACATCTGATTTTTTGCGCTTGGGGTTATCGTAATGGATCCATTTTTCACCACCAGTAACAATACGATGCAAAAATGACTTCTTTTTGTGGCGTTCCAGCAGCATTTCGGACATGCAAAACCGCCATTCAACGTCTCTCGGCTTGAGTTCATGTGGAACCCAATTTCCTTGCTTTTGAATGTATCCGGCTGCTTTCAAACGTTTTGAAATGGGTGCTTGAGTGACTCCCAAAGATTCTGCAAGCTCTTTTTGTGTTTGGCAACAATCTTCATCGAGTAATGCTTCCAGTTCTTCATCTTCAAACTTTTTTGGCTGCCCAGGACGTTCTTCGTCTTCCAAGCCAAAATCACAACTTTTAAATCGTGCAAACCACTTTTGGCACGTTCGCTCAGCTAGAGCATGTTCACCATAAACTTCCACCTAAATACGATGACTTTCGGCAGCAGTTTTCTTCATATTATAGTAATGAAGAAAAACTCCCCGTAAAAACACTTTTTCAGGCACAAAGTTCGACATATTTGAGTGAAAAAAAATTATTGTTGTTTACGCTTCAAATGAATGACATATACTGAAAAAAGCGCACAATGACAGTAGCTTTCCAACGCATGTTCAGAATATTGGAACGATGGAATAATAATCAAGTTACGCCATCTCTTAGTAAACCGCACGAATTAAGTTACAGATCCAATACATGCCAACCGACTAAAACGATACTGCTCACAACTTTCCAGGATGAATCTACATTGGGCCATACTCTAGACGATTCCTACTATCTCAGGGGATATCTTTTTTTCTCGTTAGAAAATACCGCACTCCTAGCTGAAAACCTCGAACCTACACGACTGTATCATCTCACATGGAAATTGCTCGTCTCGAATGACATATCTGCAATTGACGGGTAACTTGAAAATTTGCGAAAATTACACGCATATAGAAATTCCAAAAAACTACAGAAGAGCACACAAAGTTACAGATTGTAAAGCAATTTTCTTTCAATGAACTTTTGCATCATTCTTAGATCGGCGAATATTTCTTTACTTGCAGGTAGCTTATTTGAATATTCCCATTGAAACTCCCCAATATAAGTTTCAGACTTGATTTTATGCCGCGCTATTCTGTCCTATTCCGTGCAAATCTAAGCCAAATCAAAAAAAGGTTTTTAACCTTAGAAAAATGTTCAGATTGGAATTTAATTCACGCATATCAAAGTTGCTCTGAGTCATTTCAAAAACTGTTTCCGAACCCTTCTAAATAATTTCGAATCAATCCGAGAAACGTTTTGATTATCAGAATTTTTGTTAATTTCTCATTTTTTTGGCATTGGGTCAGCCTCATTTTATTTTCTTCTATTAAACTTATCAATGGTACTTACGATAAAAAACGCAAAAGAAGAGAGAAGGCAAACATTTCGGCCACATATGGGGGCCCTCTTCAGTGCCATAAATTAAAAGATTAATTCAAAATTTTCGTAAAAGATAAAAATGTAGAAGATAGTTAAAATAAGGATAATAATTAAACTCAAAATCTTATCTCATTGCTTGCAATTCAAAATGAAGAAGTCCGGTAAGCAACAACACGAATAGAAAAAAATATGCAGAATTCACTGTATATAGAAAACCGGATAAAATGAACGAAAAACTTAGAAATTTGTAAACAACAGGCCGAAATTTTTGTTTGTTTTTCTTTTTTCTCCTTTATAAAGAACGGATGACCAATTGGTTATAAATAATAAAACGCGAACAATTTTCAATTTTGAAAACTTTCCTTGGGGACTTTGTTACCGGAGTCTCTCAACGATCGATCTAAACTGTTTTAAAAACCGACTCGGGACATGTAGCTTTGCTGACTAACAAGTTTTTTTTATAAAAGCTATCCTGAGAGGTTCTTTTACTCCTTGAAGAAGACTATTGTCCTAAACCTAGTTAAGAAATTCGAGACGGTTATGGTGATTTTTACGAGTGAACGAAAGTGCGTATTTTTGGTAAAAGATGTTGTATATCAGTTTTCCGGACAATTCATTTTATATTGAATTTGCAGGCACGTTTTTGCAGAATTATAAATTATTATAATATCTATATACGCCATTGTACTCAATATTATTTGAGTATGTCCAGAAATGAAGAAAAAATGGAAAGTTGTTTATTTGTGAATTTAGTTTTATTTTGAGATGTTTTGAAAAATAATGATAAACTTATCTTTTTAAAAATTTTTTAAAAAATTTTAGTATTCGTGACATTAATTATTACATTTAAAAGTATTCTTAAATTTAATTTGTTCTGGAAATAGTCAGAACCATGAAATATTCAACCTTTGTGCTGGACTCAATAATTCATCAGACAAATTCCACTCGGGGTAATTACAAAGGTAAATCTAAATTTCAATTCGATTTCCAATTCCATGATGCTTATTCGTTTCTCAATTTGATTGTCAATAAACATACTTTATATCAATAACCATTCTCAATCACTGACTTCTCCTCATCCCTTAGAGAGGATCCTTTTCGATCCTTACATAAAACGAGGAATCTTTTAAGAAGAGAAATGTTACGTTTCAGACGTAACATACCCAATCTCTTTTTTGGTGCATCGGCCCGGGAAACACTTGAAGTCAGTGAATGGGATATTGAAATTTTATAATTACTAGGAATCAAAACTTGATAAAGCACAATTATAATTTATCTGATCACACACATATTGCTTAAAATAAAATAAATTCGATAAAATCACGAAAGGATTCGACCTTGAGGCTAACTTGAGTAATTAAATAATTATTTTATTTTATTTGAAATTTTATACACATATCTTGTTAAAATAAAATAATTTTATCAAATCACAAAGGGATCTGACCTTGAGACTAACCTAAGTGATTAAATAATTATTTTATTTGAAAAATTGTTTAATTACTTTGTGCAAACTGTCTTAAAATAAAATAAATTCTGTTGAGTCATGCAGGGATTTGACCTTGAGGCTAACCTAAGTGATCAGATGACTTATTTTATTTGAAATTTTATTATCTGAATTTCTGAAAGTGCAGAGATTACATAGGATTTTGTGCTTGAGTCATGCCTGTCTAATCTCGTACTTCTTCAATTCTTTATTGTTGACTAAGTTTTAATTCGAGTTAAAACGAGAAAAAGCAGCACAAGAGACTGTAAGTCCTTTTTAGATTCGTTGAACGGTCACCATTTGATTACGATCAATTGGGTAAGGCGAAATTCAAGTGCTCATACAGTATCGTTTGAAACTTTTATTTTAACTCTGAGAACTAACAGAATATTTTTATTTGCAAAGATTGACCATGATGTTGTGCTTGAGTCAGGCTTGTCCAATCTTGCATTAATTAAATTCTGTATAATTTATAATTTTGTTTATGTGTGTATAATAAAAAATATTTTAAAAAATTTTTCTTCGTGAGTGTAACAATTATTTAAAACCCATTTATGACCTATAGCATTCGACAATTATATAAAAAAAAACATATCAAGTATTCCAGGTAAAACAAGGAACAAAATTAGTTTCAATAAGAATAAATTTGAAACAAAAAATTCTAAATAAATATTTTTTCTGTAAGCACATGGAAATTGGTAGAATTAAGGCATATTATTTTTAAGGATTTTGATTGATGATTATAAATTTACCTGACTCGGAACATTGAGAGAATTCATATTTTCTAATAAATTATTAATCACATTTATTAATTACAAAAATATTTTAAAACGAAAGATAGTTGAAAAATTTTTCTGTTGATCCAAATTAATATTTATGTATTGCAATTTTAAAAAGTGTCTCCATGTACGTATCAGTAAATTTTATTTTATAATAATCTATGTCGGGACCCAATCCCAGTGAATTAGGGAAATCACAAATTCAAGAAAATCCTATTACACGCAGTCAAGGTAAGAAAAATATTGAACTTGCAAAATTTGTGGCACAAAATCAAACTGGTCCCCTTAAACCAAAAAGAACAGTTACTGTGAATGAAAAGGTAACTAAAGATAATTTTGAAAATATTTCTAACAAGGACAAAACAAATATCAGCTTTCAATTAGATAATATTTCTTTAGAGAGAACCTTAACGTTTGAACAATTCGAAACTGCCGGAACAAGCAATTTATCTGACTCGAATAATTGGCTTAATTCAAATTCAATAACTAATTCATGTATTATTTGTGGATCAATTGATCAAGACGAAACATTAAAAAACGAAAATACTTATATTGACATCGAAGATATAAGTTTACTTAGTTCAACGATAATTCCAAAAAAGACAGTCGAAGAAAGAACTAAAACAAATTTATCAGAAAATTCTCTTAAACGCCAAACACTTTTAAGTAATAACGATAGCGACGATAATAGTACCGACAACGAACAAATGGAACAAACTGTTCACAACAATCCTGAAGAAAACGTTAATCCAATTATAAACAACGAAATGGTCCTACCTAATAATCAACAAGTATCCTTACGCGACGCGCTAGAAGTAGTACCCTTATTTGATGGAAGTAACATTATCAATAAAATTAACTATCTGGCTTAAAACCTTTACAACATCAAAAAAAATATATATATACAAAATTGGTAAATTTACCATCTTAGATTGTCGATTCATGAAAATGTTTGCAATCACACCCAATAAAGGTCACTTTAGTTCCTAATTTCATTTAAACAAACGGCTATACTAAAAGTGAAATATACCGAAAATTGTTTGAAATGCTGTAAGCGGTGTTGGCTTGGTGCGTTTATCACAGCAAGTCCCCGGATAGGCATGTATATTCGGAGGTTCGATTCCTCCTGGCTCATGCAAGATGCACGCTTTCAAAATTTTTTTTCGGTCTTAACATATTTTATCATCTAAATATTAACCATTTTACATATTTCACGAACTACTACGCACTATGGAGGAATAAAAATTCAGATTATTTAAAAATGGATGATTCTATAAATAATAGAAATAATAAAACAACTCGATTCAATGTTGCACGAGATAACAATTTAAATTATACAATATACAAATTTATTCAAAAATATGGCTTCAAGACTTATTTTTATGACAATATTTCTATTAAGTCCAATGTTTTCCAAAAATACGAAAATTTATCATAGGAAACTATTACTACAAGAGCTCAAAAGAAAATACAACTAGAAAAAGCAAAAGATTTAAATCAAAATGAAATCCAAGAAAAATTAGATAAAAATTTTTCTTCTAAACCTCTTGTGAAAAAACTTCGAGGTGGGCCAAGAATAAATCTACTTACAAATTTAAAAAGTATTCCCTCTCAAACAAAAGAAAGAGAGGTAGAACAAGAAAACAAATATATGAAAATGAATTGCTAGAAATAATTATGCAAAAAGGAAGCCGAACAAAGTGAAATCAGATCCCCACTCTGATCCTGATTCTGATCCTGAATATTTGGACTATTTGAAAGAAATCCAAGCAAAAAATAAAAGAAATAAAAATGGTAAAAAGCCTAAATAATTTATTATACCTCAAGAGGAAGAAAGCGAAAATTATTTTTCTACTTCAGAAGATGAAGTAATTGATGTAGAAACTGAAGATCAAGAAAACTCTGAAAACTCTAGTATTGAAGAAATTTTTGAAAATAAAAATTTTGAAGATACCTTTAATGAACAAAGTTCCGAAATACACAAAAAGCAATAAATAAAAACCAGGGAAAATCTCGAAAATGATAATAATTTAGAATTTGAAGAAAACCGTCCACCCCCAGACCCCCCCCCCCCCCCCACACACACTCTACTCAAAATCTACCAGGCAAATTTTAATGATGAATAAAAATATCGTTGAATGTCGCGATCAATTGACGATGCGAAAAGATAATTATGTATATTTTGTTACAACAAATGGAAATCCTCAATCCAATGGATCACTTGAACGATCACATCATGTCCTAGGTGAATATCTCAAACAATTTGTAGCAAAAAACTCAGAATGGGACGATTGGCTAGAATTAGCAATGTTCTCATATAACACAAGTGTACACGAAGCCACAAAATGTACGCCTTACGAATTAGTTTTGGGCAAATTAGCCCGTGAACCCTCTAGTGAACCTCTATCACAAAATGAAAAATTGCAAACTTATGATGAATATTTGATCAATTTTGTCACACAACTGCATGAAATGCGAACACAAGCAAGAGAGAACCTCATAAAGGCAAAAGAAAAATCAAAAATGTACCACGATAGAAAAATAAATCATTTGGAAATAAAAATTGGGGATAATGTATTTTTATTAAAAGGAGAAAAAATTAAAAAGCTAGCTAATCAATACAGAGGTCCTCACTAGTTTTTAGATATACTAGGGAAAGGAAATGTAAAAATCAACATAAAAGGAAAACCGACAGTAATTCACGTCAATCGAATAAAAAGATCGCACATAAATATACAAAATTGATTAACTGAATTTGAATTCAAACTTAAAAAAATATAAACTTTGCATGAAACCAAAGCGTTTAGAATAACTAAACCAGGAAATGTTTTAAACAAAAGATCATTTGAAATTTTATTCTAATCTTATTTTTTCTATTTCAGAGATTCGAGAAGCTCACTGTACCTTTAAATAGCAATCAAAAAAAATTTCAATATATTTCATGTTCTTTTTTCAGAGTAAATTAAACTTCTCAAAGTAGCAAGTATTTATCAAATGCATCAAAATTTTTCAACTTTTCTCTTCTGTTCAGCAAAAACTAATAATCTAATATCATCACAAAGAAATTATATTCCTTTCAAATTCTTATGAGTACCTTCTTTGCATTTAATTTAATCAATTTTATTTTTGTTCACCAACCTTTCGAAAAACAAACTAGTAACCTTTTTAGTAAGACAAATGCAAGTTTTCATTCGAATCAACATTTTATTTTATCACTTAAACAAAAATATAGAAATATTTGCATTTTTCTTCTTTTTTGGATGAAAAAAAGACTTTTTCTAACTAGAATTAATAAGCACATCATAATTGGTGCCATCATAAATATAATTTCAATTTTTTTCTTTCTTCCATCAAGGGAACTTTTCTTGATTCCCATCCTATTGGAAGAACAGTTTCTACAAATATTGAGTCTGTAAATGTGAACTGTGCGATGGCGTTACAAAATTGTTAATGTGAAAATTGCTTTTCCAATAGAAATTAATGTGCAACAATGACAAATTAATTAATTACTATTCTTCATATGTTTCATGCACAAATAACTCTATTAGTTTTAAAATAAAGATTAGAAAAAAAAACAAAGTACAAGAATTGTAGGAAAATCTATTACCCTGTTATTATGTAAAATTGATTTTCTTATGATCATTTTATTTATTTCATAATACTCCAATGAAATTGAAGTTCATGAAATTAATTGTTAGAAACATGTAAAAGTAATAATAAGCAATAGCAATGCATGTTTTCAAGAAATCAATTTTAGATTTAACCAAGTTTTTTCTCTTTAATGTACCAAGTTACGACGTCTATTAATTAATATATGCAATCAACGATCCTAATATTTTTTTTAATCTCTACTAATATTATATATTTCAATCTCTTTTTATGTCTAATCAATAATTTATAATGCTTTCCAGATTTTAATTTTAATAATGTATACATTAACAATCGTAATTCTTGGAAATTACTCTTTACTATTTTATATCTAATCGATAAAATTTTACAATCTTTGATCTTCTTTTTATCAACAACCATTATGTTGTAAGTTTAATAGTTTTTATCAAAAAAAAAATTGTCAAATTACCTAACTACCACTATGACACATGAAATCAATGATTGTAATATTTTCAGAATTATATCCTCTGTTATTACTATGCACTTATATAAAACTTGTTATAAATTTTTAATTCGCAACAATAATTTAAAATGTTAATTCCTATAATTATGTATAAACGAAATTTTTATGCTATAAATCGTTAAATTAAATTAAAAATATGTACTTGATTGAGTAAGCATCTTGGATTAAAAATGTATTCTTCTACCGAAGTTACGATCACGGATCGTTAACTCCCCGCGTTCGAATTAAGGGGGGAGGTGTCACTTCCCGCGACTCTACCACCTAGAGTAACAAACAAATTAAGGAACCAATGAAGAGATCAAGGCAACATTACCACGTCCTTGATTATACTGACTCAACAGCAAGATCTAACAAGAAATAGGAAGATCGTTAAAATCGAAAGGCAAATCTAAATAGATATATTTGACTGTGACATTAACGCCAAGTAATAAATTTCATCGGAACGTGACTCATCGGTAAAGGCAACTCATTCGACTTTAAACACCAAAATATGGAAAAGATCGTACACCTTGTTTTTACTTCCACAGTAGTTGACCTTCTCGTTAGAATCGAATAACAGATAAAATAGACTTGATATATTTGACTATGACACTAATGCCAGGTAATAAATTTCATCGAAGCATAAGTGATCAGAGAAGGCAACTCATCCGATCTTAAAATACCAAATATGGAAAAGATGATACACCTTGTTTTTACTTCCACAGTAGTTGACCTTTTCGTTAGAATCGAATAACAGATAAAATAGATTGCGACATTAGTGCCAGGTAATGAATTTCAATGGAGCACGAGTCATCAGAGAGGGCAACTCATCCTAATCTTAATACCAAAGGTGGTACACCTTGTTTTGCTCCCACCATGGGCAACCTTGCAAAAGTTCTATAAAAAGCGAAAGTTCTAATAGAGATCAGTTCAGTCAACATCAGATTTTCACAATGTCACCAACGCGAGTCTACTCCAGTACCATCATCTCTACACGGCGAGTTTAGTTCAGTCTAGTCCAGTACCATCATCTCTACACGGCGAGTTTAGTTCAGTCTAGTCCAGTACCATCATCTCTACACGGCTAGTTCAGTTCAGTCTAATCCAGTTTCATTATGTCTACGTTACGAGTTCAGTCCAGCCTCATCAGATTTTACCGCTACTCAGACGAATTCCTACTCGACGCTGAGTTCAACGACATTAGAAAGTGAAGGGGAATCACCGTCCAAAATTCTCTTTAAACTTGGATGAAGAATCGACTAGACCAACCGCCTCAACAACCAATTTCCCATCAAACAAGTACTATCTCAACGATCTCAACGAGGACTCAACTGACCACCTTCGCTCCACTGGACTCAATAATTCATCAGACAAATTTCACTCGGGGTAATTACAAAGGTACATCTAAATTTCAATTCGATTTCCAATTCCATGATGCTTATTCGTTTCTCAATTTGATTGTCAATAAACATACTTTATATCAATAACCATTCTCAATCACTGACTTCTCCTCATTCCTTAGAGAGGATCCTTTTCGATCCTAACATAAAACGAGGAATCTTTTAAGAAGAGAAATGTTACGTTTCTGACGTAACAGTACTTACGATAAAAAACGCAAGAAAAAGAGAGAAGGCAATCCGTTCTATATAAAGGAGAAAAAAGAAAAACAAACAAAAATTCCGGCCTGTTGTTTACAAATTTCTAAATTTTTCGTTCACTTTGTCCGGTTTTCTATATAGAGTGAATTCTACATATTTTTTCCAATTCGTGTTGTTGCTTACTGGACTTCTTCATTTTGAATTGCAAGCGATGAGATAAGTTTTTGAGTTTCATTATTATCGTTATTTTAACTATCTTCTACATTTTTGTCTTTTAGGAAAAGTTTGAATTAATCTTGAAATTTATGGCACTGAAGGGGGCCTCCACATGTGCCCGAAACGTTTGCCTTCTCTCTTTTTTGCGTTTTTTATCGTAAGTACCATTGATAATTTTAATAGAAGAAAATAAAAAGAGGCTGACCCAATGCCAAAAAAATGAGAAATTAACAAAAATTCTGTGAATTTTGGGTCAATATAATAGCAGACATGTCATCAAACCTGTCACTTTACAGTTTTGATTATCGTTTCATGAAAATCGATTGAAAATCAATCCGAATAATTTTAACCTCGAACTAATGGACTTTGTCATTCAAAGCTCAACTTGTATCCATTTTTCTGTACAAATACTATAAAATTGTGGAAAAAGAGAAAGTACCCAGCGGAGTGGAAGCGTTCCTTTTTCCACAGAAAATTTCTTCAATAAAAAAAAGAATTATTATTATTCAAGCAACCGTAATTGAAAACAGAAAAAAATTGTGGATTGAAAGGGATTGAAAAATGTTGATTCTAAGTTTGCATTGTGGAATTCGAAAGTATTCACAGAAAGCTGTCTCCGCCGGGCATAGAAAAGGATCCACTCAGAGAATAAAATTATTCCGATAAATTGAATTAAAAAACTGAGAACAAAAAAGGAATAAAAAAGAATTCAATAATAATCACTTCACCATTGGACGTAGCAATTTACCAATGCATTTTAATGCAAGCCTTCTTACTGGATATCTTGTCAGACAACAAACACTTAAAACAGTAGTCTAAAGAAATTTATATCGAATATACACACATTTATATATATTTTGCAACTATGACTGTAACGTATAATTAATTACGTAACTTGATTGAATTAAATCTTTCAAACTACATATTAAACATTTAAATAAATACTAATAAATATTTTTCACCTTTTACTAGATTTGAATTCGTCACTGCTACATTAGGGAACACAGACCTCCAAGAAACTGGCATAGTAGTCGATTCTGGTAACTTTGGTCGTCCTAATTATGATAAATTAGGTTTTTTATATCTTCAATAACTAGGTAAAAAATGTAAAAATCCAATTCACAGAATTGGAATAACCATACCATAATTTCTAGGCCGTACATAAGTTGGTGATCCTGTTTGCGTTCCAACTGGATATGTTTCTAAATATAAAAACAAAATTAGTATGACATTATAAGAAAACATGTTAATAAACTTTTGTTCAGAAAAACTTTTTAAAAATATTTTAACGGGGCATATATTCTTCCTATTTTTTCTATTGAGCACTTTTGTAATATTTCCAAACGTATTCAGTTTTTATCCTTCCTAATCAATATAATGATTTCAATATTGGGCGTCTTAAAATTTTATAGATCATGACGCTGATAAGTTTTCCATGAAAGTACATAGGTCGCACTACCCAGAAAACATTAGGTATGGGCGCATGTTGGCCACATGTCGTGCAAACCCGACGGGTCTGCAGAGGTATCAACGCGGTGCAGTACATACACGACCTGCGGAAATAATATAGAAGTTTAAGACAGTAGGGCGGAAGCGGCTATGGCCTCAAGGCCCCAACACATAAGGGGCCTCCACAAATAATTGTATTTTTGAGAATTATCTTATGAATTTTTCTACAAAAATATATCATTTGAAAAAATAATAATAATTAAGAGTTACCACCTAGATGATGAAATCACTCTTATTTGAGAAATAACTGAGGGTCTGGATTAAATAACTCGCTCAGTGCTCGAGATCGTATAAAAGTATAAATAGAACGTCTAGGTGAATGGAAATTTTAGAAGTAAAAAAATTAATTTTTTCAAAATATAAGCTTGTAGAGAACGACAAACAGGAACTTTGTCTATTTTCCATTTTCTTTTCATGCGATGATTATTTTTAATGCAATGCATGAAAAACTTAAAAATCATTATTGTCTCCAAATTGAATTAGTTTTTAGAAAATAAATCATCGTAAGTTCGCCAAATATTATATAAAATTTTTGAAACTTTGTATGTACACGTAATTTACTTCAGCGATGCCTAAAAAACTGCAGAAAAAAAGTGGATATCATCTATTGTTCAATAATATTTATACAACACAAGCATGTTTTTCTCGCTTTTTGACGAGTGTTTTTAGGGCATAAAGTTTGTCATTTAAGCCCTAGGGCGTAAATAGGGATGCAGTGCTTAAAACTAGTCATTTAAGCACCCCCACTCCCTATTTACGCCCGCGGGGCTTAAATGACAAACTTTACAAAAAGCGAGAAAACATGCTTTTGTTGTATAAAATACCGTGTACAACACGGAGGTGTTCGCCTCGTGCACGCTCGCCTTCGCGTCGAAATGTTAACATCGCACTCGCCTCGAATGATCAACTTTACCCCCTGTTGTATAATGTACTATTAACCCTCCGATACCAAACATATGAGGGATTCCTTCAGTGGGGTCAGTTTTTTCAAAATAACTTCTAATTTACGCTTCACACAGTCTGGTCCGTTTGAATACCTTGGTATACCTTTCCATGAATTATTCCTGAAGCTTTTTGTAGCAATAAAAAATGTTCAAGTAGAATACTACTCATTCAATAATTACTTTTCAAAACCAAAGGTGACGTGAATTCTGAGGGAATCCCTCCATAGTTTGGCTTTCGTGCAATGGAAATAGCTTGAACATTTGGCAACACTGCAGATGTTTTAACACACCGGGGAAATCCTCTAGGGTTTGGTATTCGTGTAATAATTTTTATGTGCCAATGCACACAATTCGGGAAATTACGAGACTCGCGACAATGCTCGCAGGACTGATCGCGCCTCGGCTTCGTCTCGGCTACGCCTCGACTACGCATCGGCTATACCTCGACTACGCCTTGGCTTCGATCTCCTATGATCATTGTCGCTCATTAATAACAAATAGAGACAGGTCGACAATTACGTCTTTTTAGTGTATCGACAGAAAATATTGAGGAAACTTGAGACTAATATTCCGCCATTTTTATATTTCTGAGGAAGAAGGGATTGTTCGAACATATAAACATGAAAAATGACTAATTAGATTAAAACCAGCCATGGCATAGAGATAACGAAATTTTTGGATTTTGTTTGGCCAGCTCTATTTTGGATATATTCAACACTCTCCGTATGGAATAAAAGAAATATATTGTGTCGGGGTAAAATTTTACCCGTCACTAATAAAAGATAAGAAAGTACCCGGGAGATACAGTCTGGGGCACACTGACCTCAGGACTTTATATTTAGTATTACTGACATTAGAGATACTCAATCTATGTTATAGAATACTATTGGACACTATCCAACATAGTGCCAACATACCACACGCGCTGTTTGCCGTATTAGGAGAACCGCGCGTTTATAAAAATTATTTGCTGAGGGCAATTACTATACTAGGCACGGATTGCCTAGGTGCCTATCTGAAATATGACATATGACCTGCTTCTGGGTCCGCGATTGGGTCAAGCGACTAATTTGTGGGGGAGGTCGGGAACTTTACGGGTGTTGCGACTTCCTTCGTCACTCTCGTCCTGCGACTCTTAGAGGAAAGCGCCACGAAGCAGAAAATTTTCTTGCGCCTATTCACCCAAAGGTTGATTTCATCCAAATGGAATGAGAATTTGTTCTAAGATTCGCTCCGGAATTGGGAGACGTGATACAGGTAGCGTAAGTTTGATTTTGGTTGAATTCTCTTGGCAAGTGGTCCGGAAATACCGGATATTGTTGAATTGACTCTAACGCCTCATGGCGTCCACCGCACCCCGAGACCACTTTGCCTCTTTCTTTAGTGTTCGCGAGTGCTCTTTCGTTATTGATATATCTCGTTATTTTTCTCATTCCCTCGTGGGGATTAAAGTTTTAATTATTAAAGGGTCTACCGTGGTAAGCATTGTGAAATGACCCCCATAGCCAATATTTAAAATAATCTACGTTGTGACATTTGCCTGCCATGAGAATACGGCACATACAGTTTTTAGCCTCTAACCTTGAACTGTCCTTGAGATAATCGAGAAAGTACATGTAGATTCGGTTATTTTTTAAACTAATTTTTCTCATAAAATAAAGGAGCTAGAAAAATAAAACCAATGCCACTCGTTGGGGAATATTTCAAAGAATATTATATATTTTTTTCAGATTTTCACACAACTGTTAGTAGAGAAAAAAAAACAAAAATATTTTCTAGCATTTTTTTTACCATAGTTCTAATTCATCTACACCAACCAAAAAAATTGACAATATTGTTTATAGTATGCAATTTGACCACAAAAAGTTTCATCAAGATCGAAAAGGCGCTTTTTTTGCAATAAATAAAACACTGTTGGTACTAATTATGGTAGACCGGGGCTAATTAAAATACCATAGTTAGTACCGATAGTTATACTGTGCTCCCAAAGCGTAGATGGAATTTACCCCCTCCATTTTGACATTTTTTTTAAAAAAAGCAATTTTTCAAATATAATTTGGGCAAACTTTCAAATATAATTGAAGAACAACTTGAAAAAGTAATATACTTCAAAAATTTCTCCAAATTATATTTGAAAAATTTCTTTTTTGCAATAAACTAGTAGAGTGGAGGGGGAAATTCCATCCACGATCTGGGAGCACTGGTACTTGTTACGAGCCGCGCACGCGTGATATCACGGGTGGACAAAACTCTAGAACGATTGGTTCGTTCCAGTGTTAACCCTTTATAGGGACCGGGAAAATTCAAAGTTAATAAATGAGTAAACACAGGTTTTAGGTGAATTTGTAGAAGTTTTCTAATTGATATCCAAAACGGCCGAAGTACGTTCGAATTGAATGTTGCGTGTCTTCTGCTCATTCCTTCACTCTACCAGACTCACTCATCCTCTTTCACAAGTCCCCCATGCATCCCCTCTCTCTCTCTCGACTTCACACGGTGGCCCTCGCTAGGCCCAGCCCAATTTCCCGGAGAAGCTCGACTAGGAGAATCCGAGTCCGAAGAAGCCCGATTCGGAAAAACCCAGTCCTAGTCTCTCTCCTCTCAGCTGCAAGTTTTTATGGTGCTTGCAGTGAAAGCGCAAAAGAAGGCAGTAAAACAGTAAATCTTAAAGGATTACTTTTTACTTCCTTCTGGCGACCAGACATGCTATTTTCAATTTCTTTAACTTTATGTGACTAAAGTTTCTATATCTATCTACCTAGTTTTTCTGCTTAGTTTTTTCCTACCTTAAATAAATCAATATTACTTCTATATTCCTATTTCTATCTTAATTTATTTTAATCCTATGGTCCAGACTTAACCTTTTCTTATCCTTAAAACTAGTATACACAGAAGAAATATAAAACATACAGAGAAATCTTAAAACTAATTTACATTGTTGAATTCCTTGCCGACGGCACATGTTGACCATTCGTATAATAAATTTAAATCTAATATTTATAAGTAATATTTCTAGCTACGATATTTCTACGCTTTTCTCAGGGTCTTTTTATTATTTTCAGCTGTGTCCCGTGGGAAATTCATCTATCTAAATTGGATGGGAATTTCCTTAAACGCGATTTGATTTATTTGAAAGTTGAAAATCGCGCGAGCTTAATTCGATAGGTCGATTAAATTAATCGGCCTCGAACGAGAACCTATAGTAGCTCGTTACATATTATACCAACTGCCGCAAAAGAGAGAACCGCGTTTTTATAAAAATTGTTTGCCGATTGGCAATTATTGTACTAGGCGCGACTTGCCTAGACGTCTAACAGAAATAAGACATGTGAACTGCTTCCGAGACCGCGATTGGGTCACGCGATTAATTCGTGGGTCAGGTCGGAAATTTTATTAGCGTCGCGACTTCCCTCGTCACTCTCGTCCTGCGACTGTAAAAAGACAGGTGTCAACTCCGAATTAGACCTCCTCGAAGGATTTCTAAGATTACTGTGACTGACATAGAGGGTAAATTCGTTTTACGTTACGACCTGGAAATGGATGATATTATACAGGTAGCGTAAGTGGTTTTTATCTAATTTTCTTTTGGCAAGTGATCCGGAACTACCAGACATCGTATAACTGCTAGTAACACCTTGGAGTCCATCACACCTACCGAGACGACTCTGCCTCTCCTTCTTTCTAGTGTTCGCGAGTGCTCTCTTATGTTTGTATCTTTTATAATTAATCTCGCGATAGTAAAAGTTTAATTATTAAATTAAGTCTTCATTAAATTCTTATTCTCTCTGGTGGTGACGCGGTAGAGTAAGTTTTAATTCGCCATATTGTCGCGTGTCACTCGGAAAGTCTCGATGCTTATGTCATTTTGATTTCTAACCTTCCTTTTGATATTTTGGCATTTTCCTTGTAAAACCTTAAATTGTATAGAGTCCATTTATTTTAATAAATAAAATCATAATTAAATAATTTTAATTAAATTCTGGTTTCTTATTTATTACCGCTCACTGTTGTGACTTTTATTTGACCCCACCTTGTAATTATTATTATCAGTGTCTCGAGTCTCATTAAGATTTGAATTAACTTTGTCACTTCGAGTAAAGTGACTTGCGTCCAACAAAGCTTTGATTTAATAGTTTTATTTTCAGGTATTTTTGAATTAATAAAATTAGTTGGGCTAACCAAAAGAGCTGTCAGGTTCCGGGTAAGAACCTGCTTCTCAGGTTTCAATAATGATATTGGGCTGTGGCCTAATTTATCTTCAGAAGAAATAATAAAACACTGGTTTCAAAAAGGCCCTGCTACATTTCAAAATTTTAACGAAGAATTTTTTCGAAAGTCAGTAACACAAGATCAATCGCAAGCTAGTTCGAGCACCGTTCGGAAATGCACGAAGAATCTGTTTATACATCGAAATCGTAATCAGGAAACCGTGAATCGATTTTGGCTTTGTTTTTCTCCAACTACAAGCAAAATTTATTGTTATGTGTGTACATTGATGGCCTCTCAGAGTACAAAATTAGGCAGAGAAGGTTTCTGTGATTTAAAACATGCATTCGATCGTTTATCTAAGCATGAGACCTGAATGACACACCTGGAATCAATAACAAGTTTAGCGAAACGAGGAAAACTAAGTGGGTGCATTGATTAACATTTATTGAAACAAGAAGCAGAACAAGAAAAATATTTGCAAAAAATATTCAGGATCACCATTGGTACTATTAAATTTATCACAGAACGTGGGCTGGCTTTTCGAGGTGATAACGAAATAATTGGATCACCTAGAAATTGAAATTATCTAGGTATACTGGAATTGTTAGTAGAGTATGAACCACTTCTCGCAACTCATATTAAGGGGCATGCAAACGAAGGAACAGGTCATGTAAATTATCTTTCATCTACGATTTGCGAAGAACTTATTCAGTTAATGGGGGAGAGAGTTCTGAATGAAATTATAACGGGAATTAGAAATTCTAAATACTTCTCTGTATCAGTTGACTCCACGCCTAACGAAGCTCATATTGACCATTTGACTATCGTAATACGTTATATGGAAAAATCGATGCCGAATGAACGATTTTTATCCTTCTTACCAAATATCGGTAACACGGGTGATGCAACATCAAAAGCTTTGCTTCAATTTTTAGACAATTATAACATTAATATACACGATTGTCGTGGCCAATCATATAACAACGCTCTAAATATGAGTGGAAAGTACAAAGGAATGCTGTTTATTTCTTTGACTTCGCTCAAAATTTATATATATTTTTTACCACGAGTACAGAGCGACATGGTATTTTGATTGCAAAGTTGTCAGAAAAAAGCAAGCAATTTTACGTTCTAAAAAATCTCAGTGATACTCGATGGTCTTGTTGAGCTGATGTATTGGAAGCGATTGTTAATTCTACAATGGTTCTTGAATCTGAAAAACGTGCATTAGAATCCGTAAAATAATTTGTTGAAGGAAAGAGTTGTTTGACAAATACGAAGTAGCTCAAAAAAATTTAAGCACAGATCAGTACACACAGATCAGTTAAAGCTACTTTTCCCAATGCTGGGATTGTGTCAGGTGTACAAATAGGTTTCCACCGTTTGACAAAAGTTGGCTTCACTAGTAAGTTTTGGTTGAAATTGACAGATTTAAAACGTCACTGTCGTAAGGTTGGACAACCGTCAACAACATAACCTTGAAATATTAGTGAATTTTTATCAATATAATATATTCTTTTGTCTGCGAAAATGTCGAGTTTTGAGCTGAATAAGCGACATTCGCGGGAACTTTTGATTTACTTCTTCAATTTGAAGAAATCTGCAACTGAGACGCATCGATTGCTTGTAGGAACATATGCTGAGGCTGTATTAAGTGAGAGAAGTTGTCGTGAGTAGTTTCAAAAGTTTAAGAACGGAGAATTTGACATCGAAGAAAAAGAACTTAGCGGAGGGCCGAAAATGTACAAAGACGCGAAATTGAAAGCATTATTGGATCAAGATTCGTGCCAAACGCAAGAAGAACAATACCATGGACAATAATTCGAATAAAACATAAGGTTCCGTTCTTTCACAATAAATGCGCAATTTTTGATAAAAAACGGCAGAAATTTATTTGTACACCTGATATTATGAATATATTTAGCATTAATAGTGTCCAAGCGCAGTGGCAAGCGTTCATTTTCGAAAATGAAACTAATAAAAGCAGATTACGAACAACAATATTACAAAACCGTCTGTCATATTTATCACTACTTCGTATAGAGAGCGATTTACTTCGCGAATTAGACTTCACGGATATTATTGATGATTTTGTAGCAAAAAAAGCTAGCAAAGTATCTTTTGCTTAACGGATAAGGATTGACTTATGTTTACAAAATTCGATATATATAAGAATATATATATAATCAATGTATGTTGCTCAATGCGAATTTTTCGATTGATGATAAATTATTTTATAACTCTAACCCTGATATTTTATTGTTCTTTATACATAACATGATTGAAGAAAATATGTAATTGAAGTCAGGGTTACCGTTTTTTTTGCTCATTCACTTTCTTAAATGTCCTATGCGAGTGACTGAGCGGAAGAAGCATACTAAACGGTGACCCTGTTTGAAATACCGAACGTTCAAACGAATAAAATTTGTATTTAATTGTTTACACTATCAAATTAGTTTAAAATATTTTCATTATATTTATAAAGGAACATGTATTTAGCATTTAATCTAGTTCGCATAAACCATGAGAATTTCCTTGTCTTTTGTAGCTAGGATAAGATTCACAACTATATTATTATGTTTAATATAAAAGGACATAATAAGATGGAATCATCATATATTATATATTCGCATTGTCTGCTTGTAACTGCTGTGTTATACAGCACGAACTTTTCGTAATATGAACGCACCCCTCGACGTTTTAAGCCAATGGGGCAAGCTGAGCTAGAGACGCTTCAGCTTATTGATTGCCTGGCGCCGTCGTCCTGACAAGACGAGTAGCCCGCGAAAACCTCAGCTTTATGCGCGTGCGCTAGCCTTTCCAGCTGATCTAATAAAACTTCGCGACACTTTTGGCGCGCAGCTTTATTCTGTCGTTGTCAACAGAGTGGCAAGTAGCGGCAAAAAATTTATTTAAAGTTTCTCTCTCTGAATGGACGCCACAGGTTTTGACTTGGACGCGTTGAGGCGCGAGATTGCGGATAAGATCCTGGTAAACCTTTAAGACCATATGCCGGGCCATTATAAATCGCCTTGTGGTTATATTTTCTGTTGGTTGTCTGAATTAACCTATGCAGCTCTTAGGCTCTCATGGAGCTAAATCGTAATGCTTAGGCGCTGTACCCCACTTTGGTAACAATTTCGTTTTTTTCTTTTAGACATATCGAACCAAGTGCCTTGCCCGTTATCTTAGATAAATTGTAGCTTTGTATTATTTTTAATGCTGCTTAATTCATTTTCGTTTCATTTTGGATGCAAAAGCTTCTATGTTTAGGTTTAAGTTTCCTTCCTAACCTTTAAAACACTACCTGATCCGAACTTCCGAATCCATCCAGCCCTAGCTGGAACCCTATTGCTTTAGCTTCGCTTTTTTTTTTGCATGCGTGCAAACTTTTTTTTCAGGGTCAACAAATTTATAACTATTGCGTCGGGAGACGCCAGGCGCTTTTTTTGAAGCCACCATAATAACGCCGGTGACGCCGAGGGTGATCCCGAATCCTCGGGTCCACCTCGATAAAATTTTATTTTTTTTGTCGTTTCAGCGGAAGTCACTCGTTATAAATGGTGCCCAGCAGCTAATAGGATCTCGGATCATCGGGAAAAATTTCCTACTTAATTACTTTCCCAGCATTGTGTGTTTTATTTCTATTGAATCCTTTAGATTACTTTTTTATTAAAAATATTGCCACTTTACGGATATTCAACAACTCGCGTTCTCATATGATGCATTACATTCATACAATGTGTTTTACGAAAAAAAATTCATGGCATTCAATCTCATGGGTTTATGAGAGATAATATTACAATAATGTTGAACTATTAGTTACTGTAGCAGGACAAAAATTTCACTTTTCAAAGTTACTCTTTTAAAAATATATAAAAATTTGGTGAATTTTTGAAAATAAATTTTTTTTTTTAGAAAGTTTGAATGTTTGAATTTTTTTAGATATTTTAGAAATGTTTGGCAAATATCAAAGATTTTTAAAAATTACCATTATTTTTAAAATTCTAATAAACTTATAATAACATCAGTAATTTATAATCATAGAAAAAGAAAAGAAATAGAAATTAGGATAAGTGTACACAGTGTGATCTGAAAATAACCGAACTTTTAATTTAAATCATAGAACACGTAGCTCCATCTATTAAACGTTGGAAGCGTTAGAAAGGTCAATTTTACTTCTTTCAAGCGCAATCAAGTTCAAGCAAATCAGTTGGCAGGTCACATAATTACGCACATTTTAATGACAGTAGCTTTTGTGGTTACGTCGTAAAAACATAATGGAACAAAGAGCAAATATTAAATTTTGTTTTAAACTTGGTAAAAAAATTTCTGAGACTTACGAATTATTAAAAAAAGTTTATAGTAATGATTGCATGAGTCGTACTCAAGTTTACACGCGGTTTACATAATTTAAAAATGTCCATGACGATTTAAATGATGATCCAAGACCTGGACGACCAGAAGCATCGAATCGTGCTGAGTTAGTGGAAAAAATACGTGAGATAATCGCTATCGATGCCACTTTCACTGTGAGAATGTTGGCAGAAGAATTAAATTCATCTTACTGTACAATTTACACAATATTAATTGAAGATTTGGGAAAAAGATAGGTCTGCGCACGTTTTGTTCCACAGCAGCTAAATGCACCACCTCACAAGAACAAAAAAGTCAACGAATATTTTATGAAAAAACAGA
This sequence comes from Diplolepis rosae, assembly GCA_030998225.1. NCBI lineage: Eukaryota > Metazoa > Arthropoda > Insecta > Hymenoptera > Diplolepididae > Diplolepis > Diplolepis rosae. The sequence goes on along the minus strand of JAPYXD010000750.1, from coordinate 1,425,209 downwards.
TTTGTGTAATCGATCATCCTCCGTATTAGCCTAACCTATCATCGTGTGACTCTTTTCTGTTCTCAAAACTGAAAACTGCAATGAAAGGAGCTTTTTACGAAGACGTTTCAACCATTCAAGCAGCTGTGACACATGTGCTAAAGAACATCCCAAAATCCGAGTTTAAAAAGTCTATGGATAAATTGGTTGATTGTTCCAAACATTGTATTGAGTTAAATGGATCATATTTTGAAAAAATTTTATTAAGTTTTATTCTATAACTAAATATAACTAGAAAGTTCGGTTATTTTTAGTTCACACTCTGTAAGTATACCATCTGATCAAATTTGACCTGGACTGCTCCAGTTAAACCGCACGCCTGAACCGAAATGGTAAATAGTTTTTTTCTAGGTTGGTAACACCTTCTTTGATATTCGTGTGAGGTTTGAGCGGTAGACGTCCATTAGTGTGTGTTTGGCAGCCATTGGTTTACGATGCGAAAAGTTTGTCTGGCGAGTTTTACTATGGAAGATAAAAATGTTGTGTTTCCAATGGAATTACGGCTACGGAATCATTGAAAAAGTTGCAGAAGTGTTTTGGGGAGTCTAATTTATCGAGAACGAAAGTATTTGAGTGACATAAAGCATTTAATGAGGGTTGTGAGGTCGTAGAAAACTTGCCTTATGCTAGTCGTCCATCCACCTCTATTAACGACGATAACATCAAAAAAGTAGGGAAAATTGTGCTCGAAAATCGTTGTTTTGGCATTAGAGAGGTCGCAGAGGCTCTTAACATCTCTTATAGATCGACTTAACACATTGTGGTTCATGTTTCGTGTATGAAGCACGTCGCCACCAGACTCGTACCGATAGACTCGCACCACGATAATGCGCCGTCACATTCCAGCCTGATTGTCACTGAATTTTTGGCTAAACACGAAACAAAAGTCATTGCTCAGTCACCGTATTCACCAGATTTGGCTCCCTGGGTCTTTTTCTTGTTTCCAAAACTCAAATATTCGCTTCGAATAATATGAAGTGTATGGGAAATTGAATTAACCGTTGGCATGCTTATATTGGCTCGAAAGGAGCCTATTTTAAAGGCAATACCCGTGAAAAAAGTTGATCTTGTTAGATCTCATTAAATCTAATTCCCAGATCTAATCAGATCTTGATTTTGTCGATATCTGACCAGATCTAATCAGATCTCAAGTAGATCTGGTCAGATCTAGTCAGATCTCAGTAGATCTAAACAGATCTCAACAGATCTAAAGTAGATCTGGTTAAATCTGGTCAGATCTGGTCAGACCTTGACAAAATCAAGATCTCGGTAGATATGGGAATTATATTTAATTAGATCTAACAAGATCAAGTTTTTTCGTGGGTAATAAAGATTTGTATTAAAATACATAAAAATGTTGTTTTTTTTAACCAGCTCGGGTCAAATTTGATCGGATGGTATGATTAAATTAAAGTAATTTTTAGGTTTCAAAGTCGATATATTGTTGTAGTTTAATGCATTAATATTATTTAATTTTTTGTTTTCATAAAATAATTCTAGGATAAAGAACTTACATTGAAGTCATTTGTATAATGAAGTTTCAGAATTTCAGGTGTTGTGTAAAAAAAAGAATTTAAAACACAAGTAAACTTTCCGCTTCGTAACCTATTATCAATTAAAATTGTATGTATAGTAAATATCCATTTCGCGTGTATAAAATGTTTAGTCGAACTGAATACGTGTAAAATGTATGCATTATTTATATTAAAAATTAACTTGTTCACTTTTTACATGACTCCGTTTTTTCCGCGTTCGTACGTTTGTGATTTTGTGCTGTGCGTGCTTCTCAAAGGTGTTTTGTGGGTCTCCCTCATAAAGAGTTTGTTTCTATTTTTCTTACAAAATTGTTGTTAAGTTAATCCCTTCTTAATGAGAGGTTCTTGTGTGTGTCTTTGAGAAGAAGCGGTCTGCAGTCACGTTCTCCACCAGTTCGCCGAATAGGAGTTCCTTGCTCCTTTTTACAGCTTAGTCATCAAGCCCATTAAATTAGCTGTCATTGAGGAGGGCTCCTATTTGAGACCGAAACGTTTGCCCTGTTTATCCCATTGATATGTTGCTATAATTAACGATCTTATATGTTAGGTTAGAATTCGAAGAAAGTCACTTAAAAAATTCTATGAAAAGCATTCCTAAAAATATAAAAATGTAATATTATTTTTGTAATATATTGATTTAATTTTTTATCTTAATTTATATTCAGTTTTAGAAACCATGTTCCAATTTTTTAAATAATGTGTTTTACTGGTTCATGTATCTTGAATTCAAATAATTTCTTATACAATCGCTATATGTTGCCGAAAAATACTCACATCTATTATTTTTGTTGAAAATTTTTTAATGATGAAAATATACAGAAAGATGCGAATAACTTGAGATTTGACTGCGTGGGACATGTTAGAGCATAAAACTCTCAAAAAGTAAATTGAAAATTTCTAAAATGTATAAATTTTAACAAAAATGCCAAATTCGCACAAAAAGATATTCTCACAAACTTTTTTGTGTACTTAGATATATAGTATATAGAAATTTATGATACTTAAAGCTTTACTTGATGGAATTAGATAAACGAATTTTTCATGAAAATACAACTGTCTCTTTACATTCTTTCCAACAATTTCATAGACTTTTATAAAGTAATGTAAACAACATTGTACTTCGCATTTGGAACAGTCATCTCCTTTTGTCAAAACTGTGAACAATAAATTTTTGATCAAGAGTCTACTCTAAAAGTGTCGTAAACATTCTTTCTATCACTTTTATTATTGCTAATAAAAATTAAACGATCTGAAATTGCGTGAAAGTAATGCCATATTAGATCCGCCATTTTGAATTTCAAAATTTTGAGTTCAGATTCGTAATCAAACGGGTCTATCATAGTTTGAAAGCGGGGGACGCTATAAACGCGTCTATCCCCATGCATGGAGAAGGATTTATGCCCCAGGTAGCGGCACTGAGAACGAGTCTGCGAGTGTCTGTGAGGAATGAGTGAACTGAACGAATGTCAGCGCCGCATGACTGTGATATGTGTCCTTCGAATGTGAGAGGAGAACCTATAGACGGTCTCTCTCTTGAATGAGGCAAAGAGCGAATTGGTGTATGGAATCTCCTGGGGGACACTGCAAGGCCTCCGCAGTCTGTGACCAAAAACAGTCCAACCGATCGTTTCCGTATGGCATCCCACTGGGAGTGCTTCGTCACCGAGTGGTGTCTTCCCCGGCCCACGAGCAGGCGAAGTTGATGTTAGCCTAGCTCTACCGAGGATGGTGTGCCATGCGGGATCAGGAGCCAGCCCCTTCGGGACCTCGATCAGGTAGTGCGTATTGCACACAGGTGTCGGAGCCTGTGTTGCTTCGAGCGAGTCCGGTCTCTCCGTGTATTCCGGGACCGGCTAAGCGGAGGTTGGGCCTCAGGGAACTGGGGTAGGACTTCGGTCCGAGGGTAGACCTGTTCCATACTATTCCGACCCGCTCCTCTACGCACGATGCGCTGGTGAAAAGATTTATTGATATTGCTAACAAAACGATCGGGAAAGAGGACTTGGATGCTTCTTCTGGAGCTGAGGGATGGAAGGACGTCCCTCAGCTCCTGAAGGAGCAAAATGAGAAAATGGAAATTAGTCATTTTCTCAAATTCACTAAGTTTCTTTTTCAGATTAAGTGAAACAGGAAATTCAATTTACTTAAGGCTCTATCAGCCTTAAGGAACACATTCTCATCATGACACTCGCGCTTCGCGCTCGATTTTCTGTATACATTTCAGTAACTTTTTAATAAATTACATGATTAAAATAATTTATTTTCTTCCAAATCTCTCAAAAAGAAAAAAACAATCGTAGACCTTATTTAAGGAAACGATTTTGCAGAACAACGCTTATTTCGTATCTCACATATTTTGGGGAAAAAATCGAATTTTTTTAATATTAAAAATCAAAACATAAAATATACATCCTGTCGAGAAATTTCTCCATAAGAATGTGTAGACCTTATTTAGCCAAACAATTTTCATCTCAAAGTTTTTTTAGAATCTCACATATTTTGTCTAAAAAATGGAATTTTTTAATTTTAATCGTATTTTTTGGAATTGAAACGAAGAATATATATTTTATCAGAAAATCAAGGTCTCAGCGAAAGACGGCCAGTCCTACGCCGACATCTTGAAGGAAATGAAGGCGAAAGTCAACCCCCGGAACGCAGGACTTGAGGTTCTGTCTATCCGGAGGACCAGGAAGGAAAAATCCTTCTGGTTCTCAAGAAGGGGGAAGATGTTTCGGCCTTCCGCAACGAGCTCGACCAGGCGGTCGGGGAGAGGGCGGATATTTCGGCCCTGGTCTCGACGAGGTACCCCGAAATTAGCGATCTCGACGGGACCATTGAAAAAGAAGAGGTTGTGTCTGCCCTGTGCTTGGCACTGGGCACACCGGCTCTTGATGGGTTCTGCAGGCTCTTCACCCGCTTTGGCGGGGTGAAGGCCGCAGTGATCCGGCTAGCTGAGGCAGACGCCACGCGGCTGCTTCAGCTGGTTAAAATTAGGATCGGTTGGGTTGCGTGCCGCATACGCGAGCATGCGGAAGTCGCCCGATGCTTCAGGTGCCTAGGCTATGGCCATGGGTCCCGGGGTTGCAGCAAGCTAAGGGTTCGATGTACTGGTGAAACAACCAGTATGCGGCCCTACGCCAAGAATGCCTCGCAGCGCGGCGGAAATTCACCCGTTCAAAGGGGGATGTTATGCTGCACGAGACATGGAAAGGGGCAAAAACAGCTTTGAGGCGAGGCATAAAGAAAAGCCGACTTCAATGCTGGAAAGACTTGATCGGTGAGTTCGAGAAGAACCCATGGGGTCTCGCCTTCAAAATTTTCACCAAGATATTGGGGGCTAGAAGAAAGATCCCGGGCCTGGATAATCCCGATCGAGTTAAGTACATCGTGCGAAGCTTGTTTCCATACGTAGAGCCGTTCCAATGACAGGACCGAAGTTCCTGCGTGGTCCGGCGCGAAAAACTCTTCACTCTCGAAGAACTAAAGAGAGCGGGTGGAAGGCTTAAGGCAAATATAGCGCCGGGTATCGACGAGGTGCCGAACGAGATCCTCAAAGAGGTGATCGGGGCATACCCGGAGATCCTCCTAGAAGCCTTCAACTCCTGTCTTCGGGAGGGGAGGTTCTTTGTAGACTGGAAGAAGCAGAGGTTGGTCCTGCTGAGGAAGGGCAACAAACCTCTAGCGGTTGCCTCGTCGTATAGACCAATATGTTTATTGGATACAATGGGGAAGCTTCTGGAGGATATGATTCTACAACGGCTTCAGGCTCTCTTGGTCGGGGAGAACGGTCTCTCGGAAAACCAGTTTGGATTCAGAAAAGGCAGTTCCACTGTGGACGCTATCCAGGCAGTGGTGGACATCGCCACTTAAGAAAAAGGAGGAACTGGTAGACGTAAGGGATTCTGCGCGTTGATCAGCATTGATATACGCAATGCGTTCAATATTGCGAGATGGAATATCTGCATCGAGGCGATGATGCGGAAAAAGGTTCCAGACTACCTGTTGCGAATGATAGATGACTATCTGAGCGACAGGTGGGTGATATACGAGGGCGACAAATGGTCTCTCAAAGAAGAAATGACATGTGGCGCTCCTCAAGGGTCGCGGGTTAGTCCACTCGTTTGGAACGTCATGTACGACGACTTTCTGCGCATGGACCTACCTACAGGAACGAGCATCGTCGGCTTCGCGGATGAGGCACTTGTCGTGTGCACCGCTGACGACGTCAGAATCCTAGAGCTGAGGATCAAAAAGCGCTGGTTGGATAGCAGGGGCTTGAAAATGACCCCTGAGAAAACCGAGGCTTTGCTCGTTACGGACAGGAGATCTTCCAATATCCGAGAATCGTTCTCGGAGGGCATGAGGTCGACTGGAAAACAAGCATTAAGTACCTGGGGGTGCAGCTGGATCGTAGGCTTAGCTTTGGCGAACACCTAAAGATCGCAGCTGCTAAAGCCATCCAATGTGGAGCGATCTTGGCCCGGCTTATGCCAAACATTGGTGGACCCAGGGAAGCGAAAAGAAGATTGGTGGCAAGCGTGGTCCATTCGAAGCTGCTTTATGCAGCTCCGGTCTGGGCCAATGCCTTGCAAATCCATGCTATCCAGAGGAAGCTGTTCTCGGCGCAAAGACTTGTCGCTCTGAGAATAGTTTCAGTATATAGAACTGTCTCGACGAGTGCTGTGCTGGTCCTGGCGAGCGTCCCGCCAATAGATTTATTGGCGGAGGAAAGGCAGGAGACCTTTCAGCTTCGCAAGAAGCTGACCTGCGCCGACCTGCAGGAAATCGCTCGCGCAAAGGAGGCCATCCGCAAGGATGAAAGGAGCAGACTCGTCGAGAAATGGCAGATGAGATGGCATGGTGAGCAGACATACCGCCTGATCCCGGAGCTCGCCACCTGGCTGAACAGAAAACACGGGGAAGTTGGCTTTTATTTGGCGCAAGCGCTCTCAGGCCATGGCTGTTTTAACGCGTACCCGAGGCGCTTCAAGAAGAGAGACGAGGAGATGTCTTTTTTACCGTTCTTAGCCGTAATAATGCAAGGTCATAGAACGGTCCCTAGCGGACCCGGCTGAGAGAACGGTCATAGAATACTCTGACCGTTCTCTCAGCCGGGTCCGCTAGGGACAAGTTTTCGAGATAAAAAATTTCCCTGCCATTTTGGGCATTTTTTGTCGAATTCTCTCTGCTAACGAAAGGGTTGAAGAAGTACTTCGAGTCTCTGTAGAACGGTAGTAAGGACGTCCATTTACGACTGGCGTTTTCATATTGTATCTGTTTTCATTTCTTAGATCTTACTTTGGTTCCTTACTTCCAACTTTTGTTCCTTGCGTTCGCTGAATAGCTGTGGCAATATGGGTTACATTTTTCAATGTTCGTTGTTAGCACGCAGCCTACGTTTTCGACATGGCCATTATTCATTACGCAATTTCAAATTTCCCACCGAGTGAGTACAATATTTATACATATTATTGACATAGAATGTTTTTAGTCGACCGAGTCGTAAATTGACACCCTCAATGCCGTTCTACAGACACTCGAAACACTTTTTTAGAACGTATTTTGTGAAAAATATCGTATGTGCATTGACTCCTAGGAACACAATATACTATTTCTACTAGCGGCTCAGAAATTGCATTTTATTGCTCCCTGCGGGGCGCACAAATCCATTTTTTGACCCCCTCAGTAGAACAAAAGTCGTGTGCAACACGGAAATAGTACATTGTTAACCATGTAGGTGGTCTAGGAGATTCCCAGCGAGAATGAAGTTACCGCGCAAACGAAGCGAACTCGGTAATCATGCCAGTTGGGAAGTGACTAGATCCCCTATTTGGTTAACAATAGTGTCGAAATAAGAATTTTCTGAATTTTTGGTTTCTTTTCGCTTATGTCTCGATATTTGTAAACAAGCATCCACTACATTTATCCAGTTAATCCAAGCAACAGGGAATTTGTTATGAAAGATTTAGGACATTATTTATTTCAAAAAACGGACTGCACCATCAGAAGAAAAGTTGGTCATAGAATAATTGTGTCATGTTTTGGACAACGAAATATGATTTATAAATTTTTTATTAACATTTAAGACCAAAAAATCGCACTTTTTTTACTTTTTTGTTTATAACATTAAACTTAATTATCCAATCTGAATAACATCAATTGAAAATTTGTAGACAATTGAATTTCGAACAAAATGAGCTGTCGTTTGATCTGATTGGATAATTAGAAGCGGAGAAAATTTGGAAAAACGAGGAAATTTAGCTTTTGTTAAAGAAATTAATATCTCACTTAATTTTTAACTTTTTAGGTTGTAGTTTGGTGGAAAAGTATCAGACTTTATGCTCTTCAAATGTATAAAAAAAATGTACACTTTAAGACAATACGTTTCCGCGCTATTGACACATTAATTTATTTAATGCGTTAATTGCAAAATGTCTGCTTGCCGCAGAGGTGGGCCGATTTTTATTTTGAAAACGGCTTTTAAAAATGTAACTCAAGCACAACAGAACGTCAATCTTGGTTTTTAGCTAAAATGTTGCAAAGTTTATTTAAAAAAGCCCCAAACATGGCTTCAAACGCCTGAACGCAGCAAAGTGACTCAGTGAGCCTACGCGCCTTCTCCCCCCATCACTGTCACTTCGCTGCTTTCAGGAGTTTGAAGTCATGTTTGGGCCGTTTTTTAATGAACTTTTCAACATTTTAGCGAAAAACCAAGATTGACGTTCTTTTGTGCTTGATTTATAAAAAATACAAAGAAAGCACAGCACTCTGCTTGCGAAAAACGCACGGCACCCGTACTCTCTCGATATGGTTATGTTGGTTTGACAACGTATTGCAATACACTGAAGTTGACGAATCTAATGTATTGCAATACATTTTCAAACCAACTTGGCCATACCGAGAGAGTACGGGTGCCGTGCGTTTTTCGTAAGCAGAGTGGTGTGCTTTCTTCTTATATTGAATTTGCTATTTTGGTATACTGATATCCTTACGAAATTTTCTTAAATTTGTGCAATAAGAGTAATGCGAATGTGTTGCGATTTTAGTAAATTCAGCTTTGTGCGGAATTCGGAAGAGATTTTTACCGGTGAACGTATTCAACTTTCAAGAAAAAGTAATAGACATAGCTTCTGACTAGTTTTGCCAATTATCGGAGTACATTAACGTATTGTTTAAACGTTGAGTGCGCAATACTTGCCGCGAATTTCATTAAAAATATACTAATTCTAATCGATAATTTGTTCAGAAAAATTGTTTTTAAAGAGATAAAAAAATAATATTGTTGTAAAAGCTCATTTTATCGCATTAATTATCAAGTCTCGATTGAAGCGTAGAGAAGAATGAACGGAAAGCTCTACTATTTTTGTAATTTAATAAAAGATTGGTTTTTTATAATTATACTACGAGCAATATATTTAGAAAAAATTTCATAGCGCCTCTTTTGAAAATTCGATTTCCGGTACTTGCGAAGCGGGTTGAAACTGCGATTTTCAACCCTAGGGGCGAAACTTTAAAGGTAGGGTTGCAAACCGCAGTTTCGAGCCGCTCTACAGGTACCGAATATCAAATTCTCAAAACAGTTGCTATTAAATAGTATAATACATTACAAGGGGCAAAACATAGCGATTGCAATGAGTGTGAAGTTTGCTGCCCGAGTGAAGCGAGGGCTGCAAACACACGAATTGCTTTCGCTATGTTTTGCCCCTTGTAATGCAATATACTATTAATCCACGTTTTCATACACGGAGAAAAATAGTTGAAGTAATTTTACTCAACTTCCGATCAAATTTGGGACATAAGGACAAGTTAGAAGTTATTTAGTATCACTGTATTTATTTGTGATATATTAAATGTTTGAAAATGAATCAAAGTTGAGTAAAATTCAGAAGTGTAGGGTGAAGTATGAAAGCGTGCATTAAAAATTTTCAAATATATATATTATTACTCGTAGTATAACTATAAAAACCAATCTTTTATCAAATCACAAAAATAGTAGAGCTTTCCGTTCATTCTACTCTACGCTTCAATCGAGAGTTGAGTAAACCGTGAATCGCAAGATTTATTTCACCAGCTATATCTATTCATGCAGGAACGAATTTTTAATTTTTAATTTAAAAAATTTTTAAATTTAAAATTAAAAAAAAAATTTTAATTTAAAATTTTTAAAATTTTTAATTTCAAACACTTAAATTCTTAAAATTAAATTGATATTATGAAAATTTAAACAAAAAATGTCGATAAGTGTAATACATAAAATATGAAATATCACATAAATTACTCAGGCAGAATAATAATTTGGAATTCGCAAATGTAAAATCCATATTTTGAAAATATAAAACACAGAAAATAAAAGAACCTTCTATTAAATGTTTTTATACAAGATACTTCTTAATAATAATGCAATTTTTTAATGTACAATTGAAAATTTAGTTTCACTAAACTTCATATGCCGTTATAATAAAAATGTATACTGAATGTAATTTATTAATTATATTATATATATCAATAATCATAGTTATAATAATTGATTAATTATATAAATTTTTAAAAACATTTTATTAATCATTTATGAAAAAAGTTGATTTATTTTTACTTGAGTAAGGCTAAAAAATTTTATTGACGGCACTTACTCTCACAAGCTCTGAATAACTCATGCAGTCACTATATAAGAAAGTTCCCAATTTTATATCTCAACATTGTAAGCGAGCGTGTGCGTGATTCGACAAAAGCGTATCGTACTATACATAAGTTTTAGTTATTAGGTTTGCATATGTAAGGTTATATGTTTAAGTGTATTTGTAATTTGAAATGTAATTGGCTACGTCTGAATGGTGTGAATGTATTTGTAAGTTGTTTATGTATGTACCGGATGACTATTGGCAGGGTCGAGGTAAGAATTTTTTTTATTTGAGAGAACCATACCATTGCCAGTTGAAATAATACGCCCGATGCTCATTTTACCCAACTACGGTTTGAAGCACCTCAAGCGTCGGTGATATACTTATACATTTCATGTTAACCCACTGACGCATATTGGTGCCCTGTCGTCGATAACGTTTTACTCAACGCCTTACTATTCCCTATGTAACGCTTATTGTTATTGACTTTGGGTGAATTAGGTATATATCAAATTGATTTTACCCGACTAAGATTTAATAGATGTTCAAATGTCCTTATGTCCCAAGTTTAATCGACAGAGTTGAGTAAAATTACTTCAATTATTTTTCTCCGTGTGCCTTTAACTTTTCTAAAAAATTACCTGCAATCAAAACATTCAGCCTTCATAAATGTATATAAGAATGAAAGAAATGAATTGAATATGCTTTTGACGGTTTGAAAGCTTAAAATGAATATAAAGAAAAATTTATTTTCCCAATGCAATCAGATTTGAGTGCAACACTGAAAAAAAATTCGACGATACAGACATAATTGTGGTTCCTTGACCTATATAATATTGGAGATTTATCGAAAACCAAGGTTTGCTTGTATTAGTTTAGCCTGTATGTATATTCCAAACATATGAATTACTATTGCAGCAATATTTTTGATTAACTGTCAAATATATTTTGTTGAATTACTTAAAATCAATCAGCTATATTCAAATGGCTGATAAATCCCAAGCATTTCTTTCAGTGAAGGATTGTATTTAAAGCAATCTTAATTTTTACATTTTCATCATGCATGAGAAGGTATTAGTTTTATGTGAAAAATGACTTCCGAAATATTCATCAAATCTTTACGTTTTGAGACCCCCAGAGTCAGACAAAGTGGCTTTTACAAAAGGGTCGGTCTGTCTGCACTGAAAGAAATGGTATTGTGTTTCTACCTAACCGAGTTCGTTAGAGAATTTCTATGCAAATTAGAAAGAAAATCTTCTTACTTCAGTTATATTATTTTGTGTGTTAATAAGTATGAATAAGAAATTAACAAATACTAGTTGAGCTAATAACATGTCTTTAAATTAGCTATCAGCTCAAGAAACTTTCATAAATGTCTTTCTGATTGTATTATCTATCAACTGTTATGCTGAAAATAACCATTTTTTAGCCTAAATATGTGATATGTTTATTAAAAAGTTACTGAAATGTATACAGAAAATCGAGCGCGAAGCGCGAGTGTGATGATGAGAATGTTTTCTTTAAGGCCAATAGAGCCTTAAGTGAATTGAATTTCCTGTTTCACTTAAACTCAAAAACAAATTTAGTGACTGAGAAAATGTGTAATTCACACCATCTATAATATTATAAAATTGATTTGAGCTTCAGTATCAAATTATAAAAAATAAACTTAAATGTATGTGAAGAGCATAAGACCGAGCGCTAAGCGCGAGGTCCAAAAAGAACAGAGCGCGAAGCGCGACGATTAAATCGCGCGCTCAAACTTGCGAGCGAAGCGAGCTGCGCGCAAATCGTGCGATGAGAATGTACCCGTAAAGCGGGCGTATTTTTATTACTTACATATATTTTAATGGTTTTTAGAAATACTAACACTAACTAACACCGCACTGCCTTCAATGACAGGTATCATGTTTTTCTAGTTTTTAACGCTAAAAAATAAAGTTATTATAATGACTTCGAATACCTTTAAACTCAAAATGTACCGCAGTATCATGATTGAAACAATTTGAATGTTTTTTATGCTCTTCTTATTCATATTATTACGAGGTCAGCGAGTGGTCAGCGAATGGTGAGCGAATTCGCTGACTGTTCACTGGACCGGGTCCGCTAAGTGAACTATTTAAAAAGAACAACTCAGTAAATATAAGTTCATTTTGATAATTTCTCTTCCTATCTGGATCTTATAATTCATTTATAAAAAATCTGCCCGCTTCGCGGGCACATTCTCCTCGCGCGCTTCGCGCGCAGCTCGCAAGAATGAGCGCGCCTAGGGCGCGCGATTTGATCGTCGCGCTTCGCGCTCGTTCTTGTGCTCTTCACATACATTCAAGTTTATTTATTATAATTTGATACTGAAGTTCAAACCAATTTTATAATATTAAAGATGATGTAAATTACTCATTTTCTCAAATTCACTAAAATTTCTTTTTCAGTTTAAGTGAAACAGGAAATTCAATTTACTTAAGGCTCTATCAGCCTTAAGGAACACATTCTCATCATGGCGCTCGCGCTTCACGCTCGATTTTCTGTATACATTTCAGTAACTTTTTAATAAATTACATGATTAAAATAATTTATTTTCTTCCAAATCTCTCAAAAAGAAAAAACAGTCGTAGACTTTATTTAAGGAAACGTTTTTGCAGAACAACGCTTATTTCGTATCTCACATATTTTGGTGAAAAAAATCGAATTTTTTTAATATTAAAAATCAAAACATAAAATATACCTCCTGTCCCGAAATGTCTTAATGAGAATTTGTAGACCTCATTTAGGCAAACAATTTTCCATTAAACGTTTTTTTTGTATCTCACATATTTTGTCTAAAAAATGGAATTTTTGAATTTTAATCGTATTTTTTTGGACTTGAAATGAAAAATATTTGTTTTATCGGAAACTGCGTCAGACAAAATTTGTAGATCTTTTCGAAGCGAACAACTTTGTATTCTTACGTTTTCTTCGTATTTTACATATTATTGTTAAAAAATTGAATTTTGGATTTTCAATAGTTTTTTTTTTAATTAAAAAGAAAAATATGCATCTTATGAAAAAATGTTACAATTCAAATTTGTAGGACTTTATGTAGAAAATAATATTGTATCATAACGTTTTTTCGTATCTCGTATAATTTAACTGGAAAATGGAATTTTGATATTGACTTTTTTCGAATTTGAATATGCTGTAACATTTTTAATTTTGATTTAATCAAAAAATGTCATCAGGATAATTTTTAGAGATTTATGAGCACTATCTAAAACCAGTATTAAAATTTTTGATTTTTTCAAAAAATTATTTTCAAAAACACAAAAGTAGTGCTCAACCACTCAATTTTAATTGGATGTGGCTGGTTAACGAACTTGTCCTTACTTTTTCGGCTCCGATAAAGTGTGCCAAAGCTCAATTAAATCTGATAATTCTATCGAGAGTTATGCCGCACACGACCTACAGACAGACAGACAGACACTTTCGTAAAAACCCTTTTTTCTGACTCAGGGGGTCTCAAAACGTAAAGATTTGATGAAAATTCCAAAAGTCATTTTTCACATAAAACCAATACCTTCTCATCCATGATGAGAATGTAAAAATTGGATTTTCAGCGACTGAAATAGTTCGACAAAATCGTGTGAAAACGATCATTAATATGCCAAAAAAGCAGAAATAGCAACCACTATTACGATTTATCAATTATCGAAAAAATAGAAGAAGTATACATTTAAATCCCTGGTATACAATTACTACCAATAACAATTGATACACTAATAAACGACATTTAATTGGTCGTTTGAACAACTAGTCCACCCAGGAAACTTATCTTTAAGAAACTTCCGGTTTTGGATATCTAATTAAATGATTCGTAACACGATTCGCAAGTACGGCGGGCTAGAATTAGCAGCCATCAGTCGAAAAGGGTCAAGCGATCATCTATAGATCTCTTTGTAGATAATGATCTCGTTTGTCACTTCACGTCATGACAATTAAGTAACACATATGCGACTTCCTCATATTCGAAAAAATGTTCTTTGTCAAGTTTTCTGAAGAGAATATTTTTTTCCAAAACTAAATATAGTTTCTAATACGATACAATTATGTTAATTATACTTTGATTTATATTATTGTTCTAAATAATTTAGTCTAAAATAAGAAACTGAATATGAAACTTCCTCTTTTTAAATGAAAGTAAATTCAGTTATTAAAAGATTGATATTTATACTGATATTGATATTGAAAATTATACTTGATATTGATATTTCAACTTGTAGAATTTGGAACATTTAAAGGCCACTTGTGAAATCTCATAAAGTAATTGAGAAATGAATAACAAAGGAAACGATTAAAGCTTGAATTAAACATTTCTCTCAAGTAAGATAATCTCTATTACATATGCAACCTGATTTCCGAGCTCGCGCGACTCGTTATAAGTTTAACGACTCAACTAGTGTTACTGAGAAAGTTTATGAAAAGTAATAACGAGGGATGCGCGCATATTTCCACTCTAAAAAAACCTCTTTGCAATTCAAGGGAGCCAACTGGTCATCAGACATGCAATCGGCTGTTATGGGAACTCAAGTATGTCGCCAAAGAGACAAACAAAGCGACGCAAAGAGTTACATTGATGATACCCCGAGCAAGAAGCAAACTACTTGAGCCTTTGATCCAAACTCCTGCATCAAACATATGTCATTTATTATTAATCAATAAAATTCCCTTAGATCATAAATATATTATAAACTTATAAATTCTAAGAATCAAATCAATTCTGGTTTAAAATCAAAATATTAGAACTAAACGATTTGATATAAAATTTCAGTTTTTTACATTCTCATCACACGTGAGAACTGAAGTATTAGATTTGCGTAACATTTTACGTCCACTTTTTTCAACGAAAGTCCACATTCCAATTCTTAGAATACGAAAAAAGGGTTTTTTCAACACTGTCTGTCCATCTGTCGTCGAAAAAAAAAATTTCTTAACAAATTCAGTTTTAAATTTCTCATTGGCTTTGGTTTCGATATATGTCCTATGCACATGCACAAACAAATTGAGTACATGGAGAGAAATTTAACGGCTAAAAGTACCATTTTGTATAGTAAACCAGAATTATTAGGAACTATAAATTAATATCTACCAATGTCAGTTTAACATCAATGTGCGTTTCAGTAGCTGTGATGCAAATTAAGTATAAAATGAGTAATACAATTTTTTCGGATTTGAGAGCACTGCAATCAGTGATGGTCAAAGCTATACCTTCATTTCAGGACTTTAGGTTTCTACGAGTTTATGTTCAAAATTATGAAAATTGCATACAAATTTTCGAGAAGCAAAGATATATAAAAATGCACCTGGGAAGCCTATGTTTCGTTTCGTTAAAAATATTTCATTTTTGCAAAATTGTTTGCAGAACTTTTTTTATTGTCAAAATCAAAAATAATCTCACGCCAATTTTTTGTCTCTCAATAATGTTTATATAATGACTCAAATTATTTGTATCGTAAACATTAGGGTGTAATGGGAATAGTTTTTAGACTATTTCGAACCCTAATAGAAAAAATATTTAAAAATTTTTTTTTCAAAAGTTACTTTTTAAAACTCCGAAAAACTCCAAAAATACCCTAATTTTCGGAATACTGGGTGAATATTACTTGTCTAACGAACTCTAGTCCTTTCTTTTGGAGGACTGATATACACTCAAAGAAATGGTATTGTGTTTCTACCTAACCGAGTTTGTTAGAGAATTTCTATGCAAATTAGAAAGAAAATCTTCTTACTTCAGTTATATTATTTTGTGTGTTAATAAGTATGAATAAGAAATTAACAAATACTAGTTGAGCTAATAACATGTCTTTAAATTAGCTATCAGCTCAGGAAACTTTCATAAATGTCCTTCTGATTGTATTATCCATCGACTGTTATGCTGATTTAGCAAAACAAAATGGTTTGTTTCAAGGATGTATATTGGTGTGCGTTCAAACGTTTGCAGAGTGATTTATGAAAGTTTCCTGAGCTGATAGCTAATTTAAAGACATGTTATTAGCTCAACTAGTATTTGTTAATTTCTTATTCATACTTATTAACACACAAAATAATATAACTGAAGTAAGAAGATTTTCTTTCTAATTTGCATAGAAATTCTCTAACAAACTCGGTTAGGTAGAAACACAATACCATTTCTTTCAGTGTATTTTCGAAAAAATTGAATTATTCAGATTCAGATAAAAGTTTCATTAAAATATTTGTGGAATGTTCAAAAATTAGTTATTGTAATTCGAAGAAGCTCCAAAAATGCCCTTATTTTCGAAATTGTGGGCAGATACGGCTAAATAACAAACTCGTTTTTTCTTTTGGAGCACTATTGCGGTATATAAAATTGCCTTACAATTGGACCCTTTTTTTGAAAGATACACTGAAAGAAATGCTTGGGATTTATCAGCCATATGAATATAGCTGATTGTTTTTAATTAATTTAACAAAATATATTTGACAGTTAACCAAAAATATTGCTGTAATAGTAATTCATATGTTTGGAATACACATACAGGCTGAACTAATACAAGCAAACCTTGGTTTTCGGTAAATCTCCAATATAATATAGGTCAAGGAACCACAATTATGTCTGTATCGTCGATTTTTTTTTTCAGTGTATCGTGTCGTAAGACAACAACAACCACGACTATGGACAGATAGACACGAACATGAAAATCGTATTTTCTCACTCTGGGGATCTAAAAACGTTAAGACATTCTAAACAACTATTATCTACAATTCTATAAACAACGTAATATTTTAAAAATATTGGCTAACTTTGTCTCTTTTTCCATTACCGCCAACTGTCAGTTAGTTACATATTTCACGGCATTTTCAATTGCCATTCAAGTAGTTTGGATTATTGCTACATGCAGAAAAGGAATTTCTAAAAATCAGAAGATATCTAATTGAATTTTAGCAATTCGCTTGCTGATTGGTGGCTTCCTGGTGGATTTTCTGAATTTTAGCATATCATATACTAATATAATGTAGAGTGCGTTTTAAATCCCCGCAAATTATATTCTACAAATTAGGTATTTTCGTTTGGAAATTATACCTTGACTTGCTGAATTATTGTAAAAATTACTGAATTGTAGCAGTAGACTTTCCGGATTTCAGAATGTCGCGCTCTGAGATTTAAAATTTTGTTCTTAATCTCAGAAGATGGCTTACTGATGTCGAGAAAGCGCTCTACTGAATGTCAGCAAGTGGTCTACGAGATTTTAGAATATTTATTTCGTGTCTCAATACAAAAAAAAAATTGTTTGGGTTTCTTTATTCGTTTTTTTACCTATTATACATTGTTTATTATTTACGCCGGCGAATTATTACATAATTTTATCCTTAAAAACTCAATCGCCCACCTGGGGTTTGAACATCGGACGCTGACATGACACGCTCGCATCTTAATCATTATGCCAGTCTACGCTTAGACTACCAGTTCTCGTGAAAGAATATAGTTTGCTGAACATTTTAATGAGATCTACCGCCAGAAATTTGAGTTAGGCCTCGTTAAAAATATGTCATTCTCGTATGTAATATTATCTGTCACAATTGCATCTTCCCTAATTTAGCATAAAAAATTAGCATAAAGAAGAATAATATACGTGAAAATATCAATGTGATTGATGATGATGTGATTCTGCTGTGACGTAATGGAATTAAGCTAAATGGATGTTTTCTAATGAACGGAAACTTAATACCGATCGTCTGTTTTTTATTTTGCCGTCATTACTTCTTTTTGTAAATATTTCATCTTCCTGTGATTGGAAAAAAATGCAATGAACTAAACGGAGTTTTGTTAAATTTTTGAATCCCGGATGTATTTGATAGACTATTGAAAAGATAGAAGTGCTCTTCATTTACCCCCCACACCGTGGAAATACTGCGATTCTTTCACTGTTGTATGTATTGTAACTCTTATTTTTCACGTTATAAGATTTAAAAAATTTGTAAACTAGTGCAATAATAATTTTTCAACTCATGTAATTTCAAAACTCACCTCCGGCTCATTTTAAAAATCTCACATTCATTTAAAATATGTTATTACACTATTCGAGAAATGTACTTTCCTCTGCGTTAGTTGATCGATTGATTAATTGAAGACAGCAATAAAATGAATTCCAAACAATTATTCCCTTTACGATTGCAATAAATTTTTTAAAAAATAAAAAATTTGAGACATTTGGTGCAAAAAAAACTAACCCTCATTACGGCCTTTTTGATCAAAGTAAAATAACGGGGTTTATATGGAATCCCATCAATTTATGAATTTATATTTCTTGGTTTTTCATGCTGCCAAAATTAATAGCTTCCGAAATTACTTTTTTCCAATGTATCCTTTACGGGAAAAGTGTTCAGTTTGTACATTATAGAGTGACAAAAATTTTAAACTCAAGCGTGGGTGTAAAAACCCTGTTATAGCTCATATACTTAAATGTATTATCACTTTCGATGTAACAAAGCCGTCGAAAAAGTAAAAACATGCATTTTAAAAATATTTGTTAAAAAAAAGTTTTTCTATCGTGAAGTGCCTCTTTTTAAGAAAATCATAATTTCTATGAAAGATATCGTGTCCTTAGACTTTAAAAACAACATCAACAACAGACAGACAGACACCAACGCAAACATAATGTTTTTTGCTAAGGGGATTTTAAAACGTCGAGATTTAATGACAATTCAAAAAGTCAAATTTCACATAAAACCAATACTTTAAGGATGTTAAAATTCTACCAAATAAGAAGCATAAAACTTTTGAATTTTAGAAATGATTCAATTAAATTTTTATTCTGTCATTACGTACCGATGCAAACAATTAGTTTGAGTAATGCCTAAAGATTTCAAATTATTATTATTATTGAAGTAATTACTCAAAGTTTAATAAAAATCTGAGCATATTCACTTTCTAAAAAGCTTTAAAAACTCACCATTAGTCTCCTCTTTATAATCTTCATAATAATCCTCGTATTCAGCATTCAAATCTGAATTAATATTTTCGGGATTTTCAGTCGGTTTAGGGCGATGTCTTTTAACTTTGGTCCTAGCAGACTCCACCTTGGCCAAATTCTGGACCACAAGGAACCCTGCGAACAGCAAGATGGTCCTTTCTCTCATTGAGATTGCTTTTGCCGATGTCTTCACTTCCTGATTCCTCCACTATCGGAGTTTAGAGCTGACTCTCCTTCAACTGAGGCTCAGGGCAACTAGACATGTGACAACCGTTGTATCATCTACTTAGCAGATGTGGTAGCTGCAGATGAGGTCATATCCTCGAAGCAAGATGAAGTCCCTCGCCACCTTCTTCTTGACTCTTTGTACAAACTACCCGCTCTTCTTCATCTTCCTCTTATTCCTATCTTATTCATATTTTCCAATTTTATTGTCCTCTAGTTTGCCTTTAATTTTTATCGATCATTAAAACTATTTCTATGATATTTTTTTAGCCTTACACCCAAGAAAAAGGTTGTCTAATCTAACCAAATTATTTATTCAAATTAACTAAAAATTTGGTCAACCACATCATAAGAAAATTCTTTGATTGCTGCAACTAAATTTTGGTTCGACCAACCAAATATTTTCTGAGTGTAAGAATATACTAGAGACTTACTTCTATTTTCATAACATTTAATAGGTATACGATAAATATGAACACATAATATTTATATGGAATATAAATATATACATAATGAATGGTATGTTTGAATAAATTAATTTTCTAAAAAACTTAAAATTTCAGATTTTCTAAGATAACCATTTTCAATATTCTATTTCTCAAGTTTCAAGATTTCAAGACTTCAAATGGTCTGATCTATACCATCATTAATTAGAAATTTGAAAAACAAAATTATCTGAAATCGCTTTAAAATGAAATAAATAAAATTAGAATCTCCAAGGTGGAATATTTGATATGGTAAATTTTAACCTGTCAGATAGTTGTTCACTTTTGAATTGCAAGATTATTTAAATCCATTAAGAAAAAATTAGACGGACAGTTGGAAAAAAGTAAGTCGAACTGAACGAAAAAAATTATTTCCTTAGTTTTTTTATTTATAATTTTTTTTAATCGAGTATTTTTTAGTAAAAGTATAGAAAATTTCATCTGGAATAAAGTAAGTAATTAGAAATTTCAAATAAATAAAAATTATGAATTCCTTATTGGTGTAATGATATCATAATGAAAGAGCTAAAAACGGCAAAAAGTTGATTAAATAAAATTATAAATAAAAAAACTGCAGACATAGTTATTTTGAATAACTTTTTTCCGTTTATCTGTCCAATTCTTCTTTAAATTTCTAAGTCTCTAAATGTCCTTATTAGGGACTTTAAATTCCCTTGAATTAAAATATACGATATTTGAGAATTGAAAAAGTAAAAATTAAATTACACCTATAATCTTACTAAAAATTGATATCAATAATTTTAAGGATTAATTAAAAATTGATTAACCTGATAGCCCGAGTCGAAGTTCTTGCCTTCTCTTTGCCCACGCTACACTTTCTATTTAAAAAATCGAGTGTTTGGCGAGTGAGGAGCGAATATTATGTCTCAAATTCTCGAAAAACTGAAGGTGAATAGTTTACAAGTTGAACGCAGAGAAGAACGAATACGAAGCGCCAGTGAAACGAGAGCGAAGTGATATTGAAAATTGCAATTCCAAGATCAGAGAATTTAGAATTCAAGAAGGTATAATTAATTATTTGGGGCAGATGTATATAGTTGCAATGAGTAATATGCATATGGGACATTCTTATATTTTTTTAGCTTCCTTTTAATAAATTAACCAACACGTATAACGGGATTTAAAAAAAAAAATTTTTTTTGAGAGATATATTAATTTAAACTTTTGATCAAATTGGATAAAATGCTAAATTCTCTTATACTTATAATTCATTATTTCCGGTTGAAAAAATCAAATCGATTTTGGGTTTGTTTCATTTTCTAGCTTGTTA
Organism: Diplolepis rosae; assembly: GCA_030998225.1. NCBI lineage: Eukaryota > Metazoa > Arthropoda > Insecta > Hymenoptera > Diplolepididae > Diplolepis > Diplolepis rosae. The sequence goes on along the minus strand of JAPYXD010000750.1, from coordinate 1,404,050 downwards.
CGTTAGGTTTTCAGATAAATAAATTTATCAATTTTATTTTGTTAATTAACTACAGATATAGGCAATTTAATTGTTTAAACAATTTTTTCATGTTTGCCCCCTCATTAGAAAAATTTGGAAAAAATAGTATCGTATGCGCTATTTCTCAATATAACTGGCGCATATTTAATAAAAGCGGAGACTCAATTAGATCGGACGATATTAAATATTTTTGAGCGCGCGACGTGTTTAATCATGTCCGGGTCGAGCCGCAACTAGCCTTCCTCGAGACATAATATGCTTTTAGTCGACTCAGACAGGATTAAACACGTCGCGCGCTCAAAAATCTTTAATATCTTCCGATCTAATTGAGTTTCTACTTTTATTAAATATGCGCTAGTTATATTGAGACATAGCGCATATGGCTGTATTTTTTCCAAATTTTTCTACTGAGGGGAGCAAACATGAAACAATTGTTTGAACAATAATAAACAGGACTTATATCGACCCGTAGTATTAAAATTTGAATATTTTTGGTGTACTTAGTTGGCCTTAGGGTCCAGAAAAAATGTAAACTCAAGGTTTCATATTTTCAAATGTTTCGACTCAGGTTGGAGTCCTCATCAGTGAGATTTATTTCTATAAAAAATACAAAGGAGGAAAAGTTATAAATTACCGTGAGCCGGATAAACATTGTGGTAAAAATATGTGAAACAGTAGAATTGTACTAAAAAACTAAATTTGCGACAAAGTAAGACTGTACAATAAGTGTGCAAAAAATTTTTTCTGTAAAACTACTGAAAAGAACATAAAGAATAGTACGTGTGAAAAATAAAACATTGTGGTAAAACCGATATAATTAAATTGTACACGTGGAACTGTAAAATCTGTCTAAACTAAATGTAAAAAGAACTGTACGCAAAAATTTTTTTTTCCCATACAAATACAAAGGTTGAACAATTTTGAACGTGTGACCGATGAACATTCTGTTGAAAAAAAAAAAAAAAAAAAAAAAATATGTAAAAGAATTACAAATCTGAGACTATAAAAATGGTATAAATAAATAAATATTCTAAAAGGGGTAAAACTATAAAACCTTGATTTGTAAAATTGCTAAAGATAGAAACTTAAAAGTAGCACGTGTGACGGGTAACATTGTGGTAAATCGATATAAACAAATTGCATAATCGAAAACTAACAAAAAGGTCTAAATAAAATAAGGTTTACACAAAAAAATAAACTGTACAACAAATTCAGTTCTGTGAAAATATGAAGGAGAGGAAGAATTTTTTTGAAAAAAGGCACATTTAACGGATAAACATTATGGTAAACATGATATAAGTGATTTGTACATGTGAAACCATGAAATTGGTCCAACACCAAATTTCCACAAACAAATTTTTCATACAAAAAAAACGTGCCACAAAATTGTTTTATATGCAAATAACAAAGTGAAACAAAAAAACTTTTTTTATATGTGTTAGCAATGAACATTATGGAAAATTGATATGAAGGAACTACACTTATGAAACTAAAAACTGGTATAAATGATCAAAATTTACAGAAAATAAAAATGTACCATAAAAAATATTTACTATAAGAATACAAAGAGAAGAAACTTGAAAAACTTAGCAAATTGTACGTGTGACAGATTAACTTTACAGAAAAAGGTTTAAGGACTGCGAGCTCACACCAAACATTGCCAAAACAAAAAACTGACCTGTTATTACGTTCAATAGATGTACAAGACGATGATGAAAAAAATTAATCCAAGTGACGACAACCACAATATTCCTTTTTTTTCCTCTTTCTTTTCTTACATCGCAAACAAGATGAGCACATAATTTTGTAAAGGAACTCTTTTCACTACGGATTTTTCTTTAAAACTGAGTTACATTTGGAAACAGACCTGGTAAAAGGCTTTGCAAAGTGGAGTGGAGGGTTAGATTTTTTTGCTTTCGAAAGTCTCGGTTAAATGAAAAGGAGAAAAAGTAGAAAAAAAATGTGTAAAGATGTCCGCAAGATGACCAGAAATACCGTGACAAAGGAGGGCTATGAAATTTGAAACAAGTCATAACAGTCTGTATATGACTGTTAGAAATTTCTATGACAAAACTCACGAAACATGTGGCTGGGGGTTTCTTATAACAGACACTGTGTCACAAGACAAAGATTAAAATTGAATTGAGTTACATGTAGCTGAAAATGTTTCAAAAGTCATTGTAATTTAATGACCAATTTGATAAAGTTTGGTTGCAGTTCGACAGTTTTCAGATCCGTTTGGGTATCTCAAAGTTAAGTTGCATAATGTTAAAGAGTTTTTGGGAACTGTTGACTTTGTAAAATGATAAAATTCCATAACAATCCCGAGCGTTTGCAAAATTGCGAATAGATTCTTCGCAAAGAATTGAAAACGGAGATGTATTTTTGAAATTTTTTAAAAAGTATGCATTTTTTATATAAAAATGAAGGATGTGCTCAAGGTGGCTAGGATGCTGTGAGAAAAAGGGGTATCTATTTTTCATTTTTTAGAAAGTGTGATTGCAAGGGGGTTTAATTGTTTAAGAGGGGGAGGTAAAAAACGGATAGGTTGTCTGTGTCTGTTCTTTGATTCACAGCATGGGGGTTACTGGCTATGTGAGTCATTTCTAATAACATGCGTTTTTTATAGTTAACTGATCTATCAACTATGTTTACGTTATTGAAATCGAATTTATGGTCTTGGGTCCAGGAGTGTTTGGTTAATGCAGTCCATTTATCCGGGGGGTTAAAAACATCTTTTTTGTGTTCAGAAATTCTGGTTTTAAGTGTACGTTTGGTTGTGCCTATGTAGGAAGCTGTGCAACCTGTACAGGGGATGTTGTAAACTACATCTGCCATATCTAGTTTATTAATCTGGTCTTTGGATGATTTGAAAAAATGGGAAAAGTTATTTTCATTGCGGGGGGCAATTTTTATATTAAAGGGTTTGAGAGTACCTGACAGTTTTTCAGAGAGCCCTTGTACATATGGCAAGGGGATATATTTATGGTTTTGACCTGTGGAGTGTGTGTATGTGTGAGTGTTTGTGTTGCTTTCAGGTATTAGGTGTGTGTAAGTGTTCTTTTTGTACAAGTAGTTGACTCTATTATTTATTACGTGATTGATAAAGCTGATCGGATAATTGTTATTGAGTAAGATATTTTTTATTTTTTGAATGTTTTCGTTGTGGAATGTTATGTGTGACAAAGTAATACCTCTGTCAACCAGATTGTTTATTACATTAGTTTTGTAATTAAGTGGGTGATGTGAAAAGAAATTTAGAAGACGCCCGGAATAAGTTGGTTTTTGATACCAGTTGGTTTTGATTTTTTTCCCTCTCTAATGATGAGAACATCCAAAAAACAAATCTTTCCATCTGATTCCTTTTCTATTGTGAATTGTATTTTGTGGTTGTAGCTATTAAACGTGTTCAATATTGTGTCAAATTTATTGGCAGGGACTGCTGTTATAATATCATCCACATACCGGAAGAAAAAGGGTAGTTTAAAGGGTAGAGATGCTATACATTTAGTTTCCAAATCATCCATGGCGATATCAGCTGCTATGGGAGAAAGAGGGGAACCCATGGGGAAGCCAGATTCTTGTTTGTACGATATGTTTCGAAAATTGAAAGAGGAGTTTGATGAACAGATTCTGAGACCTTTTTCGAATTGATACCAAGGCATATTAACATGCGGTTGAATTTTTGCCCATCTTTCCTTGATACCCTTGATAGCTATTCCAATTTGAACATTAGTAAAAAGTGAGACAACATCTAAAGAAATAATAATGTAGTCTGGAGGGATTTGAATATTTTGGATTTTTTGAATGAAATCGAAACTGTTTTTAACTCGTGAGATTGGGGGGGTTATATTGTTAGAGATCATTTTATTATAAAAAGAAGCAAGGTTATAAGTGGGACTACCGCAAAAAGAGACAATGGGCCTGAGTGGAAAATTTACTTAGTGGATTTTTGGTAGACCATAAAATCTGGCTGGTAGCGGGTTGCTAGATTTGAGAGAATTTGCTGTGTTTTCATTAACGTAATTTTTATCTTTCCATAGTTTCATGAGATTGTTAACTTTGTTATGAATTACATTTGTGGGGTCTCTTTTCAGGGGTTCGTAAGTTTTTTTGTCGGACAACATAAGGGTGGCCTCCTGGATATATTTATTTTTATCCATAGCAACAGTAGTGTTACCCTTATCAGCTTTCGTGATTAATATATGGCGGTTGTTTTTTAAGAAGGTTTTTGTGAAATTTGAGTTTTCAATTACACGTTTTTGAAAAGAGTTAAGGGAACTTTGTTTTTGGTTGGAGAAAGTTTTAACACAATTAACAAATTTTAATCTTGCTGCATTCCTGTCCTCTTCCTGGATCTTATGAATGTTGGATTCGAAGTCTGCAATTAAATGTTTTGTGGGAATTTTATTCGGGGAAAAGGGGGTGCCAAAGTTTTTACCAAGGCCAAGTGTTTTTGCGACCACGGGTGGAAATTGTGTGTCACTTAAATTAATGAACCAAGAATCAGTGAGATGGTTTTTCTGGACCCTAAGGCCAACTAAGTACACCAAAAATATTCAATTGTTTGAACAATTAAATTGCCTATATCTGTAGTTAATTAACAAAATATAAATTATAAAATTATTTATCTGAAAACCTAACGTAATATGCTAGAAAATAAAACAAACCTAAAATCGATTTAATTATTTCAACCGGAAATAATGAATTATAAGTATAAGAGAATTTAGCATTTTATCCAATTTTATCAAAAGTTTAAATTAATAAATCTCTCAAAAAATTTTTTTTTATAAATCCCGATATACGTGTTGGTTAATTTATTAAAAAGAAGCTATACATTTTTTTTAATGCATTACATTAAGGTTAAATAAAATTCATAATTTGAAAATATACAACACGGAAAATAAAAGAACCTTCTTATATATATGCCGCTAAATTCATCGTATAATTTGTTTGTTTAATTTAATTTAATGTGACTTCATGCAATTGCACGAAAAATCAATATTAATATTGTTTCGGTTTTGGGCGTACTTTCGGCTAGCGATCAAGAAAAATAGTATACAACCCACGGCCAGAATGTTTGATGCCCTAGGGTCGTAATATACTATTACACAAGATACTTTTTGATAATATATAATGCAATTTTTTAATGTATATTTCAAACTTTAGTTTCATTAAATTTTATACGTAGTTATGATAAAAATGTATGCTAAATATCAATTAATAATTATACTATATATATCAACAATCATAATTATAAAAATTAATTAATTAATTACATTAATTTAAAAATAAATCATTATTATGTGGAAAATTTGCGAAAAAAGTTGATTTATTTTCACCCTCGAAAAATGGGAAAACGGTAATATGTGCAGTTTTCGATGACTAGAGAGAGTTGACTATGAATGCTGAACATTTATAGACTCTCTTCTCACATTCTCGTAACCGTCGTCACACATTCGCCTCAATCTCGACAGTAGAGACTGAGACGAGTTTTAGGATTTCGAGTCGGGAGCAGGAATAAAAAGTGAATAATATTAATAGTACTGATTAGAATTAATCTAGTGGTTAAAACGATACAAACTAACTAACAATTTCATAGGAAACCTTTCACTATTATTGAAGTGTTAAATAGATTTGGATGATATAAATCTTGAGAATACATTGTAGAAGGTTTTGGTCCTATTTTTGTAGTGACCTTAATTTCTTTTACGTTGGGTACTAATAGAGAACTTTTTTCCAGATCACATTTGCACTCCATCCTAATGCATTTAGTTAATCATCTCAACCGCAGACGAAAAGAGTCGATTATTATTCCAAATAACAGATGAAATGAAGTCTTCGAGCTGACTGAACTTTTATATTACATACTCAATGATAAATTAATACTTATAACGTACTTTAATCATCTGAAAAGTATCATTTAAATAGAACATAATTACGAAAATATAGATTCATAATCTTCACATGATTTTGATTACATTTACAAAATTAAATGTCTATTCATATAAATATAACTTTCCGTAACAGTCTCAAAATACCATGATATAGACGTTTGAGACGTCTCAAACCCAAACTTGTGACGAATTTGAGACGAAAAATGAAGAAAGATTCTCATAAGAGACGGAAATTTATCCCTAGATCAGGTAGCGAAAAAATACAATAGAAGCAATAAACAATACCTCTATAAATCAAAAGACTTTTATACCTAACTTCGGGATGACACTTACACGCGTACCACCCTTGGGACACGCGACAATATTTCGACTTCGAGTTAACAAAAAATGACCGCAAAAAACACTCCTTATATTTCAACCCTACATTTGCGAAGTCCGCGAAGATTGCATATGTGCATATATGCTATAGGACGAATCGTCTCACAACTTCTGTCGGCCCGCTTGAAGTCGAACTCAAAAGCAGTTAGTAGATCATGACAATGGAAGCAATAAAGTGTACGCGTGGCGTACTCCTAATTGAAAATTAATATTATCCCTCATTAGCCCATGAGATTGAAAATAGTAAAGTTTTCTTGCAAAACACATAATATGAGTGTCATGCATGAAATCATAAATATTTGAGAAAATCATGCGTCACTTGCATTCAGAAAGTATGGTTTTTCCATTACAATTTCAGTATATGCATTTCTGGATTATTCAAATTATTTATCAAACAAGTAACTTTTTGATATTGCGTTACTCTTTGTAAAAGAGTAACATTTCAAGCTCACGTGACGACGGAAGACATGGAGCAAGCAATCAGTGTTTTGCGAAGGGAACAAGTGTTGGAGCAAACACTAGTGGCATAAAACTCACTGCCGATATGATACGAGACATTTCCAAAGCTCATGTAATAAATTGACTTCGTAGACGGTCGAAAAAAACTATGACGTCCTCCTATTCTTTAAAGTTTTAAATCTCTAACTGATAGAGAAAACCTTTACGAAGCGAAAGAATCGTATTAAAAAGTTCGCGTCGAATGGGAAGTTGGTTTTTTATTCAAAAAAAAAATATAAAATTTTCTGGAATTTGGGGTCTATTTGAACGCTCAATTGCTCCGAGCTAAACGGCATTTCTGATTCGTAGTTTATCATGGATGATAAAGCAAAGTTCCAACTTCATATTGCAGAAAAGTATGTAAGGTAAAAGGGCATAGAACTTGAGATTTTGCTCTTTTCGCAGTTGCATAAATTCGTCTAACTTGCCAAAAATCAAATTTTCTGAATGCCAGATATGAGACGAAAATCGTCTCACAACTTCTGTCGGACCGCTTGAAGTCAACCTCAAAAGCAGGTAGTAGATCATGACAATGGAAGCAATAAATTGTACGCGTGGCGTACTCCTAATTGAAAATTAATATTATCCCTCATTAGCCCATGAGATTGAAAATCGTAAAGTTTTCTTGCAAAACACATAATATGAGTGTCATGCATAAAATCATAAATATTTGAGAAAATCATGCGTCACTTGCATTCAGAAAGTATGGTTTTTCCATTACAATTTCAGTATATGCATTTCTGGATTATTCAAATTATTTATCAAACAAGTAACTTTTTGATATTGCGTTACTCTTTGTAAAAGAGTAACATTTCAAGCTCACGTGACGACGGAAGACATGGAGCAAGCAATCAGTGTTTTGCGAAGGGAACAAGTGTTGGAGCAAACACTAGTGGCATAAAACTCACTGCCGATATGATACGAGACATTTCCAAAGCTCATGTAATAAATTGACTTCGTAGACGGTCGAAAAAAACTATGACGTCCTCCTATTCTTTAAAGTTTTAAATCTCTAACTGATAGAGAAAACCTTTACGGATTGAAAGAATCGTATTAAAAAGTTCGTGTCGAATGGGAAGTTGGTTTTTTATTCAAAAAAAAAATATAAAATTTTCTGGAACTTGGGGTCTATTTGAACGCTCAATTGCTCCGAGCTAAACGGCATTTCTGATTCGTAGTTTAGCATGGATGATAAAGCAAAGTTCCAACTTCATATTGCAAAAAAGTATGTCAAGTAAAAGTGCATCTAACTTGAGATTTTGCTCTTTTCGCAGTTGCATAAATTCGTCTAACTTGCCAAAAATCAAATTTTCTGAATGCCAGATATGAGACGAAAATCGTCTCACAACTTCTGTCGGACCGCTTGAAGTCAACCTCAAAAGCAGGTAGTAGATCATGACAATGGAAGCAATAAAGTGTACGCGTGGCGTACTCCTAATTGAAAATTAATATTATCCCTCATTAGCCCATGAGATTGAAAATCGTAAAGTTTTCTTGCAAAACACATAATATGAATGTTATGCATCAAATCATGAATATTTGAGAAAATCATGCATCACTTGCATTCAGAAAGTATGGTTTTTCCATTACAATTTCTGGATATGCATTACTGGATTATTCAAATTATTTATCAAACAAATAACTCTTTGAGATTACGTTACTCTTTGTAAAAGAGTAACATTTCAAGCTCACGTGACTACGAAAGACATGCGGCAAGCAATCAGTGTTTTGCGAAGGGAACAAGTGTTGGAGCAAACACTAGTGGCATAAAACTCACTGCCGATATGATACGAGACATTTCCAAAGCTCATGTAATAAATTGACTTCGTAGACGGTCGAAAAAAACTATGACGTCCTCCTATTCTTTAAAGTTTTAAATCTCTAACTGATAGAGAAAACCTTTACGGATTGAAAGAATCGTATTAAAAAGTTCGTGTCGAATGGGAAGTTGGTTTTTTATTCAAAAAAAAAATATAAAATTTTCTGGAACTTGGGGTCTATTTGAACGCTCAATTGCTCCGAGCTAAACGGCATTTCTGATTCGTAGTTTAGCATGGATGATAAAGCAAAGTTCCAACTTCATATTGCAAAAAAGTATGTCAAGTAAAAGTGCATAGAACTTGAGATTTTGCTCTTTTCGCAGTTGCATAAATTCGTCTTACTTGCCAAACATCAAATTTTCTGAATGCCAGATATGAGACGAAAATCGTCTCACAACTTCTGTCGGACCGCTTGAAGTCAACCTCAAAAGCAGGTAGTAGATCATGACAATGGAAGCAATAAAGTGTACGCGTGGCGTACTCCTAATTGAAAATTAATATTATCCCTCATTAGCCCATGAGATTGAAAATCGTAAAGTTTTCTTGCAAAACACATAATATGAGTGTCATGCATAAAATCATAAATATTTGAGAAAATCATGCGTCACTTGCATTCAGAAAGTATGGTTTTTCCATTACAATTTCCGAATATGCATTACTGGATTATTCAAATTACTTATCAAACAAATAACTCTTTGAGATTACGTTACTCTTTGTAAAGTTCTATGCCCTTTTACTTGACATACTTTTCTGCAATATGAAGTTGGAACTTTGCTTTATCATCCATGTTAAACTACGAATCAGAAATGCCGTTTAGCTCGGAGCAACTGAGCGTTTAAATAGACCCCAAATTCCAGAAAATTTTATATTTTTTTTTTTAATGAAAAACCAACTTCCCATTCGACGCGAACTTTTTAATACGATTCTTTCGCTTCGTAAAGGTTTTCTCTATCAGCTAGAGATTTAAAACTTTAAAGAATAGGGGGACGTCATAGTTTTTTTCGACCGTCTACGAAGTCAATTTATTACATGAGCTTTGGAAATGTCTCGTATCATATCGGCAGTGAGTTTTATGCCACTAGTGTTTGCTCCAACACTTGTTCCCTTCGCAAAACACTGATTGCTTGCTCCATGTCTTCCGTCGTCACGTGAGCTTGAAATGTTACTCTTTTACAAAGAGTAACGCAATATCAAAAAGTTACTTGTTTGATAAATAATTTGAATAATCCAGAAATGCATATACTGAAATTGTAATGGAAAAACCATACTTTCTGAATGCAAGTGACGCATGATTTTCTCAAATATTTATGATTTCATGCATGACACTCATATTATGTGTTTTGCAAGAAAACTTTACGATTTTCAATCTCATGGGCTAATGAGGGATAATATTAATTTTCAATTAGGAGTACGCCACGCGTACACTTTATTGCTTCCATTGTCATGATCTACTACCTGCTTTTGAGTTCGACTTCAAGCGGCCGACAGAAGTTGGAAGACGATTCGTCCTATAGCACATATGCACATATGCAATCTTCGCGGACTTCGCACATGTAGGGTTAAAATATGAGGTGTGTTTTTTGCGGTCATTTTTTTTTAACTCGAAGTCAATATATTGTCGCGTGTCCCAAGGGTTGCACGCGTGTAAGTGTCATCCCGAAGTTAGGTATCAAAGTCTTTTGATATATAGAGGTATTGTTTATTGCTCTTATTGTATTTTTTCGTTACCTGATCTAGGGATAGATTTCCGTGACTATGAGAATTTCTTTCTTAATTTCCCGTCTCACAATTCGTCACAAGTTTGGGTTTGAGACGTCTCAAACTTCTATATCATCAAAATACCAGTCTTTGGTAAAGTATTATTTTTTCCTGGAATTAATCAATTCAAATTGATTGTATGAATTGTACAAATAAGTTTTGAGGGTTTTTTTGGTGATTTTGAAGCTTTATTCAGAGAAATATGTACAATGTGTGTTATTCAAAGCATTGCCCATCTGTTTCTACTACATTTGACCACCTTCTAGGCAGCATACGGATACCGCGTTTAAAAAATTCCTCATCTTTTGAAGCGATCCAAAAATCGACCCAATTTTTGGCTTCTTCATAAGAAGTAGTGCTGCTCAGACAGGCCATGAGTCATCGACCGGAACAAATGGTAGTCCGAAGGAGCAATTTCTGGCGAATACGGCGGGTGGTGTAGGACATCCTTGTTAAATGCGTTCAAAGTTTCCTTGACAACTTTACTAACGTGTGGCCAAGCGTTGTCGTGCTGAAAGATCACTTTGTCATGTCTGTTGGCATATTGGGGGCGTTTAAACTTCAATGCTCGGCTCAATTGCATCAATTGTTGTTGGTAACGTTCCGCAGTGATGGTTTCGTTAGGTTGGGGTAGCTCATAGTAGACCACTTCGAGCTGATTCCACCAGATGTACAGTTTCAGCATTTTGCCACTCTTGAAACGCCGGAATCAATACTCACATGTTTTTATTGATGGAGCATGTTCCCCATATGCTTCACATAACAATCGATGTCCTTCAGCTGCACTTTTCTTTAAGTTTTGACACATTAGTGATTTTGTTTTGGTATCATATACTTTTGGTTGTGTGAAAATGTCTGATTTTGTGCCAAATAATCGTCATTTGCGGGAAGTGTTGATTTTCTTCTTTTATTCGAAGAAAACGGCGGCTGAAGCGCATCAAGAGCTCCAAAAAGTTTACGGAGATGCTGTTCTATGTGAAAGAACGTACCGTGATTGCTTCCGTCGCTTCAAAGACGGTGATTTCGATGTTGACGAACGTCCGCGTGAAGGAAGGTCAACAACCTTCGAAGACATTGATGTTATTTATTATGAGCTGTTGAAACCGAACGAAACCATCACTGGGGAACGGTATTGAACGGCTTTTGAGCCGAGCACTGCGCAAGAAACGGCCACAATACGAGCAGAGGCACGAAAAAGTGATTCTACAGCATGACAACGCTGGGCCTCACGTTGTCAAACCCGTTAAAACCTACCTGGAAACGCTCAAATGGGAAGTCCTACTCCACCCGCCGTATTCCCCAGGTATTGTGCCGTCCGATTATTACTTGTTCCGCTCGATGGCACATGATCTAGCTGATCAGCTCATATGAAGACATCGAAAAATCGCTTGATTCGTGGATAGCCTCAAAAGATGAACACTTACGGTATTCGAGCTCTATCAGAAAGATGGGCAAAAGTTGTAGCTAACGATGGGTGATACTTTGAATGGTTCATTTGAAACCATTTTTTAACAAAAAAGTTGCATTTTCATCAAAAAACAGCGTGAACTTAGTTGTGCACCTAATATATATCTAGACTATTTTCATATGGGCCAGAGTACAATGGAGACCTAAACTTGAATGATCGTCTGTCCTTATTTGTCAAGCTTTGATAGAAAGAGATACACTCAAGTCGTTTCAAATCACAATGAAAACTTTTTTAGGTCTTTATTGAGCTCAGTCCAAATACATACACGCTTGTTAGTGAATTAACAAACGTTCTTATCAGATTTCGCAAGTATAAAACTTTCATCTAAGATTCAAAATAAATAAATAATATTATTGATTTATTATTAATTACAATGGATACGTGCACTAAATTATATCATACTCTGTCGTGAAAATTTGTTCAGAAGCCAGTAATATATATATGGGCTATTATTTCTTAAGTGTACCCTAGCGGGTCGCATTAACCAGACTGTTACCGAATTGAGTATCATTTTTTTTTTTTTCAGAGGTTAGGGGTAAGTAAACTATTATATTAGTGGTTGATTATAAATCTAAAAAAAAAAATTAAATCGATACCAGCAATATCTGTTTTGTTTTCATGATCACATACGATCACTCTGCAAACGTTTGAACGCACACCAATATACATCCTTGAAACAAACCATTTTGTTTTGCTAAATCAACATAACAGTCGATGGATAATACAATCAGAAGGACATTTATGAAAGTTTCCTGAGCTGATAGCTAATTTAAAGACATGTTATTAGCTCAACTAGTATTTGTTAATTTCTTATTCATACTTATTAACACACAAAATAATATAACTGAAGTAAGAAGATTTTCTTTCTAATTTGCATAGAAATTCTCTAACAAACTCGGTTAGGTAGAAACACAATACCATTTCTTGCAGTGTATAGTACACAAATCCCGTAATACAGATTCTAGTCTGGATAACGCGAAGAATAGAATTTTTTATTTCTTTTTAATTTGACTTATATGATATAGTCGTAAAAAACGTTGTTGCCAGTACTTTTAAAGGTATTGTATTTATATTGAGACAGTACCGTAAACCGTCTTCTAACCCTGGAAACACGAGGAATAGCATTTATGGGCTAATATAATATTAGACTCACTCTGATATACTTTATAATGGCCGTGCGAGTACACCAGAGGTAATAGATATGATATTTTATTTGTTTAAATGACCGTATGAATTTGAGTTTGGACATACTTCCTCGAGAGTATTATATTTATAGTAAAAAACCTCCAGTAATACAGGTACTAATCCTGGAATTGCAAGGAATATAATTATTTAAAATTATTTTAAACTGACATGTATGACATACGCGTAAAAGAGGTTGTTGCCAATACTTTTGGAAGTATTATGTTTATAATAAGACAGTATCGCAAACCGATTTCTATTCCTGAAAAAGCGAGGAATAACATTTACGGATTAATATAATACTGGACTCGCTCGTATTAGCTTTAGTTATATTAAGACAGTACCGGAAGACGTTTTTTAATCATAAAAATGCGAAAAATAACATTTACGAATTAATATTTACAATACTGGACTCGCTCGTATAAGCTTTAATTATATTAAGACAGTACCGCAAGACGATTTTTTAATCCTGAAAATGCGAAAAATAACATTTATGAATTAATACAATACTGGACTCGCTCGTATTAGATTTAATTATTTTAAGACAGTACACAGAGAGAAATTTTAGGTTTCACTGACCAAAGTTTTTTTGTTAAAATCGTCTTTACAAAAATGTTAAAGTTCTCATGACAATCATGGTAGTGGCTGTCATACATTGGAAAAGTGTTTACTTCAACTGCAAGGAACGTTACTGAGACCACGATTCTGGTACTTGAAATACCATAGCGCTGCGGTTATAGGAACCAAAGTCCATCGTAAAGCCGCGCATAGAGTTTAGTTAAAATGACTAAGTCTACGGACAGTAAATACCCAGCCAAAATAATTTTTAAGGTTATAGGTATGGTTCTCTTAGTTATCAAAATACAAATTCAATTTGATGAGAAAAAATAAAGTTTCACCGAAAAGATCTAAGAAAAATAATCCGGTATAATGATATTTATGATAACTTTCGTCGATTAAGTTAAAAAATTGTCACTTTTTTCATCATCATAAACTTTTTTTGACTGACTATAGTTTTGACAAAATACGACGAGACAGCAAAATTGGAACGCATTGCATTGTCCTCGAACAAAATCGTTTATCATTTAGTAAGAATTGTCAAACTATATTTATAATAGAATTATTTACCTGATAATGCTTGGCACGGTGAAATATAGTCCAGGAATCGAGAACGAGAATTGGCAGGATTCAACTTAGGCTGCATATCTTTCAATGAAAGTTATACTTGATTTGTCTAGCGCAACAGCGAACGCTGCGGTTGTAGTAACCAAAGGAGCTTGGCAGTACACATAAAGAAAATGTACGTGTACTAACCGTTGGGGTACGTATAAAGCTCATTCTAATCATCAACTTTGGTCACAACAACCGAATACACAAAAAAGTCCAAATTACTGTCATGATAACTATAAAAGTAGTAGCTTCTCTCAACTTTTTTGGTCAAGGCAACTACTGTACAAAAAATTTATGTGCTATGTGCACAGGAACCAAAGCCGATTTCTCTCAGTGTACCGCAAACCGATTTCTAATAATAAAAACGCGAAAAATAACATTTACGGATTAATACAATACTGGACTCGCTTGTATTAGCTTTCATTATATTAAGTCAGTACCGCAAGACGATTTTTAATCCTGGAAATGCGAAAAATAACATTTAAGAATTAATACAATACTGTACTCGCTCGTATTAGCTTTATTTATATCACGACAGTACCGCAGGACTATTTTTTAATCCTGAAAATTTGAAACATACCATTTACGAATTAATACAATACTGGACTCGCTCGTATTAGCTTTAATTATCGTGTGAATTTCCGGCTTACAATATTTTTTCGAAAGTATTGTGTTTGTATTACACCAATCCCGTAATGCAGTTTCTAGTCCTGAAAACGCAGAGAATAGAATATTTGAGTTCTTTTTAGTTTGACATATATGATATAGTCGTAAAAAACGTTGTTGCCAGTACTTTTGAAGGTATTGTATTTATATTGAGACAGTACCGTAATACGACTTCTAGTCATGGAAATGCGAAGAATTGAATTTTTAGATGTTTTTAAATTGACGTGTTTGTTATACGCGTACAAAACCTTGTTGCCAATACTTTTGGAGGTATTGTGTTTATATCAAGAGAGTACACCAAGACGATTTCTAATCCTGAAACGCGAAAGGTAATATTTACGAATTATGGACTCGTTCGTATTAGCTTGAATGATCGTGTGAATTTCCGGCTTACAATACTTTTTCGAAGGTATTGTATTTATAGTAAACCGATCCCTTTATGCAGTTACTAGTCCTGAAAACGCAAAGAATAGAATTTTTTAAATATTTTAGATAGACGTAAATGTTATTCACGTAAACCCTGTTGCCAATAAAAAAATATAATTTACGAGTTAATAACACTGGAATCGCACTTATTAGGTTCAATAACTGTTGGATTACGGACCGGGTCAATTTTTTATGTCACTTTTTTATTATAGGGTTTTAAATCTTAGAGAGGTTTTCTATGTCTGTTCTAAGATATACAGCGTCAACTGTACCTGCAATGTGACACATCTCCAACAGAAATCTTTTTTTATAGTTGTGTTCATTCGCTAAAATTCTGGTTCTATCGAAATAAAAAAAATGGTCTTTCTCAACTGTGTGTTTTGTGAGCGCATTTTGTTTATTTGGGGTTTCTTTAATGTTGTTTTTATGTTCTTTCAATCTGTTTTTCAGGAACCGTTTCGTTTGATCTATATAGACGGCCTTACAGTCATTCCCTTTGCAAGGAACGCTGTAGGCGATGTCAGAAGATTGTTATTTCGGTATTTTATCTTTTGTTGGTTTGAAAATCATTTTTAGGTTTTTGTGATTTTTGAACGCAGTGTTTATATTGTAACTATTTAGGATTCCCGATATTTTTTCTGACAGACCTTCAACGTAAGGGATGCCGATGTAATGTTTGTTTTCTGTGTGTATGTCGACCTGATTGCTACCTAAACGTGTCTTCTCTTTGAGGGTCAAAAGTCTTTGGTTCATAATTACTTGTATGAAGGAATGTGGGTAGTCATTTTCTTCGAGTGTATTTGTAATTAATCTGAGGTTGTTTTGTTGGAATTCTGTGTCTGAAAGCAAAACTGCTCTGTCAACCAAGTTGTTTATAACACTTTTTTTACGTTTTTTTACACGTATATCATACATGTTAATTCAAAATAACCAAAAAATTCAATATCATTCTTTTCTATCAAAAAATGTCCTCACTTGCGATCATCTTAACGCCTGTACTATAATATGTTAAAGGGAGTGTTTCTGTACCGATTTAAGTGACTTTTCTGACGAATTTCTTCGAACATGTGGTATGGGTTTTGCTTTCCTCGAACGCTCGAGCACATAGAAATCTCGAGTGCCCGGGACATTGAAAAGATTTTTGAATGTGCATACTCTTTGGAGTTGTAACCTGACTCTTCTCAAAGTTTTCTCCTATACAGAAAACTCTCAATATTTTGTAAATCAGTTTTCTCTCTGTCTTGAAACGGAGTGGCAGACTACCAAACGGTCTGTCGACTCCATGCTCGAAAAAACAAGAAGAAAATTTTTCCCAAATTCAAATTCTACCGGTTTAAACTCACCCTTAACTTCTGGATTTCGTGCACGTGTGTGCTGTGCTGTGCGTTCTTCATTGAGGGCTCACGATTGGATTTATATTCTGTGCTTTTCTTTGGAATGAATTGTGGTTGTGTGCCTTTGTGGTGGTGCGTTCCGCAATTCACATTTTACACGAATCTGACAGGAGAGGTCTTCTGTGTGAGGACGGTACTGGAAGGTCCATTCGCATATTCTAATTCTATTTTTTAAATAAATTTATTATAAAGAAACAAAACAAAACAAAATAACTATTAAGTTGCATGGATTTTGCTTGCTTAGGTTATAATTACTATTTTTAATGCAAATTAAAATTGTTGGCACTGAAGAGGGCCCCCATTTGTGGCCGAAACGTTTGCCTTTACCAATTTCTATGATTATTACATAGAAAACTGCTAAAACATCTGACCCCATGCCAAATTAATTATCTCAGAGTAATTATTATTCGATCGTTCCAATATTCCGAACATGCGTTGGAAAGCAACTGTCATTGTGCGCCTTTCTCAGTATATGTCATTCATTTGAAGCGTAAACAACAATAATTTTTTTGACTCAAATATGTCGAAATTTGTGCCTGAAAAAGTGTTTTTGCGGGGAGTTCTTCTTCATTACTATAATATGAAGAAAACTGCTGCCGAAAGTCATCGTATTTTGGTAGAAGTTTATGGTGAACATACTCTAGCTGAGCAAACGTGCCAAAAGTAGTTTGCACGATTTAAAAGTGGTGATTTTGGCTTGGAAAACGAAGAACGTCCTGGGCAGCCAAAAAAGTTTGAAGGTAAAGAACTGGAAGCATTACTGGATGAAAATTGTGACCCAAAACAAGAAGAGCTCGCAGAATCTTTGGGAGTCACTCAAGTAACCATTTTAAAACGTTTAAAAGCAGCCGGATGCATTCAAAAGCAAAGAAATTGTGTTCCACATGAACTCAAGCCGAGAGACGTTGAAAGGCGGTTTTGCCTGTCCGAAATGCTGCTGGAACGCCACAAAAAGAAGTCATTTTTGCATCGAATTGTTAATGGTGATGAAAAATGGATCCATTACGACAACCCCAAGCGCAAAAAATCAGATGTGAAACCCGCCCAACCAGCCAAATTAACGGCAAAGCCGAATATCCATGGCGCGAAGGTAATGCTCTGTATTTAGTGGGATCAGAAGGGTGTGCTGTATTATGAGCTGCTAAAACCGGGTGAAATCATCAATGGAGAACGCTACCGAACACAATTAATCAGTTTGAAGAGAGCAATACCCGAAAAACGCCCGGAATATGCGACCAGACACAAGGCAATAATTTTCCATCATGACAACGCTCGGCCCCATGTTGCTATTCCGCTTAAGAACTATTTGGAAAACAGTGGATGGGAAGTTTCACCCCACCCGCCTTATAGCCCAGACCTTGCCCCTTCGACTACCATTTGTTCCGGTCGATGCAGAAGTCCCTCACTGGAATACGGTTCACATCAAAACAGGGTATCAAAAATTGGCTTGATTCATTCTTGGCCGCCAAGCCGGCGCAGTTCTTTAGGGATTGAATCTACGAATTGCCTGAAAGATGGGAAAAAGTCATAGCTCCAGATGGGCAATACTTTGAATAATACTATTGTACATGTTTTTCTTAAATAAACGTTCAAATTTTGAAAAAACAACCGCACGAATTATGTTATAGATGCAATAATAAATTTTATTTTTGCCCAAACTTATTTTCTTATCCCTTCAAGCCATACTATAGAGAAGATAGTGGAATCAACCTAGGACAGGCTATGGAAGAAATTCATGACGTTCAGAACAGCCAGTGCAGGAGTAATAGCAATCTTGTTAATACTGCAAGCAATCAAGATGATAATAGAGGTCATCATTAACGGGTTCCTTTTATGGTACACTGCACTTATGGATGGTCTGTCCATGTATTTGGGGCAATCTCAAGCTCACTAACGCAATGCCCTATTTTAATTGGCAAAGCGTCTACCGACCCAAAATCAAACAACTCATATGATGTTCAGAACAAGGTTGAATTGGTCCAAACGGATGACTAATTCCAACCTCTGTACATCACAATTTCAAAAACGGAGAAGTGTGTCGAATCAACAACCACGCAGGATCCAGAAGAAAAAACGAATACAAAATTCTTCACATATATACCCTAGGAAAAACGAATCTCTGACAGGGAATTTTTAGCCCTGGAATACATGATGGAAACAAGGAGCTTCAGATTACGCTGCGTACACTTAGTAGAATTAAAGAATTACTAGTAAGCGTTTTAGGAGGGGGGTGTTACATCCTACATAA
This sequence comes from Diplolepis rosae, assembly GCA_030998225.1. Lineage (NCBI taxonomy): Eukaryota > Metazoa > Arthropoda > Insecta > Hymenoptera > Diplolepididae > Diplolepis > Diplolepis rosae. Next base: position 1,385,124 of record JAPYXD010000750.1, on the reverse strand, counting down.
ATTTAAGATATCTTTTTTATATAAAGTAAGAAATAGAAAAAAGTAATTCGTAAGAAATTCTGTCTTCCAGTATACACAGGAAGCGACCACTTGTATGCAGCTGACCCAGAGTGCTGGAGAGCAATAAAAATGTCAGAGTACACAAGATAAGGACGCTCCCCCAATCTAAAGGCACTGCTCCTAAAGTAACTTAAAGATTTTAGAATTTCCTTCAAAATAATATTTTCATAGGGCTGAAGTTTCAGACGTATATTCTGACGAAAAAATTTTTTTTCATTTATGGACGGATTATGTCAAAACTTTAATAAAAATAGGTTTAAGACAAGTCGTACGTTTCTAAATGCAAAATCATGCTCAAAAAATCAAAAACTAACCGAACATTCCTTGGTTTTAAGTCAGACGGAAAATTCTCACCCAAAACTAAAAACTTGTGACATTTTTCACACACCCCACCAGAAAGGTGATAACAAGAGCTACATAAAAAAAATTATTTATTCAAAATTCATCTGTCGGAAGACAGTCAAAATGGGTAAAAACGAACCCGTAATTCGATGATTTTGAGTTAAACGGTAAATTCTCACCCAAAACTAGAAACTTGTGACATTTTTACATGCCCCACCTGAAAGACGATAACAAGGGCTACATAAAAAAAATTATTTAATAAAAATTCGTGTGTCGGAAGACAGTCAAAATGGGTAAAAACTGACCCGAAATTCGATGATTTTCAGTTAGACAGTAAATTCTCACCCAAAACTAGCAACTTGTGAAATTTTTCACATACCCCAACTGAAAGACAATAACAAAAGCTACTTACAAAAAAATTATCTAACAAAAATTCATTTGTCGGAAGACAGTCAATATGGGTAAAAACTGACCCGAAATTCGATGATTTTGAGTTGGACGGTAAATTCTCACCCAAAACTAGAAACTTGTGACATTTTCTACATGCCCCACCTGAAAGACGATAACAAGAGCTACTTAAAAAAAATTATTTATTCAAAATTCATTTGTCGCAAGACTGTCAAAATGGGTAAAAACTGACCCGGAATTCGATGATTTCGAGATAGACGGTAAATTCTCACCCAAAACTAGAAACTTGTGACATTTTTCACATACCCCAACTGAAAGACAATAACAAGAGCTACTTACAAAAAAATTATCTAATAAAAATTCATTTGTCGCAAGACAGTCAAAATGGGTAAAAACGGACCCGAAATTCGATGATTTTGAGTTAGACGGTAAATTCTCACCCAAAACGAGCAACTTGTGAAATTTTTCACATACCCCAACTGAAAGACAATAACAAGAGCTACTTACAAAAAAATTATCTAACAAAAATTCATTTGTCGGAAGACAGTCAATATGGGTAAAAACTGACCCGAAATTCGATGATTTTGAGTTGGACGGTAAATTCTCACCCAAAACTAGAAACTTGTGACATTTTCTACATGCCCCACCTGAAAGACGATAACAAGAGCTACTTAAAAAAAATTATTTATTCAAAATTCATTTGTCGCAAGACAGTCAAAATGGGTAAAAACGGACCCGAAATTCGATGGTTTTGAGTTAGACGGTAAATTCTCACCCAAAACTAGAAACTTGTGACATTTTTCACATACCCCAACTGAAAGACAATAACAAGAGCTACTTACAAAAAAATTATCTAATAAAAATTCATTTGTCGCAAGACAGTCAAAATGGGTAAAAACGGACCCGAAATTCGATGATTTTGAGTTAGACGGTAAATTCTCACCCAAAACGAGCAACTTGTGAAATTTTTCACATACCCCAACTGAAAGACAATAACAAGAGCTACTTACAAAAAAATTATCTAACAAAAATTCATTTGTCGGAAGACAGTCAATATGGGTAAAAACTGACCCGAAATTCGATGATTTTGAGTTGGACGGTAAATTCTCACCCAAAACTAGAAACTTGTGACATTTTTCACATGGCCCATCTGAAAGACGATAACAAGAGCTACTTAAAAAAAATTATTGAATAAAAATTATTTTGTCGGAAGACTGTCAAAATGGGTAAAAACTGACCCGAAATTCGATGATTTTGAGTTAGACAGTAAATTCTCACCCAAAACTAGCAACTTGTGAAATTTTTCACATGCTCCACTTGAAAGACAATAAAAAGGGCTACTTAAAAAAAATTATTGAATAAAAATTTATTTCTTGGAAGACTGTCAAAATGGGTAAAAACTGACCCGGAATTCGATGATTTTGAGTTGGACGGTAAATTCTCACCCAAAACTAGAAACTTGTGACATTTTCTACATGCCCCACCTGAAAGACGATAACAAGGGCTACATAAAAAAAATTATTTAATAAAAATTCGTGTGTCGGAAGACAGTCAAAATGGGTAAAAACTGACCCGAAATTCGATGATTTTGAGTTAGATGGTAAATTCTCACGCAAACTAGAAACTTGTGACATTTTTCACATACCCCAGCTGAAAGACAATAACAAGAGCTACATAAAAAAAATTATTTAATAAAAATTCGTGTGTCGGAAGACAGTCAAAATGGGTAAAAACTGACCCGAAATTCGATGATTTTGAGTTGGACGGTAAATTCTCACCCAAAACTAGAAACTTGTGACATTTTTCACATGGCCCACCTGAAAGACGATAACAAGAGCTACTTAAAAAAAATTATTGAATAAAAATTTATTTCTTGGAAGACTGTCAAAATGGGTAAAAACTGACCCGGAATTCGATGATTTCGAGATAGACGGTAAATTCGCACCCAAAACTAGACACTTGTGACATTTTTTACATGCCCCACCTGAAAGACGATAACAAGGGCTACATAAAAAAAATTATTTAATAAAAATTCGTGTGTCGGAAGACAGTCAAAATGGGTAAAAACTGACCCGAAATTCGATGATTTTCAGTTAGACAGTAAATTCTCACCCAAAACTAGCAACTTGTGAAATTTTTCACATGCTCCACTTGAAAGACAATAAAAAGGGCTACTTAAAAAAAATTATTTATTCAAAATTCATTTGTCGCAAGACAGTCAAAATGGGTAAAAACGGACCCGAAATTCGATGATTTTGAGTTGGACGGTAAATTCTCACCCAAAACTAGAAACTTGTGACATTTTTCACATGCCCCACCTGAAAGACGATAACAAGAGCTACTTAAAAAAAATTATTGAATAAAAATTTATTTCTTGGAAGACTGGCAAAATGGGTAAAAACTGACCCGCAATTCGATGATTTTGAGTTAGACAGTAAATTCTCACCCAAAACTAGCAACTTGTGAAATTTTTCACATGTTCCACTCGAAAGACAATAACAAGGGCTACTTAAAAAAAATTATTTTTATGTGCCATCGGCGCGCAAACTCGTTTTTTCGCTACAGTTAACAGTAGCGCAATGTAGTACATTTCGCCAGAAAGGAATGAAATGTAAAAACTGAACTGCGCATGCGACCATAGCCATGAAACGAAGCTCAATCCTTCTTATTCTTCTTCTTCTTCGTACAGCGTTAGCATCTTACTGGCAAAGCCTTGTACATTTGAACTGCGCATGCGTCTACTAAAATCCATTACTACTACACAAGATCGATAAAATCAAAATGACCGGGACTAGTCGTGACATATCAAGTGTAATGACTAGCGCCGCAAACAACTACAATACTAGTTTAGATTCCAGTGTACGCATAAAAACTCGTATACGCACCGCAGTCACATAAAATAGAATACGTGCCAATGCACACAATTCGGGTAATTCCGAGACTCGCGACAATGCTCGCAGGACTGATCGCGCTTCGGCTTCGTCTCGGCTTTGCCTCGACTACGCCTTAGCTTCGATCTCCTGCAAGCATTGTCGCTCGTCCCGCAATGACCCTCATTCTGCGCCTGGGCACGTAATGTACTAATTCAAAATTCATTTGTCGGAAGACAGTCAAAATGGGTAAAAACTGACCCGGAATTCGATGATTTTGAGTTTAATTTTTATGAATTTTTATTAAATAATTTTTTTTAAGTAGCCCTTGTTATCGTCTTTCAGGTGGGGCATGTGAAAAATGTCACAAGTTTCTAGTATTGCGTGAGAATTTACCATCTAACTCAAATTCATCGAATTTACGTTTTTGCCCTTTTTGACTGTCTTCCGACAAATAAATTTTTATTAAATAATTTTTTTTAAGTAGCCCTTGTTATCGTCTTTCAGGTGGGGCATGTGAAAAATGTCACAAGTTTCTAGTTTTGGGTGAGAATTTACCGTCTAACTCAAAATCATCGAATTCCGGGTCAGTTTTTGCCCATTTTGACTATCTTCCGGACAGATGAATTTCTATAAAAAATTTTTTTTAAGTAGCCCTTGTTATCGTCTTTCAGGTGGGGCATGTGAAAAATGTCACAAGTTTCTAGTATTGCGTGAGAATTTACCATCTAACTCAAATTCATCGAATTTCGGGTAAGTTTTTACCCATTTTGACTGTCTTCCGACAAATGAATTTTAAATTTTAAATTATTTTATGTTGATAATGTAGGCGGATATTTCCTAGAAGAAATCTAATAAAGATTTAATTCGACAAAATATGTTGAAAGTTCAAAAAGATTGACAATTGTAACAATGATGCCAAACATTTATATAAAAGAAATTATTTATTTTAACTGAAAGTACTTGCAGTCATTTCAACAAAATATTGTTTTCTTTAAAATAAATGTTCTTTTTTAAATGAATTCTTCCATTCTACTGTTCACAAAAAACATTTCTTTCAACTAAAGAAATATATATTTATGTAAACACAATATTTTATTCATATAAAAAAACGTTACATTGATATACATTTATCAACTCTTTGAATCGAATAAATATCTTCCTAAATTAATTAATGAATGCCTTAATTAAATAAATATTTCCTTGATTCAAGAAAACCTAAAGCTTGATTCTTCCATGGATAAATTATTTGATTCAAATACGTCTTGTTGAATTCAAAAAATAGGACTTATTGAATCAAATAAATATATCTTTGAGTGCGAAAACAAGATTCAAATAAACTAGGTACTTAGTTTCAAAGAAATGAACTGGTTGAGTTAATTCGCTCACATTCACAAGCAAAGAAATATTTCTTTGTATTGAAGAAATGCCTATCAAATAAATTATTTCTTTGAATCAAAGCACGCGTTTAATGCTTCTAAAAAATATTTAATTGAATTGGGTAACAAATTGTTTGATACAAAGAAATGGAATCAATTAAATACATTTCTTTGGATCTAAGAATCTTTTTTCTCAGTGTGTGGCACGGTGCATTGTGTTGATGAAAGATGATTTTTTTTCTTCTTCATGTGCAGTCGTTTTTTTGCGATTTCGTCCTTCAAACGCACCAATAACTCAATGTAATAGTCGCTGCTGATATATTTTCCTTTTTCAAGGTATTCGATGTAAATTATACCGTGCGCATCCCAAAAAACTGACGCCATTACTTTGCCAACTGTTGCGTTTTCAGACGCTTTGGACGGCTTTCATCGGCTGCACGCCACTCAGCTGACTGCCACTTCAACTCCGGAGTGAAATGATGGATCCATGTTTCGTCCATTGTCACATACCGACGCAAGAAATCCTGTTTATTGCAAGTAAACAGTGACAAACAGCTCTCTGAATCGTCGACTCGTTGTTGCTTTTGTTCCATTGTGAGCAAACGCGGCACCCATTTGGAAAAGACCTTTTTCATGCCCAATTTTTCGTTTAAAATCGTAGACGCACTTCCAGTTGATATGTTCACCATCTTAGCAATCTCACGGACTTTCAGTTTGCGGTCGTGTATCGCGATTTTCAAAACTTGCTTAATATTTTCCGGAGTTACTGCTTCATTTGGCCTACCCGAGCGTTCCGCATCATTTGTATCAGTGCAACCGCGTTTGAAATCAGCATACCACCGGCAAATCGTTGTTTTCGACGGAGCACAGTCCGGATAATATTTTCCAAGCCATTGTTGAGCTTGCACGGTATTTTCCCCATTAAATAGCAATGTTTTATCAACACACGAAATTCTTTTTTGTCCATTTTGTGCACAAATGCAAAATTAGCAATTGAACGATGGTTGTTAAAAAATTTATTTTGAACATTTACAATGAAATTGTTGATAAGTTTGATCAGTTACAAAACTACTGACACTTATCTTTTTCAACTTATAATCTTAGACATATTAAAACTTCTGACATTGCGAAATTCAAAGAGCGTCGAAAATTATGCAATATGATTTAAAATTATGTCTTTCATGCAAAATAATAGAAAATGACCGGATTAATGTATGTATAGAATTTTTTATTACACGCTTCTACATTTTGTAATTGCATCTTTTTTTATTCTATATTTGTATTCGTTGGAATACAAGTTTTGTTTCAGAATTATCTTTTAGAACAGTCGTTTTAGCTACTGTCATAGATTTTTCTACTTTTTCTTTTGCACAAATTTTCTCGAATTTTTCGTCGTATTCAAATTCAAAGAGGAATCTTCAATTATTTTGTAAACATTCTTTACCTTCTGGACTTAAATAACGAAGCAAAGACTTGACATCAGTGATTTTTGCTGCACTTATACCAATGGAACTCGCAACTTCTGTTTTCAGTAAATAGTCAAATTCTATCTCTTATTCTATTTTGAAATTAACTGATTCACGTCCATAATCGTAAAACACATCAACATGGCTGTTTGGGAAGTACAAAATTTTTTTAGCTTCTCCGATGCGGATGTTTTTAGGAGTAGTCACTTTTTTAGATATAAGGACCTCAAAATCATTTACCTCGTAGTCAGACTTTTTAATAATGGTAAATGGGCGATTCCAAGCTTTTTCAATTATTTGATGATATTCGTTTGCAGTTTCTATTGTTTCTATTTTTCTTCTTTTTCTTTCCGTACATCCCAAAATTGCGTTCACAAGAGCAATAAAAATGACCCCGGACTGGATATATGTGTTCAATTTTAATGAAACTGTAGAGATTATTTAAGTACGATTTTATAAAATAAATAATATCAAAAACTCATCTAGTGCAATTTTCGGAATAAATTAATTATATCATCGCTGAGCATATATTTCCAACGAATTTTTTGACAACCATCTTTCAATTGCATGCAAAGTAAATGTATTTTTTTTTTTTAATACGGGCACGAGAACAACGGGCGCGCGAGCGACATCAATTTTCCCAAAAATTTTTTCAAACGATCCTTACCAACTCCTCCGCTGGAAGTTTTTCCTTGCTTCAATAGGAAAAAACTTCCTCGCATGTCGAAAAAAAATTGATTGATTTACTACCGCTGCTGATAAATTAATAAATAATAATAATAATATAATATTTTTCGAAAGTTATATGATTTCGGTGCCGAGTATGGCGTCATGGGAATTCACAAACCAAATTTCAACAAAATCGGTTGAATATTAATTGAGTTTCAGCAATTTTAGTTCCAAACGGCATTGATTTTGTATGAAAAAACTTATTGTTTATTTTACAGTGAATAAACAAATTATCAGGGAAGAAAATTAATATAACAAAAAAGATGCGCTTTATTGAACTGAAAATTACAGTATTTTTTGTTTAACGTTTTTATGAAAACAAAAAATTTCGCCTCGGTTTGGAAAGTGGACAATACTTCTACCCGTTTTCGAGCGGAGAGGCCCATATTTGATCGGTGTGCTCAATAGTCTTCTTCCAGGAGGGAAAGAACCTCTCAGGATTGCTTTATAAAAAAAATTGTCAGCCAGCAAAGCCACATGTCCCGAGTCGGTTTTTAAAACAGTTCAGATCATTCTGTGAGAGACTCCGGTAACGAAATCCTCTAGAAAAGTATTCAAAATTTAAGCCTTGTTCGCTATTGTCATTAATAACTAATTGGGCATCCTTTTTTAACAATAAAATTTTTTAAAAATTCCGGTCGGTTCGGTTGTAAAAAAAAAACAAAAATTATTGTGTTTTCTCAATTTATCCGGTTTTTTATTCACAGTGAACTTAAAATATTTTTTAATTTGTGCTCCTGCTTACTGGACTACTTCATTTTGAATTAAACTATGAATTTATGGCACTGAAGAGGGCCCCCATATGTGGCCGAAACGTTTGCCTTTCTTTCTCTTTGTGTATTTTTACATCTAGTAGTAAAAATTTTAATAATAAAAAAATGAGAAGTAACTGATCCTATACCAAAATAACGAGAAATCAACAAAAATTCTATGAATTTGGGTCAATATAATACGAAGCATGTTATCAAACATGTCACTTTAAAATATATATAATATAAATATAAATTAAATATCGAAGAAAGCACTTTTATATTTTTTTACAAAATGGATTTGTATACGAAATATAGTGTCGTTGATGTTGCATTTAAAATCAATACTGTATAAAAGTTTCACTAATTTTGTGTCCCTTTCCTTTTGTTTAGAGATTTTTTGGCACTATCAGATTAGCTGGAGGAACAAACGATCATAGTTGTACACCAACCTTCTTGCAAATATACAAGATATTAGCTGCTTTTAGCATTTTGAAACCTCCAAAGCTTGGAAATTGTACACTCAGAAAAAAGATTTGATTGAATCAAATAAAATGATTTGTTTGAACAACTTTCTTTGATCTAAAGAAATGATTTGTTTAAATGAAATAAAATTTATTTGATTCAAACAAAATATCTTTGAACCAAATAAATATTTGTTTGAATCAAATTAATTTTTCTTCAAAACAAAGAAATTAATGCATTGATATATGGTCAATGATATAATTTATTTGATTTAAGGTTGAATGTAATTCCCATCCCCGTACAAATAGTAGAGTCCCGTGGGGCACCGTCGAGCTATGCTGTTTTGAAAAAATTTCATGGGCTCGCATGGTGAAAATTTTAGTGCGCTACTGGCTTAGAATTCGTAGCATGTGTGCATACGTATAGTCACCAATGCTATGCCAGCGGCCGACTCGTAGATCGTGCAACACTGCAATTTAAACCTAACTGTGATATGCGTTTGAATAGCTGGATGTCAAAGGTTATTGTTAACAGTTAAAAAAATTTCAGGTCAAGTGAGATGGAAAGGAAGATTTATAAAGAACAAAACTTTAGACTATGAAGTGCGTCGGAATTCGGGACTGGTTGAAGCGAGGAAAAGAAAATATTCTGCCAGCAATTTCACGTATGCTTCCAAGCTGGTTGTGTGTGTGTGTGTATGTCGAGACCTACAGCAGAGAAGCTGAAGAAAGGGAACAGTGTTGCCGGGTAGCGATATTGTTACGTTTATCCGTTTGAAAGTGACTGAAATTTAAATGTTCTATATTAGATTATCTATAAATTTGCACGATGGAGAGATTTGATGTTTTTTTTTTAATTTATATTTTCAAGCAGCACAAATACCGACGTTTTTTTAATTTCTCTATCAGAGCGTTTAATTACTACAAATTAAAATGTGGAGAGTGCCTATGCATTGCCTATGAATTACGTGTTAAAATAGTCAACTTTGGCATTAATTATCTCTGCATCTAGGTACGGTTGAAAAATTTGAAATTAATTTAGCATATAAATAATTATCCTATTTAAATATTAGCTCCTTTTTTAAAAACTTTTACCATAAATCGATTTTTTTACGTACAACCTTGAGGCAGAAATTTATTCGATTGGAACCAATATTTATTTGATCCAAAGATATTTTGTTTCATTAAAACAAAATATTTCTTTACATCAAAGAAAGTGTTTTAAACAAATAATTTTATTGATTCAATCAAATATTTTTTGTGAGTGTAGTACTTTTGATGGCAACCCTCCACAGCCCTTAATAACAATTTCAAAGTTGAAAGAATTACATCAGTCGAATAGTAAAAGCGCAATTAAAAAATTCGAGAAAAGTTAAAAGCAATAATCGATTGTGAAGACACTGATTTTAGTGATTTTGTAGATGCAGTAGCGCACGATTATGCTTTACCAGCTGTTAGAGATTGTTTGATTTTTTACACAACTGGTCGTATAACTGTTTACATTAAACAGAACTCTCAGTGTTCAACATGCTTAAATGCATTTTTGACTACGTCTGAAATTCATGCAGATACGATATTTTTTTCTTGTGATCAGTTACCTGAAGGTTTGAGTAGATTTGCAAAATTAAATAAAGATTTCCTACGTCCAAATGTTAAGTTATACAAGCTTATCACAGTTGTCGAATATCTATTTAACAAACATTGCCGGTCTAGCAATTCTTTTGATCTAATTCTAGACGATTTAATTTAATGTGAAACAATATTTATTTTTCAATGCAAAGAACATACCAATGAGGCTGTGGAGATGTTAGCATATGTAATTTAATTTAATTTTAAATAAGGATGCGACAAATCGTAAGACAGGAAATAGCTGAAATTTAAAAAGTTAGTGTCTTGAAACAAAAAGCAGTCAAGCTTTGAGACAGTTAACTAGTCATCATCGATCTGTACATGTTAAAAATTTAAAATGTGTTAAAAATATGTACTAGAAAATTTTATATTATTTTTTGTTAGATTTAGACATTTTTAATCGAGTATATATTTCCTTTCACATGGTTTTTTATGTTGAACACAGGGCTTAACAAAATATTCATTTTTTTACATTCTCATCATGGATGAGAAGGTATTGGTTTTATGTGAAAAATGACTTTCGAAATTTCCATCAAATCTTTACGTTTTGAGACCCCCTGAGTCAGAAAAAAGGGTTTTTACGAAAGTGTCTGTCTGTCTGTCTGTCTGTAGTAGGTCGTGTGCGGCATAACTCTCGATAGAATTATCAGATTGAATTGAGCTTTTGCATACTTTATCGGAGCCGAAAAAGTAAGGACAAGTTCGATAACCAGCCACATCCAATCAAAATTGAGGGATTGAGCACTAATTTTGTGTTTTTGAAAAAATCGAAAATTTCAATACTGGTTTTTGATAGTGCTCATAAATCTCTACAAATTGTCCTAATAACATTTTTTGATGAAATCAAAATTAGAAATGTTACAGCATATTTTTTTTTTTTTTTTTTTTGGTGAGGAGGAAAAATGGCAAAATCTTTTATAGACGTTGTACAGGACTCTCCTAGGACGGGTCTAGGCATACCTGTTAAAACCAAAAAACCCCCTCTCTCGAACCAATTCACCACCCGCGGAACCGCCTTTCAGCTTTAAACTTCACGGGTGGTTGGTTCCATTGAAGTCGCGTACGACTCTTCCGTCATCCGTTCGCTCGGAACTTCCATCCGCGGCCACACGCCCACTAGGCCACTAGGCAAACCGTCTAGCCGCGCTACTCAGGGGAGAAACAAAGAGATTCCTCGCCCGAACGACGCGGGCAGCCAAGTCTACCCGAGACGCAGGACCGCGGGTGCAGGCCCCGATGCGATTTCTACTGGCCCTCCCCGTTGTTCATATCCCGACGAAAAAACGTTATGAAACAATATTATTTCCTACATAAAGACCTACAAATTTGAATTGTAACATTTTTTCATAAGATGCATAAACAATAATATGTGAAATACGAAAAAAACGTAAGAATACAAAGTTGTTCGTTTCAAAAAGATCTACAAGTTTTGTCTTACACAGTTTATGAAAAAACATATATTTTTCGTTTCAATTCCAAAAAATACGATTAAAATTCAATAATTCCATTTTTTAGACAAAATATATGAGATACATAAAAAACGTTTAGATGAAAAATTATTTGACTAAATGAGGTCTACACATTCTTATTAAGAAATTTCTCGACAGGATGTATATTTTATGTTTTGATTTTTAATATTGAAAATATTCGATTTTTTTCACCAAAATATGTGAGATACGAAATAAGCGTTGTTCTGCAAAATCGTTTTCTTAAATAAAGTCTACGATTGTTTTTCCTTTTTTAGATATTTGGAAGAAAATAAATTCCTTTAATCATGTAATTTATTAAAAAGTTACTGAAATGTATACAGAAAATCGAGCACGAAGCGCGAGTGTCATGATGAGAATGTGTTCCTTAAGGCCGATAGAGCCTTAAGTAAATTGAATTTTCTGTTTCACTTAAACTGAAAAAGAAACTTAGTGAATTTGAGAAAATTACTAATTTACATCATCTTTAATATCATTAAATTGGTTTGAGCTTCAGTATTAAATTATAAGAAATAAACTTAAATGTATGCGAAGAGCACAAGACCGAGCGCGAAGCGCGAGGTCCAGAAAGAACGGAGCGCGAAGCGCGACAATCAAATCGCGTGCCCTAGGCGCGCTCAAGCTTGCGAACGAAGCTTAAGATTTTTATACATTTTTAAATATATTTTCAGTTTTATGGGGTTAACATAAGAAAAAATTTTGTTCAGGGTCTGAAGAATTCTTTCTGCGTATCCACAGTATACATTGTACAAAACTTAATGTGTTCTTTCTTTTATTTTGTATTAATTGATTTATGGAAAATGTGTATTTTATGTCCTAGAATCATTTTAGGAACATTTTTTCATTTCATATTGTTCAGAAACTTAATTATTTAAAATTTTTAAATATTTGTATTTTAGTATAATGCATTTCGAAAGCATGCTGCGTGCAGCGCCGCTCTGGTGAGAAAACTTTGCACATACAAACTATAATTACTTAGGAACCGCCATTTTGTTTTTAGTTGGACAGGGCTGCTCCAAACCACGCATGTATTGACTGCGTCTCGTGTCAATTGCGTAATTTTTTTAAGATACTTATTAAACGAATATACTCCCATTCGTTATAAATTACTAAACAAAAACATAACCACTTATCACTTAACTGGAACTCATATCTCCAACAAACTCCGCTCGACCAATCCGTATTAGGCAATGGCATGGTGAACAATCCGGGAGATGGACACACCGTCCATTCCCGGAGCTTACCACCTGGCTAGATAGAAAGCACGGTCAAGTCGGCTTTTACCTGGCGCAAGCGCTTTCAGGCCATGGCTGCTTTGATGCGTACCTGAAGCACTTCTAGAAAAGAGACGACGAGTCGTGTAGCTACTGCGGATCCCTTGTGGAAAATGCAGAGCACACACTCTTTTTCTCTGCCAGGTGGGGCGTGGCAAGAGAGGCTGTCGGTCGGGAAGTGGGCGCACAACTCACCACTGACACGATGGTCTCTCTCATGTTCCAGTCTGAACAAAAATCGCTTTATTCCTCCCCTGCCTGGCGCGGCTAGTCGGTCTGCCTAACGGGCGTGTGACCGCGGATGGGAATCACGAGCGAACGGATGACGGAAGAGTCGTGCGCGACTTTAAACTGGAACCAACCACCCGCGAATTTTAAAGCCGAAAGGCGGTTCCACGGGCGGTGTATTGGTTTGAGAGAGGGGGTTTTTTGGTTTTAACAGGTATGCCTAGACCCGTCCTAGGAGACTCCTGTACAACGTCTATAAAAGATTTCGCCATTTTTTCTCCTCACCAGAAAAAAAAATCCGTATTAGGCACGGGGTTTGTCTCATCCTTCCCTAGAGGATCCTTCCCAATGGGCACACGATATTAGAAACGTTTATGTAACATTTTACAAACGTTCTAGGAACATCCCAATGTCCGAAAGACGTTCCTAGAACGTTTGTAGAGTGTTACATAAACGTTTCTAATATCGTGTGCCGATTGGGTTGTAATTGCCATGCTAGTGCTGCCATCTCTGTTCCTATTCAACAAGTCCCAAGTCAAGCTTTATAACCTCACTTTGCTAAATTTATCTAGGAGCCTATTGTCGATAACGCGCATTTGTGTTATATAGAAACATAAGTCACAAAGTCGTGTGTGCACGAGAGTGGGTAGGGTACGTGTTCAGAGCCTCGCGTGATTATTGGACGAGTCGTAGGTCGAGGGCGCCAACAATCATCACGCTCGGCTATAAAGACGTGCATACTACCCTAGGTGCACAATCTACTATTGTTGTGCTTCTATACCTCTCCGGCTGCTGGCCGGCATATTCATTTACAAAAAATTATTGGTTCATTCGGCTAAATCCTGTTTGATAAGCAACAGAATGGACCAACAAAGTAATGTAATAGTATATTTTGTGCCTAGGCGCATAATGAGGGTTATGACGCGAAGAGCGACAATGCTCGCAGGAGATTGAAGCCGAGGCGCGATCAGTCCTGCGAGCATTTCAAGCGAGTCTTGTAATTACCTGAATTGTGTGCATTGGCACATATTCTATTTTATGTGACTTCGGTGCGTATACGAGTTTTTATGCGTACACTGGAATCTAAACTAGTATTGTAGTTGTTTGCGGCGCTAGTCATTACACTTGATATGTCACGACTAGTCCCGGCCATTTTGATTTTATCGATCTTGTGTAGTAGTAGCGTATTGTAATAGAGCATGCGCAGTTCAAATGTACAAGGCTTTGTCAGTACGGTGCCAACGCTGTACGAAGAAGAATAAGAAGATTACGCTCAACTGTATCGTAATAGGCGCATGCGCAGTTCAATTTTTACATTACATTCCTCTGTATCGTTATATACAACATTCAGCTACTCTCAACTGTAGCGTAAAAACGAGTTTACGCGCCGGAGGCGCATATAATAGAATACGTAACAAGGCACACAATTCGGGTAATTACGAGACTCGCTTAAAATGCTCGCAGGTTTGATCGCGCCTCGGCTTCGTTTCGGCTTTGTCTCGGCTTCGTTTCAGCTTTGTCTCGGCTTCGTCTCGGCTTTGCCTCAGCTACGTCTCGGCTACGCCGTGTCTACGCCTTGGCTTCGATCTCCTGCGAGCATTGTCGCTCGTCGCCTAATAACCCTCATTATGCGCCTAGGCACATAATATACTATTCTTCGCCCGCAGCCGGAGAGGCTTAAATGCGTCATTACTCTGTGTCAACACTGGCGGGTTGCCAAGGTTGGTCAAGATACACAGGTTCGAATTTGACGTTTCTCCTTGACCGCTGATTTTGAATTATACATATAATACATGCTCCAGTTGTCCGATTTATATGTGTTATGGCATAAATAATTTGAAATAACAAAATAAATTTGTAACTTTGGCATTCATTACGGAAAATCATTTGTAAAAATGCATCATTCAACCATAATAATAAAGTAGATGAGAATAAGTAAATGAATTGATCTAATTTTAACGTCGAGGTGTGCGTAATAGCCGTGGCAATTTGTCTTTTTGACATATTATTATCTTACTTAACTCAGATATGTCGTTTGTACTTTATTATAAGCATACACAAGATAATGATCATCGTTTTGACCACATTCTGTACACCCGTCTTACATATCTAACATTAGCCACAATTAACTATATTGACCTGCGCCCTGCTTTGGTTTGAACGGCAGTAAATCAGTGTTATTGAGTGTTATACCGGGACACTAGGATATAAAACTTATTCAGAAATTGGCGTACATATTTCACAGCAGATATCTAGGTGACAAAATATAAAAGGTTATTATAATTTTACAAAAACTAAAAGCCATCTTTTCATTTTCAAAAATAATTATTTTGAGAATAAATTTTATTTTGTTTTTCCTTTACGATACAGAAAATAGACAATAATTGACTTTTAATTTCAAATCACTCAAGTATTTTTCTTATTAATTTTGAACTATTCAACTATGCCAGTTGAAAGTTTCAAATTTTCAATTTAATAAAATTAAAGAGCAAAAAACGAAATATATCACATTCAGACTAATCATAAATTAAACAAAATATTATTATAGAACACTTAGGTCAGATACAATAATTATTTTTTAATTGATAAAACAATAAACAAAGGGAAAGCTTCATTTATAAAACATGAATAAAATAATATAAGGAACTAGACTTTTCATTGATAAATAAATATTCTATATAATATAATTTCGCACGCAAAAATCTGAAAATTACTTGTATATAAATCTATAATTCACTTCAAGTATCTGTCAAGATCAAAAAGAAAAGTGATACTAGGCAGGGTTGGTCCTTCCTAAAAGACAAAGATTAAAAAATTTTATTTTGTCTATGGAATTTTAAATGATTTAAAACTTAATAATACCTTGAAAAACCTCTAGCTCGAAAACCCTCAGTTTTCGTTGTTTTCATAGGCTTTTTTTGATGCTGAAAACATGCTGACAAATGGAATAAAAATATTTTGAACAAAAAATACTTACACCAACAGTAATTCCAATGAGTTCGTTTGCTTGACGAAAAAAACCCAACTTTAGGCTGACCATTATAAACTGCAAGGATTTCTCTATCTAAATGTAAGACGTTATTTTCTTGAGATTAACGTGGTCCACAGCAGCGTCTATTTCGTCAAGTAAAATGAATGGAGTTGGCCTCGCCCTGTAATTAAGCCATGAGAAAATTATTAAAAGAAACTATTTTCGTTAGAGACAAAAGATACGGATTTTCTAAAAACTTACTTTTGAATAGCAAGCAGTAAGGCAAAAGCAGCTATGCTTTTTTCTGCTCCAGAAAGCGCATCGATCGAAAGAGCTTTTTTTCCAGGAGCAACGCAGGTATAAATTATGCCATCTAAATAAGGTTCTTCGGGATTTTGTGCTATCGAGATTGCTTGAGCCGAATGACTTTCTGTTAAGCGCTAAACAAATTTTTAATTCGCACTTATATTTAAGTTTGCAATTATGCATGTAATTATGCATAATACCTTGTGAGTATCATCCAGGACATCAGATACTTGTTCTGAAAAGAGAATGAACGCATCAACTCTTCTTTTTTTGACATCTTCAAATTTTCGTGAGGCGCGGTTGGCTTCTAACAGAGCTGAAGTATGTTTGCGTTTAATAATTTGTTGTTCCCTTTTCATTCGTCTCAACCTTTCACCTTCAACCTATTAAAAACGAAAATATCAACATTATCAACAAGTTTTTATCATGAACTATATACTAATTTTTCCAAATCATTTCGGTCGATTATGTCGATAATTAGAAGAGTGTATCACTCACCATGATAAACGAACTCTACCATATCGACGTTATTAACCTGTGACTTAGAGTTAACGTCATTTAAGACCAGATGGAATTTTTAATATGTATTTGAACAATTTTTTCTGTGAAAAAAGAAACGTTTCCACTCCGTTTGGTATTTAGCCCAAGACCTTTTGATTGCCGGTCGAATGCTCTATCATCTGAGCTACGGAGGTTCCACAAAACTTTTCTCACAGAATCTATTTACGCCAATTTGGCCATGGATAGGTATATCATGAACTATATACAAATTTTTCCAAATCATTTCGGTCGATTATGTCGACAATTAGAGGAGTGTATCACTGATAGTAACGGAATTGGTATTCCTTTTCTCTATGAATAAAAATATCTGGTTAATGAGTTAGAGAGCAAAAATACAGCAGAATTTGAAAGCAAAAAATAAATAAAAATATGTACTTGGCAACATTGCAGAATTTCTTTTATTTCTTGTCTAAGTTTTACTTTTTTTCATTCAATTCAAGGAATTTCTCAGTGAACTTTTCAAACTTCTTCATATTGGATCTAATAAAATTTTCATACTCGACACACGTCTTTATCGCTTCGCCAATTTCTGACTTTTTTTCTTCAAGTTTAGAAAGTTCAATTTGAAGTTTTGCTTTAACATTCTTCATTTCTTCATTAACAACAGTTTCTTCTTTGATTTCTTCATTTAGTTCCGCCTGAATTTGGACTTCGAGATTCTTCCACTTGGAAATCTCAGCTACATTGCCAATTAATTATAAAAATTTAATTTTTCCATAAGAAAATTAAATAAATACAATGCATCTTATTTATTACCTTCAAAGTCATGCTGCTTTTCAAAGATCAGTTGATTCTCTATATGCGGTTAAGATGCTCTTTCAGATTGTCAATCTTTTCGCGTCTTTGTTGATATAGTCTGAAAAGTATGTATGAAATAAAATAAATATAATTGAAAGTAGTACGACTAAAATGTATGAATAAAATATTACATAATAGTAAAACTTTCTTAAATATGTAGTATTATTATCTGATTTTATGTACCTAAAAGCTTCGCCTTCGTATTCACGAATATTCTTGCAACCAATTTCTCCACAGAACATATAAATATATAAATATTAAATATATATAAATGAACAATGTATTGAAATTAACATTTTTTTTTTTGAAATTCATTACATATTTATTGACAAATTGTTTTCAATATTCATTCATTATCTTTATTACAATAATGAAGACATAGAAAATGGAAATAAATTATCAATGATGATATTTTGAAAGTTTAATATTCATACAATATAATTTTCCATTATACAATACGGTTACAAAATTAATATTATTCTCTATAGGGATACAATAATAATTGATTTTTTAAAGAAATTTACAATTCTCAGAGAAATTAAAATTAAAACAAAGTATTCCTCTTAATATATAATAATTTATTGGAGAATGTAAATGACCAGCTTCAGATCTGAAGTTATTTTATAGACTTTGAGATTAAGATAGGCGAAAGGGCTCTTTTACGACTACTTAACAGTTACTGTAAAGCAGCATCGTAATTATAAAGAAACATCTCTTCGATCGTCATCTTTTCAGATTATAAATCTCAAATCCACCTATCTGCAGGTGCAAAGTATAGGCGTTATGAAAGAATTTTTACAAAGGATTAATAAAATCTTAACTTAGTTTTTAGATCTACAGAATTATTATATGAATGAACATTATTATTTGTACAAATACATCAATATTTTTCTTTGAATTTAAAAAATTTGATTGTAAACTAATTCCTGTAAATTATCTGACTTATTTTAATCAATTCAATTCACAATTTTTTTGGAAGTTATTACATATTACAAACCAAAAATAAAAAATGAATCATTTTAACATTATTACTTGTTTACTAGACATTAAATGAAATAATTTTTCTTCGTTTAAGTGATGAAAAAACATTTTTAATCCTAATTAAAAATTGCTGGAGGCTTAATTAATTGATTTACGTAAATTCTGTCATTTGTTTTTTATTGAATAAATTCTATTTATTGAATTCCATTGAATCGACTTAATTAAGACAAATAATTTACAGGAACTAGTTTGCAATGAAATGTTTCTAAATCCAAAGAAAAATATTAATGCGTTCGTAAAAATAACAATATTCTTTCATGCCATAATTCTGTAGATCTAGGAACTAAGTTAAGATTTTATTAATCCTCTGTAAAAAAACCTTTTATAATGCCTACACTTTGCACCTGCAGGTGCTTGGATTTGATATTTATAATCTGAAGAGATGACGATCGACGAGATGGTTCTTTACAATTACGATACTGCCTGCCAGAATCTATGAAACTGTAAATCAGTGGTAAAGAAGCCTTTTTGCCTATCTTACTGTCAAAGTCTATAAAATAACTTTTATTTAGAAGGCAAAGAAAAATACGTGAATTTTTCAATCATAAAAATTCATTTCAAGACTATTTTTCCTAATTGTCAGTAGCTACTGACTTTTCGAGCAAAACAGTTGTAAAAAATTAAAAAATTTTCGTGGAACATTGAGATCTCAGTGAATGAATTAAAAGTGTGTTCAAATACAAAAAGTGTAAAAAAGAACTATGACGTGCAAATTCAAGAATTGCATGAGCAAGTATGGTGTCACGAAAGGAGTGTCATTTCATCGTTTCCCAGTCCATGATAAAAATTTGTAAGAATTTTTTTTGATTAAACATTTAACCATTTTATATTTTGTTCAAAATTCGCGTTTTTAAAAATTATATACAGTACCGGTCAGAATTGTCCGGCTACCTGTTTTTCGACAATTTCTTAAATTATCCTAATTTGAATTATGTAAGTGAAAAAATTTGTTCTCTTAATTAAATTTAAAGCTATTAAATTTAAAGCTATCAAAATTCTTTATAAAATGAGCCCAGTATGAATATTAAACTTTCAAAATATCATCATTGATAATTCATTTCCATTTTCTTTATGTCTTCATTATTGTAATCAAGATAATGGAAGAATATTGAAAACAATTTGTCAATGAATATGTAATAAATTTCAAAAAAAAAATTGTTAATTTCAATACATTGTTCTTTTATATATATTTAATATTTATATATATTCTTTTATATATTATAATACAAAATTTATAATATAAAATATTTTATATATATATTATATTATAAAATTTATAATATAAAATATTTTATACATATATTATATTATAAAATTTATAATATAAAATATTTTTTATATATATTCTATTATAAAATTTATAATATAATATATTTTATATATTATTTTATTTATATATATATATATATTTTTTAAATATATATCCGATCTTAGGAAAAGACTAGTAAAGAGCGCAGTAGAAGGAAAAGAGGTAAAAAGCTATTTTGTAAAATCTTGTCGACAAGCTACGGTTGAATTGACGAGGACTACCTGACCCATCACGAATACAGCAGACTCACCAACACAAGTTTGGGCCTTACTCCTACAACTTACTTCTTACCCGTGAGATTTTGGTGATTTTCGAAAGTGTCGATCCCCGTGTTCGGGATTGGAACTTTTCCTACCCCTGGCGTCTTTCCCCGCAAGGTTTGGACCATTCAGTCGCCCACGATGTCTCTATACCTATCTTCACTCAACGGTTCTACTAAGTCTGCGCAGATCTGCAGTTCGTTTGGGGTTTAGATATTCCCCCATGAGGGTTTTGGCTTGTTTGCATGCCGTAGCCTTGTACCACTCTTCCTGGTGTTTCTCGGGCAGCCACTTTTTAATGTCTTCTGTGGCCGACCTGTTCGAAATACCTATTACTGGTTCTAGACCAGATGGGTTTTATTTTTTCGTCGCTAGCTTAGCTAGTCTATCCGCTGTCTCGTTGCCCTTGATACCCCTGTGTCAAGGAATCCAGAGGACTGTGACTCGGTTGTCTTCCGCTAGTTTGTTCAATGCTTCGTAGCATTCCCAGACCAGCGTCGAGGTAGTCACTGACTTATCTAGTGTCGTGATGACCGCTCTACTATCTGAGCAGATGCGGATGTTCCTGCTGCGACCATGATTCTGTGCTGCGTGTGCGCATTGGAGTATGGCCGCAATCTCGGTTTGAAGAACTGTGGAGTGGGGTCCCAGCGGGACCGCAAGGCGCGTGTAGCTGTTCTTCCCATAGACACCAGCCCCCGCACCCTCCCAGTTTTTGGAGCCGTCTGTAAACCAGTTGTCTCCGTCCCTTGGGAGGTGTGCGCGACCCATCCTCTAATCTTCCATGGTTGACAAGCTTACCTTGTACTTCTTGTCGAAGAGGTATCGCGGAGACGTCCTGTCTCTTACTATTTTCATGGTCGGTCTCTACGCGATGTTGACAGTGGTTTTTAGTTTTTTCGAGATCACTGTGTTAGGGTTTTCACCAATTCTCCAGGCCGCCTTGCTAGCCACGGCTGTGATGGTTAGGTTCAGAGGCTCTAGCCCCATTAGTGCTCCCAACGCCGTTGTGGGTGAGGACTTCGAGGCGCCAGTGATCCCTCTAAGGATCAGCCCTCGAATTCTTTCCAACCTTGCCATGGCTGTCTTCTGCTTGACTCTGCTCCAACAGACCAATGACGCATACGTTAGTCTGGGTCGCAGGATCGCTGTGAAGATCCACAGCAGTGTGTCGGATTTTAAGCCCCAATTATTGCCAATGGCTCTTCTGCTGAGCCAGAGGGTTGATATAAATTTATTGCACTTGTTTTCGAAGTGATATTTCCAAGTGAGCTTATTGTCCAAGATAACCCCTAGATATTTAGCGCTCTTGGAAATTTCTAGACGCTGCTTTTTCAGTTCCAGTGTTCTAGTTGTACTCCATTTCTACCGCTTGGTAAAAATGACTGCGTCAGTCTTACCTGGGTTCACCGAGAGTCCTGTTGTTCGACACCAGGTATCCACAACTTTTAGCGACTGTTACATCACGCCCATCAGTGCATCCAAATGCATTCCACATACTATGACTAGGTTGTCGTCAGCATATCCAATGGGGTGACATCCTTGGTCGGTTAGTAGATGCAGTAGTTCATCCACCACTAGACTCCACAGCAGGGGAGATAATACTCCTCCCTGCGGGCATCCTGAATCAACGATCCCTTGGAGGGTAGTATTTCCTTTGGTAATCGTGATGTTCCTGTTTCCTAGCATATGGTAGGTCCAGTCAACTACGGCTATAGGGACTGCTTGTCTAATCATAGCTCTCCTGATCACTTCACTGGATGTGTGGATAAAGGCACCCTCAATATCCATGAATGTTCCAATATCGAATCCTTTAAGGTTCATTTGGTCCTCAATCAGATTCACCGCTTTGCTTAGGGCAGTTTCGGTCGAGCGACCGGCCCTGTAGGCATGCTGATCGCTATGTAGTGGTTTTACCGTCAGGATCTTATCGCGGATGTATCTGTCCACGAGTCTCTCCACCGTTTTTAGTACGAAGGAGGTAAGGCTCATTGGTCGGAAATCCTTGGGGGACGTCCATCCGTTCTAAAAATAACCCTTGTCCCTCTCCAGGCTTTGGGGACGTAACTCAAAGCCAGACTGGCCCTAGCAAGTCTCACCAGCGGTCCAATGATGGGGTCCCCAGCCCTCTGTAGAAGGGCCAGGTAAATGCCGTCCGACTCTGAGTACGTCCCGTCTGGTAGTCGTAGGGTGCTCTACATAGCTCCAGGGTTGCGGGCCAGTAGTCTGTTCAGCTTGGCCGCCTCCGCACCCTTTTCTATGTCCGAACAGAAGGAGGTCCAGCTCTTATTCTTGGCCTCCGTGATTTCTTTCCTATATGCATCCCTAGTTGCATTGGATAAGTTCCATAGTTCTTCCGTATTGCCTTTCTTGGCCCGTCTGAACCTCTCTCTAGTTTCTTTGCGAAGCTTTTCAAGCTTCCCATTCTACCAGTGGGTCTTCCGCGCCTTCTTGATTTTCGAAGGTAAGCAGTTGAGTTCGTGCATAGTGATGATGGCCGACGAGAATTGGTCAGCCGCCCTTTCAAGGGCATCTACGTCTTTGATTTCCATGGTTTTCCCGTGGAGTGCAGCTTGTAGGTCTGTGGAATAACGCTCCCAGTTTTTTTTCCTCGGGTTTCTGACCCATGTGGGGCCAGAGGGTGCGTGTGATTCCAGTTCGCACAGTATCTGCATGTGGTCAGATAGAGAGGGTTCGTCTGAAACCCTCCATTTCTTTACTTTATCCCTAAAGCTCGCGGTGCAGAGGGTGATGTCGATTACCTCTTCTCGCACAGAGTTCCGAAAGGTCGGTACTGTACCTGTATTTAGAATATCCAAGTCAGTAGTGATTACATAGTCCACTAGGTCCTCACCCCTTCTGTTGGTGTCCGTGCTACCCCACAACTTATCCGCGAATCACATGAGCACGCAGGTACGATCATCACAAAGAATGATAAAAAGAGATAGACAAAGAGAGACGAGGATATGTTGATAAAACTAGATAAGACAGATAAAGATTTATAAAACGTATTGATAAAATATTATAGAGCGTAAATAAGGAAGAGATAGATAATAAACCTAGAATGTTGTTTCTTTGTTTAAAGGTAAGATTGCATATAGTACAAATAATGGTGGTAATATGTATAAAATTAAAAAAATATTCTTTGTTTACAGAGAAACAATTTCTGGTTAATTTTCCTTTAAACGAGAGATTACGCCATTATTAAGATCAAACTACTAATAGGAGATAAATTAGAGGTAAGTGGTGTTTATGCACTTAGGTTCACAGATCTCTTCAATAAATTCAAGACTGATAAAAGTAATAAAAAAAATAGAGAACGTAAATACAGCATACATGAAAACGGTTAATGGTGTAAAGAAAACGGATGATTTAATAACTATAAGAATACAGATTTTTGAAACAGAAGAAGAAATGGAGGTATATATAATTGAAGAAGAAGATTTAGATGATTTCATGATAGGGCTAGATATGATAAATAAATTTAGACTGACTCAGAATTAAAATTTGAAGATAGAACAAAGAAATAAATCAGATATAAAGACATTAAAAAATACATTTGAGGTAAACTCAAACAAACCCTAGCGAACCAGCTGAACGGTAGGTTTACGCTACAGCGTAAACCTAGCGTAAAGTAGCAATATAACTAATGAAAGAAAAAAAATAAATATTTAGCTTAATTGTATCCTTATTTTTAATTAAAATTGACCTTGAACCGTGATGGAAATATGCAATAATTTTATTTATTAACGCTAAAAATGTCAAAAATATAATGTCTATATTTTTGAAATTTCTAACATTAATAAATAGAATTATTGCTTATCTCCATTACCGTTCAACGTCAATTTTAATTAAGAATAAGGATACAATCAAGTTAAACATTTATTTTTTCGCTTTCATGAGTTATATTGCGACTTTACGCTAGGTTTACGTTGTAGCGTAAATCTTACCGTTCAGCCGGTTCGCTAGGGAAGAAGAAAATAGAAATAGAAAGATAGAAACGTATTCGATTAATTTTGACGAACACATACAAGAGAAAGAATTTGAGATTGCAATAGATCATTTGGACCACCAAAAGAAAAATGAGATAGAAAAAATAATAGAAGTATACAAAACAGTATTTACCAAAGATAGACACGATATTGGAACTTTTAAAGACAATGAAGCTCACATAGATTTACTAGAAGATAAATACTGCAGCAAAAGGTCATCCAGCTGCACAATAGAAGACAAGAAATGAATTGAAGAACATATATCTATATTATCAAAGAGAAATTTAATAGAAGAATCGTACAGCCCTTTTGCAGCCCCAGTTACACTGGCATATAGAAAGGATGATAATAAAATATTAAGATGCGTAGATTTCAGAGAATTGAATAAAATTATTATGCCACAGGCCCAACCATTTCCATTAATAAATTACCTAATAATGAAGACAAGAAATTGTAAATACTTCACTACGTTAGATATAAACTCAGCATTTTGGTCCATACCACTACGAATTGAGGATAGAGAAAAAACAGGATTTGTCATTCAAGATGGACACTTTCATTGGACCTGTCTACCTTTTGGATGGAAAACATCACCAGCAATCTTCCAAAGAATACTAAGCATCATCTTAAGAAAACACGAACTCTGAGGATTTGCGGTAGATTACATTGATGATATTTTCATATATTCACATTCTTTTGAAGAACACATAAAACTGTTACGTCACAATCGAGTAAATACTTACTTTGACCAAAGGTTCCTTGTTTGAAGTTAGGATCGAATGATCCTCGCTTAAGGATGAGGATAAGTCAATGAAAGACACAAAGATTATCAAATAATACAAATTGAATTTATTAAAATAATTACTTCATTCTAAAATTCAATTGCTATATTCGTTGATACAATTAATACCCGATTGTAGGTGCAGGCTGCTTGGTACATAAGTTCGAAAGAGATAGAAAATAAAGAGAGAGAGACAGAGGGAGATAAGTTCGGTGCCTTAATCACGGTCGTATAGACAGGTCTAGCATCTCCCGTGGTGGGGGATGTTCCCTTATTGAAGTCAGAATGTTTCATATTTTTGCCACGGATAGCGCTAGTATCGAGTAGTGGCCCGAATGACCGCACCGTAGCATGTATGTATATAGATATACCCAGAACGTAATCAGCTGTGAAAGCTGTCTGTAAACCACGGGTATTCCTTCAACTACTCGATTGCAGCGCTGCCCAAGCGGTCACTTTCGAAACTACTACTCGTCACGATAAGGGAACATCCCCCACCACGGGAGATGCCAGACCTGCCTATACGACCGTGGCCTTAATGGCGCATTTATACCTCTGTTTGCCTGACCGGTGCGGACAGAAAATTCGCAAGAGTAAAGGAGACAGACAGGGTAAAATTGGAAAAAAATAAAACGTCTGTCTTTTTTTGCTCTTTTGTATTTTCTGTCCGCACCGGTTAAGCAGAAAAAGGTATAATTTGTTAATGGATATTTGTGATTACTAATGATTATTTATTAATTTGTTAAATGGTTTGTTAATCTGAGTAGGGGGTTAATCTACATGGCGGTGAGTACGTGGTACGAAGGATCCCCACATGTGTAGTCAAGGTGTGCGAAAGAGACGGAGATATAGTCCGTAAAGGCGGTGATCCCTATTTATGACACAGTTCAAAGATCTATACAAGTCCAGGATGACTTTTATGACTCCCGAACTTGGATTTTAAATTGTCCCGGTCGATTTTACTGATCTCAAACAGAGCATTACCCTCACGCCATGGATATTCGACTTTGCCGTTGATTTGGCTGGTTGGCCGGGTTTCACATATGATTTTTTGCGCTTGGGGTTGTCGTAATGGATCCATTTTTCATCACCAGTAACAATCCGATGCAAAAATGACTTCTTTTTGTGGCGTTCCAGCAGCATTTCGGACATGCAAAACCGCCTTTCAACGTCTCTCGGCTTGAGTTCATGTGGAACCCAATTTCCTTGCTTTTGAATGTATCCGGCTGATTTTAAACGTTTTTAAATGGCTGCTTGAGTGACTCCCAAAGATTCTGCGAGCTTTTGTTGTTCTTGGCAACAATCTTCATCGATTAATGCTTCCAGTTCTTTCTCTTCAAACTTTTTTGGCTGCACACGACGTTCTTCGTCTTCCAAGCCAAAATCACCACTTTTAAATCGTGCAAACCACTTTTGGCACGTTCCCTCGGCTACAGCATGTTCACCATAAACTTCCACCAAAATACGATGACTTTCGGCAGCAGTTTTCATCATATTAAAGTAATGAAGTAGAACTCCCCGCAAAAACACATATTTGAGTAAACAAAATTTATTGGTGTTTACGTTTCAAATGAATGACATATACATAAAAAGACGCACAATGACAGTAGCTTTCCAAAGCATGTTTGGAATATTGGAACGATGGAATAATGTGACGGTTGTGGGCAAATTTCGGCGCGAAATATTTAAAAATATTAAATATTTAAAATTGTTTTAAAAGTTTTGTGAAGTCCAGATAAACTTGATCATAATTACATTATAATGTTTGAGGAAGAAATTGTTAAATAGGTGTAGCAAATTTAATTTAAAAGCTCTAAATTTATTTTGAACACAACTCGTAAAAAAAAATTACAAAGTCCTACTAAAAGGAGCAAAAATCGAAGTTCACACTTCACGAGATGATCAAAATGTAATCTAACAAAAAAAAGAATCGATGCTACTTGCAGGGTCCACAGCTCACGCAGCAGTCAGTAGATCTCTTGCGCATTCCTACTCCTAAGTTAAAATCCCTACTCTTAGACTTCTATGCACATACATTAAAAAAAACAACTAAATCTATGATTCAAGTGGCCCATGCGTATAATGTAACACTTCTTGGAACAGTCCTTAAAATCTCTCTGCTCGACATCCTACCCTCGAAAGCCGATATGAGTGAAAACTTTTATAAACATTTATTTCCTAAAAAGATTAACTGTCGCCAATGTAAAACATTTTAAATTTCTCTAAAGCACGTATTGTAAACAATCGTCCGCCTTACTAGCACCCTACGTCTAATAAATTGAATAATAAAAAGCGTAAGATTACATTTTTAAACTGCTTTTCTCTAGCGCTGAAAAGTAATGAGCAGAATTATCAATTCTATGAATAATAAAATTATAAAAGTAAAAATACATATTTCAATCACTGAATTCTAAGAGTCGGTTCGCATTCCCAAAAATACCAAGCCTCTCTCTTGATTTTGATTTCCAAACCCAAATCTTAGTTGCTAAACAATGGATCTTTGTTTGACTTTCGTAGGCACAAAATCAATGTTTAAACTCTTCGCGCAGAATTCGTCTCTGGGAAGTACTGCCTCTAAAGGTAAACAAATAAATTAAAATAAATGACTGTACTGTCACACTTCTTCTCTTATGAAAAAGTCGCGTCATAACGCGGCTTTTATCAATCTGAAATCATTTGTTTTATTAGTCAAGCAAAAATAAAAAAAAAATAAATAAAAAAATTTATCAAGAAAATACCTTTTTTAATTTGGGTAATTAATATCTTCGATTTCAAGGTGCGTAATTTTTATTCTTTAATATAAGGGTTATTCACGCATCGAGTAATTCTCTCGGATCCAAAGGGGTACAGTGGAATACAGTAGATCAAAAGTGTCCAATTATCGGAAACTAATGGTCACTAATAACGTAAATAGGTAAGTAGGCCTTTTTCATATATGTAACTCACTCGATAATTTTTATTTCTTAACTCTATTCATTTAGGAATAGTTTTAGGTCAGGTATAATTTTAATATATGATACTCAATATGATTGATATTGGCAACACAACACAATCCTTGAACTGAACTAATACATCTTCTTAAATAACACCTTGTTTTTAAAACTAAATCTTGAAAACATATTATTTAAAATTATTGTATTATCATTATTTTTCATGATATATTAATTTTATTTTAAAAATTAATAAGTTATGTTAAGCTTAAGTAGACTTCAATATAAAATCTTTCATGGGTCTTTTTCTTACTTATGCGCTCTCCATTCGCGTCCCTCTTCTTTCTTTGCACTTTTCTGTCATAAGTGTTCATAAATTTGAAAACTGTTTCTTTTCAGATGGACTGCTCGAATCTCAGTGCAAGTTTTGAAATCGTAATCTATTTTTATTTTTCAGGAACGATCGTCACAACCCTGATAATAGTAAAGTAGAGCATAATTTTGATAAGGCTCATGTTATCCTATCCAAAATCATGACATGACCCTGAATTAATTTCAAAATTAAAAATAATATCTTTATTTAAACTGTTACCGAAATTCAGGTTATTTTAAGTCTAATTTGTCATATATTTCATAGTAAAAAGTTCAGTCTAGGAGGAAAAAACAGTTTTTAATGCAATACGTGCATGTTCACTAAATTTAAAAAAAAATTAATATTAATTA
This sequence comes from Diplolepis rosae, assembly GCA_030998225.1. Lineage (NCBI taxonomy): Eukaryota > Metazoa > Arthropoda > Insecta > Hymenoptera > Diplolepididae > Diplolepis > Diplolepis rosae. Next base: position 1,356,367 of record JAPYXD010000750.1, on the reverse strand, counting down.
ATTCATAAAATTTATTTTATGATATAATAAGTAATTATAACCAAATTCCAAATTATTTAGATCTAATGATCTATCATCCCTCCCCCTTTAAAATCTCTAGTCCGGAGAGAGTTTTTGCTTTTAAATCGCCGTTTCTAATATATATATATATTATCATTATTTTATTTTATTTACTGTCTTTTTTATATTTACCAGTTATTACAGAAGAAAATTTAATTTGTATTTACATTTAGTTAATATGAATATTACCTGAAGTCGTTTATTATTATGTGGGGTCGCTGGTCTTCTACTCTCGGACTGAGAGTGTATTCTTCACGTTTACGCTGATCACCTTTAATTTTGAACAATAAGAAGAGGGGAAAAGGTGCCTTAAATAAAATGAAGTCAGGCGGCAATTATTAGAATCCCGTTGCTGAAGTCCTCAGTTATCCGGGCCAAACTTGATTTTATATATTGGTGGTTTCCAAAGAAACCACTTTGGTCCTTCGCTTGATGCACACACACACTGTTTCCACTTTTCTTTTAGGTTTAATAAGAAAATATAACGATTGGCTTTCAACCAGAAAAGGGTCAAGTGCTTTTAAACTCGCTCTTTTCACCGCTAAAATTTCCCTATTAAATCTAATTCAAATATTTTTGTGAAAATTATCACTACCGTTTTGAGATTCGGTAGTATTAATTTTCTGCGATTTCTCGCTGCTTTGTGCCGTTTTATTTTGGTGAAGAAAAACCGCGAAAAACTGGATTTGGACTATAAACAGTCCGCCGAAGATTTTCGTTGATACACGTTCGATGCGATTGCCAAGAGTCTATCACTAGATAATCGTTTACGAGTTACCCTCAACTAGTGAAACAGGTATACCGACCGTTCACGATCAACGAGTTGGACCTTTTAAATGGTCCGCCAAAGATGAATTTAATTTTGATATATTCAAAATAAAAGAATTGCTTCTGTATAGATGAAGACTTTTGTATTTTACGTCCACCCGACATGATTCCAAATAAATAATTTCGTTAGAAAGAATTTTATGGTTTCAATCAACTAACGAGGATCTAGGAACTGTCGATCTAGACTGCAGACGGGCAAAAGTAGAGAAAAGTATATTCCCTACTGTCCGAGTAGTTCCGGATAGTACCGGGTTGCTCGAGTAACTGCAAATTTTGGCTTGGCGTTGATCTGTTTTACTGTTTCATCGCGAGGTGAACATGGTAGGGTTTTTCGATGATTAAGGAATCTATGATTGGACAAAGAAATAATGGTAGGGAGGTTTTAGGAATTTAGATGAACTTTGTACCATGCTGATTCAGTTATTGCACCATTTGCTGATTTTTAGGTGTCGAATATTTCTCCCCTATTACCACACTTATCGTGAGAAAGGAAATGCGCTCATCGAATTTTAGTATTTGATGCATTGTCATGAAATTGTAGAAACGATTTTAGTTTGTAATATATTTCGTGCTAAATTGAAATATATATATTTAATCAGTCTAGGTTTATAATCATTATATGAATTATAAAGCCTTACATAATTATTTTAAATATTCAGATGAGTCCTTTAGGTTTTGATTACAAAAAGCATGTGGCCCTTGTTGTGGGAGATCAGCTGGCTAAAGCATCTAAGCAAGGATAGGCGTACGAGAAGGAAGTGTGAAAATGGCATGTATGCTAGCCTCGCGATGCACAGCAGAGCACATCAAAAGTTTCAAAAAGAGACGGGTATATGGGGCATGTGCATGGGCGAACGAAGAAAGGAATTGACAAACGGCAGAAAACTATAGTGAGATACAGTGCATGAGTGTACGCGCGCTGGATATCTCTACCTCTTCCTCTCTCTTATGCTCTCTCTTCTTCTCTCGCGCTCTCTCCTTTTGCTTCCACTTTCCAGTAGAAATATTGATAATGTCGATCAATGTTTTCATGGGTTTAGATATTTCTGAAATTACATCTTATGCGATGATGTGACAGGCCACTCGCATGAAGCTATGGTTATAATTATTGGCGACAACATTAATGGTTTTAAATGAATTAACATCATATAAATGCAATATTACTATAAAATAATGCATTAGGATGTTCCTGAATTTAGATATTCCTGAAATTACAATCTATGCGATCATGTGACAGGCCACTCGCATTTAAAAATCGTAGTTATAATTATCCGCGTTTACCTGTAAACATAAACTCATATTTATACGCAGGTGCACAAGCCTGCACGTACATTAATATATATATATTGACACGCCCATAATGCATAATATAACGCAATATGGGCGTGATATATAGCATTAATGATATAATTACAATGATATTAATAGTGATATCAATATTAATATAATAATGTATTAGGAATTTCCTTCCCGAATCAACCATTTGCTAAAAGTTCCTTGACCCGAGCAACGATAAGCTGCATCAGCGACCTTGTCAAGGTGCTCGGTTACGGGCGCTTCGAGTGGCATGCAATTTATGTAGAAATTTATATTATAATTTTGGGAAAATTTGGCCACCTTGACACGCTCGTAACAATCCACCCCCGGAATTTGTTGTTTTCGTGCCCGACAAACTGGAGATTCGGGAATGAAATCCCTAATTCACATTGTTGGAATTTAATTTTGGTTTGATATTCGATGCGTAGGATTTCCCTGCAATGGCATGCCCCTGCCTATTAGAGTTTGATTCCTTAAACTCCCAGGATTTAACGAAAAATCTGGAGCTTCCCAGGAGGCGGGTGCTGTATAAATTTCTAAGTTTAGAGATAAGAGAAGGAGGTGGGAATAGAACACCTGAGTTATCATATTCCTTGTTTCTGGAATAGAAAATAATATAATTATTGCTGAAAGAAAAATACAATTTAGTTATTTAACGATCTGCCCCAGATCTCAGCTCAATTAACATTATGATACAAATTTTGTTTTCAATAAATATAGAAATCGAAAGTTCATAGGTTATAAAATATAATTTTTAAGGAATTTTGCCAGAATAATTTTTTTTAAGCTTCATTGAATTCCAGATTTCACAGTGAAATTCACAGTATAAATTTTACTGACGTGTTTGGATAGTTTCGAAAGTGAAAAACAGTTTTTAGTTCATAGGATAAATAGTCGTATGAAAATTATGAGCAAAACTAATTGCATGTGGTTATAGTTCAACTAAACATTGCAATTAGAATTACAAAATGATGTTTTTAAAAATTGCATATCCGATATAAATATCCCACAACATTCACTTATAATGATATTATATGTGAAAAATATGAAAATTTAGGTTTGTATGGTTGTTTCAAAATTTGTTTGACAAAAACAGAAAAAAACAAATGTATCTATTTATAAAAAAAAAATTCCCTTTTGATAGAGTTAAAATTTTCCTAAAAGATAATTATGTTCATAATTTCGAAAATTATGTAAACAGAATTGAACTCAAATAAAAATGGGGACATTTAAATAGCTGTAATAAAAATAATTTCTGTTTTCCAATAAATTTTGAAACATTATTATAGGAAAAAAAAGGAAATGTTATTATTATAAATTATTATTATTATAAATCTATTCCTGCTGTTTGAAGGCTGCTCAATAGTGAATGCATATTATTCCTTTTCACTATTTGAGGAAACTATGGTTATATGGTAGTAGATAACACCCTGGTATCATGAGGTGGGGTATTTTAAAAATTTCAAGGGGTAAGAAAAATAAGATGAAAAATCCTATGGAGGATGAAGTCTCGATGATTTTATCAAGGCAAATAATTCCTTCTTAAATATCATGAGGTAAGGTGACAGCCCAAGTGCGAATTGCCGAAGGTGATAATACGGCACAATATTGGCCCAATCTCGGCAGCCAAGAGTCGGCCATTGTTATTTGGCCAGTGTCACTGTTTGCATCGGTCCAGTGCTGGGCCGACGACGGCGGCCTTTTTCGACTGTTTAAATTTACCGACCTTCAGCCGAAACTTGGCCCAGTATCGGCCCTATAGCAAGCCGATTGTCATTTTTACTATGGCATCCAGTTCTGAAAGTAGAAGAGCCAGAGTCGGGCTCATGGACGGCACATTACTGGGCCATGTGTCACTTTTACCACGGCATACCATCCTGGAAGTGAGAAAACTAGAGTTCGGCACAGCATTGGCCCGTTGCTGTGCCGAAAACAAGTGCTGGCGGCCAGAGTTTGGGCCAGCATTGGCCGCCAAGTGCATACCGGAGTTATCATTGCAGCAACGGCACGATATTGGCAGCCGATCTTCGGCAAATTTTTGGCGATGCTGGGCCAGTGTTGGGCCGTATCTAATTTCGAACTTGGGAGGGTTTGAACCTGCCTCGTTCTTAATTTTTGAGGTTTTTCGGAATATTTTGTGTGGCAGCGGTTATTAGTTTAACTCGCTTAGGAAGAATATTTCTTGTTATTTGAGAGATTCCATCCCTTACCACATAAGTCGCAAAGGGGGTGTCCCATGCATCTTCCCGTTCGACCAACATATGTTTTGGAACAATTTAAGCATGAAATCTTATAAACTACATTTGAAAGAGATTTTTTTTTTGTTGTAAAAAAAATTATATTTTTGATATTTTGCTAATGAAATTTTCAGGATAATTATTCTCCATATCTCCATTCTCTATATCTCCATATCTAGCGGGATATTTGTCGTTTTCTACCACAAATACCCAAAAGTGTAAAAAAAATTTGTGCATCCAAACTAAGGTCGATATCTAAAATTTTATAAACTAATATTGTAGGATTTGGTGCTAATTGACTACGATGAATATTTATCCCAAAACGTAGCAGAATGTTTGTTGTTTGCAACCCCAAGTGCCTAAAAATGTTAATAAAAAATTTATGCGTCCAAACTAAGTTGGATACCTAAAATTTTACTAACGAAAATTATTTCTAAGTTTTCTTTATGAAGTTTCCTTGTGAGAGTAATATTGCAGTGTCTACTAAATTTTCAATAATCGCAATTCTTGTTGAAGAGGATGATTTGAGAAATAGTTTCAACATCTACCTGAAAACGTGGTTCTTCCGTGCCAGTTTGTCTCAATGGTACCATCTTCATTTTTCTTTTTTATTATCAAAAGATTTAGAAACGAAAGTGTGTCTTCGAATTCTAATTTATATTTAAATTTTGAACGTGAATAATAAGAATTAATGTTTTCTAAAGTTTCCTTAATCATATTCTTTGGAATAATTAAAAATGTGTCATGAACATCTCTGTAGTAAGCATGTATTTTGAAATTAAATATTTTCCTTTAAAACCACTTTCTCAAGATGTTGCAAAACAAAATTTGGAAGATTTCTAAGTTATTTTTCATCACATTCTTCATATCATAAAATTGGTATCATTAAAAACCTTGTTGATTCAGCTATTTTACTTAGTTATCAAAAATTCCACCAAGATAATTTGAAACTAGCCTTTAAATTTCTAAATTTCAATGGTTATCCTAGTCAGTTTATTGATAGACACATTAAAAAGATACTCAATGAAATCTAAAATAAACCATCACAACAATGATTTGAAAAGTACACTTAATGATTCAATTAACACAAACGTTTGAGTTGTTTCAATTCCATATTATGGCAATTTATCGGAGATTGCAAGGCGTTTTTTTTTCGAAAATGTAATGTGAAAGTTGTTTCCAGAATAAATTCTAAATTAGACGGATTTATAGCATTAGGTAAAGATCCTTATGAAATTGGAGAACAAAATAATGTTGTTCATAAAATTTCTTGTAATTGTGGTAAGTGTTATGTGGGTCAGACTAAACGTCCTTTGAGGATTAAAATTGATGAACATTTTAAGAATTTTGATCCTAATGAAGAGTTTCACAATGTCATTAGAAGACACCTAAAAGGTATGAGGGTGATCAAGAGAATCACTTTTTTCATTGGAATGATGTCAAAATTTTACATAAAGAAACTAATAGATTCAGGCTTTTCTAAAATAGTCTATATAAAAAAAAGGTGATAATAGTCATAACAAAATCACAGACACTGAACACTTAAATTCAGCTTATAATATGATTCTGGATTTCTTATCTTAATTATAATTTCGATATAATAATTTCTGTTGTAACTTTTAAATATTTTCATAAATTTGTCTCTATTTCTTAATTTCGATTTTAATTTTGATTTAATAGCTATTGTAAATGTTAAATTTTAATAACATTAGATTTTATTAAACTTGTTAGTATTGTGAGGTCATTTCATGATATTTGACTTCAGTTTTATATTTATAATTTCAAGTGACATGACGTTATTTCTGCTCTACTTCGAAAATTTAAATTCAAAGCTAATTCGGACAAATTTTATTTATTTTACTCAGTGTTTTTTCTGTTCGAATATGTCGGTTTTTTACTCATTTTGGTAAATATATTTTTTTATCACAACTCATAAAAATTTTCAAAATTTTGTTTTGTTTTCAAGTTTTTATTAAATAATAAGTTTTTTAGATTTAATCAATCTGACTATAATGGATTGACCTCAAATTACATTTTACTATCCTCTCTGTAATGTAAGATTCATTGTCTATTTTTGTATGCCCTGATGATACCTCTGGAGATGAGGCGAAGTGTTGCCAAAAATTTATAATAAGAATATACTGATTGTCCAATTTATACTTAATTTATTAAACATTGAATTGGATCTTGTTATACATATAAACACATTTGTAAACTTAGTCAGAACGTCCTAAAATCAATATTGAAAGCTACATTAAATTACTATAAACTCATTAGTCATTATTTTCTTTTATATAAGTTTATGTCATTTTTTTATACATTTATCAAATCTTTCAAATTTATTTTTCAAAGCTTTTACTCCCCTTTTTTTGTTCATTTTATTATAATGATTATAAATAAAAATAAGGATCAAAAGATAGTCGGAAAGAATTTGATAACTAATTTCAACTAATTATTTTCTCAATCATTAAAATAATTGGCCACACAACATAACCTCTTAAATGACTCAAATAATAATGTTTTCGAAATTACAAAACTTCACCGGATAAGATTCAGTCAATACCGGCTTGTTAGGTGGATTGGGTTCAATCCGTTTCCTCCCTTTTTTTAATTAAAATTAAGAATGATGATAGTAATAAGGAACAATATGCATTTTAAACAAAAGGTGTAGTGATTCAAGTTTGTAGGTTTCCCTTTTTGGTGGTAAAAAATTATATTATAAATATTATAAATATTATAAATAAAAATAAGGATCAAAAGATAGTCGGAAAGAATTTGATAACTAATTTCAACTAATTATTTTCTCAATCATTAAAATAATTGGCCACACAACATAACCTCTTAAATGACTCAAATAATAATGTTTTCGAAATTACAAAACTTCACCGGATAAGATTCAGTCAATACCGGCTTGTTAGGTGGATTGGGTTCAATCCGTTTCCTCCCTTTTTTTAATTAAAATTAACAATGATGATAGTAATAAGGAACAATATGCATTTTAAACAAAAGGTGTAGTGATTCAAGTTTGTAGGTTTCCCTTTTTGGTGGTAAAAAATTTTTAAGGTTGGAACAGAATTAGATTTTAAATAAACTTTCTTATTAGCTTGTACTTCTCTAACAAGTATGCGGTCTTCCTTCTGGAATGCCTGAGTCAGCTTCATGGCGATCGCAGCGGCTGTAGGTGTCCTTTAAGGCCGTCTACTCCCTATCGGCGTTGATGGTTTCGGGTTATCCTTCCGGGTGAACTGCCTCGAAGACAATGATGATTCTAGAGCGGTTAGATGGTAGGCAAGCCAAATGATAAAATTTTTAACGTTCTTGTCTACGGAGGAACAGTCATTAGTTTGAGCGACGATTTTTAGGGCACCGTTGGAAGTGCTCGACATTGAAGTAGGGCACTACGAGCCATTATCATATCCAACAACCCTTGGTTCGAGATTTGAGCAAATCGGTTGCATCAGATGTGCATATGATAAGTGCAAGGTTTCATCCGCCATTCTGCACAATCTCATTCAGGCTTCCTAGTATTTTCAAATAATTTCTTTCTAGTCTTTAATGATAGATTACATAATTGTTAAAAATTTTCCTATTTCATTATTTTCATGCATTCCCACATTGTATTGATCTTATAATAGAAGTTACCAATGTGCTTTTATAAAACTTACTAATTGTGTTAAATGTTAATTGCTATTACTATTTGTCCAGTTTAGTTATTAAAAAAAAAATTTCCTTTTCGACATCACGAAAAAAAAATGGTTATATCAAAAATTATTCCAATATCTTGATTAGAGACTGATGAAATGTTTTATTCGTACATGATGAAAATAGTAATTCCAAAAAATTTTTAATTCATCATTTTATCTATTTTATTTCGGTCAACGTCGATGGAAACCTTCTTAGATTAGAATTGCTTTAGGAGAAAAACCTTTTAATTATGGTTTTTCAAAATGTAACAAAGGATGATGATTGTTGACATATCTTTCATCACAGACTTGGACAACAGTTTACAATTGTACCTAAAAATTACCACGATTTAATTATTCTCATTTTGATGAAGAACAAAAGCAAAATTTCAAGTAATCAATGTATGTCACGAATTTCAAACGATTCACAACAGTTTATAAGCAGGAAATATCTAATTCGTCTGTAAAATTTTACTATTATCAGAGATTTATGATTACACGAAATATTGCATATGAAAGTAAAATAATTACTTTTCTTAAATTTAATGAATTTGATAAATTTTACAAAACTAGTAACATACTTAGTTCCATAGACTTTTGAGCACTGGTAAATTTTACAAAATTTTTGGTACTGCTTACTAAAAATAAATAATTGTGATTGTTTAGTCAGCACAACTGATAGGATTTCTCTCAGTGCGTGATTGTCCAAAACACGTGACTGGAGTTTTATTCAGTTATAGTTTCTAAAGGGTAGGATAGAATTTTAGAAAATTCAGTCATTTTTTTTTTGTAAATTTAAGAAACAAATTTTTTGATTTTTAGTTACAAAATGTTGAATACTCTGACACTTGTATTTGGAAATTCTAAAACTTGTAATAGGAATAGTTTGTAGTTTTGGTAACTGGAGTCTTATGCAGTTACATGTAACTGAAAATTTTGTTACAGTTTCGTAACTTTATGGTAATTTTTATAAAAATTTCGTTACAATTACGTGCGTGCAGTTACGTCTTATATAGCAAAATTATTTAATAACAAGAAATTATCTCCGTTTGCTGCATCGAGATTTATTTTGAATTTTGCATAAGTTTGTCTGTAATGACGGACGAAACCTTGCACAACTCTTACTGTAAATATTAAGTACTATACATAGGTTCATACGTTACATACATCTATATACAAAAATGTCCACCTCGGTAATTGTTAAGGTAATACTTCTAATAGTGGTTGTTTTTTTTTTATTTTTAATTGATTTTGAACTTGAAGCGTATTCGTGTGGGGTTATGGGTCACCACCCCCGGAATTTGTTACACCATATTTTTTTGTTTTTTGAGCATAGGGTGTGACCGAAAGTCAGAAGAATTGACGCAAGTCAACACGCTCCAAGAGGTGCAGAATCCTATCTTCTAAAATTCGGATTCTGGTTAAAGATCGATTCGTTGAGGTGTTTACTGCTTCTTCCCAAGTTTGCAAACTGTACACCCATGCAACTTGAATTTGGGAGCAAGCTGCAAAATCTACTACGGTCTCTGCTTCAGAGTCGATTTCTGAATCAGAAACTAGATCTACGATCAATTCCGAATGATGGTTGTTGGAGTCGTTGGGAGAAATTTTGGGGATAATTTGAGAATCCCGTGGTGATTGGGGAGTTTCCAGGATTGGCCGGGCTGTCTTCAATTCTGTCAATTGTTTGAGCATCTTTTTCCTCACTTGCCTCCCTGCACGGGATCTTCGTTTGCGTTTGCAGATGATGGGCATAGTGAGGTACTAGAAGAGATGTTAATGAATGAATATAGGACCTCGGTTGACCCAGAAAAATAAAAAATAAAATTCTTTTTTTTTTGGAAAAATGAATTTTATTAACAAAAATATTATTTAAATAAAATTAATTTATTACTCAAATTTCTCAGGCTAGCCTCAAGGTCAAATTCCTAAGTAATTTGATAATTTCATTTTATTTTATCAGAAAATTTTAAGGAGTAGATAAGGTTCTAAACTAATCTATTTTTTAATGAATTTTGAATTCAGACTCTGCTGAAGAGCATAAGAGGTTGAATTTTGGAATTGACCTCCTGCCGAATAGCATAAAGGGTAATTCCTATACGAAAAATAATTTGTGAGGGGTAATTTGAAATAAGATTAGTGTTCAAAATTTTGTCTTTCTGCTAACGAGCATAAAAGCTTAAATTTCAGAATTAACTTTCTGCTAAAAAGCACAAAAGTGAATTCTCAAAAACTCAATGTTTGATTGGAAAGAAGGGATTATTTTCTTTCTTTCGAATTAAGGCTTTCTGCTAAAGAGCACAAAAGATTTAATTCTAAGATTGACACTCTGCTAAAGAGCACAAGAGTAAATCTTTAATGAAAAAAAATGTGAATAAAAATTGAAGTTTAAAATTCAGTCTCTCTGCTAAAGAGCACAAGAGCTTGAATTTCAGAATTGACTTTCTGTTAAAGAGCACAAAAGTGAATTCTTAAAAACTCAATTTTTGAAATAAAAGGGTTTATTCTCTTATTTTTGGAAAGGAGAGGTAATTTTAAAACAAGAAATTTTGACAGATCGATATTAATATGAAAACAGAAACTATTCAAGTTAGAAATAATATAAGCAGTTGCAAGTGGCTGGTAAGTGTAGCTTCGCAACATGTAACGTGGCTTGGTACAGCGCGAGACAAGAGTCCCTGCGTGACTATACTACTTTATTTTATTTTAAAAGCATAATGTAAAATTTTGTTTTGTTTTTTTTTTTTTATTTCAAATAAAATTAAGTTAATAGCTTAATCACTCAGGCTAGCCTATAGGTTAAATTCCTGCGTGATTTCATAGCTTTATTTTATTTTAAAATACAGTTGAAATTCACTGATATAATCTTCGCACGTTTAAAAGATGTATATGGAATCCCGAATTTTTAATTGTTTTATAACGAAAGTCAAACAAGACAAAAGTCATATACAATTAAATTTGTTCAGATTAACCAAGTAAGATTCCAGCACTAGTCTTGGTTAATCTAGAAGATTGTTATATCTGCGCTGAAAGTTCGGCGTTGGCAAAGTGTTTTGTGAGATTTCAATTTCTTCGGCGGTCTGTCGCGAGAATAGAATTGAAATCGTCAAAATTGGCACCCCTGCGGAAGTATCGCGGTGGTTCGCCTATTTTGCACAAAGCACCACTATGGATTTTTTTTTTGTTTTGTAGGATTATTATGGGATTGGGCTGCTAGAGTGTTTTGTGTGATTTCAATCCCGTCAGCGGAGTTATCGCAGAAATAGAGTTTGAAATTGTCAAAATTGGCACCCCTGCGGAAATATCGCGGTGAATCACCAATTTTGCTCAATTTAAGGATTTTATCAGGATTGGATTTCGGATAGAAATTGTAAATAAGATAGTGAATAAAATAACGTAAGATTTTGTATTGTTTTTGGAAAGGATGAATAATTTTCTTTTGCGAATTAAGGCTTTCTGCTAAAGAGCACAAAAGATTTAATTCTAAGATTGACACTATGCTGAAGAGCACACGAGTAAATCTTTAATAAAAGAAAATTAGATTGAAAATGGAACAAAATTAGTGTTCAAAATTTAGTCTTTCTGCCAAAGAGCATAAAAGCTTAAATTTCAGAATTTACCTTCTGCTGAAAAGCATAAAGGGGAATTCTCTAGAACACAATTTCCAGGAGAATAGAAGATTATTTTCTTCCTGCCGAATTAAGGCTTTCTGCTAAAGAGCACAAAAGATTTAATTCTAGGATTGACACTCTGCTAAAGAGCACACGAGTAAATCCTTAATGGAAGAAAATATTAGTAAAAATTGAAGTTTAAAATTCAGTATCTCTGCTAAAGAGCACAAGAGCTTGAATTTCAGAATTGGCTTTCTGCTAAAGAGCACAAAAGTGAATTCTCAAAAAACTCAATTCTTGATTGGAAAGAAGGGATTATTTTCTTTCTTTCGAATTAAGGCTTTCTGCTAAAGAGCACAAAAGATTTAATTCTAAGATTGACACTCTGCTAAAGAGCACAAGAGTAAATCTTTAATGAAAGAAAATGTGAATAAAAATTGAAGTTTAAAATTCAGTCTCTCTGCTAAAGAGCACAAGAGCTTGAATTTCAGAATTAACTTTCTGCTAAAAAGCACAAAAGTGAATTCTCAAAAACTCAATGTTTGATTGGAAAGAAGGGATTATTTTCTTTCTTTCGAATTAAGGCTTTCTGCTAAAGAGCACAAAAGATTTAATTCTAAGATTGACACTCTGCTAAAGAGCACACGAGTAAATCCTTAATGGAAGAAAATATTAGTAAAAATTGAAGTTTAAAATTCAGTATCTCTGCTAAAGAGCACAAGAGCTTGAATTTCAGAATTGGCTTTCTGCTAAAGAGCACAAAAGTGAATTCTCAAAAAACTCAATTCTTGATTGGAAAGAAGGAATTATTTTCTTTCTTTCGAATTAAGGCTTTCTGCTAAAGAGCACAAAAGATTTAATTCTAAGATTGACACTCTGCTAAAGAGCACAAGAGTAAATCTTTAATGAAAAAAAATGTGAATAAAAATTGAAGTTTAAAATTCAGTCTCTCTGCTAAAGAGCACAAGAGCTTGAATTTCAGAATTAACTTTCTGCTAAAAAGCACAAAAGTGAATTCTCAAAAACTCAATGTTTGATTGGAAAGAAGGGATTATTTTCTTTCTTTCGAATTAAGGCTTTCTGCTAAAGAGCACAAAAGATTTAATTCTAAGATTGACACTCTGCTAAAGAGCACACGAGTAAATCCTTAATGGAAGAAAATATTAGTAAAAATTGAAGTTTAAAATTCAGTATCTCTGCTAAAGAGCACAAGAGCTTGAATTTCAGAATTGGCTTTCTGCTAAAGAGCACAAAAGTGAATTCTCAAAAAACTCAATTCTTGATTGGAAAGAAGGAATTATTTTCTTTCTTTCGAATTAAGGCTTTCTGCTAAAGAGCACAAAAGATTTAATTCTAAGATTGACACTCTGCTAAAGAGCACAAGAGTAAATCTTTAATGAAAAAAAATGTGAATAAAAATTGAAGTTTAAAATTCAGTCTCTCTGCTAAAGAGCACAAGAGCTTGAATTTCAGAATTAACTTTCTGCTAAAAAGCACAAAAGTGAATTCTCAAAAACTCAATGTTTGATTGGAAAGAAGGGATTATTTTCTTTCTTTCGAATTAAGGCTTTCTGCTAAAGAGCACAAAAGATTTAATTCTAAGATTGACACTCTGCTAAAGAGCACAAGAGTAAATCTTTAATGAAAGAAAATATGAATGAAAATTGAAGTTTAAAATTCAGTCTCTCTGCTAAAGAGCACACTTTGTCCTATTTGTGAGTCGCGCATAGCACACGCGCACACAAATACTGTTTTTGACACTTTCTGTTAGGTTTAATAAGAGAAAATAACGGTTGGATTTAACCAGAAAAGGGTTGAGTGCTTTTAAACTCGCCCTTTTCGCCGCTAGAATTTTCCTATTAAATCTAATTACAATATTTTATGAAAAATTATCACTACCGTTTTGAGATTCGGTAGTATTAATTTTTCCGCGATTTCACGCACCTTTTTGCCGTTTTTTATTAAACGAATTGGACTTTAAAATAGTCCGCCGAAGAAAGATATATTAAAAATATATTTTGTATACTTCAATATATCTTATATGTATTGCTTCCGTCCAGATGAAGTCTTTTGTCTTTTACGTCCGCCCGATACGATTCCAAAAATATAATTTCACAAATTTCACAAATTAGTTCAAAATGTGTTTCACATTTTCACATATATAGTGAAAATGCCATTTGCAAATTTCAAAATGACATGTTTGATAACATGTCTATTTTTGTATTGACCCATATTCTTAAAAGTTTTGTTCATTTCTCTTTCTTTTTGCGCATTTTTCAATCTAATAATATTTTTAATCAAAGAAAATAAGAAGAAACTGACCCTATGCTAAAGAAATGAACAAAACTTTTATGAATACGGGTCAAAACAAAAATAGATATGTTATCAAACATGTCATTTTGAAATTTAAAAATGGCATTTTCACTATAAAGCTAGAATATCTAACAGTTCTGACCATTTTCAGAACTAGTTACATTTAATAATACTTCAAATGTGATACTTAATATCACGAACATTTAAATTGCATTTCTATTAGTTTTTAAAGATAAATTTATCATCATTTATCAAAAACATCTCAGAATAAATCTGAATGCGGAAATAAACGACTTTCAATTTTATAAATATTGTGCAAAATTACATTTACAGATATTATAATATTTTATGTTTATGTAACGACTTGCTTGCAAATTCAGTGTTAAATGGATTGTCCGTGAAGCTTATATTCAAAATTCGTTTTCTTGAAAAAAAAAAACGCCTTCGACCACTCGTTAAAATCATCATAAACGTCTCGAATTTCTTAACTAGGTACAGGACAATAGTTTTCTCCAAGGAGGAAAGGAACCTCTCAAGATTGCTTATAGGAAAAAAAATTTCGTTCAGCAGAGCCACATGTCCCTAGTCGGTTTTTAAAACAGTTCAGATCATTCTGTGAGAGACGCCGGTAATAAAGCCTTCACGGGATGTTTTCATAATTGTCAACCCTGTTCGCGTTTTGCCATTGAGAACCAATTTGGCATCCTTCTTGATTAAGAAACATTTTTTTTCTACTAGCGGGCCATAAAGTGGACTTTATTGCCCCGTGCGGGGCAAACAAATCCATTTTCTGACCCTATAGTAGAAAAAAAATCATGTGCAACACGGGAAAAACATTTATTTTACTCTTCTGGTTGTTACCCTCGCTTTGCTCGGGCATCAGACTTCACACTCGCAAAATAAATTTTTTTTCCCTAGTTGCACAATGTACTATTGAAAAAAATTCCGGTCGGTTCGTGTGCAAAATCTTTTATACTTCTTCATTTTATCCGGTTTTTTATTCATAGTGAACTTCAATTCGTGATGCTGCATACTGGACTACTTCATTTTAAATTGCAAGCTATGAGATAAGTTTTTAATTTCTATGATAATTCTTCATTTAATTATCTTCTATATTCTAATCCTTTACAGAAATTTTGAATTAATATTTGAATTTATGGCACTGAAGAGGGCCCCCATATGTGGCCGAAACGTTTGCCTCTCTTTCTTTTTGCGCATTTTTAAATCTAATAATATTTTTAATCAAAGAAAATAAGAAGAAACTGACCCTATGCCAAAGAAATGAACAAAACTTTTATGAATACGGGTCAATATAAAAATAGATATGTTATCAAACATGTCATTTTGAAATTTAAAAATGGCATTTTCACTATAAAGCTAGAATATCTAACAGTTCTGACCATTTTCAGAACTAGTTACATTTAATAATACTTCAAATGTGATACTTAATATCACGAATATTTAAATTGCATTTTTATTCATTTTTAAAGATAAATTTATTATCATTTTTCAAAAACATCTCAGAATACATCTGAACTTTTTTTATATTTAAATATTAAGTTATAAAAACAACTAACAATGCATTTTTAATTCAGAAGGGTCTTCCGCTTATAGTGAACCTAAAAAATTATTTTAAAAAATTTTTTTTATCGATCTTTTGAGTTACTTTCCAGAAAAATCAAATTTTTCACCGCTTTTTTTGTTTAAAATGCGTTATTTATAATGAAAATAAACACTGTATCATGAAAACTAAAGTTTCACTTTATGTGGATTTTAATTACCTACAAATAAAAAAAAAGTTTATAATAATAGCTTAATTGGTTCTCCTTTAATCGTGCACGCAATTTTGAAAAATATGGTTTTGAGAAAACGCGCTTTAAAGTTTTCAGACGGTGAAAAAAACCTTCTGCTCGCTCCGCGCAAGCCATTGCTCGGAACTCTACAATCAAAACTATTCCGATATGGACTGTAAAATTTTGCGACAATATTCTCTGATAATAGATCCATCGATTGAAACAGAAAAAACAAAATTGATTTTTTGAAAGTTCTGGATAAGGAGACCCCCTTAAAAATGCATTGTAAGTTGTTTTTATAACTATTAATGTATAAATATAAAAACAATTCCTGTAAAGTATTGTTTTAGCAATCTGGTGCATGATTCTGGGCAACGGAGTCTTTGCAATTGCGAAAGAATTTGTTTTTGAAATATTTATAGTGTTCGAATAAGAAAAAAGGTCCAGCAGATTATTATTTTAGCGACCTGGTGCATGATCCTGGACAACAGGGTCATTAAAAATGCATTGTTACTTTTTTTTATAACTCTTAATATTTAAATATAAAAAAAGTTCCTGTGGAGTATTGTTTTAGCAACCTGGTGCATGATCCTAGACAACGGGGTCATTGAAAATGCAATAGAATTTATTTTTGTAACCATTAATGTTGAAATATAATTATTAACTTTCACAGTTATAGTTTTAATAAAGTTGTCTGTTGTACTTCACTTTTCAAAAGGCCTCTAAAGGAATTTACTCTAAGTGCCATCTACTGTTCAATTTCAAAATTACACATTTCTCTACTACCGACATTCACCCATTCTGACAAGTGTTAGCCTCTCTATTATGAAAATAATAAGCGATCAAGAAGTGCAGCCTGAAGTTGACAGTTTCTGGGAGAAAAAAACTTTTGGAGAAATCGATTTCTAGACAATTATTACCCTACCGTCGAAATTGAGAATTGTATTTCTCTCGACTCCGTGCAAAAGAGGCGCGAAGCAGGCGACAATTTCAAGTTTACGAAATATGTTATTTAAGAAACAATACTTTTTTTCTGATATTTTTGAATAAATCTGCCTAAAATAAACATCTAAAAGATCTTATAAAATGATATAAGCATTTGAACATTTCAAAAATAAACATTCAGTAAAAGTTGATGCCAGTAAATGTTCAAAATTGAAATCAATATATATTTTTCTATTTAAATTTCCACACTTCTAATCAATTTTGTAAATTAAAAAAAATTTCAGTCAGAGAGATATTTTCTATTAAGAAGAGATAGAACATAAAATTCAAGTTTAAAATTTGATTCTCAGTTTTATGTAAGAAGTATTTTCATCTTACATTTTTGTAGCCTAAGCACAGAATTTTCATTCAAAAATAAAATGCTCTACAAAAAGGAAAAATTTTCTAATAGAAGTATATAAATTAAAAAGCTAAAATATGTGTTCATTGATATCTTCATATGAACATGTAAATATTTACCGATATCAAATTTTACACGAAAATTTTTTTGAAGTGTAGAAATCTTGTTACAATTTGACAAGATGATATGGACTAGTTCAATGTTTTAAATGAAAAATTTTGTAATTTTTAATTTATCTGTTGTTCTAAAATCGGAGGAAGATTTGAACAGTAAATAAAAAATTTCAAAATGGAATTCAAGGTCAATAAATGCTTAAAGTTTTAAATCAAGATTTTAATTACATAATTTTGAAGCTTTGTAATTGACTTTGTAAATGACTACTTGATTCAAAAAGTAATTCAGCTCTGCAGAACATTTTTATATTTGGAATTCAAAATCTGTACTTAGGCCACAAAAAAGTAAGATAAAATTCTTTCACCATAAAACTAAGAATGAAGATTTTAAATTTATTATGTCGTATGTTTATCTCTTCTTAATGGGAAATACTTTGCACTTTGAAAATAATTGTTTCGATATTTTTTAAATGTACGCGAATATTTAAGAAATTCATAAGTATTTCACCTTCTTATGAAAATTAAAAATTTCTAAATTACACTTTGATTGACAAAGGTAAAACTTGTCAATAATTGATCTATTGTATTGTCAGTTTAAACATAGGACGACTTAAAATTTCACAATGACATTATTTTTCAAGTACTTAAACCTTTCTTCAATTCTGAGAATTTTCTTCCCGAAATTTATTTCAGGTGAGTGACTATTTCTTTTTTTAATGAAAACATTTGTAATTCTAAATTTGGCTCATCTTGTAACATTGCTAAAAGATTTTAAAACTTCAAAGCAAATTTTTTAGTTTCATTCAAAGTCAATAAATATTCAATGTTTGAAATAGAAATATTAAGCAAAAAATTTTCAAGTTCTGGGAATCAACTGCTTTAATAACACAATTTTTCTTCTCTGTAAAGAATCTCAATTTTCAAATTAAAAGTAAGGTTAAAAAAACTTAAGATGAAAATACTTTTATTGAAAAATTTTAAATACAGATTTCAAACTCAAAACTTATTTGCCTGAAATAAAGGTCTCAAAGATTACTACTACACAAGATCGATAAAATCAAAATGGCCGGGACTAGTCGTGACATATCAAGTGTAATGACTAGCGCCGCAAACAACTACAATACTAGATTAGATTCGAGTGTACGCATAAAAACTCGTATACGCACCGAAGTCACATAAAATAGAATACGTGCCAATGCACACAATTCGGGAAATTACGAGACTTGCGACAATACTCGCAGGACTGATCGCGCCTCGGCTTCGATCTCCTGCGAGCATTGTCGCTCGTCACGCAATAACAGTCATTGTGCGCCTACACGGAGAAAAATAGTTGAAGTAATTTTACTCAACTTCCGATAAAATTTGGGACATAAGGACAAGATAGAAGTTATTTAGTATCACTGTATTTATTTGTGATATATTAAATGTTCGAAAATGAATCAAAGTTGAGTAAAATTCAGAAGTGTAGGGTGAAGTATGAAAGTGTGCATTAAAATTTTTTAAATATATATATTATTACTCGTAGTATAACTATAAAAAACCAATCTTTTATTAAATCACAAAAATAGTAGAGCTTTCCGTTCATTCTACTCTATGCTTCAATCGAGAGTTGAGTAAACCGTGAATCGCAAGATTTATTCCAACAACTATACATCTATTCACGTAGGAACAAATGAAAGTAATCTGCGCCTTGGGCACACATAAAAACCACTGCCTTGAATGACAGGTAATATGTTTTTTTCAATTTTTAGCGTAACTAAATAAAATTATTGCATATTTCAATTACCAGTTAACGTTATTTTCAACGTAGAATAAGGATAAAAACATTTTGAATGTTTTTTTTGCCTCATTCATGAGTTATAATGCTACTTTACGATAGCTTTACGATAGCTTTACGGTACAGCGTAAAGCTACCGTTCAGCCAGTTCGCTAGGGATCTATTATCTTCTTTTAGGGTTTTGAGCTTACGCCAGATGGCTCTGACGAAATCTATGTTGGGCCACCACCAGCCGTATGCATCAGCCCGTATTTCACGATTCTAACTTGACCCCCTTAGTGTCCTAAGTTGAATTCCTAAGTTAGTTTGCCGAATCGTCACACGCGGCGCTAACTGTACCATCACTCCCTGAAAATGAACAGTGACATACGAAGAATTTAATAAAAAAAATTTTTAAAATATATTATTCAATGCCATAAACAAATAAAAGAGATGAAACTTTAAATAATAATATTATTTGAAGATTTTAAATTAAATTTTCCCCTTTTTATTCATATTTATCTCGTACAAAAACTATTTTGAAACATTCAGCTGATATTAGAATTTAAATATTAATATCTCTTTTATTCCTTTTTGGCATTGAATAATAACTTTTTTTCAATTTTTATATTTAATTGTCTACATATCAGTGCATTTATATTATTTTTTTGAGGTAAAATTAAGTTGAAAAATGAAAAAAGAAACGAAAAATTCTGAACAAGGAACGAAGTTGATGAGAGTTGTAATTAGATGGAAATCATTATGAATAATTAAAGAGAATAGAATATAAAATAAGGTGAATATAATTTTTTTTAAATAGTTAACTAACATGAATAAAAACAGTGTAATAAGAACAATTAAAATTTTTTTCCATTTTCAAATCAAAAAGTAGTCTATCTACGTCCGTTTTCATCCTCTCTAACATTCACGAAATTTTGGAAACAACATTTTATGTACTTTAAACACAAACAAGTAGAAACTGGACCAAATTATTCATATAAACTTGCTACTCTTCTCAAGTATCACATTAATTAAAACCATTTTTAATAACACCTAAAGCAATGAACTTTTCAAAATTTTTGTTCATCTATCACAAAGGTAGATTTACGGAAAATATCCAATGTATATGAAAGAAACTGTAATCATTTTTACCTGGATACTGTGAAAGTTTCAATTTAGGGAAACAAAGTTGTAAAAGTTCAAATTCGTGAAATCATTCATAAAAAAATATAAAAATACTTTTAATGTATTTCTAAGTTACATATTTTCTATTTTGTTTCTAACTTTTTGTTTCCCTAAATTTCAACTTTCACATTTCGTGAATGTTAGAGAGGATGAAAACGGACGTAGATAGACTACTTTTTGATTTGAAAATGGAAAAAAAATTTAATTGTTCTTATTACACTGTTTTTATTCATGTTAGTTAACTATTTTAAAAAAAATTATATTCACCTTATTTTATATTCTATTTTCTTTAATTATTCATAATGATTTCCATCTAATTACAACTCTCATCAACTTCGTTCCTTGATCAGAATTTTTCGTTTCTTTTTTCATTTTTCAACTTAATTTTACCTCAAAAAAATAATATAAATGCACTGATATGTAGACAATTAAATATAAAAATTGAAAAAAAGTTATTATTCAATGCCAAAAAGGAATAAAAGAGATATTAATATTTAAATTCTAATATCAGCTGAATGTTTCAAAATAGTTTTTATACGAGATAAATATGAATAAAAAGGGGAAAATTTAATTTAAAATCTTCAAATAATATTATTATTTAAAGTTTCATCTCTTTTATTTGTTTATGGCATTGAATAATATATTTTAAAATTTTTTTTATTAAATTCTTCGTATGTCACTTTGCATTTTCAGGGAGTGATGGTACAGTTAGCGCCGCGTGTGACGATTCGGCAAACTAACTTAGGAATTCAACTTAGGACACTAACGGGGCGCCATTTTCTTTTCTGATGCATACGGCTGGCCACCACTAAATCATTACGCGGGCATGGCCTGATTCCTCTGTAACGGAATGCACAACATTCCGTTACTCTCAGCTGTAACGAAAAAACGAGTTTCCGCGCCGGAGGAACATGAAAATTATATCGTGACATGTTTCTGTACATGTTCTTTGTTTTATTGACCCACAGTTATAAATCTGTGATATTTATTTTGGCTTGAGGTCAGTTTAGTTTCTAATTATTTATGTCGTAGAGGACATAAACATTAGGAAGGCAAACGTTTCGGCCACAAATGGGGGCCCTCTTCAGTGCCAGATAATTTTAAATTAACATTAAAATGAAAAATAAAACTAACTACTAACAGCTAAAACATGCAGAACCTATCATTATTTTGTTTTTTTTTTGGTTTTTTAATTACTAATTAATTAAGATAAAAATTAATAAAAAGGAATTAAGATAAAATATGTGAAGGAACTTATGGTAGGCAAGCTCCCAGGTGTGTAAGAACCGGCCGTTCCAAAAACGTCCTCAACCAGCAATCACTCTCCTATCGAGGCCGTGGAAAGCGTGTACCACGGAACGTACTCCCACAAGGCACACAAAAACACACAATTATTTCCGAGAAGGAAAGAACACGATGCAAGTAGAGTATGGATCCTTGTTGAAGCACGCAAAGCACACACACAATGCACGAACATGAGAAATGAGGAACAATAAGGTTTAAAACCGTTTAAATTTCTTTGAAAATTAAGATTTTTTTCCAGAATTGAAAAAAATTAATTTTTCTTTCTCCACGAGTGATAGTTGGCAGACGGATGTCAGTCTGCCACACGGTTACAAGGGTGTAAGAAAACTGATTTGGAAATAAGTTTCAGTTAGGAAGACTAGTGTCGAGAAGTTTGCGTGAACAAAAGAGTATTTTTTTATGAAGGGTCATCAGGTTCCAACCACCAAGGAGTATACGCTTTAAGAAAACTCATTCTATTGTCCCGGCACTCGAGATTTCTATGTGCTCGAGCGTCCGAGAAAGGCAACCCCATACTACATGTTCGAGAGGATTTCCCAGAAAAGTCACTCCAAAATGTCTCGAAACCGCAGAAGAATACACATTAATTTTTTGTTGCATTTTAGGGATTACAACGAAAAATGCGCGAAAAAATACTGAGATGGGTGAAACTAAAACGTATAAGTTTTCTCGGAAATAATTGTGTGTTTTTGTGTGCCTTGTGGGAGTACGTTCCGCGGTACACGCTTTCCACGGCCTCGATAGGAGAGTGATTGCTGGTTGAGGACGTTTTTGGAACGGCCGGTTCTTACACACCTGGGAGCTTGCCTACCATAAGTTCCTTCACATATTTTATCTTAATTAATTTTTATTAATTTTTATCTTAATTAATTAGTAATTAAAAAAACAAAACAAAAAACAAAATAATGATAGGTTCTGCATGTTTTAGCTGTTAGTAGTTAGTTTTATTTTTCATTTTAATGTTAATTTAAAATTATCTGGCACTGAAGAGGGCCCCCATTTGTGGCCGAAACGTTTGCCTTCCTAATGTTTTTGTCCTCTGCGACAAAATAATTAATAACTAAACTGACCTCAAGCCAAAACAAATATCACAGAATTAATTGAAAAGTTTTGTAGCTTTGTAAGTCAACTGTACTTCAATTAACAAAATTTACTTTTTTTACAGCATTTAATTTTTTGAAATAAAGTTCTGTGCTTAGGCTACATAAAATAAAGATAAAATTTAAATTTAAATCTGGTACAAAATATTTTCATTTTAGACCTAAGAAACATGAGATAAAACTTTAAGCATTTATTGACTTTAAATTTCATTGAAAGATTCTTTGATCGCCCTAGCGAACTGGCTGAACGCTAGCTTTACGCTGTAGCGTAAAGCTATCGTAACGCTATCGTAAAGTAGCATTATAACTCATGAATGAGGCAAAATAAATATTCAAAATGTTTTTATCCTTATTCTACGTTCAAAATAACGTTAAAGGATAATGGACATATGCAATAATTTTAATTATTAACGCTAAAAATTGAGAAAACATAATACCTGTCATTGGAGGCAGTGCAGTGGTTCATCACTTTCCATGTCTTCGCCGTCAGGATTGACTATTTGTTAGAGTGAGATGAAAGTATAGTTGTTTCTCACTCCAACCAATGTCAACTTTAACCGTGGAGACGTTCCACAAAAGGAGAACCACTGCACTGCGTTCAAGGACAGATATTTTATTTTTTTAATTTTTAGCGTTAATAAATAAAATTATTGCATATGTCCATTACCTTTTAACGTTATTTTTAACGTAGAATAAGGATAAAAACATTTTGAATATTTATTTTTCCTGATTCATGAGTTATAATACTACTTTACGATATCTTTACGATAGCTTTTCGCTACAGGGACCGAGAAAAGCATGTCGCGCTATCTGGTGACTGAAACAGACGAACTAATGGAGTAAAGTTTTTGCAGCAATGCCAGGTAAATAGCATGAAAATAATTTGTATATCAAAATAGAGCATTTACAGAGCATCGATTGGAGTTCAATCGTATTAACAACGCCGAGTGTCAATATATAAAAATTATAAACAGTAAGTATAACAGTGGAAAATTGTGATTTTACTAAGATAGACTCGATCATGTAAGGTTATGTTCGTGATATGTTTACACGACGATTGCAAGGTCGTTAGCTCGTACAGTACGGTCAGAATTGTCCGGCAACCTGTTTTTCGATAATTGCTTAAATTATCCTAATTTGAATTATATAAGTAAAAAAATTTGTTCTCTTGATTAAATTTAAAACTATCAAAATTCTTTATGAAATGAACCCAGCATGAATTCGTTTTGTTAAATTTTGAAGAAGTTATTGCAGAAATAGTCAAGATTTCAATGCTTTCTTAAATTTCAAATAACTTTCGAAGTAATCAAAATTTTTTAATGTTCTTGGGCTCATTTTAGAGCTAAGATTCTACAGAATCGTATTAAATTATCATTATAAATCTATAAATTTTTTCTTGCATAATGCAAGGAGTTAAAATTGTAACAAAAAAGTAGGGAAATTTCGAAAACATTTCATCTGTAAGTAAATCATAATAAAGATCATATGAATATATATTTTAAGGGGATTCCATACAAAATTCATGATTATATGTTTTATATATCTTATAAAAATGTTTTTCTAAGCAAAAGCAAAATTGGAATTTTTCCAACTTTTTATTTAAACTTTAACCTTGTGAAGTATGTAAGAAAAAAATTACACATCAATTCCAAGAATTTTGGTCGATTTTTTAGAAATTTAGTTTTAAAATGAGCCCAAGAACATTAAAAAATTTTGATTACTTCGAAAGTTATTTGAAATTTAAGAAAGCATTGAAATCTTGACTATTTCTGCAATAACTTCTTCAAAATTTAACAAAACGAATTCATGCTGGGCTCATTTCATAAAGAATTTTGATAGTTTTAAATTTAATCAAGAGAACAAATTTTTTTACTTATATAATTCAAATTAGGATAATTTAAACAATTATCGAAAAACAGGTGGCCGGACAATTCTGACCGGTACTGTAATTATTTTCTGTATATGTATTTACATTCAGTAGGTAAGATTTATTTCTGTAAATCAAAAATATGACCAGATTTGAACAATTTAATTATGTATTTTAGGATTAGAATTCTTTCGACTAAATTTACAGTTATCTGATGGTATGAGTGTTCTTTCTAACAAAAAATCAAAAGTGCCATAACTAACTCCAGCTATGTCCAAAAGTTTGTTCCTCTTTTTACAGTGACTCGCAGCCTTGAAAATAATGTCTTCATGTTCCCAACTCTTGGGGTTCTCCACTCAATGATTTATCTCAGCATACTCCTTGGTTACCGTACTGCAACATTTATTCTTTATCTTCTTCTGACTGGGTATCGTTAAAGTTTTTACTTTGACAATATGAGTCTTATTGCAGAAATCCATTGAACTCTTTGCTGTATTTTGTGTGCGGCAGTTGGGAATCGACAAAATTTATAATTGCTATTCGAAGCTGTATTTTTACAGTTAACTATACAACATGAAAAACCCATTGTTATTGAATTTTGCTATAACAACACGTACATATATTTACTCCATAAGTTTCACTTTTCGCCACTGTGAGCGCGGCGACCGATTCTTCTATCCCCTCCCGCCGAACGCTTGGTCCCTACAGCGTAAAGCTAGCGTTCAGCCAGTTCGCTAGGGCAGTGTTCAAATCTTTCAACAATTTCGCAAGATCAACCAAATTCAAAATTTTACGAAAGATTCAATTAAAATAATTACACTTATATCTCGAATATTATTTTAAAAATTTGCTTAAAATAAATATTTATAAGATTTTGCACAATTATAAAAAGATTTGAACGCTGTAAGATTGAATTTTGAGTAAAATTTTAAATTAATGAATGTATGAAGGTTTATCTGAAAACATCAATTAAAAATTGTTTTAACTTCATAAATTTGATCAATTACAGTAATAAAAAAATTTCGACCTTCCGTAAAGTATTTCATTTTTTTGATTTAATGTCTGCGCATACGCCACTAAAACGTAAGATTAATAAACTTTGACCTGCTTTTACCATGAATCTATGAATGTGGATTTTAAACCGTTATTTTATGTGCCTAATTGTTTTAAATATAATATTTTTTCATGTAATTTTTAAATTGAAGTAGTCAATTTAAGCAACTAAAAATTTGTAAACTGATATCTTGATTTAAGCTTTGAACATTTATTGAGTTAAATATTTCACTGAAAGTTTATTTTTGAAGTATTCAAATCTCCCATTATTTTTACAAGATCTTCAAGACGTTTATTTCGGACTAATAATTTTTGAGTTTGAAATCGATATTTTATATTTTATAATAAAAGTATTTTCATCTTACGTTTTTGTAATCTATGTGGAGACTTTTAATTTGAAAATTGAGATGCTTTACAGAGAAGAAAAATTGTATTATTAAAGTAGTTGATTCCCAGAGCTTGAAAATCTTTCACTTAATATTTCAATTTCAAACATTGATTATTTATTGACTTTGACTTAAACTGACAAATTTTTTTTGAAGTTTTAAAATCTTTTTACAATGTTACTAGATGAGCCAAATTTAGGATTATAAAATTTTTCATTAAAAAAAGAAAAAGTTACTCACCTGGAATAAACCTTTGAAAGAATTCTCAAAATTGAAGAAAGGTTTAAGTACTTGAAAAATAATGTCATTGTGAAATTTTAAGTCGTCTTATGTTTGAACTTACAATACAATAGATCAATTATTGACAAATTCTTAGCTTTGTCAATCAAAGTGTTATTTGGAAATTTATAATTTTCATAAAAAGGTGAAATACTTATAAATTTCTTAAATATTCGCGTACATTTAAAAAATATCGAATATGCAAAGTATTTTCCATTAAGAAGAGATAAACATGCGACATAATAAATTTAAAATCTACATTCTTAGTTTTATGGTGAAAGAATTTTTGTTATAAAGATGAAGTCATATGCGCAGTAAATAAAATGGTTTTTTTTATTGATATAAGTAATAAAATGAACCTGTTTGGTGTACAACGAGCATGACAACAGTCGTAGTAATTTGTTTCTTTACAGCAAGAAAATTTTCTTTTTCTTATCCTTCTAACTACAAAAGCGAACTATATCTAATCATAAAACAAAAACTATATAAAACTCTAGACTGCTAAAACTACTCACTATATTGCAGTGACGCCATCTACTGCACTCAAAGCCAACACTCCTCCTTTTGAGTAGTTTTCCACGCAAATATAGAAATGGACCTTTGCTTAGAGGTTTGGTAAAAATGTCTGCCAACTGATCTTTAGATTTCACATAAATGGGATTTACAGTTTTACCTACATGTTGATTAATAAATTTTCGTTTGATCTCAATGTGTTTTTTACCCTTAGTAATTTTACCTTCATCGACATTTTCGAGCATATTAATTAAAGCTTTGTTATCGATAAACAAATCTGTAGGATTAGACAAATCTTGCAACTTCAATTCTTTTATAACTGGACGAATCCAACTCACTTCCTGAATACCTAGAACAGCTGCACGATATTCCGCCTCAGCAGATGAAATAGCTGTAACCTTCTGTTTTTGTGCGAACCAGATAATCGGACCTCCATTTTCAACTAAGATGCCACTCGTTGAACACATATCTGAGTCGACTCCTCCATAATTTGCATCCGTGTAGACTTGAAGATTACAGTTGCCATTGAAGAATATTCCAAACCCTTTTGTGCCTTGCAGATAACGAAATATTCGTTCAACCATTTTCCAGTGACTAACTTTTGGTTGACAGACGTGACGACTCAAATAGTTGACTCCAAAACTGATGTCTGGACGAGACATGGTTGAAAGATACAACAGGCTCCCAATCGCTTCACGATATGGTTTATTCTTCAATTCTTTGTCATTTACTACCTTATTCGTAATCATTCCTGGTTCCATTGGTGTAGAGACTTCATAGGCATCTGCGAAACCAAATTGTTTAATAATCTTCTTTGTATATTTGGACTGACTTAAGAAAATGCCATTTCTCATTAGTTTAATATCCATGCCCAAATAATACAACATTCCTTGTTTAGGACCTTCTGATGTAATTTCGAATTTCCTTGCTAATTTTATTAACAGATCCTCTACCTTGTGTTTGTTCTGTCCAACTATTAGTGCATCATCAACAAAAACGGTCATCATTACTGTACGATTCTGATTATAGAATAGACAAGGATCATCATCAGTTCCTTCAAGCTTCAAACTTTGTAAATAACTAGTGAGTTTGACATTCCAAGACTTTGGAGCCTGTTTTAATGCGTATATGCTCTTTTGTAATTTACAGTCTCTTCCAGAACCATCATCAAAATCTTCGGGTTGAAGCATATAAAGTTCTTCTGTTAGCTCCCCGTTTAAGAAGGCAGTTTTAATGTCAAATGTTTTTATATAAGACCTTTCCTCTGCAGCTAGACTCAGTATTAAACGAATACTTGCATGACGTGCGACAGAAGCAAACGTTTCAGTGTAATCAATATCTTGCTGTTGGTCAAATCCTCGAGCAACCAATCTAGCTTTCATACGTCCATCTCCTTTTTGACGGAGAATCCAACGATAGGTCAGTGGACTCCGACCTTCAGGTAGATCTCATCTTGCATTGCACGCTTCCACTTCGAATCAGATAATGCCACACTGACAGGCATATTCTGATTCAGATGAATTTTCATTTCTTATCGGTTCTTCAATTTTATTGTGGTTCGACTTAAATTCTAGATCAATATATCCTTTTTCAGGACCGAATTTCTCATCAAATAAAACATTGCACGAGACTTCTACGTGATGCTTTTCTGGAATATACACACGATAACCCTGTTCTTCAGTATCGTCTCCTACAAAAACCCCTTTTGTGCTTTTCTTGTCAAGTTTCTGCCGTTGATGATCTGGAGTCAATACAAAACAGTCACAACCAAGTGACTTCATTGTTTTCGTGTTGATACAACGACCAAACCATAATTCAGCTGGACTCTTGCCTATGACTGAACTCGTTCCGGTTTGATTAATAGTGAATACAGAGTAGTTTAGAGCTTCTGCCCATAACTTTAGACCAAGTTTTTCAGCATGAAGCTCAGCACGAGCTGCTTTAACAATCGTGCGCATCTCCCTTTCGACTCTGCCATTCTGTTCTGGTGTGTACGTAGCTGATCGCTGATGAAATATGCCCATTTTTTCCAAAATGTTCGACTTCTGACATTTTTAATTTCTGTTCCGTTATCTGACTTCAATTTCTTAACTTGCCAACCAAACTGATTTTTGACCAAATTTAGATAGATAATTAATTTATCTACTGCCTCAGACTTGTTTTTCAAGAAATAGACTGTTCGAAAATGACTGTAATCATCCTTAAAAATTAGAAAATACTTGGCTCCTCCTAGAGATGGTTCATTCATTTCACCAAGATCTACATGTACAACATCAAGACACCTTTTAGCAACAACGGTATTTATAGGATGAGAGGTACGACACTGCTTTCCATAAGCACAGCCTTCACATACATATCCATTCCAGTCATCAATGTATTTAATATTGTTCCTCTTCAAGATATCCCTTACATATTGAACATTCTGATGAGCGAAACGTTCGTGCCAGATTTTTACAGAAACTGCTGACAGACTGTGTTCGATACTTCTGCGAAACTTCATACGAAACAATCCTTCACATCTTTCAGCGATTAACACAGGCTCTCCATCTTCCAAAATTATTGATTTTTCTGAATCAGCTATTTGAGCGTATCCCTTGTCCAGTACGGCTGTTACAGAAAATAAATTGAATGTCAGATTTGGGACAAACAAGACTTGACGAAGAACAACTGGATACCATTTTTTACCATTATAAGCAGTTAAGTGTACATCTCCTATACTTACAGCCTTTAGTTCTCTCGAATCACCTATCTTCACTAGTGTAGGTACTTCTAATGCCTTTAAGTTTAACATCCAGCTTAAATTTCCTGTCATTTGGTGTGACGCACTACTATCTTTGTACCATGATTCGATATCATTTGTTATGCTGTCAATTACTGTAGAAGATAATCCTATTGAAATAAATGACTTAAAATAATTTTTTCATTTTTAGGACACTCCTTGGCAAAATGTCCGTTTTCATGACAATTGTTGCATTTGTAGTGTTTCTTACAATAATCAATATACTCTTGAAAAGGCTTGCCATAACATTCACGTTTCTGATGTCCTCTCTTTCCACATTTGTAGCATTTCATTTGACCTGACAACTGATTGGACTCACCTGTATTTGACTGACCTGAACTAGACGACACAGACTTTGACTGACTCTTTCCTTGACTTTTCTTATACTGACTTTTATTTTCAAATTTGACTTTACTTTTTGTCAGTAACGCATTTTCGACTTAAGATTCACGACTTTTCATTCGCTGTTCTTCTTGCTGAAGCCGTTCCATAATCTTGGATAATGTTTTATCAACACCTGCTACTAATTGCCACGCAGAGTGGAAATGGTTGAATTTTTCAGGCAGACAACCTAATTTACTACTGGATTTAATTATGGCAAATAAAATTACTGGCTTGGCAGAAAAAGCAATAAGACATCTACAAATAAAGTCATACGAAGATTTATATGATGCACTAAGAGAAAATTTAAAATCATCAAATTCAATTTTAGCTTTAAAATCAAAACTAGAGAGTTGTAAACAAGGAGCAACTGAGTCTGTCCAAAATTTTACACTTAGATTCAGACAGATTATAAACGAAATCAATTACGCTGTACAGGCAAAGCATATCAATCCCACCGAACGTCGATTGAAAATTAAGCTCAAAGAAAAGGAAGCAGTGAACCGATATCTTTTAAACCTTAGGAAAGAGATAGGTATACAGATACGACTTTTAAAACCCAATACAATAACGGAGGCACAGACGCATGCCATAGAAACCGAAATGTGGTTAAAAGAAAGTCAACCTACAAGAACACAGGTAATCACGTGACCTATATTGAAGTACCTACCTAGGCCGCAACCAGCATCATGACCTAACGCCAACACTAATGGAATAAAACGCCCAATCATTCACTACCACTGGAAGACAGGGTAAGAATGAATTGTTATAAATGTGGTAAAACAGGTCATTTTGCAAATCAATGTCACATTAGGCAGGGTTTCCAACTTGGCCAGAACGTCAAAAGACCCCCACAACCAATAAGAATGCTGCAAGAGGAAAGCACGGATGCAATAGAAATGACACCGGAAGAAGTACAAGAACAAATAGATTTCGAAGACTCAGCCGAGTTTCTGCCGTATGCGGAAGACTCAGATCTATTAGAGCAAGAAGAAGAACAGGAAGTTACCGACTTCTAGTCGACTCTGGAGCAGCAATCAACCTGATAAAAGAAAAAATCCTAGATAAACAAGACGTTAGACAAAAACACTTTAAAAAATTTGTTATGGGATGGGACGAACACATTTCAAGTGAAACCGTAAAATTTAACTTTTTCAATAAAGAACACATATTTCATATTATCCCCAACGATTTTCCCCTACCGGAAGATGGAATTATTGGACTCAAATATTTCTCGAAACATGACCGATATGCAATTACATCAGATTTTTTAGTTTTGGATAAAAAGAAACTACCGTTGCAGGTAGATGCAGATTTTATACCGGCAAAAACATCAAAAATATTTAGAATCCCGGCGGCAGGCGACGATCAAGATGTATTAATAATCGATCAAGACACAGTACCGGACGGGATATATAAAATTAAGAACGGAATTATAAAAGTACCCATTAAAAATCACTCAACGAAACCAGCAGAAATACCAAAAAGAATTAAATATGAAGAAATTTATACTATGTGTTCCCGAGACGTGAACTTTCCAAAAAGGGATGAATCATGGCAACGATTACAAGAAATTCTTAAATTATCAAAATTGGAACATTTGGAACCAGAACAGAAGGAATTTATTAAAAAGATAATAAGAAAATATCAAGAAGTTTTTTCATTTGACACTGAACCTTTACCATGTACAAATCTAATGGAACACTAAATTATACTTAAAACTGGAAAAATCATTAATTTACGATCACACAGATTACCCGAAAAACACAGAAAATTTTCATTACAAGAAACGGAGAAACTTTTGAAAAAAGGAATCATTAGAGAATCCCAATCACCGTTTAACTCTCCATTATGGATAGTATCTAAAAAAGGAGATAAGTTGAGAATGGTCATAGACTATCGAAAAATTAATGAAGACACAGACTAGGATGCTTATCCCTTGCCCGTGATAGACAATATCTTTGATTAATTAGGCACAGCAAAATTCTTTTCTGCCTTTGACTTATCATCGGGTTTTCGCCAGATCCCGATGAAGGAAAAAGACAAAAAATATACAGCTTTCTCCACTTCACAAGGACACTTTCAGTACAATCGAATGCCGTTTAGATTAAAGAACGCACCTGCAACCTTCCAGCGAATGATGGACAATGCATTCCGCGCATTAATTGGTAACAAATGTTTCGCTTACATTGACGATATAGTTATCTTCGGAGAAACTATCCAACAACATAATCAAAATATGGACGACGTTTTGCAAAGAATCATACAACTTGGACTACGTTTAGAACCCAGTAAATGTGATTACTTGAAACCTGAATTAGAGTACTTAGGACACATAATAACCAAAGAAGGTGTAAAACCTAACCCAGAAAAGTTAAGCGCGATCAAAAACTTTAAAGAACTGAAAACCGTGAAGGACGTGCAATCCTTCCTAGGACTATCTGGTTATTATAGAAAATTCATAAAAAACTTTTCAAGCATTGCAAGACCACTCACTAAGCTAACTCAAAAAGACACAATATGTGACTGGACATTAAAGTGCGAAAAAGCATTCTACGACTTGAAAAATGCATAAATATCAGCACCAGTGTTAAGGTTTCCGAATTTTAAAGAACAATTCACCTTAACAACTGACGCCTCAAATCAAGGCTTAGAAGCAGTTCTTAGTCAAAATGGACACTCATGCTTATTCATCTCAAGGACTCTCAACAAAGCCGAAGAAAGATACAGTACCTCAGAAAAAGAGCTTTTAGCTATAGTATGGGCTATGAAGCGTTTGAGACAGTATCTCCTTGGTAACAAATTCAAAATCCAAACGGATCACAGGGCTTTGGTCTGGCTCCATAACTTCAAGGATCCTAGCTCAAGATTACTACAATGGCGATTGAGAATGGAGGAATACGATTACGACATCGAATACGTAAAAGGAAAAGAAAACAAAGTTGCAGATTGTTTATCCCGACTTTTCCCTATAACATCTGATATTTCAAAACAAGCAATGTGGGAAGCAGGAATATCCGATGAGGAAGATGGAACTGCGGAATTAAAAACTCAACCACAGAAAATCGAAATTTTCGGTACCCCAGTTATAACAGAAGAGAGGGTACTAAAAGGAGAGAAAAAGATCGATTTACCACCAAGAAGGATGAGAGAACCTTCGGAGGAAACAGAGAACGAATCTACAGAAGACATGACAACCGAAAAACTTGACATGCATACGGAATTTATAAATTGGAGACTGCAACCCACCTTCGGCAAAGTTAAGACAAAACCTAACGCGATAGGAAAGTTATGGAAGGAAATAAAAAAAGAGGAAATGCCCGACTATGATGAAGAAGATTGGCTTATAAAATTAAGCTGGATTATAGAGGAAATTAATAGCAAAAAATTAACCATCATAAGGCTTATTTTCGGAGACCCACTATTTACCCCACTGCAAAAGGAAATACTTCAGGAAATGGTGGAATTTTTCTCAAATTATTATCCTCACCTAAATTTCCACTTATGTTTCACGCCTACCAGAGAATTGACAAATGAAGAAAAGCGAGCTATAATCAAAGAAGCACACTCCACTCATCTTGGAGAAAAAAACACGCTGGAAAAGGCTAAGACCATCGGCTTATGGCTCGGAATGGACAATGAAATTAAAAAATACGTGCAGTCTTGCCCCATTTGCCAACTACAGAAAACAACGCGCATAAAGAATCAAGCGAAGAGCATAGTACCTGATATACCTTTAGCACCTAACGAAAAATTGGCACTAGATATCTTTGGGCAACTCCCCGAAACACAAAAAGGAAATCGTTACATACTCAGTATGCAAAATAGACTAATAAGATATACAGTTCTCGTACCTTTGCAGAATGAATCATCGAATTCAATAATAGCAGCCTTAATCGATCATTACATTTATACTTTCGGAGCACCTAAGACCATACTTTCTGACCAAGGATCAAACTTCTTATCGGAATTAATGACACAATTTGAAAACGCATTGAATATTCGGCATATTAAAACAACTGCATTCCACCCGCAATCAAACGGTAACATCGAAAGAATGCACTCTACACTAGTAAACCTGATCAAGACTAGTATTGCCGAAAATAATAAACAATGGGACGAAAACTTAGAATACATCAATTTCGTCATCAACACTACTACCAATCAGACGACTGGACATTCTCCCTATGAATTAACATTCGGAAGAACACCCAATATCCCGTCAACGGTCAACACCTCACCTAACTTAACTTATCAGGACCTGATAAGGAAATGGAAGAAGAAACACGGAGAGATCATATCCAAAACCCGAGAGAGAATCCAGGTAGAAATTGAAAAGACAAAAAGGAGACTCGACGAAAATATAACTAGAAGACATCCAATATATAAAGCTGGAGATCTTGTCAAAACACTCAACAACACTAAGCAAAATAAATTAGAACCTGCCAGCAAAGGTCCTTTTGAAGTCATAGATTACATCGACAATAACAATCTAAGAAATAGAAATAAAGATAAGATCATTCAAATACACATAGACCAATGTATGCCGTATTTTTCAGATGCTGATACAGATGATAATTCTGCTAGCACTAGCTATGATTAGTCACACTGTACATTAGTTACAAGTTCGGATTATTTGAATTGTAAAAAAAAATTGTGTCCCGAAAAGAATATGCTTATTTTGCGTAAAAACTAAAATTGACACACCCCCGCATGTGATCACTTACAATGCGAGCGTTCAGCCTTTGCTAACTGAACCACCCAAAAATAGACGTATTAAAATTTAGGGACTAAATTCATTCTAAACAGGGGAATTTTATGCCTAACGGTAAGATACCCCTTCTATTAGCACTCGAGGCCTATATAATGTAGAGCGCAGCGCCCGCTCCTCAGTTCTTGTCCGAACAATAAAGTTATAAACACTGAGCTTTCTAAACAAACGATTCAGCCTTATTCTTGAATCCTCATTCTTCGCTATTACGCATAACATTCCGTAGACCATTTCATTTTTTGAATGAAAAGTCTAAGCTTAGGCTACAAAAAAGTGAGTTCAAAATACTTCTAACATAAAACTGAGAATGAAATTTTAGACTTGAATTTTATGTTTATCTCTTCTTAATAGCAAATATCTAACTGAAATTTTTTTTAATTTACAAAATTTGTAAGAAGTATGGAAATTTGAATAGAAAAATATATATTGATTCAAATTTTGAACATTTATTGGCATCAAATTTTACTGAAAATTTACTTTTGAAGTGTTCAAATGCGTATAAAATTTTATACGATCTTTTATGATGTTTATTTTAGGCAGATTTTTGCCAAAATATCGGAAAAAAGTGGTTTCTTAAATTTGAAATTGTCGTCTGCTTCGCGCCTCTTTTGCACGGAGTCGAGAGAAATACAATTCTCAATTTCGACTCGATAACCGAAAGCATGAAATATAAAAATAGCATTGCATGGAAGAAGCGAGTAGAATAAGGAGAAGTGGGACCAGTCGTTCTCGCGTGCAAGAGCGACGAGGAAGAAAGAAGGGCAGCGCGCGCTCCCGCCTTTCCCTACTCGCAGCATGTGACCACTCGATGCCTCGACGGGGGCACGGGCGTACCGGGGACTCAGTGTATTGGTGGAACGACCAGTTGTCTGTCCTGCGTCGGGATTGCCTCGCAGCGCGGCGGAGATTCACCCGCTGAAAGGGTGATCCTCTGGAAAAAAGCAAAATCAGCTCTGAGGCAAGGCATTAAGAAAAGCCGACTTCAGTGCTGGAAAGACTTGATCGGTGGGGTCGAGAAGGAACCATGGGGTCTCGCCTTCAAAATAGTCACCAAGAGATTGGTGACTAGAAGAAAGACTCTGGGCCTGGATAATCCCGATCGAGTCAAATACATCGTGCGAAGCTTGTTTCCACACGCGGAGCCGTTCCAAAGACAGGACCGAAGCTCCTGCGTGGTCCGGCGCGAAGAACTCTTCACTCTCGAAGAACTAAAGAGAGCGGGTGGAAGGCTCAAGGCAAGGACAGCACCGGGGATCGACGGACTGTCTAACGAAATCCTCAAAGAGGTGATCAGAGCATATCCGGAGATCCTCCTAGAAGTCTTTAACTCCTGTCTTCGGGAAGGAAGATTCTTCGCAGACTGGAAGAAGCAGAGGTTGGTCCTGCTGAGGAAGGGCAACAAACCTCTAGGGGATGCCTCATCGTATAGACCAATATGTCTATTGGATACGATGGGGAAACTTCTGGAGGAAATAATCCTACAAAGACTACAGGGTCACATGGTCCACGAGAATGGTCTCTCGGAAAACCAGTTCGGCTTTCGGAAAGGCAAGTCCACAGTTGACGCTATCCAGGCAGTGGTGGACATCGCCACTTAAGAAAAAGGAGGAACTGGTAGACGTAAGGGATTCTGCGCGTTGATCAGCATTGATATACGCAATGCGTTCAACACCGCGAGATGGAACATCTGCATCGAGGCGATGGCGCGGAAAAATGTTCCAGACTACCTGTTGCGAATGATAGATGACTATCTGAGCGACAGGTGGGTGATATACGAGGGCGACAAATGGTCTCTCAAGGAAGAGATGACATGTGGCGCCCCTCAAGGGTCGCGGGTGAGTCCACTCGTTTGGAACGTTATGTACGACGATTTCCTGCGCATGGACCTGCCTTCTGGAACGAGTATCATTGGCTTCGCGGATGACGCACACGTCCTGTGCGCTGCTGAAAATGTCGGAATTCTGGAGTTGAGGATCAATGATAGTCTGTGGCGGGCAAAGCGTTGGTTATTCTTAAAAGAAAACAATGATTTTATGTATTATTTTTTTATTATCTATTCATTATTTTGTTTATTATTGTAATTATTATTTATTTTTTTCTTTTTAGAATTGTTTATTTTTTACTTTTGCGTCTAGTTTAAAAATTAAGGCGTTGAATTAGTCACTACTTTAGTTTGACATTCAAACTTCTTGTTTGTGATACTCTGGAGATTTCTAATTAAGTGATTTGCTGCTTGTGAAGTACTTTTGTACCTGATGTTTTGTACTATTTAGTGATAATCTTCTATATTATCACTTAGGTCTTTATAGAATTGGATTCTATTATTTAGTAACATACTAGTCACAGCATGTACATACTTAATTTTCATGTAATATCTGCATTCAGTACTAATTATATTTTAGGGTTTGTTTCTTTTTCAATTTTATTATTTTCTGATAAATTAAAATGTTCGTAAACGACCAAAATACAATAGTTTATAATTTTTGTATATATTTAAAATTATTTCTATTACTTCTTTCAGTTGGAGCAACTTATTACTCCTGAGAAATTTAAACGTATGATGAAATGCGCCAACAAGATCGAGTAATTCAACATTTTTTAAAACAGAGGGGGATGGAGCTTTTTTCAGTTTTTAAAACCGTTTATGTACAGGTACATTGGGGGTGAATTATGAAACGCGAATTAATTTATACTAAAAATAGTTATTATATGTGACTATTATTAATAGTTCACGTTCAGAACGTGAGATAATTTTTACACTACTCCGAGGTACGTTCACTTGTTGAATTCTGTAATCCATATTTGATAAATTTATAATAAATTTATATTTAATTATAGTTAAGAAATAAATACATATGCCTTTTTAAATATATACAACATTATATACCATAATAATAAATATTACCGAGTTATATTTTAGTATTATTTAATAAATTTCATTTCATTAGTTTAATTATGTATACTATCAATACCAATACCGGTAAAAAAGCATGGATTACATATTGTTTCTTTAATATTTACACTTTTCCCTTTTTACTATATTTGAATTTACCGCAACATTCTTTGTAATCGACCTAAGTAAAGATGGCGGCTCAGCCTTCAATGAAGCACATGACCATGGAGAATAGACATAAGGAGACCAAAGTAATGTACATCAACTTCACGAAAAACGAGTACGTTTTTTCGGGAAGTATTTGCCCGAACTTCCCGTGCGTGGCGCTAGTATGAACAAATGGTCCATGCCGTCCATGTTGGCCGCTGTCGCGAAAATAGAATAATTAACCTCAAATAAATAATAATTAAATAATATATATTAAATTATTGTGCAAAGTATTTATTATAAACTTTAAAAATTATATTACGCCGTCCAATCTCCTCGCGTTAGCAGCGCAGTGTACCGGTGTACCATATATTTATTTTAGTGCAATATCGAAATGGTAAGTACTTCTATTTATTTTTCGTTAATTTTGAATGATTTATAATTATAATGTATGTAATACTTTTTTCAGATTAGTACAAAGAAAACGAATGTGCATCGGAGATGCGCATTATGCAGTTTCAAACGGTACAAAGGCAATAAAGAAAATGTTCTCTGCCAAAGTTTTTTTAATGTACCACAGGTAGGGAAAGAATGGTATATAATAGTGTTAGACGTATAAAATTTAAGGTAGTTGTTGCGCCAAAAATCAGTCTCTGGAAAAAGAAGTTTTTCTATGATTTCAAGACTGGTAATTATGTCATCAGCCGTGTCATATGTAAGGAAAGACACTCTTTTTAATAAAAAAAATTTAAAAATTATGAAAAATAATATTTTAATAATGTTTATAGTAATCGCTCCATACCAAATTTTCAAAAATGGTGCGATTCTGATAAATCATGAATCATTTTTTTAGGAAAAGGATTCTCTACAACTTTACCGTTTCCGATTTTTGAAAATAAATTCTTTAATGGTTGAAATCATTAAAAAACAATTTTCCAAAACGAAATTTTTATAAACAAATTGCTGAATTTGATAATAATTGATTCATTTTCAAAAATCGGAAACGGTAAAGTTGTAGAGAATCCTTTTCCTAAAAAAATGATTCATGATTTATCAGAATCGCACCATTTTTGAAAATTTGGTATGGAGCGATTACTATAAACATTATTAAAATATTATTTTTCATAATTTTTAAATTTTTTTTATTAAAAAGAGTATCTTTCCTTACATATGACACGGCTGATGATATAATTACGTCTTGAAATCATAGAAAAACTTCTTTTTCCAGAGACTAATTTTTGGCGCAACAACTACTTTAAAGACATTATACCTATATAAAAAAAGGAACCATCTCTTGTTTAGTATATTTTACGGGAGAAAAATATATGACAATCCTTATGGTCTTTGAACAAATTTCTTTCCGATGCTATACTATTCGATTTTACTTATCAGAGAAGTAAATGAAATAAATAAATTATGTTTGGGAAATTAAAGAATTTACAAGGAATGCCCATTTTTTAAATCTCGTAAAATTGCGTGGGAAAGTTTTTACTTGAGAATTTTTAATAAAAAAGTATTATTATTACAGGATGAAAGGGTCAGAAATATATGGGAAGATGCCATTTCGCAATCCTTGGACAAATTAGATTGTATATGCGAAGCACATTTTTGCGAAGAAGATATTGACTCGCATTTTGAAACTAAAATGCCAGATGGGACAATTAATCGTATAAAAAAAGGGAGAATGAGACTGAAACCAAATGCTATTCCTAGAAAGGTTATATATTTTTACTTATATAGAAACATTGTACCCAATAGCATTTACACTTTGAAATTTATTACAGATTGGAACGTGTGAAAAGAGAATGCCTGATTGTGGGGATGAAGCCAATGTGGTGCTTGCACCATCTATATTGAACGCTGCGAATGTTGGAAACCTCGATCATGAGAATCGCCCGACACGTGTAGATTCAGTAACGGAAAGCGATAATCACTTTTCATCCTTTTCAAAGGTAATGTATAATATAAACTTTCCACCCTTAGTTATTAGGCCTCTTTTAATCATTATCAATATCAACATAAAAAATGAACTATTAATTTTTTTCAGTATGTTAACTTTAACTTGGAAAGCTCTTACACCGCTTCTGATGTTGCGGGGCTCAATCTTGAAGATTCCACAATGCTTCCAACAGAGGATTACAGCATGCACGAGATTTTACATTCGGAAGTATGACGCCACTTATTTAAATATTAAATTACATAAATATAAAGCCTATTTTAATTATCACCATTCGATGTAAAATATGAAATATTGCTTGATTTCAGAATCCAATCACCGTTTCGGAAAACTCTTTCTACGCTTCTGATGTTCAAGATCTCAGTGTCGAAAATTTCACAGCGTTTCTAGTAGAGGATAATGATATGCATGAGACTTTTTCTTCGGAGGTATGGCGCCATACATTTCGATTTTATATAACATAAATATAGGCCACTTTTAAGGTAGTACGATCACG
The DNA here is from genome assembly GCA_030998225.1 of Diplolepis rosae. Taxonomy (NCBI): domain Eukaryota; kingdom Metazoa; phylum Arthropoda; class Insecta; order Hymenoptera; family Diplolepididae; genus Diplolepis; species Diplolepis rosae. The sequence goes on along the minus strand of JAPYXD010000750.1, from coordinate 1,316,199 downwards.
AAAATTAAATCTCAGGCAAAAATAGATAATTTTGCTTTCAAGAGTAGCAATATTATTATTGAAGGGCTAATTTGAAAGACAAAAGATTACTTTTAAGAAAAAAATTTGAACACAAAAAAATAATGTTATTAATAAATTCAATATTTAAAGAATTTGAAAATCTTTAAATATTGAATTTATTTGCATTATTTGCGATATAAGAGTTTGAAATTGTCTACGAGGACACCTGTCGACAACGTATCCATTAAAGAATTCATTTTCAAAAATCGGAAACGGTCAAGTTGTAGAGAATCTTTTTCTTAAAAAAATGAACCGTGATTTATTAGAATCGCATCATTTTTAAAAATTTGGCTCGAAGCGATAAGAAAATAAGTTTGGGAAAAAATAAAATTTATTAATAACATTATTTTTTTGTGTTTCAAATTTTTTTCATGAAAAATAATCTTTTCTCTTTCAAATTAGCCCTTCAATAATAATATTGCTATTCTTGAAAGCAAAATTATCTATTTTTGCCTGAGGTCTAATTTTCGTGATCGTACTACCTTAATAGTTATCATTCGACGTAAAATGCGAAATATTGATTCATTTAAGAATCCAGTCTTTATCTCGGAAAATTCGTTCCAAGCTTCTGCAGCTAGAGCCCACAATCTCAAAGATTCTACAGTGCTCCTAGTAGAGGATGACGATATGCACTATCCTGTTGTTTTGAACGTATGGCGCCACTTATCTTAATCCTTATATTACATATGTATACGTATCTTTTAATATTTATTTTTTAATATATTTCTTTCTTTCTTTCTTTATTTTTTTATAAAGGAGTAGTTTAATGCTTAATTTAAGGTTTTCAAGTGTTTTAAAATTTTTTAGAATGTAAATAAGTTTAAAGTGTTAGAATCTTTCATGCTTGATATTAATTCCTGCAGAAAGAAGAGAAGGCGAATGCATATTCATTCAAAAAGTTGCAACGTGACGTTGAGAAAAGATTACATGATTCTTGGTCGTTATTTTCATGTAACCGATCTAAAGTTATATTAGGTCAGTGGAATAAATTGGGCTCCAGTCCAAAGAAGTTGCTTATTGATACCGACATGTCTGCAAAGGTATAAAAATAATGTGATCACGAACGTTTCACAGATCATAATGATGCAATCATTCATGAGCTTTTGCATACAGAAACCAGAACGTCAGACAAATGAAGCTGAACAATTAAAAATTTTTGCAAGTTTACCTCCATGAAGTGCAAACGATGCTGCCAGGAATAAGAGATGTGCGTTCCTTTGAAGATGTTTTGTATAACTTAGCACTTTTACGAGACATAAAGCCTTGTCCCGGAATTGATAGAAGTACAAGGTGAGTTGCTCATTAATATGAAAATTTTTGTCAGTCACTGTAACTTACATGAATGCAGGTCTGAATTTTGTATGTATTAATTTAGGTCGGAGGTATGTTGTGAATATTTTGAAGGAAAATCACGAAGTGAACTATGCATATCATGTCGCCTGCAACGACGGAAAATAATTAGTCGTAAAGAATATCAGAAGAAACGATCAGAAAATGAATCAATGAAGAAAAAGCTGAACCTAGTACGCCCGCTTAAAGAAAAAGTGAAGCGTTTGAAAAGAAAAGTTTGTATTACGCTCAATATATCTTATTTGAAGACCCAAATTTTATATTTATTAGTATCGAAATGTCTCTGTCCCAAAATTCAGAATGGACAGTCAAATAGTCCACATAAGTTTCGCTAATCCATGCCCGCCAGTTTCTTGGGACGCGTAGACGCAACTTTTCATTATATTTAATTTAAATAAAGCTTATATGATGATATGATATTATATTTCATATAAATGTAGATTTTTATTTTTTGTAATCAGAAATAAACTTAAATATTTCTGAATCAGGTTAGCAATCTCAGAGAAGGCATGATGCACATGAAGCAGTTCGAGCCTGTTTTGAAGCAGCGAAAGTAAAAAGTCCGCGTGGAAAACGCTACGATATACGCTGGGTGTACGAGTGTATTCTCATGCGAATTAAAAGCAAAAGTTTATACCAACATATTTTGGATAGAAAAATATTATCCGTTCCAACTTTGCAAACCTTGGATTCTTATTTGAAAAAAATGAATTCTTCGTACGGTTTTGACTTGAATGTTTTTGAATGTCTCAAAGAGAAATCTTCAGATATGAGTGGACTAGAAAGAAGAGGTAATAAAATATATTATCATTTGTATTATTATTATTATCATATACTATTATAGCATTATTTGTAATTATGAAGAGTTTCCCTCTTTTAGTGACAATTAAGACTTTTTTCACCCAGACCGTAGTTTTTCTTGCGATTCTCTTACTGTCGTGCAAAAAAATCTCTCTTGACACGTCGGATTTCCTTTTCAGGACTTCTCTTACTTGACGAAATGCAATTGAGTGCCACAGTATCATTCGACAGAAAAAATTTTCGCTTTAACGGATTCACTGATCTTAGTGCCCATACTCCAGTTCCACAAAGTCGGGAACTAGGAGATCATGCTTTAGTATTTATGTATCAACCGTTCGCTGGGAAATGGGTGTAAACTCTGGCAAGCTTTCTTAGCAAAGGCTGTGCAACGGGAAAAATTCTAAGCCACCTAGTGGTAGAATGTATTAATCTATTGCACGCATGTGGATTATACGTAGACGCAGTCATAAGCGATGGAGCGCAATGGAACAGAGGAATGTGGACTCAGTTTGGAATAAATCAGGATAATGTTTCTTGCGATCATCCTTGTAAAAAAGACGAAAAACTATGGTTTCTCTCCGACTTTCCACATTTGATTAAAAACCTGCGAAATTTTCTCGTGTCGAGAGAAGATACATGGGTAAATTTTTCGCATTAACCATTTATATAAATATATTATTGAATTTTTCAAGTATGTATTAAAAATGTGACTTTATTGCAGACTCCTGATGGTGTGATTCGAAAGAAGCACTAGAGGGTTCTTCTGGAAGTGGAGAATAAACACTTTTATAACATGAAAGTGGCATATAAACTAACTGAGGATCATTTAGATCCAAAATACTATCAAAAAATGAATTTTCCTATGGCATTTTACGTACGTATTTCTGGAAGTGATATATACGAGTAATATCGGGTATTTCAGTTTCTTTACATGACAAAAATTTCAGTTTTTTTTCAGAACCCGTATATAAGGGCATGGAATTCTACAGTAACTATTGTAACGATTTAAAAGATTCCAAAGGAACGAGGACTTTTATGGAAAGAGTTACTAAATTAATAGAAGCGATGATGCCTCGATCTCCTCAGAATGCTTTGAAAGAAAATTCGGAACAATATACGGTAAGTTATTCTACAAACTTATTGAAGGATTTTAAAAGATGGCTCAATCTATTACATAGTCTTAACATTCCAGTTCATCGTAAATATTCTTTTTCTTCTTCATTGATTTATTCATGATTTTTTTTTCATGGATTTATTGTGAGCCGCGGTGTACAATTCCCCATTGAAAAATTTGTTATGCTAATTAAAACTGCAACTCAAACGTTCAATGATTTCTACAAAAAAAATTACAATTTTTTTTCCATAGGCTATATCAGAGTTCTTCCAATATCTTCGAGACTGGGAAGAAGGTGCTAAAAAAACCGGACTCCCTTTTTGAGTCATAGCACTTTTCTGGGGTTAAAAGTTACATTAAAAGCGACTCTGGAAATTTTTCATTTTCTGAAAGAAAAATTCAATCTAGGTTATCTAATGACGAGTAGATTAAATCAAGATGCCCTAGAGGTATGAAAAAGTATACATTTACATGAATTTCTGTTCTATTATCAAAGAATCTCGAATCTTTGCACAAGTTTTCCGCCTTTTGAGTGTTTACTCCTTTATAAAACCAAGAAAATGAAGCAACATTGAAGGTGTTGACATCCTCAACACGATGTTGAACTTCAATGATTTGCAAAAAGAGAAACAGCAAAAAACATTGTGCGAAATTTTGGATCGAGTCATACTCAGAGATAATCTAGCCATAGAGGAAATCCCAAACTTCTTAGAGAGAGTGAAGGAGCACGATGAACGATTGTGTTTTTCACCAGATTTTGTGCAATACTACATGGCCAGCTACGTCGCCTTTAGAGCTAAAAAATTAACAAGATGCGTAGACTGCATAGAAAATGTCCAATCCCGAAGAAAACCAAGTGATGAAGAGCGATCTAAAATGATAGATTCCTTCAATCGTGGACGATTACAGTATCCATCAGAGGATTTGTATCAACTTAGGAATAATGTGGAAAATATTATTCTACATATATTGGCTGGAGGGCAACTCAACCGTGATACATTTTTACATATTTTGGATAGCCTCGATAGCTGTGAAATTCCGAAGGTCGGATGTTCAGAACATCGTAACGAATTCACGAAATCGATCACCAGCTTTTACTTGATAACGCGATCGCACTTTATCGTAAAGCGATACAATACCGCTCACGATTCTCGCAAAAAGAAATCGAGAAAATGCAGAAAAGACGCTAAACTGTAAATATTTATTTTTTGCACCGTATTTATGTTATTACTTTTTCCAATTTCTAAAAGAAAAATTTTCTCCTGCTGTGATTGAAGAGTGAAAAGACGCTAAGTAAATATAAATCAAGAAGTTTGAATAATGAAATAAAATTATTTTCACAAAAAGCTACTATCTTTATTTATTCTTACCTTCATTTTCATAAACTTTTCTGTTGTGTTATACAATTTAATTCTCATTGAGTGCGCCACATATGATACACTCAAAACTAGTTTATATAAATCTGTATACATTGCAATTAAACCTACTACATAAAAATTTGTATCTAATGTGTATAAACAACATGATTCGTTAATGTAAAAACATTTTAAAATACATGGAAAAAATTGTATAAGTACACTCATTAATAAAATTCATAATTACAGACCACAATGTTATAACTGTGATCTTATGCTATAAAGAACTTTTATATCAATTCTATAAGTATATATCTTAAGAAAACTCTAATTATGCAGCACAATGTTATAATTGTTCTATATGAAATTTCAATACATAAGCCTAGTAATTTTACATAAAACGTGTTAAAATTAAAATGATTTACATTGTCAATATCCTATTAAAAAAAATATCACGGAAAAAGAATATAAAATATTTGTATGAATCATACAAAACTTCACATAAAAAATAAAATGTAAATAAAAATACATGTATGCAATATTTCATACTTTCAACTATATATATACTTATTAAAATATTAGGCGTGGTATTGGTTATTATGCCATTATTTACCAAATAAGAAATTCGATTTTAGTCATTCCATTTTAATTTCATGAAATAAGTTTATAAAAGCATTCTAGTTTTATTCCTAAATTTGATTCTCAATTCCACCTCGTGAGTATTACAAAAATATATGTAACAATAACACAGGCATTACACTTGTCCGATTAATCTGACAGAAAATTCTGTAACGCTAGCCGATGCCTCCGTAAAAATACTATAATTCAATGAGTAATTAAAAAATGGAATGACCCTTCATATTTACAATTCGTAGTACACATTCAAACTGTTTCTAGCACTAACATGAAAATCTATTTACATGGAATAAAACCTGATTAACATCATTAACTCTTTTCAGTCTCTCCACTTGAATGTAAGGACAAAATTTCTCTTTCAGATATATTTCCACGTCCAAATTCCCTCTAATTATTATTTTCCGTTTGGTGATACCATCTTCCATGTTCAAAAAAGCAATATAAGGGTACTTATCCATTCTAAGAATTCCCCATTCACGATCTGGGGGTAAACGTATCAAATGTAACTGCTCCCTCAGTTTAGTAAAAGTGAATTCTGCCGCCTGGGCCATTAGTTCTGCAAATAATAAAATAAAATAATTATAAAGAAGAAAACAAATTCTAATTTAAGTAAGTGCAGTAAATTAGAAATTATATGAACATTAAAATACTTCTTCACTGTTCCCTTTATGTCTGTAAAATAATGCAAAAATGTCAAATAATCGTAATTCATAATCATAATGTTGCTATTTATAATTTAATTTACGATTTCTTTATCTTTCTTGTGCCTCAAAAAATGAAAATTTATCATAAAAAGACAAGTTCAATCATATAACTAGTGTAACATACGAATAAAATATCAAATAATTGGAACGCCACCTATTAGGTATAAGTCGAATTTGTACTCGCGATTACCGAATCGATGTCACGAATCCTACCTAGCCCATATACGCGGGCGAATTTAAATATAAGAACTAGACTCGATTAATAAATGTTAGGCAAAACTCTCGTCGAGGAAATGAACAATTAACTTTAGATTTAGAAATAAGAATTCGTTCTCGTTTCCCAGGGAAATATTATCAGAGATTTCACAATATGTTGAAAAGAGTTCTCACGAAATCTGGAAAGTATAAACCTTTTTGACTTTTACGAGCCTTCTAACGAAACGACCCTTGAAAACTTATAAATTAAACTTAAGAAAGCTCTTCCTCTCTTTTATGTTCGAGAAAACTTAGGCTAGTTGCAGTAAATTAATTCCTTACAATTTCTGGAAAGTTATAAATTTCGAGAAGGGACAAAACTTTGGTCGTCCACTTAAATTCATATAAACAAACTGAAGGGTAAACCGGACCCTGGCTTTGAATTTCTAAGACTCACCAGGACTCCAGCGACAATCGAATTACATAGCAACATGTCTAGAGAAAGAGAGGAAGGTGATACAAAAAATATGATTTATGCCGTTTCGCAAGGGCCGAACAGTCGAGGAGGCCACATGTTGAAACTTTCGAAACTCAAGGGGTAGATAGAGATAGGTGACGAACCATATGCATTCCCGAAAACTGCGCGCGCTTTCCTCACGCCTCCACTGACTGCAATTGGCTAAGGGAAGGCGTGAGGGTGGGTTTTGGGACTCGAATGCATCTTGCAACTGGGCGCGTGCTGAATCCCTATCTCAGGGGAAAACAGATTAGATTCCGACTTCACTCGCTCAAGTCGAAAATCTCCTTTTAAATAAATCTTTGAAAAACGAGGACGAGTTCCCGGTGCGGAAACTACGCGAGTGTTACGCGTTACGTTAAATTTAACGTGTGAACTTTTAATTAAGTGATTTTGTCATGATTTAAGTTGTTGTTAGTTTAATTGGAGTGACCTTTTTATTATATCTGAATTTATGTGTCAGTTTGTTGGAGTGACCTTAGCATATACCAATTGTTTGTTAGTGTTGTTTGACTGGCCTTTTATCATACTGAATTTGTCAAGGAATTCAATAAAGTTTGTCGAGCGGACTATTATTCTCTAATAAGAAATTATTACTTTTGAATTCGCCGGTCGATCCCATAACCTCCAGGTTTGCTGTTTCAACAGCGAAAACGCAGCGACGATCCCGCCATTTTAATTTCTCAAGGGTTGTCATCCCTGCTTGGGACGTGACACTAGATGTATATCTGGAAATTATTTTATTGTATATTTTCTTTACTTACCTGTCTTAAGTTTCGTACGACTTCCAAAAAGTTTATGCACGTAATCCGCGAAACGAAAAAGTTACAAGAATTGACCGTGGCCGCTAGGGGCGCTGATTGTTCATGAGGCATTAATTCATTTTAATGCATGGGAAAAATGCATAAAAATTAAATTTTTGGGGATAAAAACTACTTGATCATATTTTTTTTTACAACACATTAAACTAGAAAGTTTTAAATATTATTTAAAGCAATTTTTACTGATATAAAGGGTAATATGCTTGAAATTTGGGCGAAAATTGTCTTTGTAATTCTGGCTGGAAATTAAAATCAAAGTTCTGTTATCTTCGTTTTAACATTAATATTTACATTGTGATTATTAAATAAAAATACAATATTTATTTATATTATCAATATTACTGATATTATATTGGACCATTTGTTCATACTAGCGCCACGCACGGGAAGTTCAGGCAAATACTTCCCGAAAAAAAGTGCTCAGTTTCAGTTACATTACTTTGGTCTCCTTATGTCTATTCTCCATGCACACGACTTTGCATTGATTATGCATCCAGTGCAGTGATCCCAGATCTGAAATCGACGCAGTGTCTCACACTCTCAGCCTGTCTGTCGGTGTGAATCAGCCCCCGGAATCTCTGGAGTTGAAAATGTCACAGATGTTGACCGTTGGCCACCGTGGCGCTGGCTGTTCATGAGGCCGACCTTATACAGATTACCCATTACAGAACATTGAAATTTAACGTTTTTTGTGAAAAATTGGTGTCTGAAGTGCTTTTGTGTGCTTTTTAAGTGAATTGGAATGGTTTTAACAGTCGGTGATATAAAAATTTAAGTGAAAATGCGGAAATGTGTTGCTGTAGGTTGCAAAACAGGCTACACGTCATGCTCTGAAAAAGTGCATTGTTTTGTGGTTTATTTATCACGAGCGCCTTTAGCTTATTAAAATTTAATCTATACTAAATTTAAATCGCTTTGAATAAAAAAATCAACATAGCTGACTGACTAAACTTAAGGTATTATAGATAGGGATGGGCGATCTTCAAAAAAAAGAATCAATTTTATCGATTAATCGGTTAAAAAGATCGATTTTTGAATCGATCTTCAAAAATCGATATCTTTTTCTCAAAATGATAAATTTCTGTAAAATAATCTTTTTTAAAAATGTTTTATAACGATTGGAGATATAATTATTACTTGCATATTTTGTGAATTTAATTTATCAAAATAAAAAAGTGTTTATATCAATAAAAAAGGAAATTAGGCTTAAAAAACACACTATATTTGCGAATCAGGAACGTTTTTTATTTTTTAAAATTGCACAATTTCTAAAGCAATGCGTATTATTAGTGATAAAGTTTCTAACATAAATATGAAGTATTACTATAAAGTTTATAATATTAATATACTTTGAACCTTGAATATCACTTAAAGTATTATTTATGATAAAATTTCTGGCATAAATATGAAGTATTATTATAAAGTTTATAATATTAATATACTTTGTATATCACATTAAGGATATTCTCGTGGTCGACCCCTTGATCTCACTTTTAAACTAAAAAACAGTTCATAGGAACAGTTCATAGAAATAGGAAACAGGAAAAAAAGAAAGGAGAATCGTTCGTAAAGATCGAAAACAATATCAATCCAACCGATTAATCGAGTAAAAAAGATCGATCTCCGTAGAATCGAATCGAGATCGCCCATCCCTAATTATGCTAATTATAGATAAAATACACATAATAAATTATGTGCATATGAGATCCAAATATCCATTATATTATTATGAAATATAGTATATTATTGTTATAGTGAAAACTAAACTTTCTAATTTTTAAAGGTAGTGACATCAAACTGATATCACTTTGTATGTCTTTATTCTTGAGAGATGTTAGAGAAGAACTGACGAGGCCTGCCTGAACCTCTACATATATAGACAGCTAAACCTAGGAGGGGGAGGTCATCAACCTCTACATATATGGATAACTAAACCTGGGGAAGGAGGTCATCATCTGGCCTGATAACACTCCCCTTTTTAGACATAAATTAGTCTCTTAATTTACTAAATTCTTACCCTCCTTACTTTTGGTATTTCGGTGATCACCAAGGGTTGCAAACTAAAATTGTACGTGACGACGTTCGTCGGCGTTGTTACCTTTGTTTTTACACAGAATATACAGAGTTTTTTGGGCATACACTTTTTTATGAATTCGAGTATTTCTAATCTGTACAGAACATAGGCTGATCCTAATCCTAGCGCTGCGTAACCTAAATAGCTTAACCAATCCATAGTTGTTTCTCTCCATGTTCTTAGTCTTCTGTTAATGGCTATTGATTTTAACATATTTTCTGCATCGTCTAGGCTTTATTTGGCTTGTCGTAATTTACTGTTATCTATGATTTTAGGGAGACGTATTAATTTACTTTCTAAGGTTTTTAGATCGTCGTTAGAGTAACTAATGTTGTAGGTCGCATTGAATTCGTTGTAAAATTGTCCCTTTAGATTTTTGCTAAGGTACAGTGCGTCCATTCCATTATAGATTTTACAATTTGAGCCCGTTAGTAGTGAGGGTTGTTTAATCTTTAGGTGTTCTATTCCTGTTTCGCAGCTAATATCTAAATATACCTCGTTCATTAATACTATTATGTATCCGTTTAGTACGGGTATGAAGGTTTCTTTGTGTAAAGCACAAGTTGAAGTTTTACATTTGTTCTCTGAGTATCGCTTGAATATCGTAGCTTCGCATGTTTCACTGTCAGTCAGCCTAAGGTTTGGTTGGCTTCTTTCGCAAATTTTATATTCGCTTATCGTCGTACATTTATTTATTGTTTCCTTGTCAGTAATTACATATGAGTCTCTAAATTTTATTAAATAGTCATGGTCGGGAATTACTGCAAAATATAGGTTTTGGATAGGATAAGGGATAGGTATAATATGTTTGATGGTACCCTCTTCCTGTTCTATAATGGGAATTTTGACGGTTGTAAGGTGTAGTTGGCTTTACAGTTGGCCATTGCCGCTATTAGAAGTACTAGAGTCCTCATCTAAAAAATAAGGCATACACTGATCTATGTGTACTCTCAGTATTTTATCTTTATTCCTAATGCGTAGATTATTATTATCTAGGTAATCTATAACTTCGTAAGGACCTTTCCAGGATTGTTCTAATTTGTTTTGTTTGGTGTTGTTAAGGATTTTGACTAGGCTTCCAGGTTTGTATAAAGGATGTGTTCTTATTATTCCTTCATCTAATCTTTTCTTAGTTTTTTCTAATTCTACTTGGATTCTCTCTCTAGCTTTTCTGATGTTTTCCTCGTGTTTTTTCCTCCATTTTCTAATCAGATCTTGATGGGTTAAATTGGGTGAGTTTTCAATTTGAGATGGTATATTTGGTAATCTTCCAAACGTGAGTTCAAAGGGTGTGAATCCCGTGGTTTGATTTACTGTTGAATTTATTGCGAATGTTACATATTTTAGATTTTCGTCCCACACGGAGAGAAGAGAACGCAGCTGTCATGTGCGCGGGACAAAGCAGAGCTGTGTTCTTACGAAAATGTACGATTGGACACAGCTCAGCTATGTCCTCGCATAGCCAGAATGTGTGAGCGCACATCTCTGCTTCGCGCTGGGCACACGCCGTTCGGACGAAGCAGAGCTGTGTGCGAACAAATGAAGGCTTCGTCTAAACACAGCTCCACTGTGCCCTCGCACTCCTCTGCTTCGTGCTAAACACATCGTGCGTTTGCGCCACGTTTGTGTATATGTAATGCATTGATTATACTTTGATTATTTATAAGGTCAAAAAATTGCCGTGTCTCATTGACGTGAATGCAAACGACGCGGAATTTAAAGTTGCGTATAACGATCATTCAAAATACAAAATTTCTGCAATTAATACGTCAATACTAAACCACTGATAAAAGTTTTTGTTTCTACGTATTTATAGTCGATTTTAAATAAAAACGTCTGTACGTTATAGGCCGAAGTTAAATTTGTTCTTTGCTTCGAATCCAAAAATAATTAGGTCAATATAATAATTTGTTGCCGCAGAGGAACATATAACCGCAAAATTTTTTTCATTACAGAACGGAACATTTTTGGATAATCAAGTTTTAAGGTAGTTGCCACCCACGAAAATTAGACCTCAGGCAAAAATCTTTTCTCTGAAAAAATGATTCATGATTTATGAGAATCGCATAATTTTTTATAGTCGATTTTAAATAAAAAGATCTCTACGTTATAGGCCGAAGTTAAATTTTTTCTTTGCTTCGAATCGAAAAATAATTAGGTCAATATAATAATTTGTTGCCGCAGAGGAACGTATAGCTCAAAATTTTTTTCATTACAGAACGGAACATTTTTGGGCAATCAAGTTTTAATTAAAAATACTCAGATTTTAATAAAAACCATCACATACAACATTTTTGATTTTATACTTTTATATGTTGCCTGTATTACATATAAAAATGTATCTCTGTCGTGTCAAACGCAACTAAATCTTTGTTGCTCTTTATTCGCTTTTTTACATATTTTCATTTTAACATTGAAATTATAAATCAATTATGATATCAGAGTTTAATAATTCTCAAATTATGAAAATTGGTTCGATAAATATCAAACTTTTATGCAGGTGAATGCCGATCAATGCATTACATATACACAAACGTGGCGCAAACGCACGATGTGTTTAGCACGAAGCAGAGGAGTGCGAGGGCACAGTGGAGCTGTGTTTAGACGAAGCCTTCATCTGTTCGCACACAGCTCTGCTTCGTCCGAACGGCCTGTGCCCAGCGCGAAACAGAGATGTGCGCTCACACATTCTGGCTATGCGAGGACATAGCTGAGCTGTGTCCAATCGTACATTTTCGTAAGAACACAGCTCTGCTTTGTCCCGCGCACATGACAGCTGCGTTCTCTTCTCTCCGTGCAGTTATTCTGATTTTCTGCCATGCTAGTTTTGATCAGATTATTCAGGGTTGAGTGCATTCTTTCAATGTTTCCGTTGGATTGTGGATGGAATGCTGTAGTTTTAATATGTTTGATTTTCAAAGCTTTCTCAAATTGGTCCATTAACTCAGATAGAAAGTTAGACCCTTGATCAGTGAGAATAGTTTTAGGGGATCCATAAATGTAAATATATTGTTCTATCAGAGCTTCTACTATTGCTGTTGAGGTTTCACTTTCTAACGGTATTAAAGTGGTGTATCTGGTCAATCTATCCTGAATACTAAGTATGTATTTGTTACCTCTAGGTGTAGTGGGTAACGGTCCAAAAATATCCAGTGCTATTTTATCATTTGGATTGAGTGGTATGTCGGGTATTATACTTTCTGATTGATTCTTAATTCGCGTGGTCTTTTGTAGTTGGCATATAGGGCATTTTTTGACATAGTTCTTAATGTCTTGGTCCATGTTGGTCCAAATTCCGATTCTCTTGGCTTTTTCGATAGTATTTTGTTCTCCAGTGTGATCCCTATGAGCTTCTTTAATAATTTGTTTTCGTTCTTCCTTAGTTAATTCTCGGGTTGTAGAGAAACAAATGTGGAAATTCTTATCTGGATAATAGTTTGATAGGAATTCCATTATTTCTTGAATTACTTCTCGCTCCAGAAATGTAAATAGAGGATCTCCAAAGGATAATCTAACAATTGAAAGTTTCCTGTTAACGAATTCTTCGATGAACCAACTTAATTTATACAGCCAATCTTCTTCGTTGTACATAGGCATTTCATCCTTAGTTACTTCTTTCCAAAGTTTGCCGATAGGGTTAGGCTTTGTTTTAATTTTGCCTTTGACTGGTTGTAGTTTCCAATTTATAAAATCCGTATATAAATTAGTATTGTCTCCTGGTGTTTCCGTGATTTCTTCTTCCGTTTCTGTGGTTTCATTTTCTGATGGTTCTCTCATTCGCCTTGCGGTTAATTTAATTTTTTCTTTTAATATTTCGTCTTTTGTTATTCGCGGCTTGTCGAACGTTTCTCTTTCCGGTGACTGGTCTTCCAAGCTTGGTTCTTCTTCTTCAGTACTAATTACGGTTTTTTCCATTGCTTCTTGTAATGTGTCCTTAGTGATGGGAAAAAGTCTGGATAGACAAACCGCTACTTTATTTTCTTTTCCTTTTACATATTCTATTTCGTATTCGTATTCTTCCATACGAAGTCTCCATCGTAAAAGTCTTGAGCTAGGGTCTTTCACATTGTGTAGCAAAACTAAAGCACGGTGGTCTGTTTGAATTTTGAATTTCTTTCCGAGAAGATATTGTCTGAGGCGTTTCATAGCCCATACAATTGTTAAAAGTTCTTTTTCAGAGGTGGTGTATTTTTCTTCGGCTTTGTTCAATGTTCTTGATATAAAAAGACAAGGGTGCCCGTCTTGGCTCAATACTGTTCCTAATCCACAGTTGGATGCGTCCGTAGTCAGTATAAATTGTTTGGAAAAATCAGGGAATTTTAAAACTGGTGCGATTACCAATGCGTTCTCCAAATCGTAAAATGCTTTTTCGTAGTCTGGGGTCCAATCGAATATTGTTTCTTTCTGAGTTAGCTTTGTTAAGGGTCTCGCTATAGTAGAGAAATTCTTGATGAATTTCCTATAGTAACCTGCAAGTCCTAAAAATGATTGCACATCTTTTACAGTTTTCAATGGTCTGAATTCTTTTATGCAGTTTATTATTTCAGGGTTGGGTTTGACTCCTTCTTTGGTTATTATATGTCCAAGGTATTCTAGTTCTGGTTTAAGGTATTAACATTTTCTCGGTTCTAATCTTAGTCCTAACTGGTAGATTCTTTCCATGACTGCTACTAAGTTCTCATTATGTTCCTGAATTGAGCTTCCGAATATCACAATGTCATCTATGTACGCAAAGCATTTTGTTCCGATTAATCCTCTGAATGCATTATCCATCATTCTTTGGAAAGTGGCTGGTGCGTTCTTTAAACCGAAAGGCATGCGATTGTATTCGAAATGTCCTTGGGTTGTAGAAAACGCAGTGTACTTTTTGTCTTCTTCCTTCATCGGGATTTGGTGGAATCCAGCTGAGAGGTCAAAGGCAGAAAAGAACTTTGCTTTTCCTAAGTGATCTAGTATATCATCGATCATTGGTAATGGGTAAGCATCTTGATCCGTGTCTTCATTAATCTTTCTGTAGTCAATTACCATTCTTAATTTATTTCCTTTTTTCGGTACTATCCATAAAGGTGAGTTGTATGGTGATTGGCTTTCTCTTATAATTCCCTTTTTTAATAACTTTTCTGTTTCTTCTAGGGCAAACTGTCGGTGTTTTTCGGGTAATTTGTGGGATCTTAGATTGATTATTTTTCCATTTTTTAAGTACTATTTGATGTTCGGTAAGGTTAGTACATGGAAGTGGGTCTGATTCTAACGTGAAAACTTCCGAGTATCTGGCTATCATTTTTTTGATGAATTCTCTCTGGTCTTTTTCTAAATGATCTAATCTTGAAGCTTTCAATAATTCATTTAGTCGAAATGTCATTTGAGGTCCATTACTTTCATTTGTGATTATTTTTAATATAGGTTCGTAGCTAATCTGGAGATTTACTTCTTTAGGGTAATCCTCATTATTTTTCAATGGGATTTTTATTTGTCCGTTTCGTATAGTGTAGAGTCCGTCGGGGATTTCCTTATCATCTATAATGATAATATCTTGATCTTCTGCGTCAGTTGAAATGGTACATATCTTTTCGGATTTTCCTGGTATGAAATCATTGCTTAGGTGCAAAGGTAGCTTTACCTTAGTTAGCACGAGGTGACTGTTCGTGATCGCATATCTTGGATATTTTTCAAAGAATTTAATTCCAATTATACCT
Organism: Diplolepis rosae; assembly: GCA_030998225.1. Taxonomy (NCBI): domain Eukaryota; kingdom Metazoa; phylum Arthropoda; class Insecta; order Hymenoptera; family Diplolepididae; genus Diplolepis; species Diplolepis rosae. The sequence goes on along the minus strand of JAPYXD010000750.1, from coordinate 1,300,876 downwards.
CCTTCTGGTAAGGGAAAATCGTTGGGTACTATGTAGAAAACGTGTTCTTGTCCAAAAAAGTTTAATTTTGTAGAATATTTAGAGATATGCCGATCGTAACCCATTAGGAATGTTTTGTGGGTAGATTTCCTTTCGTCTCTATCATCCAATATTTCTTCTTTGATTATGTTTATAGCAGCTCCTGAGTCTACTAATAATCTGTATCTTCCAGTTTTTCTTCTGGCATCGATTGTTCGTAATCTTCCACATATGGAAGAAATTCGGCTGATTCCTCGAAGATCAGTTGCTCCGTTATTTCTTCCTCTGTCATGTTTTCCGCTTCTGTTTCTTCCTCTTGGATTGCTCTTACCGGAGGTGGTCGCTTGAAACCATGGCCTGGGGGAAAACCCTGCTTCACTTGGCACTGTGAAGATATATGACCTATTTTGCCGCACTTGAAGCAATTCATTTTAAATCTGTCACTCAGTGGTATGGTACTATTCTGTGCTCTAGGTGTAGTATTTGCACTGAGTCGAGGTGGTCCGGGTGATTTGGCCCATATTTTTTACTGGTGGTTTGATAATTAGTCTGACAGGTTGTCTGTCTTTTAAACATGTTTCAGTTTCGATGGCTAAGGCTTGAGCCTCGTTTACTGTGTTCGGTTTTAACAGACGTACCTGCATTCCAATTTCTCTTCTTAAGTTTAATAAGTAACGGTTAACGGCTTCTTCTTCTTCCAATTCTATTTTAAGTCTTCGTTTAGTGGGGTTTACGTGCTGGGATTGGACTAGGTAATTTATTTCATTTGTTATTTGTCGAAACCTCGTCGTGAAGTTCTGAACCGTTTCTGTTAAGCCTTGCTTGCAGCTTTCTAATTTAGATTTTAATGAAATTAATGAACTGGTTTGTCTCAAATTTTGTCTGAGTGCCGCGTATAAATCTTCATAGGAGTTTATTTGCATATATCTAATGGCTTTTTCTGCCACGTGTGTAATTTTCTTTGCTAAAATTAAATCTAAAAGAATTTCTGGTTCTTCGCATCTTATTCTAGCTCTCTTTACCGTTTTTATAAAATCTTCTACTCCCATGTCGTCCTGACCGTTAATTGGCTTTATTGTTTCAATTGCTAACTTGGCTCCCATTTTCCGTTCCTCGTGTGGTGCTGTTGGGACAGTTGTTGGGAAAAATTGTGATTGACCGTAAATATTTTCCTGTCTTGGTCTAAATGTTTCTTTTCTTTGGAATGTTTTTTCTTCGACCGAAGAATGATCGTCTGTCGCTTCTGGTCGTTGCTGGGATTCACTATCTGTTTCTACTGTCCCTGCTCCTCCTAATTTCTTTGATAATCTTGAAATTTCATCTATCCTATTGTAGTTTTCTTTTTTCAGGGCGTTGAATGAGATAGTCAGAGTTTCCATTTGGCTGAGAACCCTTACTAGTAATTCGTCAGTGGTGTAAGAGGGGGACTGGGCCCTGACGGGAGATTGTGCTCGAGACATGAGAGTGGTTGTGATTGGGAAATTTAAAGAGGATGAGTCCGTATTATAGGATGAGTCAGTTTGATAGAGCGTACTATCTCGGTGTTTATCAAACGCCAGTGTACCTACTTATCTATTGTTTGTGACTCGGGTGTAGAATGTCGCGGTAAAATTTTAAATGTTTATTTTTTAATACAACAAAATGCAGTATAAGTTGCTACAAACTGATACTGATTTTGAGGTAGTGATACTTAATTTGTTAAGGGTGGCCAGTGCTTGTGAACACACAGAGTATAGCCAACCCGATCTTGCCTCAACTTTACCTCACCTGTACCGTAGTACAGTCGCCGTGCAACGTACGTAAAGAGGTTTTATACTCTAAGGCCCAAGATCGATTGAGAAATGTTTACAATACTTTCACTTTCTAGAAGTAATGCTTACTGTGCTACTCGTGGCCTGATGTGGGATCCGTAGACCGCCTGCCTTCCTTGACGTGTCGAAGAGATGAGTCAGCTTACTGTTGAGAACCGGTTGCCTGGCTGGGCGTTGGCTGCTTACTTACGCAGATGCGTCTTCCGCCTGATTGCGGGCCTCGTTCAATTTCAATGGAATCTTTCACTGGTAATTTACGTGGTATAGTGGCTACTAAATTCACCAACTAATTTTTATTATCAGCTACTTATTCCTGTTTTCGGGCTTACCGTAGTGAAGTCCGGAGTTCTTCTTATTTTTAAAACTTCGTAAAGTTTCTTTAGCTTCTTGGGTCCGTGGATTCCAAGTCTCGCACAGGTCCGCGTTCTATGTGGATTTTTGTAGAAATTAAAAACCGAGAACTTAAGCGGATCGTGGCAGGATCGCCAAAATGTTATAGTGAAAACTAAACTTTCTAATTTTTAAAGGTAGTGACATCAAACTGATATCACTTTGTATGTTACGGGGCACGTTGCCATTTTTCTTTCCTCGTCACTCTTGCATGCGAGAACGAGTCGTCCCATTTCCCCTTATTCTCCTCGCTTCTTCGTTACAATGCATGCGTTTTCAACTGTTCCAAGTTTTAGATTTCAGGCTGTCGTTTATCGAGTCGAAATTGAGAAATGTGTTTTTCTCGACTCCGTGCAAAAGAGGCGCGAAGCAGACGACAATTTCAAATTTACAGAATATGTAGTTATGGAAATAATACTTCTTTTTTCGATATTTTAATCAATTTTTCCCTAAAATAAACATCTATAAGATTTAAAAAAATTGTGGAATCATTTTGAAAGTCTAAACATTATTTTTAAGTGGAAATTTGAAATTTTTAAACGAAAGCTTAAATTATAAATTTCGAATTTCCATACTTTTTACCAATTTTGTACATTTAAAAAATTTTCAATTAGCGAATTATTTAGCATTAAGAAGAGATAAACATAAAATTTAAGATTGAATATTACATTCTCAATTTTATGTTAGACATATTGTCATCTCACTGTTTGCAGCCTAATTACAGACTTTTCATTCAAAAAATGAATTGCTTTACGGAAAGGAAAAATTTTCTAATAGGAGGAAATAAATTAAAAAGCTAAAAAATGTGTTCAGTGATATTTGCATATGATCACATAAGTATTTATTGATTTCAAATTTTACATTAAATTTTTTTTTCAAGTTCGTGTTTAAATCTTGTCACGATTTTACAAGATCTTATGGGCAGCTGCAATCTGTTAAATGAAATATTTTGTAATTCTTAATTTGCCTGTTCTTCTGAAATTGTAAATATTTATTAATTTCAAATTTCCACTTAAAAATAATGTTTAGACTTTCAAAATGATTCCACAATTGTTTTAAATCTTATTGATGTTTATTTTAGGGAAAAATTGATTAAAATATCGAAAAAAGAAGTATTATTTCCATAACTACATATTCTGTAAATTTGAAATTGTCGTCTGCTTCGCGCCTCTTTTGCACGAAGTCGAAAAAAACACATTTCTCAATTTCGACTTGATAAACGACAGCCTGAAATCTAAAACTTGGAACAGTTGAAAACGCATGCATTGTAACGAAGAAGCGACGAGAATAAGGGGAAATGGGACGACTCGTTCTCGCATGCAAGAGTGACGAGGAAAGAAAAATGGCAACGTGCCCCGTCTTCGCTCCCTACCCGATTCATACCGACAGGCAGGCTGAGAGTGTGAGAGGTGAGAGACTGCGTCGGTTTCAGATCTGGGATCACTGATCCAGTGTATTATAGAGATCAGTGATTATAGAGATCAGTGTCAGCTAGTGTCAGAAGGACTGGCAATCTCCCACCTCATCTCTGGCAACACTGACTGTATCATTACATGGCGTATTATACGTACCAGCCCTATCCAACTGCCTAAAAGATGTCCGTAAATATGTGACCCCCACATAGTAGTTCCTTAAAATCTCGACTGAGGGCGCACTTGCGCTGCAGCTGTAACGAGCGACTATATAGTCTCGCTCGAAGTCGATTATGTAATCGACCTATCGAATTGAACTCGCGGGATTATGAATTTCGTAATAAATAAAAATATGTTTAAATTAAGGAAACTCATGTCTTATCTAAAGAAATGAGTTTCCCACGGAAAGGAGCTGAAAATCATATAAAAAAGACCTTGGGAGAATCGTAGAAACTTTCTACCTATAGATATTAGTTATAAATAATAGATTTAAATATAAGCTTCATAATTGTATTTTCGCAGCCGTAAAACATTTGGTTCGGCTTTAGAAAGTATTGTAAATTGTAAATTGTAAATTAGTTTTAAGATTTTTCTGTAAGTTATATATCACTTCTATGTATACTAGTTTTAAGGATAAGGAAAGGTTAAGTCTGGACGGTAGGATTGAATAAATTAAGTTAGGATAGAACTAGGGATTTATAAAGGTAATATTTATTTCTATTTCAGATAGGCAAAAACTAAATGGAATGGTCAGCTAAATAGGTATAGGAACCAGTTAGTCACGTACACCTAAAAATATTTAAAATAGCATGTCTGGTCGCCAGAAGGGAGTAAAAAGTAATCCTTTAAGATTTACTGTTTTACTGCCTCCTCTTGCACTTTCACTGCAAGTGCCATAAAAAACTTGCAGCTGAGAAGAGAGAGACTGGGACTGGGGTTTCCCGAATCGGGCTTCTCCGGACTCGGTTTTCCCTGGTCGAGCTTCTCCGGGAAGTTGGGCTGGGCCTAGCGAGGGCCAGCGTGTGAAATTGAGAGAGAGGGGATGCGTGGGGGAGAGTTGTGAAAGGGGATGCGTGATTTGGTGGAGTGAAAGAAAAGTTAGAATATACCGAACTTCTGACGAGAATCGATCCTTTCAGTTTTGACTCTGTAAACTTTCGCGTAGGCCGGTATAATATTTTGTTGAAGTCCAGACTTAACGTTTATAATTACGAACGTTAATATAATAAATACCAGTTTTACCCGAGCTTTGTGTTTTTCATTATTTTCCAATATTCGTATTTTCCCGGTTCTTTTCAAAGATTAGCACCGAGTAAGAATCCACCAATTACACGCGTCGCGTAAGTTAAACGTTCCGCGGCTCGTAACATATATGGGGGCTCGTCCGGGTTCTTGGTGCGGGAAAATTGGAAAATTTTGAATATTTGAATCTCACTCACAAGTGTTAGTGAAAAGTGACTGCTGCAATTGAGATAGCAAATTCGTTTCTGTCACATTTTCCTAAAAACAAACGAAATGTGAAATAGTTCCCTGAACAATTATCAAAACCAAGTGCGCTAAAACACAAACGAACATTAAACTTTTATAAAATTTCCGGTCACGTGCTCGCGAGTGAGAAACTGATTGAATTTATAGAATTAAGACTGTGTTTAACATTGATACTTTAATGTATATAATTTGTTCCTTTATCGATAATTCTATCTTGTGGTGCCGATTCGTTTTTAAATTGTTCCTGTGCTGCTGACCTGCTTCAAATTGTTCCTGTGCCGCTGAACCTGCTTCAAATTGTTCCTGTGCTACGGAGGTGTCTCGATTTGTTCCTGTGTGGTGCCAATTCGTCCGTGTGCTGCTTAATGCATGGGAGTTTTCTTCGAAGACTGTGAAGGATTCTATTGTGCTCATCAGAACTTCAAGATGAAAGAAATTCTATAAATTTACATGGAATTTAATAGTCGATATTGGTAAAGCCTTCTGGACCGATCTTCATTGAGGGCTTTTGGCTTATAAAAAGATTTATACTCCGATTCGAGCATCTTCCGGTTCCTGAGAATCAACGGTGCTCTACATCGAGGATCATCGAGGATCATCGAGGGAAACATCGAGGGAAAGCTCATGTAGGAGCTGGATTATCATCAATTTTGTGAAAAGTGCGGGAGTGAACCCTTTCAAAAGGGAAAGAGTCATTTTTCGTTTATTTGTTAGTGCTTGTTCACAAATAAAATTGGATTATATCTCAGGATTCGCAAGCGTAATAAGGACTAAGTACAAAGGACTTCAAAAGGTCAGATTAGATTATAAGTAATATTATATTGGTTCAAAAATTTACATATGTATATTACACGTCTCCTCAGATTTTCCAGTTTCACTAAATATTCTACATTATTTTGTTGAAAATAAAATTTCCCTTGTTTATTTAAGCTTATTTCTTGTAATTTAATGCTAAAGGTCAAGTCATTTTCTCAAAGTGACTAAATTCGCTTTTGATTTCAAAGGAAAAGGAAATTCAATTTGCTTAGGGCTCCGTCAATCTCAAGCAACACACTTATCATGACATTCGCGTTTCACGCTCGACTTTTTGAATAAATCCCTGCAACTTTCTAATAATCTACATGATTGAAATATTTTACATTTTGTTTATAAGGTAAATTTTTAAATTTCGAACGTATTTTCCCTTAAAAATCGAAACATACATCCCGACGAGAGATGTCATGATGATAATTTGTAGACCTCATGTAAGCAAATAATTTTTCCAATTAAAAACATTCCTTTGTATCTCACATACTTTTTCTAAAAAGGGTGTAATTTTGAATTCGAATCGTACCCTTTTTCAAAAATTTTAAAACATAAAAAAGTACGTTTTATTAGAAGCTGTGTTAGACAAATTTGTAGGTCTTATTGAAGCAAACAGTTTTACATCCCTACGTTTTCCCCTTTCTATTTGTAGACCTTTATATAGTAAATTATTTTGTAATATAAATTTTAAACAATCTTTTTATTTTTTGTGCCTTTTTCTACTTGAAATAAATAAATAATATAAAAATATATATATACATAATTATATAATATGGAAAATTTGAGGAAAAGTGGAGAGTATAATAACCGATTCTTAAATGTAACAGACGAAATAGAATCGTTGCGAACAATTGACGAGATTCATGACTTAAACGATGTCGAAGAATCTGAGTCACGAAGCGTTAATAATATTGATATTTCCGTAGAAAGAAATGATAGATTAGGGCCCCAAGGTCTTAACCAAACATCCTTTCAAACCAGCATGAATAATTTAGGCGATCTTAACGAGATTATCCGTCGTCAAATAGAAATTCGTGAGGCGGAAAAAATCCGCGAAATAACTAACCTATCCACAAGAGTTCCGGAAAGGCCCACCATCTCTTCCCGCGCTTCATCTTCAGAAACCTTAAAGGGAAGCGATATCACGACCCTCAAGCTAATCGTCGATCTTATTCCAATTTTTGACGGAAATAATATCTCGGTTCAAGCTTTTGCACGGGAATGTAGATTTGCTGAAGAGGGAGTGTCGCGAAATCTTCTACCTCTGCTGATAAAACTCTTAAAAGCGAAAATTAAGGGGGAAGCTGAGCTGTACGTTCGAAATTTACAATTCGAAACACTCGATGAACTTTTAAACACTCTCGAAAGAGCCTTTGGAGCTCCCAAGACTCTTTTTCAAACCCAGTCAGAAATAGCTCAAATGAAGCAAAACGTAGGCGAACCAATATTAACTTATGCCGCCAGAGCTATGGAGTTGTTCTCGAAATTGTCAGAGATTGCAAAATCTCAATCCCCTGCCAATATAGCAGCCATCAAAATTCGAGAGTATGACTCCGAAGTAACTTCGTGTTTTTGCCTAGGTTTGCAGGGAGAACTAGAGTTTCGAGTTCGACAAAAAAATCCCACAACCTTACAGAAAGCTATAAATTTTTCCATCGAATTAGAGCGTGAAGCATATCGTAGAAAGAGATTATATGGCGAAATTGAAGATTCCTTGCCCTCCACGTCCAGACAGCATCTAGAAAAGTTCTCAATCAGAGAACCAGCCCAAAATAAATATAAGTCGGCGTACCATATCGATAATAGATACGCGCCGGTTCAAAATCCAAAAAGCAAGCTCACATGTTACACATGTGGGAAGGAAAATCACACTTCTAGAAACTGTCAGGAGCGAAAATTTAGGCCTTCAAATCACGGGTACAAAATCAAACGAGACCGTTTAGATTCTAAAGAGGAAGGGAGACCCAAATGCGATTACTGTTCGAATTTCGGGCACACGCGTTTATCTTGCTTACTCCGAAGAGCTGAGGAGGCCGAAAAGGAGCTGGAAAGATTGCGGCAAAGACAATCTTCGTCAATCAGCAACGGTTCCAGGTCTTTAAACTCCTTGCATGCTCATCGTCAGAGCACAACGATGAGCAGCCAAACCAAGCGCCAGTCAAACGCTCAGTGCTCTCAATCTCAGAAGAAAAATTAGCAAACGGTCCAAATATCGAGGTAGATTCGAATAAGCTCCATAATAATAGGGCAACTCTTTTAATAGATACCGGAAGCGAACTTAATTTGTTAAAGGAATCGTGTATACGCGGAAAATTACGTCGCGATAAAATAATGATATACCACTTAGCTGGAATCGGGCAAGGTACATATAAAACACGAGGTAGCGTTCAATTAGAAATTTTAGGACGAACAGTAAAATTCCATCTTGTTAGAGATAATTTTCCAATATCAATATGCGGGATATTAGGAATCGAATTTCTTAAAGAAAACTCTGCCACCCTAAAATTTGAAAATCAAAGCACCACACTCGATTTACCGTCGGTAGGTACTTCGAGTCCCTGCATGATTAATCTACCTGCCAGGTCGCGAAAACTTATCGCTTTGCCAATCGTAAAAACAAACTTACAAGAGGGTTATCTCAGAAAAATTAATGCGGGAACAGGTGTTTTTATAGGGGAAAGTTTAGTGAGGCCCGAAAACGGGGAAGTAAAAGTCTATGCTATTAACACAACCCTTCGTGATATCGAAATAACTATTCCTCCTGTAAAACTCGAGGAAATTGAAATTTTAGAAACTTCGATAGCCAATGTATCTAGTAAACGAGACGAACCCAATAATAAACTTGAGAAGCAAGTCGCGGATAGACTCTCTAGATTGCTCAAAATCTTTGATTTCTCTACTCTCAATGATGAAGAAAAGAGCAGTCTATTAGGCCCAATAACCGAATTTTCTCATCGCTTCTATCTCGAAGGTGATGTCCTAGGCTCCACAGACGTTATTTCTCATGAGATACTTACGACCGACGAAACTCCTATCTTCCACGAACAGTACAGGCACGCTGAAATACACAATAAAGAAATATTAAATCAAACAAAAAAACTATTGACTGACAATTTTATCGAAGATTCTGATTCACCTTACAACTCACCAGTGTGGGTTGTTCCCAAAAAACCCGACCCCGACGGTAACAAACGATGGCGAATGGTTATAGACTTTCGCAAACTGAACGAGAAGACTGTAAAAGACGCTTATCCCTTACCAAATATCACACATATTCTCGATCAGCTGGGCGGTGCCCAATATTTTTCTACCCTCGACCTTGCTATGGGCTTCCATCAAATAAAAATGCATCCTAATTCAAAGGCTAAGACTGGATTCTCAACTTTATATGGTCACTACCATTATAATAGGATGCCCTTTGGACTCAAAAACGCCCCTGCCACCTTCCAGCGATTAATGGATAAAATTCTCTCTGGTCTTCAAGGTGTAGAACTATTCGTCTACATGGACGATATAGTTATTTACGCCAATTCCCTGGAAGAACATACAAGGAAGTTTAGAATTCTTCTTGAACGTTTAGATAAAGCAAATCTTACCTTGCAACCCGAAAAGTGTCTCTTCTTACGTAAAGAGGTCTGTTACCTCGGCCACGTTATCACCCAGGAAGGAGTTAAACCAGACCCGAAAAAGGTGGAAGCCGTTCGAAAATTTCCTCAGCCCAGAAACGCTAAAAATATTAAGCAATTCCTAGGACTTGCTGGATATTATCGCAGATTCATTCCCGATTTTTCCACAATCGCAAAGCCATTATCATTCCTGTTAAAAAAGAACGTTTTATTCAAATGGACTAATAGCCAACATGAATCTTTTAATAAATTAAAAGATATTCTATGTACTCACCCTTTATTGCAATACCCAGATTTCAGCAAACCATTTATCGTTTCGTGTGATGCTTCTAATTATGGTATAGGTGGAGTTCTTAATCAAAACTTCGATGGTAAGAATCTTCCTATTGCCTATGCCTCAAGAACATTATCAGACGTAGAAATCAATTATGCAACCATAGAAAAAGAGTTGCTTGCAATCTTATTTTCCGTCGAAACTTTTCGCCCGTACCTATATGGAAGAAAATTTACATTAGAAACAGATCATAGGCCCCTTGTATGGCTTCACAACGTGAAGAACCCAAATTCAAAGTTGGTTCGGTGGCGATACCGCCTGAACGAATATGATTATGAAATAATCTATAAAAAGGGAATCACAAATTTAAATGCTGATGCCCTTTCCAGAAACCCGAGCGATAACATAATGCAGTCTCACCACGATATCATCGAAGATATTAAATTAAGCGAAGAATCAGATCCACTTGACTCCTTATCCACTCCAAGGCACAAGGTGTTGATTCCCCTGAATCGAACACCTGTGTCTCTCCAGTACCCACCCGAATGCATCGAAGATGATATTCGTGTAGAGAATGCATTTCTTGAAACAAATATAGAATATAATGATATGAGTAAAAATAAAAATAAATATTTTCCTTGCAAGGTTATCAAGGAAAGTATAAACGAACCTGATTCCAGTGACGAGGCCTTTGAGACAGCTAATGAGTATAGCGATGATGAGGCTGATCAACTCATCATCCGGCTTGACCACGAGGAGGACGATCCGTCCAAAGGTGGTTGTAATTGTGTTGCCAAAAGAATGTCCCTCGGTCGTGAGGCGATCCCTAGCAAGGCTAGTTGTGACTGCACTACTCACATCGAGGGCAAAGTCTATCCGACTTGATGATGTCTGAGCCGGCAGGTCGTGGGGCGATCCCTGGGAAAGCCAGCTGGACTGCACTACCCACACTTGTGTCCGGCGAAGACGATGTAGAAAGTGAAGAAGCTATATCTGAATCGGCAGGTCGTGGGGCTATCCCTGGGAAAACCAGCTGGACTGCACTACCCACACCTGTGTCTGATTCAGACAGTGGTGATGGCGATAAGGTCGTCTCTGAAATCAGGATCAACTGTGACGATTATTTTATATTAAATGATACTAATATTTCTGGCAGCTTTGAATCTGGCGATTCTACACGAAGATACCTAAGCAAAACGGTCGGAAGAACGCAAATTTTTATGTGTGACCCCTATACAATTTTGACAGGGAATGAAAATAAAATTGCAAGAAAAATAACTCACCCTTGTCTTCCAGTAGCTCATGATGACTCGACTTTCGATAATCCCCAAAGAAACGAAGAAACTATCGAAAATATGGCAGAATTTTTATCTAATTCTGATGAACCATTTTCTCCCACTTCTGAATTCTCCTGTATTCAAATCTCTAAGGAGAAACTTTTTATGCGCGATGATAATCTCGTGCTATTCATCCCAGCAGATTGTAGGTTAACCACTGAAACAGGACAGGAATTAATCAAACAAAACAGACTTAAATACGAAGATTTACAAAAAGAAGATACAGAAAATTTGCAAGTAGGAAACGTGATCGTAATTAAATATGAAAATCATTGTGTTTTTAATATAATAATAAAACAAAGCTTTAATTCTAAACCTTACCTGGTAGATATCGTAGCTGCTCTATGGGCATTAAAACACGCGATGGATGAACTCAAAATAGAATCTGTTAGTATATCTAGAACTGGGAATGGGCTCAACCAAATTTCCTGGTCATCAATAGAAGACGAGCTTCGTAAACTTTTCGGCCAGGCAAATTATAAATTAACGATTTGTTATGGCGAAGTAGAGACTCCACCCGAAACAGATCGAGAAAACATAATTCGTGAGCACCATTGTTCAGTCATGGGTGGCCATAAAGGGTCAACTAAAACTTACGATAGGATTCGCGAGAATTTCTACTGGCCCAATATGCGCGAACAAATTAGGAAATTCGTTCGAGAATGCGAAACTTGTAAATTAAATAAAACGGTGAGAATTAAAACTAAAGCACCCATGCAAATTACAGACACACCTTCAGAGGCGTTTGAAAAAATAGAAATGGACATAGTAGGCCCCTTACCTCAAACAGAATATGGTAATAAATATATTTTAACCATTCAAGACAATTTAACTAAATACTCAGATGCTATACCCTTACGTAGTACCGAATCCACAGCAATCGCCTCAGCCTTCGCTGAACATTTCATCACTCGTTTCGGATGTCCTCGTGTAATTCACACTGATCAGGGTAGCGACTTTACTAGCCAAGTTATGGCCACCTTTTGTAAAATATTTCGTATAAAGCACCTCAGATCGACAGCATTTCACCCTCAAGCATTAGGGTCCCTGGAAAGAAGTCATCATGTTTTAATACAATATCTTAAGAACTATTGTGAAAAAAATAATTGGGACAGATGGCTTCGTTTCGCACTCTTTTCGTATAATACTTCTAAACACGAGGGTACAGGATTCACCCCACACGAATTAATATTCGGTAAAACAGCGCGAATCCCATCAGAATTTGCGAAAACTCAGCTGCCATTAACATACAACTTATACCTTAAAACACTAGCGGAAAAGTTAGTGAAAACCCAAGAAGAAGCTAGAGAACGACTCCATGCTGCGAAAGAACGCTCTAAGAAATATTATGATAAAAAATTAAATGCTCAAACTTACGCAATAGGAGACCCTGTTTACCTCCAAAATAATACGAAATCCTCTAAGCTAGATTGCGAATATTCCGGTCCATATAAAATAATACAAATCTTCAACGACAACAATGTCGAATTGGATTTAGGTAAACAAAGAACCAGAATCGTGCATATGAACCGCCTGCGACCACAAACACTTAAAATTTTTCCGGATTCACTATTAATCCTTACAATTACAAATTATACACAACTGCAATCCAATTGACCCTAAAAAGCGAAATTAGATTAGAATAGGATAGGAAATTATCTTATAAATATAAAACAAATTCATTTATCTTGGCACATTTATGAATATACTTATTATTTGTATTATTTTAATTTCCTAGTTATATATTTAGTTCAAATTTCTAAATAAGAGGGGGGTGAGAGTTGAGCGACTAGGCCTCGCTCAAAACATACGTTCACTACAAAATAAACAAAATAAGTAGGGATAAATAAATCTTGTAGGTTAGACTTACCATTGAGTAGTGTACATTGCAGTATCCCAGCATTATTAACCACAATTAGACGAAATATGATTCGTAAATCCATATAATTGACACTTCTTCATTTGTCCTCAAACGTCACATTCTGTCACCTTTCGTTTTTATTTTAGCAACCTTAATGTTGACACCTGTCACACGAAACCATGCACGATTGTCACGTGGTACGGTACAACGTCTGCTTAATCGAAATCGTTGTCTATCGAATTATATCGAATGTGTTAAGTTATATCGAACGTATCGATTAATAGGCGCGAATTTCAAAACTCAATACTTCTTTTTTCCGTTTGACAGACTTTGCTCGAATGAAGATAGATAAATAGAATAATAAATAAAGTAAAGATAAATTAAAAATATATATATATATATATAAATAAATAAATAATTAGGGTACGGCAAGATATTTTCTGACGAAAAATCTTTTTATAAGGGCGGAGGTGTAACGAGCGACTATAAAATCTCGCTCGAAGTCGATTATGTAATCGACCTATCGAATTGAACTCGCGGGATTATGAATTTCGTAATAAATAAAAATATGTTTAAATTAAGGAAACTCATGTCTTATCTAAAGAAATGAGTTTCCCACGGAAAGGAGCTGAAAATCATATAAAAAAGACCTTGGGAGAATCGTAGAAACTTTCTACCTATAGATATTAGTTATAAATAATAGATTTAAATATAAGCTTCATAATTGTATTTTCGCAGCCGTAAAACATTTGGTTCGGCTTTAGAAAGTATTGTAAATTGTAAATTGTAAATTAGTTTTAAGATTTTTCTGTAAGTTATATATCACTTCTATGTATACTAGTTTTAAGGATAAGGAAAGGTTAAGTCTGGACGGTAGGATTGAATAAATTAAGTTAGGATAGAACTAGGGATTTATAAAGGTAATATTTATTTCTATTTCAGATAGGCAAAAACTAAATGGAATGGTCAGCTAAATAGGTATAGGAACCAGTTAGTCACGTACACCTAAAAATATTTAAAATAGCATGTCTGGTCGCCAGAAGGGAGTAAAAAGTAATCCTTTAAGATTTACTGTTTTACTGCCTTCTCTTGCGCTTTCACTGCAAGCACCATAAAAAGCTTGCAGCTGAGAGGAGAGAGGCTGGGACTGGGGTTTTCCGAATCGGGCTTCTCCGGACTCGGTTTTCCCTGGTCGAGCTTCTCCGGGAAGTTGGGCTGGGCCTAGCGAGGGCCAGCGTGTGAAATTGAGTGAGAGGGGATGCGTGGGGGAGAGTTGTGAAAGGGGATGCGTGATTTGGTGGAGTGAAAGAAAAGTTAGAATATACCGAACTTCTGACGAGAATCGATCCTTTCAGTTTTGACTCTGTAAACTTTCGCGTAGGCCGGTATAATATTTTGTTGAAGTCCAGACTTAACGTTTATAATTACGAACGTTAATATAATAAATACCAGTTTTACCCGAGCTTTGTGTTTTTCATTATTTTCCAATATTCGTATTTTCCCGGTTCTATTCAAAGATTAGCACCGAGTAAGAATCCACCAATTACACGCGTCGCGTAAGTTGAACGTTCCGCGGCTCGTAACACAGCCTGACTTTTTAACATTTCCGGTAAGAAAGTATAGAGGGTATGGATTAAATTGTATTAAAAGTAGTTTGAATATGGGCGATTTTCCAACACTTTTAATCCAAAGCAATACCGTTTTTGAGCGTAAAAACTTCAATTCATTTTAGCGTGCTACGTTTGTGCTTGTTTCAATTCCGTTGAATCCTGCGACGAAGAATGAACACGTTTTAATTCTGTCAAGGGTGAAAGATTTGAAGTCAAGTTGATTCTGTTTAATCTCGCAAAGATACTTATAATATTAAAGACATCTTAATTCGTTTTTATGAGTCTAAGTGTGAAAGAAAATAATTCAATTTAATTACGTAGGATAACCTAAGAAGTTGAAGTCATTTTAATTTCATCCTGTGAGTGGATATGTGGAACAAACTAATTTTGTTGTTTCTCGTCTAAAATTGAAGTCAATTTAATTCGGTTTGACCACTGTAATGGCAGGAGTTTGAATTCTTATTAATTATTTTGCAAATTTTTTCTAAATAATTTAGATAAATTCTCTTAAAAAATTCAATTGAGAAATAATAAATATGCAATTAATATATCTTGAATAAATTTATCAAATAATACAATGAACGTTATGTTTACTAAATATGACAAAAAATGAAAGTGAGAAACTCTTGCAAAAATTGAATGTACATTGATTTAATCAATCCAAAATTATACATGATTGAGAATAAATTCAATTTATAAATTAAAATGACGTATAAACTTAACATGAATAAATAAACTTTTTTCTTTCTTTTTTGAGAGTAATTCTGTTCAATTCCGTTCCACTAAAGCGGTACTTTTTACTCCGTTTTAATCCCGATTAGTTTGGTGGATTCATTTCAATCCATTTCTTTTACGTCTTTAATACTCTTCTGGATTGAAACGTAATTTTCAAAAACGGTATTGAATTGAATAGAAACGTTTCCATCTAATTTAATCCATACTTTCTTATCGGGTTGTTTCGTATGGAATAATTTGACAAACACTTTAATAAATTATATTCTTTAATAAAAAATATTTATGAAAATATCATAATAAATTAACAGACATATCATATTAAAAATTTACAGCAAAAAAGTTTTTAATAGATACTGATAGCAATGGAGAAAACAATTTTGAATATATATAAATATATATATATATAGCTTTCCATAGTATATCAAAGTGTTATAATAATTTGAATTGATAATAATTTCCAATAAATTAACAAAGCAATTCACTTCAAAATGAAGTTTAGAAATAAATTTACATACAAAGTAATAGATAGCTGACCATAATAATAATTGCTTTGTTAATTAATTGGAAATTATTATCAATTCAATTATTATAACACTTTAATACATTATGGAAAGCTATATAAATATATGTATTCAAAATTGTTTTTTCCACTACTATCAGTATCTATTAAAAAATTTTTTTGCTGTAAATTTTAATGTTTTAATGTTAATTTATTATAATATTTTCATAAATATTTTTTTATTAAAGAATATAATTTTCTCGCCATTCTTATCATTATCTATCAAAAATTTTTTGACTGAAAATTCTTATTATATGTTTGTCAATTTATTTTGATAGTTTCATGAGTATTTTTTATTGATAAATATGATTTTTTAAATTCTTTGTAACATTATCACATATGAAACAATGTTAAAGCAGAGATGAGTTGGGAGATTGCTAAAGTAATGGAATAAGAGAATTTCACAAAAGTGGGCTGATAAACGCGCCCTCTGAACGCGTTGCGCAAAAGGTGTACTTTGCGCGTCGGTAAATAATGAAAGTTAGAAAATCCAGAAATGATTTACCATCAGAATTTCTATGGAGGGGCAGCGGCGCGCGCTGCCCTTGTTTCTTCCTCGTCGCTCTTGCACGCGAGAACGACACGTCCCACTTCTCCTTATTCTCCTCGCTTCCTTCGTGCAATGCTATTTTTAGATTTCACGCTTTCGGTTATTGAGTCGGAATTGAAAATTGTGTATTTCTGTCGAAACCGTGCAAAAGAGGCGCGAAGGAGACGACAATTTCAAATTTACGAAATATGTTATTTAAGGGACAACACTTTTTTTCCGATATTTTGGAAAAAATCTGCCTAAAATAAAAATCTGAAATATGGTGTAAAATTTTATAAGCATTTAAACACTTCAAAAATAAACTTTCAGTAAAATTTGATGCCAATAAATGTTCCAAATTTGAATCAATATATATTTTCCTATTCAAATTTCCATACTTCTTATCAATTTTGTGCATTTAAAAACTTTTTAGTTAGAGAGATATTTTCTATTAAGAAGAGATAAACATAAATTTCAAGTTTAAAATTTACATTCTCAGTTTTACGTTAGCAATATTTTCATCTCACATTTTTGTAGCCTAAGCACAGACTTTTCATTAAAAAAATGAAATGGTCTATGGAAAGGAAAAATTTTCTAACAGATGTGGATAAATTAAGAAGCTAAAATATGTGTTCATTAATATCTTCATATGAACATGTAAATATTTATCGATATTAAATTTTACATAAAAATTTTTGTCCGAACTGTTCAAATCTTGTTACAATATGACAAGATCATATGGACGAGTTCAATTTTTTTGATGAAATGTTTTGTAATTTTTAATTTGTCTGTTCTTCTGAAATCGGAGGAAGATTTGAACAATAAACAATAAATTTTCCAATGGAATTCAAGGTCAATAAATTCTTAAAGTTTTATATTAAAATTTTAATTACAAAATTTTGAAGCTTTGTAACTATAACATTTTTTGGAATTTACATCTTCTACATGACAATTTGTATATATATATATATAAATTACCATCGGAAATTACAGGTTGACCTAGAGTTTCAACTGTCGTTAAAGTGATTTATTTTATAGAAAGATATTACAAAAAAAATTTTAATTTAGATATCTTTGAAGGCAATTGATAAGTATGTAAAAAATTAAAATTTTAAAAGATTTTTTTTATTATGTCTTCATAGTGATTTGTTAACCTAATTAAAATGTTTTTAGAAAGTCTTTTCTGGATTCTATATGCTGGGGTTCAACATGTTACAAAAAGTCGTGTAATTCTAAAAATGTGTATCCCCATACCAATGAAATCTTAAAGTGAGCTGTTCGATAAAATATTAGATATAATATATTTTACTTTTGAATAATCAAACCTTTCATTTATACTTATATATTGAAATTTTCATTTATAATACGTTATGTATTCTGAAAGTTTTTTCAAAATGTTTTATTTTAAAGGATTTATTTTCAATTTTACTTCATACCAAATTAAAGTTAGTGTAGGATTTCGTGTGCTAATTTTGATATAATTTATGTATTTTTCTAATATTTAGACCTTTTATACTCAAACATTCAGAATTATTTTGAATTCAAAATGTTTTAATAAATTGCATTGGCTTTAGGGTCCATAAATGAAGAAGTCTATTATAAATTAAATCAAGGGTCATTACAATTTACTATTTTAATTGTTTTAATAAAACATTGAATAATTTAAAAACATTAAACATATTAATACGTTCATAGTTACATACTTAAGTTTAAAGAATTTGAAAATCTTTCTGTGGAAAAAAGACGTTTTCGAATGCACCGGGATTCGAGCCCGGGTATTTCGATTGCCGGTCGACTGTATGTACATTAGTGAAAAAAAAAATAATATTTTGAAAATGTTTTTTCAAGTATTTTACTTTATAGTAATGATTTGTCGAATTTACTTCACACCGCATAAATCTCAAAGTGCAAGTTCGCATGCGAATTCAAATACAATTTTTCATGATGCTAAAATAAAAGTTAACACAGTTTTAGTTCTAATAAGCCCAAGTTAAGAGCAAAATATTAATTTTGTAAAAATATACTACAAAAAATCTGCCCGCTTCGTGGGCACATTCTCATCGCGCGCTTCGCTTGCAAGTTTGAGCGCGCCTAGGGCGCGCGATTCGATCGTCGCACTCGGTCTTATATTCTTCGGACCCTAAAGCCAACTAAGGCCATCAACAATATTTGAATATTAATACTAAGGGTCGATATAAGTCCTGTTTCATTATTATTTAAATTTATTACTTGTAATTTGATACTTAAGTTCAAGTCAATTTTATAATATTATCGATGTGAATTACATTTCCTCAAAGTTACTAAATATGTTTTTGATTTCAAATGAAAAAAGAAATTCAATTTACTTAAAGCTCTATCAGCCTTAAAGAAAACATTCTTATCATGAAACTTGCGCTTCGCGCTCGATTTTCTGTATACTTTTCTGTAACTTTCTGATAATTTACAAGATTACAAAAAATCTATTTTCTTCCAAATATTTAAAAGAGGAGGAGAATTCATAGACTCTTTTAGAGAAAACGATTTTTTGTATTATCGCTTATTTTGTATCACACATATTTTGGTTCAAAAATGGAATTTTTTATTTTCAATATTGTATTTTTTAAAACCAAAACATGAAATATATATCTTGTCAAAAAATGTCCTACTGAGAATTTGTAGACCTCATTTAGGCAAATAATTTTCTATCTCAACGTTTTTTTCGTATGTCACATATTTTGTTCAAATAATGGAATTTTTGAATTTTAAACGTATTTTTTTAAATTATAATAAAAAATATACGTTTTATTAGAAACTATATCTGAAAATATTTGTATATATTATTGAAACGAACAATTTTCCATTCTTACGTTTTTTTCGTATTTCACATATTTTAGTTAAAAAATTGAATTTCGGATTTTCAATGGTATTTTTTTTTAATTAAAAAGAAAAATATACATCTTATGAAAAAATGTTGCAGTTCAAACTTGTAGATCTTTATATCATACAGGTTTGGTTTCGTCGGTCTTGCGGTCAATAAAACAACATTCTATAAAAAACTCCTTCATTATATTTGGTCAAAAATTCTGCTATGTTTCAACCTCACTGCGGGTATTTTTCAAGCAATATATATGTCATTAAAAACTGAACAAATAAATTTACAATCAAATTTCTTTTTCCAAAGAGAACTATTTTATGTTGTGTTGATATAATAAATAAGTACTTACATAAATTACAAATAAACGAAAGCAAACATGAAGATTCAGTCTTATTCTTGAAAATGTCATTAAAATTAAAGCCTCAAAGATTGAGGGCTTCAATAATTTAAAATTACATTATAATACGGTGTGTAAGTACAATCCGATGAAGTAACGCAAACAAATTTCGAAGTTTTTCGTTCATTTTATCCGGTTCTCTATATACATAGTGAATTCTACATATTTTTTCAATTCGTGTTGTTGCTTACTGAAGGCCTTCTTCATTTTGAATTGCAAGCAATGAGATAAGTTTTTGAGTTTCATTATTATCCTTATTTTAACTATCTTCTACATTTTTATCTTTTACGAAAATTTTGAATTAATCTTTTAATTTATGGCACTGAAGAGTGCCCCCATATGTGGCCGAAACGTTTGCCTTCTCTCTTTTTTTGCGTTTTTTATCGTAAGTATAGCATTGATAATATTAATAGAAGAAAATAAAAAGAGGCTGACCCAATGCCAAAAAAATGAAAAATTAACAAAAATTCTGTGAATTTTGGGTCAATATAATAGCAGACATGTCATCAAACATGTCACTTTACAGTTATTACTGTTGTAAATCTTTATGTAGTAAACCATTTTTTATCATAACTTTTATTCGTATCTCGTATAATTTAACTGGAAAATGGATATTGACTTTTTTCAAGTTTTAATATACTGTAACTTTCTTAAATTTATTTTAATTGCAAAATATTATCAGGATAATTAGTAGAGATTTACGAGAATTATCAGAAACCGGTCATAAAAATTTTGATTTTTTCATAAAGTTTTTTTCAAAAACACAAAAAATGCTCCTATTTTGACAATTTTTGTCGGATGTAGCTGGTTAACGAACTTGCCTTTACTTTTTCAGCTGCGATAATGTATGCATAAGCTCAATTCCATCCGACAATTTTTTCTATCCAGAGTTATCGAGTATATGACCTATTACTACTGCAGACGGACAGACAGACAGACAGGCAGACACTTTCGTAAAAACCGTTTTTTCTGACTCAGGGGATTGTTACCAGGCCAGATGATGACCTCCTTCCCCCAGGTTTAGTTATCCATATATGTAGAAGTTGATGACCTCCCCCTCCTAGGTTTAGCTGTCTATATATGTAGAGGTTCAGGCAGGCCTCGTCAGTTCTTCTCTAACATCTCTCAAGAATAAAGACATACAAAGTGATATCAGTTTGATGTCACTACCTTTAAAAATTAGAAAGTTTAGTTTTCACTATAACATTTTGGCGATCCTGCCAGGATCCGCTTAAGTTTTCGGTTTTTAATTTCTACGAAAATTCACATAGAACGCGGACCTGTGCGAGACTTGGAATCCACGGACCCAAGAAGCTAAAGAAACTTTACGAAGTTTTAAAAATAAGACGAACTCCGGACTTCACTACGGTAAGCCCGAAAACAGGAATAAGTAGCTGATAATAAAAATTAGTTGGTGAATTTAGTAGCCACTATACCACGTAAATTATCAGTGAAAGATTCCATTAAAATTGAACGAGGCCCGCAATCAGGCGGAAGACGCATCTGCGTAAGTAAGCAGCCAACGCCCAGCCAGGCAACCGGTTCTCAACAGTAAGCTGACTCATCTCTTCGACACGTCAAGGAAGGCAGGCGGTCTACGGATCCCACATCAGGCCACGAGTAGCACAGTAAGCATTACTTCTAGAAAGTGAAAGTATTGTAAACATTTCTCAATCGATCTTGGGCCTTAGAGTATAAATCCTCTTTACGTACGTTGCACGGCGACTGTACTACGGTACAGGTGAGGTAAAGTTGAGGCAAGATCGGGTTGGCTATACTCTGTGTGTTCACAAGCACTGGCCACCCTTAACAAATTAAGTATCACTACCTCAAAATCAGTAGCAGTTTGTAGCAACTTATACTGCATTTTGTTGTATTAAAAAATAAACATTTAAAATTTTACCGCGACATTCTACACCCGAGTCACAAACAATAGATAAGTAGGTACACTGGCGTTTGATAAACACCGAGATAGCACGCTCTATCAAACTGACTCATCCTACAATACGGACTCATCCTCTTTAAATTTCCCAATCACAACCACTCTCATGTCTCGAGCACAATCTCCCGTCAGGGCCCAGTCCCCCTCTTACACCACTGACGAATTACTAGTAAGGGTTCTCAGACAAATGGAAACTCTGACTATCTCATTCAACGCCCTGAAAAAAGAAAACGAAAATAGGATAGATGAAATTTCAAGATTATCAAAGAAATTAGGAGGAGCAGGGACAGTAGAAACAGATAGTGAATCCCAGCAACGACCAGAAGCGACAGACGATCATTCTTCGGTCGAAGAAAAAACATTCCAAAGAAAAGAAACATTTAGACCAAGACAGGAAAATATTTAATATAATATTATATATGCAAATAAACTCCTATGAAGATTTATACGCGGCACTCAGACAAAATTTGAGACAAACCAGTTCATTAATTTCATTAAAATCTAAATTAGAAAGCTGCAAGCAAGGCTTAACAGAAACGGTTCAGAACTTCACGACGAGGTTTCGACAAATAACAAATGAAATAAATTACCTAGTCCAATCCCAGCACGTAAACCCCACTAAACGAAGACTTAAAATAGAATTGGAAGAAGAAGAAGCCGTTAACCGTTACTTATTAAATTTAAAAAGAGAAATTGGAGTGCAGGTACGTCTGTTAAAACCGAACACAGTAAACGAGGCTCAAGCATTAGCCATCGAAACTGAAACATGGTTAAAAGACAGCCAACCTGTCAGACAAATTATCAAACCACCAGTAAAAATATGGGCCAAATCACCCGGACCACCTCGACTCAGTGCAAATACTACACCTAGAGCACAGAATAGTACCATACCACTGAGTGACAGATTTAAAATGAATTGCTTCAAGTGCGGCAAAATAGGTCATATATCTTCACAGTGCCAAGTGAAGCAGGGTTTTCCCCCAGGCCAGGGTTTCAAGCGACCACCTCCGGTAAGAGCAATCCAAGAGGAAGAAACAGAAGCGGAAAACATGACAGAGGAAGAAATAACGGAGCAACTGATCTTCGAGGAATCAGCCGAATTTCTTCCATATGCGGAAGATTACGAACAATCGATGCCAGAAGAAAAACTGGAAGATACAGATTATTAGTAGACTCAGGAGCTGCTATAAACATAATCAAAGAAGAAATATTGGATGATAGAGACGAAAGGAAATCTACCCACAAAACATTCCTAATGGGTAACGATCGGCATATCTCTAAATATTCTACAAAATTAAACTTTTTTGGACAAGAACACGTTTTCTACATAGTACCCAACGATTTTCCCTTACCAGAAGGAGGTATAATTGGAATTAAATTCTTTGAAAAATATCCAAGATATGCGGTCACGAACAGTCACCTCGTGCTAAATAAGGTAAAGCTACCTTTGCACCTAAGCAATGATTTCATACCAGGAAAATCCGAAAAGATATGTACCATTTCAACTGACGCAGAAGATCAAGATATTGTCATTATAGATGATAAGGAAATCCCCGACGGACTCTACACTATACGAAACGGACAAATAAAAATCCCATTGAAAAATAATGAGGATTACCCTAAAGAAGTAAATCTCCAGATTAGCTACGAACCTATATTAAAAATAATCACAAATGAAAGTAATGGACCTCAAATGACATTTCGACTAAATGAATTATTGAAAGCTTCAAGATTAGATCATTTAGAAAAAGACCAGAGAGAATTCATCAAAAAAATGATAGCCAGATACTCGGAAGTTTTCACGTTAGAATCAGACCCACTTCCATGTACTAACCTTACCGAACATCAAATAGTACTTAAAAATGGAAAAATAATCAATCTAAGATCCCACAAATTACCCGAAAAACACCGACAGTTTGCCCTAGAAGAAACAGAAAAGTTATTAAAAAAGGGAATTATAAGAGAAAGCCAATCACCATACAACTCACCTTTATGGATAGTACCGAAAAAAGGAAATAAATTAAGAATGGTAATTGACTACAGAAAGATTAATGAAGACACGGATCAAGATGCTTACCCATTACCAATGATCGATGATATACTAGATCACTTAGGAAAAGCTAAGTTCTTTTCTACCTTTGACCTCTCAGCCGGATTCCACCAAATCCCGATGAAGGAAGAAGACAAAAAGTACACTGCGTTTTCTACAACCCAAGGACATTTCGAATACAATCGCATGCCTTTCGGTTTAAAGAACGCACCAGCCACTTTCCAAAGAATGATGGATAATGCATTCAGAGGATTAATCGGAACAAAATGCTTTGCGTACATAGATGACATTGTGATATTCGGAAGCTCAATTCAGGAACATAATGAGAACTTAGTAGCAGTCATGGAAAGAATCTACCAGTTAGGACTAAGATTAGAACCGAGAAAATGTGAATACCTTAAACCAGAACTAGAATACCTCGGACACATAATAACCAAAGAAGGAGTCAAACCCAACCCTGAAAAAATAAACTGCATAAAAGAATTCAGACCATTGAAAACTGTAAAAGATGTGCAATCATTTTTAGGACTTGCAGGTTACTATAGGAAATTCATCAAGAATTTCTCTACTATAGCGAGACCCTTAACAAAGCTAACTCAGAAAGAAACAATATTCGATTGGACCCCAGACTGCGAAAAAGCATTTTACGATTTGGAGAACGCATTGGTAATCGCACCAGTTTTAAAATTCCCTGATTTTTCCAAACAACTTATACTGACTACGGACGCATCCAACTGTGGATTAGGAGCAGTATTGAGCCAAGACGGGCACCCTTGTCTTTTTATATCAAGAACATTGAACAAAGCCGAAGAAAAATACACCACCTCTGAAAAAGAACTTTTAGCAATTGTATGGGCTATGAAACGCCTCAGACAATATCTTCTCGGAAAGAAATTCAAAATTCAAACAGACCACCGTGCTTTAGTTTGGCTACACAATGTGAAAGACCCTAGCTCAATACTTTTACGATGGAGACTTCGTATGAAAGAATACGAATACGAAATAGAATATGTAAAAGGAAAAGAAAATAAGGTAGCGGATTGTCTATCCAGACTTTTTCCCATCACTAAGGACACATTACAAGAAGCAATGGAAAAAACCGGAATTAGTACTGAAGAAGAAGAACCAAGCTTGGAAGACCAGTCACCGGAAATAGAAACATTCGACAAGCCGCGAATAACAAAAGACGAAATATTAAAAGAAAAAATTAAATTAACCGCAAGGCGAATGAGAGAACCAACAGAAAATAAAAACACAAAAAAGGAAGAAGAAATCACGGAAACACCAGGAGACAATACTAATTGATATACGGATTTTATAAATTGGAAACTA
The DNA here is from genome assembly GCA_030998225.1 of Diplolepis rosae. Lineage (NCBI taxonomy): Eukaryota > Metazoa > Arthropoda > Insecta > Hymenoptera > Diplolepididae > Diplolepis > Diplolepis rosae. The sequence continues at coordinate 1,275,847 of JAPYXD010000750.1, read as the reverse complement.
CAACCAGTCAAAGGCAAAATTAAAACAAAGCCTAACCCTATCGGCAAACTTTGGAAAGAAGTAACTAAGGATGAAATGCCTATGTACAACGAAGAAGATTGGCTGTATAAATTAAGTTGGTTCATCGAAGAATTCGTTAACAGGAAACTTTCAATTGTTAGATTATCCTTTGGAGATCCTCTATTTACATTTCTGGAGCGAGAAGTAATTCAAGAAATAATGGAATTCCTATCAAACTATTATCCAGATAAGAATTTCCACATTTGTTTCTCTACAACCCGAGAATTAACTAAGGAAGAACGAAAACAAATTATTAAAGAAGCTCATAGGGATCACACTGGAGAACAAAATACTATCGAAAAAGCCAAGAGAATCGGAATTTGGACCAACATGGACCAAGACATTAAGGACTAACTAAAAAAATGCCCTATATGCCAACTACAAAAGACCACGCGAATTAAGAATCAATCAGAAAGTATAATACCCGATATATCACTCAATCCAAATGATAAAATAGCACTGGATATTTTTGGACCGTTACCCACTACACCTAGAGGTAACAAATACATACTTAGTATTCAGGATAGATTGACCAGATACACCACTTTAATACCGTTAGAAAGTGAAACCTCAACAGCAATAGTAGAAGCTCTGATAGAACAATATATTTACATTTATGGATCCCCTAAAACTATTCTCACTGATCAAGGGTCTAACTTTCTATCTGAGTTAATGGACCAATTTGAGAAAGCTTTGAAAATCAAACATATTAAAACTACAGCATTCCATCCACAATCCAACGGAAACATTGAAAGAATGCACTCAACCCTGAATAATCTGATCAAAACAAGCATGGCAGAAAATCAGAATAACTGGGACGAAAATCTAAAATATGTAACATTCGCAATAAATTCAACAGTAAATCAAACCACGGGATTCACACCCTTTGAACTTACGTTTGGAAGATTACCAAATATACCATCTCAAATTGAAAACTCACCCAATTTAACCCATCAAGATCTGATTAGAAAATGGAGGAAAAAACACGAGGAAAACATCAGAAAAGCTAGAGAGAGAATCCAAGTAGAATTAGAAAAAACTAAGAAAAGATTAGATGAAGGAATAATAAGAACACATCCTTTATACAAACCTGGAAGCCTAGTCAAAATCCTTAACAACACCAAACAAAACAAATTAGAACAATCCTGGAAAGGTCCTTACGAAGTTATAGATTACCTAGATAATAATAATCTACGCATTAGGAATAAAGATAAAATACTGAGAGTACACATAGATCAGTGTATGCCTTATTTTTTAGATGAGGACTCTAGTACTTCTAATAGCGGCAATGGCCAACTGTAAAGCCAACTACACCTTACAACCGTCAAAATTCCCATTATAGAACAGGAAGAGGGTACCATCAAACATATTATACCTATCCCTTATCCTATCCAAAACCTATATTTTGCAGTAATTCCCGACCATGACTATTTAATAAAATTTAGAGACTCATATGTAATTACTGACAAGGAAACAATAAATAAATGTACGACGATAAGCGAATATAAAATTTGCGAAAGAAGCCAACCAAACCTTAGGCTGACTGACAGTGAAACATGCGAAGCTACGATATTCAAGCGATACTCAGAGAACAAATGTAAAACTTCAACTTTTGCTTTACACAAAGAAACCTTCATACCCGTACTAAACGGATACATAATAGTACTAATGAACGAGGTATATTTAGATATTAGCTGCGAAACAGGAATAGAACACCTAAAGATTAAACAACCCTCACTACTAACGGGCTCAAATTGTAAAATCTATAATGGAATGGACGCACTGTACCTTAGCAAAAATCTAAAGGGACAATTTTACAACGAATTCAATGCGACCTACAACATTAGTTACTCTAACGACGATCTAAAAACCTTAGAAAGTAAATTAATACGTCTCCCTAAAATCAGCGATAACAATAAATTACGACAAGCCAAATTAAGCCTAGACGATGCAGAAAATATGTTAAAATCAATAGCCATTAACAGAAGACTAAGAACATGGAGAGAAACAACTATGGATTGGTTAAGCTATTTAGGTTACGCAGCGCTAGGATTAGGATCAGCCTATGTTCTGTACAGATTAGAAATACTCGAATTCATACAAAAGTGTATGCCCAAAAAACTCTGTATATTCTGTGTAAAAACAAAGGTAACAACGCCGACGAACGTCGTCACGTACAATTCTAGCTTGCAACCCTTGGTGATCACCGAAATACCAAAAGTAAGGAGGGTAAGAATTTAGTAAATTAAGAGACTAATTTATGTCTAAAAAGGGGATTGTTACCAGGCCAGATGATGACCTCCTTCCCCCAGGTTTAGTTATCCATATATGTAGAGGTTGATGACCTCCCCCTCCTAGGTTTAGCTGTCTATATATGTAGAGGTTCAGGCAGGCCTCGTCAGTTCTTCTCTAACATCTCTCAAGAATAAAGACATACAAAGTGATATCAGTTTGATGTCACTACCTTTAAAAATTAGAAAGTTTAGTTTTCACTATAACAGGATCTCAAAACGTAAAGATTTGTCGAAAATTCCGAAAATTATTTTTCACATAAAACCAAAACCTTAATTCTCATATGATGAGAATCTAAAAGACATCAAATTTAGATCATTCTTAATAATATTAATAACTCTAAAATTAATTAACATTGTCAAAAGTCTGTAGTCTCATTTCAAAGGTAAGTTTTCATAGTATTCTTCTAACTAATTAAGATGTTTTTGGAATTTTTCTGCTAGATTCTGCTCGAGAATCAAACATGGTAATGAAAAATCATCAAATTTCAAATGATGATTGTACTACATTCATTTGAAGAATTCAAAAAATCCAAACTATCAATATTTTGATAAAAATTTCTAAATTTATTAAAATATGATATACATCGATTTTTAAAAACTTCTTGAAGAAGCTACATATTTTTAAAATTGCATGACTTTTTTGAATTCTGTTCAACCCCAAGACAGAATCCAGAAGAGAATTTCTAAAAATATTTTGATTAGGTTAAGAAATCACTATGAAGACATACTGAAAAAACCTTTTGAAATCTAAATCTAAAATAAAATTTCTTTTGTAATATCTTTCTATAAAATAAAACACTTTGACGAAAGTTGAAACTCCAGGTCAATCTGTAATTTCCGATGGTAGTTTATATATATGTATACATACGAATTGTCATGTAAAAGATGTTAAATTCCAAAAAATTGTATTCAATGTATTTTATTTTTTAGTAGCCGTTTGTCGACTTAGCTTCATATCAAGAAAAGTTTGAGGTGTAAATTCACATATAATTTATGTATTTTCTTAAATCAGCAAACACTTCATTTAGATTCATCTATTGAAATTGCCATATGTCTTAGATAAAAAAATATAATTTTGCTTCCAAAAATAGAAAAATTATTATTGAAGAGATCATTTCAAAGAAAAGATATTAATTTCCAAGAAAAATATTTGAAGCATAAGAAAAAATAAATTTAACAAATTTTATTTTTACCCCGACTTTTTTTCTTATCACTTCAAACCAAATTTAAAAAAAAATGATGTGATTCAAATAAATCAAGAATCGTTTTTTCAGGAAAAAGACCTAATAAAACCTAGCCGTTTCCATATTTCTAAAATGAATAAGTTTTTACCAAATTCAGTAATTTTTTTACAAGAATTTTGTTTTGGAAATTTTATGTTTAATGCTTTTAGCCGTTAAAGAATTTATTATAATTTCCAAAAAATGGAAACGGTTAAGTTGTAGAAAGCCTTTTTCTTAAAAAAATTATCCGTGATTTCACAGAATCACATCATTTTCTAAAATTTGGTATGAAGCGATAAGAAAACAAGTCCGGGTAAAAATAAAATTTGTTAAATGCATTATTTTTTTATGTTTTAATTTTTTTTCTGGGAAACTAATCTCTTTTCTTCCAAATGATCTCTTTAATAATAATATTGCTATTCTTGAAAAAAAATGTATCTATTTTTGCCTGAAGTCTAATTTTTGTGGATGAACTACCTGAAATCAGCAAATACTTCATTTACATTTATTTATCGAAATTTTCATACCAAAGATGTTACCTATTACAAAAATGTTCAAACCCTTCATTTTTGAAACTTATATTTCATCTTGAATGATATCTTATTATAAAATATTCTCTACATAATTTAAAAAAAAAAATGCTGAAATCGATATTTTGTTTCGAATCTTTAAGCATTTATTGACTTTAAATTTCATTAAAAAATTATTTTTCAAGTATTTAAATCATCTTAAAATTTCACAAAATCTTTTAGATACTTATTTCAGATCAATATTTTTCAAAGTATATAGAAAAAAAGTGTAATTTTTTTAATGTTATATTCCGTAATTTTGAATTCTGCGTCTATTTCGCGCCTCCTTTGCATGAAGTCGAGAAACATACAATTTCTGATTTTAACTCGACAACCGACAGCGTGAAATCGAAGCGAGTTAGTGGGGATACACTGACATGACGCGTTTCATTGTGTGTGCTCCCACATTTATTATAACAGCGCGGACCTTTAATTTTAGTTCGATAAAGATCCGAAAAAGCTGTACGCAATTGGGGGCGATGGAAAAGTGATAAGCAGTAACTCTGTTTTACCCTTCAAGTAGTAGCATGAACCTTTCATTTTAGTTCCCAGCAGCATTTCGCAATAGGGCGCGCTGCGGAAAATCGCTCGAAATTAAATACATTACTTTAGCAATCTCCCAACTCATCTCTGGTTAAAGTCAGGCCGAAGCGCAACTGCGCCCTCAGTCAGGATTTTAAGGTACTATCATCATAAATAGCATTATGGCTTTGTGGATCATTTTAAAGTTTTTCATAATATTTTTACATTAATTTTTTATCTCACAAAAAGCTTGAAGAAATATGTAGACATATTTTTCTTTGAATAATTCTCTCAAGTGTAAAAATGAAATCAAACTTTTACCTCTGTTCGTTTTGTTAAGAGTGATTAAATAAATCTTAAATTATCTTGAAATGTTTTGTTGTTTGGTTAATTCGTGATGGAGGAAGAGGAAAGTGTTACTGTTATCTCCGGAGATGTAGAAAATATTGTTATCAAGTTGGAGCCTTCTGAAAACTTTCTGAATGTTGGCGATTCTTTGGAATTTGAGAGTATTAAGCCAGAGAATTGTGAAGAAAGTGAAAACACAGTATTTTATGGTGGATTTGGCCCTGATGAAATTTTTCTCTCGGGTTGTGAGGAAAATGAATCGAACATTATTCAAACTCCATTTTATTTGGAGAGCTACTTCAGGGACAATGACTGCAGTATTTTTGATCAACAAATAGATATGAGTTATTTAATTTGTGAAGATTGTCATATTGTTTTTCCTAACGAAAACTTATTGCAGGAGCACCTCGTTATGCATATTAATATTCATAAAATGGGTTGCACCATGTGTGACCAGGTGAGCAGTTTGCTATGAATAAAAAAAAAATATTTTACCTTATCTTTTTTTTTTTTTCAGGACCTTAACATGGCAGAAAAATTTCAATTACATGTTATGGCAATAACTCGGCAAAGTATTTATTATTGTGATTTATGCAGAAAGTCATGTGCTGGAGTTGTTCGTTCTAAGGTAATAAAATAGGTACTTATTTACGTCATTTTCACTTTATATAAATATTTGTTTTTTTTTTTTTTTCATAATCAGAGTAAAATTCTTTTACAAAAATTCAATAATTTTTCTTTACTTTTAGGATCAAGCTCGTCCAACGGGTAAGACTTACGCTTGCCATGATTGCGAAGTGCGGGTGAAAGAACAACAAACAGTCTCAAATATCTCACTGCCTGTTACACAAAATCTTTGTAAAATTGAAAATTGTATCTTGCATTTAGGATCCTCCACTGGAATAAATATTCTACAAGTTCACAAAGAGAAGCACAGTGAAATGATCTGCAACGCTTGCGAGCATTGTACCAACAATTTCTCCTTGGACCCTGTACTGCAATCCAGCAAAATAAAAGACGATAATTTCAAGATAGAATGTAGAATTAATGATTCTAAGATGAATCCCGACAATTACTTTCACAGATGTCAGTACTGTGAAGCATTTTTCGCTAAATCTTTCACATTAACGAGGCATTTACGAGAAAGGCATAATCACAACAAAAATAGGAAGGTTTCTCAACAATGCTCAAAGCTGAAGACGAATAATAAGCCTGAAGTGCACAGTTTTTCATGTAAATCTTGTAAGATAGTATTTCCAGAAGACTGCATGCTAAAAAAACATTTGAAGGAGAAACACAAGTCTAATAATTTAGGAACAGTTAAACCAAGCGTGGAGACTAAAATTTCGGCTAAGTTCAAGTGTAGCTATTGCAATGTCTCGTATTCGGAGAATCTTAATCTAACAAAGCATTTGCGCGAAAAGCATAAAATATTTAAGCAGAAGTTTATTTGTAAATTGTGTCTGAGAGAATTTTCCTTGCAGAGATGTTACAATAATCACATGAATTTCCATGAAATTGCTAAGAACCATGTTTGCTTTGCGTGCAAACTCGCGTTTCTCTCTAAATATGAACTCCAGCAACATGTGAAGATTCACAACGAAGAGCAGCAAGAAACTGAGTGCAAAAAGTGTGAGAAAAACACTTTGACTGAAAATAACCAAAAAAGAAGTTCAAGGCAAAATCGGTTGGGAAAACCCTGATGAAAGTAACAGTTTATTGTGGAATAGCATGGCTATAATCTCTTATAGTTTATGAAATAAATTAAGATAAAAGATTTGAGAATTTATAATATAAATGCAAATTATTAAATGTATAAATATCTCTTGATTGATTATTGTGGAAGGAAAATGAAGATTGAGAACTAACAATTGATTAGTACTCAATAATATTTTAATATTGGGTAAGCAGTATCTGTGTACAAGTCGATACTTTAATCAAACTTAACTTTAACGAAGGTAGCTTTGAGACTACCTATTAGACTTAATTAAACAATATATTCCAACAAATTTCAATTTGTATACACCATCACTCACGCATTTACACATACGCTTCATTAAAAGTCGTACATTTTTCCACGGAATTCCAACTCGCAGGTACATTTTCAGTAATTTCACGCATTAATTTACATAGCTATCACATGGAATTAAAGAATCTGTAAATTACAGATAGTTATGCATACTAGTGTATAAGAATAACTGCTATTTTTGTCGATAGAAATCGTGATTCGAATCTTTTTTTTCAGCATAATACGCACCCAATTATAAGATAACATATAATAAATAAATTTACAAATCAAATACACGATTTAGCGGAATGAATGATCAGTCGGCGTTAAAAATAGAAACGTCATTACCAAGTCACTTTTAAATATTAAAGTTGCATAAACATTTATTAAAAGAATAGATCTGGATTGAAATGGATTCATACTTCCTAAAATTGTTCCCGCTGTAAAATAAATGCTATGCACCTCGTTTTATCACAGATCGAATCACGACTGATGCCATGCATGTTACATTTTCGTTTACTTTAACACTTCTGAATACTTCTGATTTAGCAGTAAAATACTGTGCATTAACACCTCAAGTAGATTTACAAATACAATGTTTTTGTGGCCTATGACGACAGTTGCATTTGCTGAAAGTACAAAAATAGTTCAGGAAGTTATGATAGTTATATTTTTATGCAAACTTTTGAATTCTTGGCAATCGTTAAAAAAAAAAAAAAGAATTGTTTTGCATGGAAGTTCCTTTACAGCGACGTAAACAGGAAAATGATTTCTACAGTCTGAATGTCTAAAATCTAATATAACTTCTTTCGGGCATAAATCGATCACATTTCAACCCGAACGACAAATGTATTCACAACCAAATGACGAGGCAATTTGGCAAGTAACAAGTCTAATAATTAACGATCAAATATAAAGATATCTGAAGTACAGAAAATTCAATACGGCCATGTCTTACTTATAGGATCCCTACCTTACCGACACTTTTCCGCTCTCCGCATTTCCACGTCAATTGAGGGGCCGGTGCAATAAGGGGCTTAGCGCTCGGATCACCTCAAACGTGACGTCTCGGTTACCGATTTTCCAAAATCAAGAAAATTAAATAAAAAAAATACCATCATATTCAGCATTATTTATTTTCTTGACTTCGGAAAATCGGTAACCGAGACGTCACGTTTGAGGAGATCCAAGCGCTAACCCCCTTATTGCATCCGGCCCCTCAATTGAGATATCAAGTTTGAACTTTGAGTGATAAAGTAAAAAGCAGTAAAGAACGTTTATCTGGTCCAAAATTTTTATAATTACAAAAAAAAATTTGTTCGGAAGTTTTTTTCTATAATTATAAAAATTTAGGAGCAACTAAACGTTCCTTAGTGCTTTTTATTCAATTACTTAAGGCTTCAACTCGATATCTCAATTTCGAAATGCGGAGGGCGAAAAAAAGTTTCGGTAAGGTAGGGCTCGGATAAGTAAGACATGCCTTAAGGCAAATTTCTTCAGTATAAATCAAAATTGTAATCTAAATATTTGGATTGAAAAAAATTGTGCTGCACTGAAGAAATTTAGAATAATTGATCACTATTTCTGGTACACCTATAAAAAAGTGAAGTACGCTACAATCTACATTCGTATAATCAATACAGTTTCACAGAATTCATTTAATATTAAGATAGACATTTGTGAACTCACATTCATGCCCAGATTTCAAATGCTCAAATATTATTATACAAAAGCTAGACTTTTATTTTTGATCCACTTATCCTACTATCTTGCTGGGATTGTTGGCATTTTCTCTAGAAAGTCTTGCTCAATGACAGTCTCCAGTTGTGCGATATTCAGAGTACCTTGACAGTCTCCTGATCTATTGCTAAGTGCGGTGAAAAAGTAATGTAGATCTTGTAAAGTTCGAATGTTGTTAGATGTTAGCAATAATCCATCTGATTGTGGGATTGGCTGCACAATTTTTTCTTGGAACTAAAAGGAAAAAATATTAAATTTCAAGATATATTTATAGAACTTACGAATCAAAAAATATTTCGTAAATGTGCATCTCAAAAAGATCCTTAAAAGAAATTATCACAAAAAGAATCGGAGCAGAACAGTACACTTTTGCGGCACGTGCATTTAGCAGTACGAAGTTTCCAAAAAAACATTATTAACTCGCATTTACTATTTCTGTACATTTCTGTACATTAATGTGACTATAGTAGATTTTTAACACATGTGAATTGATGGGGATAAACGCTCTTCACGGAGAGAAGAACATATATATGAATAACCTGAAAAACATAAATTCAATATATAAAAAAGCCTACACTGTAAAAAATGATTGTAATTTTACCAATTCTAGTTGTGAAATTACTGCATTGGAATTTTGTAATATTACCTCTTGCAATGTAGGAACAACACATTTGCAGGTTAAGAATCACAGTAATTTTGTAAATTTACCAAATTTAATGTCGGTATTTTAAATCGCGCAGTAGTTTTACGACCGTAATTGTAAATGCATTACATTGAATCAGCCCTCTGCAATTTAAAACTAAAAGTGGGCTGACTTTTGACTGCACTGTAAAAAATCCAGTTGAAAATTACCAATCGATTATAAAATATTTTACTATGATTGACGTAGGAATAATACGACTCTATTGTGAATTTGCAACGATAAGCGGTGTGATTTCACAGTATTTGTATGAAGTTTGCAGTGAAAGTTTAATATTACCACTTGAATCAGGGGACATAAAATTACGCATGATAAACATGGTAAATTTCAACCATAGTGTAACGTATATTTGAATGTAATTTTACAACGTGTCAGTAAATTCGCAATGCGTACTGCGATTTATTTTACCATGAAAGTGTAAAAATGCAGACTGAGTGTAAATCTACCAGAATTTTATAATTCCACGCTTCATGATGCATTTTTGTTTTAACGCCCGGCGCTGCAACAGTGATTCTATAACTTCTATAACCTAGAAAGCCAACTCTCGTGCAATAGCAGCAGGTTTCAAATTCTTATTTAATTTATCATTTATATCGCGTTTTCACAATGTAAAGGTAAGTGTTAAATTAAGAAAATAAACTAAAAAATTCGGCATTGAATACTATTAATTTTATACTATTAATTCATAAAAATATACTACAAGAACCAATAAATATGTTAATAATTCTATAGCATATTGATTTCAATCCATGATATACATGCTTTTAGAAAGAAATGCTTTTGATTCAATAGCATTTTTTTCTCAGTGTACTGTCAGTGTTAATTTACAAATGATATATATAGCGCATGCGCAATGAAATTCATCCCGGCCATTTTACATTGTCAATTGAATTTTACAACAAGAAACGTAAAATTATACTGCATTGAAAGTGATATTAAGGGAATTTTACTGTCTGCATGTGATTTTACCGTTCCAAATTATTTTTACACCATTTTGGTAAAATTACCACGTTAATCACTAATAATTTTATGTCCCCTGTTCTACGTGGTAATTTTCAACTGAATTTTTTACAGTGTGGCGAGGACATTAGTACTTAATGTGACCGAGCGCAGCGCTGATAAGCTTTAGGGCCGACTAACTGTCAAATGCATGGCAAAACAGTAAAGATTCGAGGTTTTTTGATATTTAGTAGTGTTTTTATCGTGTTTTTTGTTGAAAAAGTAAAGTGAATAGTTTTCTTGGTGTAAGGATGTAAAAAACAATAAAAAATGGTGAAGTGTATTTTCGTGAAGTGTGATTCTGGCTACAAAAATTAACGGAGTTCCGAGGAGCAAACTCGTCGATTTTTTTATGTGCCAAAAGATAAAAATTTAATTAAAAAATGGCAACGCGCAAATTTAAGAGACGATATCGAAGTCAAAGAAGGTCAAGCAGTTTGTGACAAACATTTTGCTGAAAGTGACATCATCCGCGAAAGAACAATTATTGGTCCTGACGGAATTGTTTTGGGAACGGTATGTATTTTTCGCATTTATTTTCTCTGTTGTATATTGTTTTGTTTATTGTGTACTTCTAATTCACAATCCCGCCGGATTCGCTAATAGAAATTAACGTGAAACTATATTTTTACAAATATGATTCACATTTGGCTGAAATCATTTAATTTAAATTTAAATTTAAAATAAGAACAATCGAAATTTCCAAGTTTAAGGTAGTTATCACCCACGAAAATTAGACCTCAGGCAAAAATAGATAATTTTGCTTTCTAGAATACCAATGTTATTATTGAAGGGCTATTTTGAAAGAGAAAAGATTATTTTACATGAAAAAAATGTGAAACACAGAAAAATAATTTTATTAATCAATTTTATTTTTTACCCAATTCTTTTTCTTATCGCTTTTCGCCAAATTTTAAAAAATTATGCGATTCTAATGAATCATGAATCATTTTTTCAGAGAAAAGATTTCCCACAACTTTACCGTTTCTGATTTTTAAATATAAATTCTTTAATGGCTGAAAACATTAAAAAAAATATTCCAAAACGAAATTTTTATAAACAAATTGCTGAATTTGATAATAATTTATTCATTTTCGAAAATTGGAAATGGTTAAGTTGTAGGGAATCTTTTTCTCGAAAAAGTGATTTGTAATTTATTAAAATCGCATAATTTTTTAAAATTTGGCGAAAAGCGATAAGAAAAAAAATTAGGTAAGAAATAAAATTTAATCATAAAATTATTTTTCTGTGTTTCAAATTTTTTTCATGTAAAATAATCTTTTCTCTTTCAAAATAGCCCTTAAATAATATCATTGCTATTCTAGAAAGCAAATTTATCTATTTTTGCCTGGGGTCTAATTTTCATGGGTGATAACTACCTTCAATATGAACTTGAGGAATGAAATTAGTGTTTATTTTTATAGTTAAGAAAAAAATCGAGTACTTTTTCAAGTTATATAAAAAAGCCGAGAGTTATGTACCGTCAAATTTACAATAGTTGAAATAAATAATAATACCTTCAGGTCCAAAATATAATATATATTTTCTATTCATAATTTGTAAATTGCTGAAAATAATACAAATGAATTGTATTAATACCAGTCATTCATCATATTCTTTTGTCATTCTATTTTAGATTGGCAATTTGAATTTGAGAATGTGTAATACGTATGAATGGTATTAATAATTCTTTTTACTCCAAGTGAAAAATATACTTGTTATATTTTTATTAAAACGTCTTAAATAAACTATTTTTTGTAGACTCCGTTTAAAATGCCCCGACTACGGGAAGGAGCCATACCGACACTACATCTGGGACGAGACGAAAAGCTCAAAAAAGAGCCACGAACCTAGGAATTTTTAATTTTTATGATTACTAACATACAGTTTAATAATGAATGTAGCTTTAATAAAAACAAGCTGTTTCGTCCACTAATTAAGGAATATAATACTGTACTCAAAAATGTTTTTCTTATTTTTTTTATCAAATAAAGTATCATCTGTTGAAAGTTTACGAGGTTTTCGGTTTCTTTCTGAAGTTCAATATACTAACTTTTTATAAATTTCTGAATAATGCTTTTTCCAGCGCGCGAACTGGTTGAAATATATATTTGTATGCTTTAAACAATTCTCTAATGGCTTTTATTTTGGTGTGCTTATTTTGTTCAGAGATTTTTTGGAACGGTCCGATTATCAGGAGGAACTAATGATCATCCCGCCACTCCAACGTTCCTGCAAGTTTATAGAATACTGTCTTTTTACAGTGTTCTAAAACTTCCCCGAACAGGAAACTGCTCCTTACCAGATGCTCCTATAAAACCCTTAATGTCTATGTCCACGATAAAAGAAATCTACAAGTCGGACAAGAAGCAATCGTTCATCGAAGAAATTAAAACAAAACTGAATCTTGTGATCGAACAAAATGACAGTGATTTCACAGATTTCACGAACGCCATAGACCACGACTACGACCTTCCATATGTTAAACAATGTCTCATGTATTTTGTTACAGGCACTATTTGCAAAGACTTCACAAAATTCACTAAGTGTCAAGTTTGTCGAACGGCATTCTTTGAATCTGAAGGCAGTGCTTTTATTGCAAATCATCCTGTTGCTCGAATTGTAACTTTTGATAAAGATCAGGACCTTCAGCATCCAAATGTGCGTTTATTTAAATTTCTAGAAGAAGTGGAGGAAATATTTATAAAACATTCTGCATTATTATTTGCAACTAAGAATGCGACAGTATGCTAAAATTCAAATAGCTGACCAGAAAAAAGAAAGTTCTAAGCTCAAAAAACTATCAAAGCTTTATTCGACCTAGGATTTATAAAAACCTTTGAAGTAAAAGGAATAGAATATGCCCCATTGAAAAATCCTATGTAGGATACCACATAGGGTCTCATATAGGACCTTACATAGGATCCTACATAGGATCCTGTGTAAGATCTTATGCAAGATCCTATGTAGGAATTTGGCATAGGAACTCACATATGATCGAACATAAGATCTTATATAGGATCCTATGCAGGATCCTATGTAAGGTCCTATATGAGATCCTATGTGGTATCCTACACAGGATTTTTCAATAGGGTAAAAAATGTTTATAGACGAACGACTCGATTTAAAAGAATTGTGATAAACTTATTGTTGTTATTGATGAAATTTTCTGTTATGTTTTATTGTTATGTTTTATTCACAATGTGATAATTATTTTTTTCATTATATGAGTGTTGAAATGCTTCTTGTATTTATTCTATATATTGTTTATCATAAAATACTACGAAGATTTGAATATATTTACAAGAATTACAATCTTGAAATTTTAAAATTGCCTTACTTATTATAAATCCTATATACATGCCTAATGTCTCTTGATTATTGTTATTTTTATAATTGCAAAATATAATTTGTGTTCGTAAAAATAGTTCATCATGTTAAATAATGTTTAATAAACAGTTGAGTTAGTTAATTTACAACTACAGTTTAAAAAAAATGCAATAACCAATTTAGAATTTTGATTTTAAAAACTAACAATTTCCACACATTTATTTACTTCTCCCAATTACTGTGACATAATTGACATATATGAAAAACTAAATATTAATGTTTACTTGCACAAATAAATGTATTTATATTTGATTATAACTTATAATCATTGCACTAAAATTCATTAATATACTAATTATATTAATTTTGCGATTAATGACAATTTTATTGTGATTACTTCGCGTTTTATATTTATTTTATTCAATTCATTAACTGGGACAAATTTATCTTATTGCTTTCACTCCTACTTGATTGTTCAGAAAATCAATATATTTCACTTTTTTTCTCATATATTATGTATTATTATATGCCAAAAACATTTAACTTTATTTTTCTGTCAAAAAAAACACGAAAAGGCAGTTTAAATTAAAAAAAAAACATAAATATTTACATTTTTGCCATGTATTTGAAAGCAAGTCGGCCCTAAAGGTAATCAGCGCCACCATTTCGCCTGGTGGTCGTGATCCAACTCTCAGCCAACTTTTATTCTACAGGCCTCCAGAAGAGTAGCACTGGGCTGCATTTCAAAGGGTATAAATCGCTAGCGAATGTAAATTCACAATCTTTTGTATAAAGCATGTTTCAAATAGTAACTTTACATTTTGAATATGTGAGAATGCCATTAATAAGTAATATTACAAACGATGTTGTAATTACACGATATTTCTATAAGAAATTTACAACTTTGTGTGAAAGTCTCACACAAAAATGTGAATTAACATTTATAGGTTAAATGACAAGAAATGGTTGAAATCCCATTCCTGCTTGTGAATTTGCAGGGATGTGTGAAATTTCCCGACGGAAATTAAAATGTTTGATTTAATGGTGTTATTACCAAAATTAATTGTTTAAAATTATTATTTATTAAAAACATTCTTAAAATACATTGAATCAAACGACAAATTAAAGATTTTAAAATTATTTAGAAATATTTAAAAGTAATAAAAACTGTTTACAAAAAGTAAATATATTTGAATAATAGTTAAATATTTAAATTAAAAAACGATTTCCATGATAACTTCTTTTTACATAAACCGCAACTTGCAAGAACAATGTTTGTAATTATGCTTGCATTTGAACCG
Source organism: Diplolepis rosae (assembly GCA_030998225.1). NCBI lineage: Eukaryota > Metazoa > Arthropoda > Insecta > Hymenoptera > Diplolepididae > Diplolepis > Diplolepis rosae. The sequence goes on along the minus strand of JAPYXD010000750.1, from coordinate 1,260,753 downwards.
TCATTTAAACTTTTATTAAAAGATGACGTTAATGTTCTTTGAATAATAACTTTCCAAAATTTATTTGAAAATAGATTTAAAAATGGTATAATTAAATTAAGAAAAAACGATTCTTTATAAAATATAGAGAAATTAATTCAATAAAAATAAGTCAAATTAAAATTTTTTAACATTTTTTTTAGACTGACATGAAACAAATTCGGAAAAAATTTGTCCATCTTCTCAATCAAATTGTAAAATATTGATTCCTAATTTTAATACGACTTTTAACTACTAGTTAAAGTAGTGTTTCTTATAGTTATTAGTTTAAAATTACTTCCACGTCTGTAAACGTGAATGTTACTTTTTTTTTAATATCCTCAATACACAACATTATTATGCTGCTTCATTTTGCATTATAAATTAATTTCATATATTCTTAGAGGGTCAAGAATTGCTTTGATTTGACTATTATTAAAAAAATTGTGCAATTGTTGAATTTGGTTCCCGCGCCATTTATTGCAAGAACTTGCTGCCTGTTCCCATGTGAGTGGATGCAACCAATGACAGGCTCGAGACACTCATCTCTCATTAGTTCTATATCTATACTCGCTTGGATTTGAAACTCGCCTTGAGCCTCCCTTCACTTTTTATCGCCAAACAAACCCAAAAGACAGGTCCGTTAAGGTGGCACCTCCACACCGGAAATCCACTATCTATTATAGCTTAGAATTTTGGGCTTTTTTTGGGCTTTTTTTGGGCACCGATAAAAATTTCTGGGCTCCTGTACTTTTTACGGAAAATCAACTTTTTTGTGGGGGTGCTAGCTTATATAAAGCTAGCACCTCCATTATACAAAAATTTGAATAAATTAAAAATAAACTGCACCAGAATTTTGGGCTTTTTTTGGGCTCTAGAAATCACCTAAAACCAATAATCAAAAACCACCCCTATGTCCAAAAAAACAACCCTCTTTTTAAAAAAAAGGTCCTTCAGAAATTAAAGCATACCAGAATTTTGGGCTTTTTTTAGGCTCTCTAAATATGTCTATATCGATTTTTGGGCTGCAACCCTTAACACTGAAATGCACCCCTACATGGCCATGTAGAGACGACTTTCACTAAAATTGATCTCTTTTCAAACTTTATGGTCTAGGAAGACTCTATGATTTTTGGGCTCTTCAAATATGTCCATATCGATTTTTGGGCTCCAACCCTTAACATCAAAATGCACCCCTACATGGCCATGTAGAGACGACTTTCACTAACATTGATCTTTTTTCAAACTTTATGGACTAGGAAGAATCTATGATTTTTGGGCTCTTCAAAAATACCCCTATCGATTTTTGGGCTCCAACCCTTAACACTGAAATGCACCCCTACATGGCCATGTAGAGACGACTTTCACTAAAATTGATCTCTTTTCAAACTTTGTGGTCCAGGAAGACTCTATGATTTTTGGGCTCTTCAAATATGTCCATATCGATTTTTGGGCTCCAATCCTTAACATCAAAATGCACCCCTACATGGCCATGTAGGGACGACTTTCACTGAAATCGATCTTTTTACAAACCTTATGGTCTAGGAAGACTCTATGATTTTTGAGCTCTTCCAAAATACCCCTATCGATTTTTGGGCTCCAACCCTTTACACTGAAATGCACCCCTACATGGCCTTGTAGAGACGACTTACACTAACATTGATCTTTTTGCAAACTTTGTGGTCCAGGAAGACTCTATGATTTTTGGGCTCTTTAAATATGTCTATATCGATTTTTGGGCTCCAACCCTTAACACCGAAATGCACCCCTACATGGCCATGTAGAGACGACTTTCACTAAAATTGATCTCTTTTCAAACTTTATGGTCTAGGAAGACTCTATGATTTTTGGGCTTTTCCAAAATACCCCTATCGATTTTTGGGCTCCAACCCTTAACATCAAAATGCACCCCTACTTGGCCATGTAGAGACGACTTTCACTAACATTGATCTTTTTGCAAACTTTGTGGTCTAGGAAGACTCTATGATTTTTGGGCTCTTCAAATATATAGACATTCCATGCTAAAAATATATGAAATTATGTCTATATTGGTTGGAGTTCATACCAATTTTGCACAGTAAGTTCGGTACTCTAATAGGAAAACTTCAGCTTACTATAATAGTTAGATTTTTTCTCCATGTGGTGTAAATTTTTGTTTTTGTCTGTGTCGCGCATACTTTTCATCATTACACGTTTATTGAAAACTCCATTTGCGACGCCGGTATAGAAACCGGCATCGGAACTAGAGATTTTGATAGACTGTTAAAAATGTTATTAATTTTCATAGACTTTACTATACAAGTGGTAAATTCAAATTAATATTCTTGTATATCATGAAAAATTAATGTACGTTCATATTAAATTTGATGATTTTTGAATTAAAATATATTAAAATTAATAAACATTGTCGAAATATATGCTTAAGTGTAAGAATATTCAAATTTTAGTTTGTTTTTTCTGAGATAAAAGTATATTAAATTTAATATACGTTACTGAAAAAGTCTTCCATTACACGTAATGGAAGTTTAATACTTAAATTTATAAAAAATATTTTTTTGAAAATTTAGGAGAGATAATAGAATACGTTAAGGATTGTTTGTCATATTATTAACTCCATAATCACGTTATAAATTCAAGATTTACCAATGTATTTTAGAATGAATGTCGTAGGGCAGTTCTCCTTTGCATAGAATCATTATACATTGATTTCAAAGCATTTAATTCTTTTCTCCTTGTAAAAAAATATCTGAAATTTAATTAACATTTTACATACAAATAGTCAATAAATTATTGAATATGTACATAAAAAACATAATCATAGATGTTATCCTATTCTATTTAAAGCTCTAGCTTTTTTATACAAAATGCGTTTTTATAAGAATTTATAGAGGTAATATTATATTTGACATATATTAGTATGACGGTGTTAGATTGAAAATAAGATCATGTGTAGGCTCGATTTTCTGTAAATACATTTCTGTAGCTTTCTAAAAAATTACTTGACTAAAATACTTTATTTTCTTCCAAGTACCTCAAAAACGACAAAAATCCGTAGACAATATTTAAGCAAACGATTTTTTATTTTAACGCTTTTTTCGTATCTCACATTAGGGTGGCTCTTATTTACTCTGGGAAAAAATTTTTTTGCGATTTTTTTCAACGCTACCCCCGAGTTTAATTCCATTTTATGTAGAAATAATTTGTGTAAAATTTGAGCTTAATCGAACTAAGGAAAAGGGTGCCCCTGGACCCTTGAAAATAAAAAAAAACCATTAAAAAATCAATTTTGTTTGTTCATTTTGCAAAATATTAATTATATGCAAAAAAGCTTGATACAAAAGTTGTAGATCTATTAAAAATGCATATATTTTTATCTACAACTTTTTCTTCTATGACTCACTGTTTTCGAAAAAAATGCGAAAAAGTATGCCTCGAATAAAGCTACTCCAGGTACTCTAGTAGAGTATAGTCTAGGAGCCTTCCATATAGCACGTAACACTTTTTTGCTTTTAGTTCATCTGTAGCCTTCCCTGTTTCCTGAGTATTCTTGTCCGAGCGCTACCAAGAGGTACTAATACTAATGTAGTAATGTAGTTGTGCTGAGCAGATGTTCTTCTAAAATCTAAAGGACCCATGATCCCAGCCCATAGTCAACACACCAGCCGCATACCTGACGCAGTTCTCTTTCGGATATCGGACGAGTCAAAAGAAATTTTCATGTCAGAATGTCTTCTGCCCTTTTATTACGTGAAAAAATTTATTTACTTGGATATTACTGGAATAAAATTAGTGGAAATAAATTGCCATCAAATAAAGACGTTTTAAGTGTATTATTTATCAATCTTCGTGTGGTGAAGTTAAGTTTGCGCGAAAGTGCCAGACTAGCATTGCAGGAGGTTATTATTTTTTGGGAAAAAGCACGAATTCCAACTCAGGAAATAAGAAACTGCATCCCAAAATTAGAATCTTTGTACCAAGAATGGAGACAATTACAAAAACACGCTGGGAGAACATCGGAGGCTCATAAGAAAAAAGAAGAAAATTTCAAATCGAAGCTCGAGGATCTTTTCGACATTGCACATGCTAACGCTTTGGAAAATATGACAATAGAAGAAGATAAGCATTTTTTAATAAATCAAAGGTTGAAGGGTCGACAAGGGTTCATGTACGGAGTCGATTACAAGGAAGTTATAAGAGAAAGAAAAATTGCAGAACGAGAAGAGGCAGCGTTGATGAGAAAAGAGCGAAGCGATCTTGAAATTGAACAACTATGTGAGTAATGTATGGAAAAAATTTCAATCATGGAATTTGCAATACTTCTAATTATTTCACATTTCAGTTTTTTAATTTAATTTTGCATCATTGAATCTCTTCTTTTCCTTTTAAAGTTGAAACTACCGAATTGACGTCATCTACAAGCGCCAGCAGTTTGGAATCAAGTACAGATATAAATGTATCAGTTGCTGGAAAATCCACTGATAATATTATGGTACAACCTCGTCTCTCAGAAGATACAGAATTGGAATTTTCATCACCAAAAGCAAAACGGGCAAGAGGGAGCCGTACACTAGTGACTCCTAAGCTTGCTGCGGCCTTAGATAAATGTAAAATCAGTGACAGGGATGCAGTTCATATTCTAATTGCAACTACCGAGGCACTAGGCCATGATGTGCACGATTTTGTCATCAACAGATCGTCCATTCATATTGCAAGAGAAAAAATACGTGCAGAACGGGCACGAAATTGGAAGCTGCTCTCGTGCACTGGGATGGTAAGTTACTGCCAGCGTTAACAGGTAAGGAGACCGTTGATCGACTTCCTGTGATTCTTTCGAATGGCGATGCTGAACAACTTCTTGGAGTGCCTGTACTGCAATCTGGGACTGGAAAAAATCAGGCATCTGCTGTTTGTGAAGCTCTTGTTGAGTGGGGTCTCCAAAATTGTGTTAAAGCATTAGTTTTCGATACAACAGCATCGAATACTGGAAGTTATAGAGGTGCGTGCGTTTTGATAGAAATTTTTTTAGAAAAAGATCTTTTGTACTTTGCTTGTAGACATCATATATATGAAATTATTCTTAGAAGCGTTTTCGAGGAAGAGATGGGTAAAACTACAGGTCCGATTGTATTGATCTTTAAAAATTTTCAAAAAGCTTGGCCTGGAATCAATGTTAATAATTTCCAATCAGGGATTGAAAACGAAAAGGTCAAAGGACACTTCAATGAAGGCGACGTATCTCGAATCCTTGATTTTGTTAAAAATACTTTGAAGGAACAGCAGCCTCGAGAGGATTATAGGGAATTTTTGGAATTAGTAATAATTTTCCTTGGCGAAGTACCACCTCGTGGAGTATTTTTTCCGTATTCCGGGGGCTATCCATCATGCGAGGTGGATGGCAAAAGCTATTTATTGCTTGAAAATTTTTCTCTCCTGTCGTGAATTTGTATTAACTCTAGAAGAACAGAATGCGATCTGCGATGTTTGTATTTTTATTGTAAGTCTGTACGTCGAAGCATGGTTTTGTGCGCCTTCTGCTGCTCAAGCACCTTATCTGGATTTTAGGGTTCTTTCAAAACTTTATAAATATCAAGCTGTCGATCCCGGTATCTCTCGTGTTGCATTAAAAAAACTCATGAATCATTTATGGTATTTAAGCTCTGAAACTGTCGCATTAGCTTTCTTTGATCCGAAATTGTCATCAGAATCGAAAATGAAAATGGTCAATGCTTTGAATCGCGAAACAGAATCATCAAATGAAAATTTGAAGCGAGTACAAGTAGAAATCGATGAAATCCCAGAAATTATCAACAATGGAATTGAGCAATTCGTTTCCGCCGACACTAAACGATTTTTCAAAAGATTTAACTTGAATGATGAATTTCTTAGGACAGAACCGTCGACGTGGCCTAAAAATGGAAGTTTTGTTAAAGGACTTGAATTAGTAAATAAATTGAAAGTTGTAAATGATTCGGCTGAGAGAGGCGTTAAGCTTATGGAAGAGTATAATAAATTATTCACGAAAAACGAACAACAGAAACAGTATGTGCTTCAGATTGTGAGTGATTATCGCCGAAAGTTTCCAGGTTATAAAAAAGAGTCTTTGTCTATGAGTCAAGATTTGTAGTAAAAAATCGCATTTTTCTCGAAAACGGTCAGTCATAGAAGAAAAAGTTGTAGAAGAAAATATGTGCACTTTTAATAGATCTACAAATTTTGTATCAACTTTTTTTTGCATATAATTAATATTTTGCAAAATAAACAAATAAAATTGATTTTTTGTATGGTTTTGTGATTTTCAAGGGCTGAGGGGCACCCCTTTCCTTAGTCCGATTAAGCTCAAATTTTACACGAATCATTTCTACATAAAATGGAAGCAAAATGAGGGGTAGCGTGAAGAAAATTCAAACTTTGAAAATAAGAGCCACCCTAATCTCACATATTTAGGTTAACAAAAGGAATTTTTGACTTTCAATAGTATTTTCGAAATTTCAAAGTATTTGAAATCTTTCGGTGGAAAAAAAGACGCTTTCGACTGGACTGGGATTCGAGTCCAGGTCTTTCGATTGACGGTCGACTGCTCTAACCACTGAGCTACACATACGTCAAACATCTCCTTCTCCACAGGAAGACCTACTTTTATCGCCTAGCGTCTCTGCCTTGCGGCTGTAAATGATTTCAAATTAATTAGGTGAGTTTGAAATTTTTGTCACTGCCTACATTATCGTTAGAGCAGTCGACTAATGATCCTCCGATAATGTAGGCCGTGAGAAAACTTTCGAACTCAACTAATTAATTTAAAAGTATTTTTTTAAATTGAAGAAAGGTATATACGTCTTGGACGAATATATTACAATGAAAATTTGTTTCAAGTTTTACCATAAAGTGACTTTTCTAATTTTGGATTAATCGGTAAAATGTTATAAGGATATTATAACGCGACATATTTGGGAATATGTCTGCTTTTATATTGGCCCAAAAATTACAGTATTTGCTCTCATTTTTGTTGTTTTGGCATAGGGTCAGTTTCACCTTATTTTCTTCATTCAAAAATTATCCATGGTAGATAGAGTAAAGCGTTAAAAAAATGTAAAAAAACAAAAAAGAAGAAAGGAAATAAGATAACTTTTGAATAAAAAAAATAGGGAGAAACTGACGCTATGACAAAACCAGGCCTCACAGACCGGTCCCTATATCCCCTATTGTCCTCTATATTTACTTGAGGTCCCTAAAGTCCCCTATTTTCACGATTTGGTCCCTAAAGTACCTTATTTTCAGCCATTAGTGTGCATTTTTTAAAATTTGTATATAAAATGGAAGTATACAAACATTGCATTCTTCTAATGACCTCACTATTTTGAAACTGTCATTAAATAATATTTAAATTTCGAGCGCTTTTATTCAAGAAATTATGATTGGTCGATGTACGCACTGCCTCAGCCAATAACATCAGCGACGAACGACATGTTAATGTTAGGTGTAATAGATAAAACCATCGCAATAATGATATAAATATCATTCGGAATTTAAAAGACCTCAGAATTTAAAAAGAAGTCTATAGATGTAACCGATACAGTAGTATTGTATTAGTAATTTATTTAAACTTAAAATTAAGTCAAGAAAACTCATATTGTGTTATTAGAAGTATACTTATTAATGAAAAGACTGAAATTTAAAGAAATAACATTCATTCTTTAGCCAAAGTATAAAACATATAAAAAAAAGGAAATTTTGTTGGGAGTTAATTGAAATTTAATGTAATTTAATACTCTATAAATCTGGATCAGTCAAAATCTACTGACTATTAGTTAAATTTGACTGATTCAAATAGCTAAAAAGAGGTTACTGTAAATCAGTCAAATTTCATTCATTACTTCAGTGGAAATCAACTGATTTAACAGTGAAAAATACCTTTTTTAGTGATTCAATCAGTAAAAATCAACTGATTTATCTGTGGAAAATATTTTTGCACTGATGAATCAGTGAAAAGGCAAATTACTGATTCATTCAGTGAAAATTCGACTGATTCAGATTTAGAGAGTACATAGTCGTGATATGTAGGTAATTTCCTATTTAATACTCACGTCCGAAAATTTGTGAAGTACAGTTGTGTACAAAATATGAATATATTTAAAGAATTTGAAAATCTTTCTGTGGAAAAAAAGACGCTTTCGACTCCGCTAGAATTCGAGCGCAAGTCTTTTGATTACCGGTCGACTGCTCTTTCAAACTCAACTAATTAATTTGAATATATTTATTACTTACTAAAATAAAAAGTATTACGTCTTTATTTACATTTTATCAAGAGTTTATTCTTACCAATAACTTTCTTTCATACCTAATTTTTTGTTAAAAAATGTACCCTATGAGCGTAAAAAAGGTCCCTATGGGCAAGAAAAAAGGTCCCTATACACCCTATTTTATATCCCAAAGGGACTGTGAGGCCTGCAAAACAACAAAAATGAGTGCAAATCCTGTCATTTTTGAGTCAATATAGAAGCAGACTTATTCCCAAATATGTCACGTTATAATGTAAAATATGACACATGCAATTCTTTCGGTATAAAGTTACAATTCTTATTATTATTATTATTATGGTTCTGGAATCATATTTTTGTTATTAAGAATTATTTTGGACATCTTTTAAAGAAATTTTCTCAGCATGGTCTCTACATGGCCATGAAGGGGTGCATTTCGGTGTTAAGGGTTGGAGCCCAAAAATCGATATGGACATATTTGAAGAGCCCAAAAATCATAGAGTCTTCCTAGACCATAAAGTTTGAAAAGAGATCAATTTTAGTGAAAGTCGTCTCTACATGGCCATGTAGGGGTGCATTTCAGTGTTAAGGGTTGGAGCCCAAAAATCGATATAGACATATTTAGAGAGCCCAAAAAAAGCCCAAAATTCTGGTACGCTTTAATTTCTGAAGGGCCTATTTTTTAAAAAGAGGGTTGTTTTTTTGGACATAGGGGTGGTTTTTGATCATTGGTTTTAGGTGATTTCTAGAGCCCAAAAAAAGCCCAAAATTCTGGTGCAGTTTATTTTTAATTTATTCAAATTTTTGTATAGTGGAGGTGCCAGCTTTATGTAAGCTAGTGTGACGTCCTGACACTTACCTTCTTTTAATAATATATTTTATTTTTCCCTCGTTTTAGATCGGAAAAGAAATCCAGAGGATTTCTAAACCGAAACTGGGATGAGGGTAGTTAACTAAAATGAAACTCGAAACTTACTGAATTTACAATTATTAACCTTTATTTTGATGGGTACAAACTGAGAGAGAGATAGAGAGTTATTAAAATTTCCTCCTGGGGTCATATATTAAAATTGGACTTACTCGAATCCAGGCTGGAACCACTGATAATCCGGAAGGGGTACACACCTTCTAATTCACTTAACAATGCGTTGAAATTCTGACAGGTAGACCAAAATCCAAATAGGGAAACTGTGACAGGTTGGCACCAAATCCACGAATCTATTTCGGGCTGGACTAGTGACGATCCCAAAGAGTGAGTTGTGAATCCACCTGTCAATATATACGATGTGGGACCTCGATGGAATCGAATCGTAGACACCTTAATATATGAACCGTTCACAGGTTCCACTTTTAACTCACGAACAATGTTCCACTAAATTGAATTTCTATGTAATGTTAAACTGACGAGGAAGATACTGACAAAAGATGGACTGAGTTGACCGGGGTAACTTCGAGAGTTCTCAATTTTTAGATGGTCGAGGGGAACTCTGATACTAAATTTCCGAGGAGAGTTCAAGCGTTGATGATAGACCGGCGGCAACTCTGTATTTTTTAGAGGGGTTCCGTTTCTGAAGATTTCCCGGCGGCAACTGTACTTTTCGGGAGGAGTTCCGCTTCTGAAGATAGACCCGACGGCAACTGAAGATTCGCAGATTAGCAGGTACTTTTATGTGCTAATTTTCGGTCGATACTGGCTACCTTTAGATCGATACTGACATGGAACTTCTAGGTGGTGATTAATGGGTTTTATATTGTTTGTCGATACTGGCTATGTTTAATTTTGCCCTGCTAATATTCTTCTGATGTTGGCCTGACCTTGGCACGTGTCTGAGCTGGCCTCTTTTCCTTTGGGTTGCCATTTTTTTATGTACTGAAGAAAAAAGGGGAGACTTTGTTTTCTTATTATAGTTTCCCCGACGTTCCTTCTTCTTGAGATGATTCATTTCTTAATTTCTATCCTTTGCTGCACCTGTAGACATTCGTGTGTACTTAGGACATTCCGATGGGGTTCCCTCGTTAACAGGTAGTTAAGAGTTTACGATGTTTTCTATTTATAAGTTCACTTCTATCTCTCTTTCTATTACAATTTTATTTTCGTACATTAAAGTTTCGTCTAATCAATGCTTTTTAATAGCTATTGCTCATGTATGTTTTATGTTAAAATCTTTTATTAATTTTTCATATTTTTATATTATGAATAAATAAATAGCGACGGTCACGGGACGTGACACTAGCACCTCCACAAGAAATTTGATTTTCTGTAAAAAGTAAAGAAGCCCAAAAATTTTTATCGGTGCCCAAAGAAAGCCCAAAAAAAGCCCAAAATTCTAAGCTATAATAGATAGTGGATTTCCGATGTGGAGGTGCCACCTTAACGGACCTCCAGAAGACGCCGTCTCAAGGAGGAACAAGGAGGAATTACACATTACACCTCTGCAAGCAGGTCTTATGCATGCAGGTTACCATGGTAAGATATTAGTGGGAAATAAACAGAAAAATTGTATGTCTTCTTTTTCTCTGTTATATTTTACCATGGTAACCTGTATGCAGAATGCCTGCATGCAGAGGTGTAATTCCTCCTTCACGCGGACGCGACACGCCGGCAAGCCGACTGCTGGACGACTTTTGTCAGCTTTTGTGAAGTGCAAATGTGATGATGAGATCGATAAAACACTACGAATTTGAAAACACTGTAGAAGAATAGTGTCACGAACTTTTTAAAGGTAGATGTCATTCATTATTCTAACACCTATGCTCGAATCATGGTCAATTTTTATTTCTGGTATTCTCGCCGCCATGCTTCAGGTCAAGGTCAATGTGGAACTTATTGAATTTTTTTATTCTATCCTTTTTTTAACGTTCATCAGAATTTTTATTTATTTTAGGATGGCTTAATGATAAATTTGAGATGATTCGAGAAAATCTACAATTTTTCACGAAACGTCTCAAATCCATCACTAAGATGGCTAATGAAAATCACTACGATGTTCGGAATTTTATATTCATATTGAATAATGGTCAATGTATCACTTGTTACAAATTTTTTTATTTTCATTCTTTCTTTTTACTTTTACGTCATTATAATGAATGCTTTTGAAGTTCGGCCTCCATTATTAACATTTCTAACTTTTTTTTATACCTCTTACTTTTTTTTATACTTCCACAGTTCTCAATAGGTTTTAGCAATATTCTGATGATGAAATAGTATAAAAATGAAATTTTCCAAATGATGCCCGTGAAGTTAGCACACCGACTGTAATATTTTTTGATTTTATTATATGGAATCGTTTGTTAGTGTTTGGTATTCAAGTTTTGGCGTTTGGTAGTCAAAATTAGGAAAGTTATTAAGGTTTCAAAGTTAGGGTGCTACATTTATTTTGCGAGTGTGAAGTTTGATGCCCGAGCAAAGCGAGGGTAACAACCACACGAGTAAAATTAAATGTTTTTCCCGTGTCGCACACGATTATTTTCACTTTATAACTCTCTAGTGGAAAAAACCATTTTCCGACCCCCTAGTAGAAAAAAAATCTTGTGCGACACGGAAAAAACATTTATTTTACTCGTGTGGTTGTTACCCTCGCTTTATTTGGGCATCAAACTTCACACTCGCAAAATAAATGTAGCACCCTAACTTTGAAACCTTAATAACTTTCCTAATTTTGACTACCAAACGCCAAAACTTGAATAACAAACACTAACAAACGACTAACAAACAATTCCTTATAATAAAACCAGAAAATATTATAGTCGGTGTGCTAACTTCACGGGCATTTCCAAATGGGATGGAGTTCGCGATGTCCCCCACTTCTGAATAATTGACATTATGTTTTAGTTGTGAGTGGGTATAAAAAATTTAGAGTTCCTTATAATTTTCCAAAAAATTTTGGGTCAATTTCGGCAAAAATTTTTTTTTTTAAATTGTACCCGACTTTTTAATTAAAATTGTTTTTATTGTATATTCTTTTAGATCTTAACGATTTCTAGGGTTCTTTATTATTAGCATGGCAATAAGGTCAAAATTCCAAAAACTAGAGCACTTTGAAAATTCTTAAAAATATCAAAATCAATTTTTTTTGAGAGACGCAAAAAAGTATTCTGCAAATAATCCTCATAACGTTTCTCGGTAAACTCAAAATAAGATTGTTTGACCAAAAGACTTCAAACGAATTACAATTTAAATAAAAACGTTTACGGTGGTAGTTGCGAAATAATAATCCATAATAAATGTCCATTTCAGTAAAATTCCGATAATTTTGGATGCTGAGGAAAGGGAGAGTAAGTTGATAATGGCACTGTAACCTTTCCCTCATATATCCTGTTTTGTTATTGGTCTCGCTGTGTTCCCTTTCCCTCATATATCCTTTTTTGTTATTAGTCTCGCTATGTTCACGTGTCGCATTTGCAACGTTGAATTATCGAGTATTCGTTTGTACAATAAGCATACAGTTTGTCATGCAAATCTGCCTAATTTGAAAATAACATGTCTTCATTCAAACTGCAATGCAACATTTATAAATTATAAAAAATTTCGAAGACACATCTACTTTAGACACAATAACGAGAATAGGCCAGGTTGTCTGCGGTGCAACGTTGAAAATTGTACTTTCAACACCATTAATCGCACACATTTCAATAAACACATCAGGGGTCATATAAACAATCCCAACGCTGGAATTACTTGTCCATTTGCAGACTGTTCTAGTTCTAATACGATTTTTTATACAGAAAACAGCTACACTGTTCATGTATGTCGAAAGCATTGGGAAGATGAGAGCACTAGTGATGATAAAAAAACACAGATCGTGAATATGGCATACGATCAAATGGACGTAGATGCTCAAAATGATAATGAATTCCAGGAAATTGAAAAACAACCTATGTCCCGGGATTCTTTAAATGTTCAGCAAGTTTCTGCTATTGTTGAAGTTGAACCGTCCAACCTCCCAGATGCAACTCTAACATTAGCAGAGTTATGTTTGTCTTTAACTACAAAGCATTATGCGACTGAAACAATTGTACAAGAGGTTGTAGAGAAAACACAGCAAGCTTTCTCGAGTTGTCATGAAAATTATTTTGCGAAAATAGATAATTATAATTTACCAGAAAATGTTAAGGAATTATTGGAGCAAGATCACAACGACAGTTTCAGTGGATTCACTGGTGCTTTAGATAAAAAAGCTGGGTCTTTAAGAAATTCTTACCAGAGAAAAATATTCTATCGAAAGCATTTAAATATTGTTCTTCCAGTGGAGGTACAACTGTTAAATGATGACGGAGCAGAATGTGGATGCCACTACAGTTACGTACCCATTTTGGAAACCCTACGTTTGATTCTACGTGACCCGAAGATTCGAGAATACTGTAAGAAGCCACCATCGCCGAGAACTGGAGGATTGTTTGATATAAGGGGCGGAAAAATTTTCAGAGGGTATAATGCTCTCATGACTCTTCAAAATTTGATCAAGATTGTACTTTTTCAGGATGCATTTGAAGTATGTAATCCTATCGGTGCGTCAAAAAAAGTTTTCAAAATAGTTGCTGTGTATATGTTAGTAATAAATGTACCACCCCATTTGAGATCCAAAATTGACAACATACAGCTTGTAATATTATGTTTCGATAAATACGTCACAAAATTTGGATGGAAGCAAGTTTTACAGAAACTCGTGCAAAATTTTAAAGAATTGGAGACACTTGGAATTACTTTTTCCATTGAAGGCAATTCTACGACTTTTTTGGGCATATTACTTGCTATGTTAGGTGACAATTTAGGCAGTCATCAGATAGGTGGTTATACAGAAAACTTCAGCAAGTCTAACCATTTTTGCCGCTACTGTGACATCAGTCGGGATGATTTTTGTCAACATTTCTTCAGTTTCAGAACATGGAGAACTGTTGATAGTACAGGAACTGTGTGGATATAGCTGAAAAACAGGGAAATTGGAGAAAGGCATAAAACATGATTCTGCTTTGAATGAATTAAACTATTTCCATGTAACAAATCCTGGATTGCCTCCCTGTGCCGTTCATGATCTTTTCGAGGGAATCGTACAATCGGATATGTGGCTAGCTATTCGATACTTCGTCCAACAAAGATGGTTTCGAATAGGCTTGTTGAATTTTCGTCTTAAAGACATTCGGCTGTCGATAGAAGGGGCTCTCTTTATTCCAGATATCAAAATTTCAGGTCCGGGTGTTAGCAAGAAACTAACAGGGACTGCAAGTCAGATGAGAAGACTAATACTCATATTTCCTATAGCAATAGCAGATATGGTAAAAAATGTTGATGATCCAGTTTGGCTGATGATTACGCATTTAAGAAGTATTTGTGACTTAGTCTGTGCTCCTGTGCTATCAATGGGTCAAATAGCGAAATTGAGAATGGAAATAGACCACTATTTACTTCTAAGAAAAGAATGTTTTCCCATCGTGCAATTATTGCCTGAACACGAATTTTTAATGCATTATCCGACTTTAACTGAATATTTCGGACCTCTTAAGCATTTGTGGACTCTCAGATTTGAGAGTAAACATGGAGATTTCAAAAAAGATGTAAAGCATAAACAAAATTTTAAGAATTTAACACAGAGACTTGCTGAAAAACATCAGTTAAAACAGGCTGCCTATCCCTTTGCACATGACGCGTACGCTGTGACAGACAGTGCCGTCAAGTACGTAACTCAGGAACATGACGATGTTAGCAATCTTGCAATTATAAGCTGTTTCGTTGATTGCGACAAATTCATTACCGATAAAGTTTTATTTCGCGGTATTCAGTACAAGAAAGGCATGACCATTTGTATAGGCAAAAACGAGTACGGTAATTTTTTGGTATGCAAAATTACAAACATTATAATTAACGCAGATTACACGGACATAGCTTTTGTTGGAATTGTGAGGGAAATTATCCTAATTAAATCTTTAGGCGTTTACGAAATTAACAAAAATGAGAGTAACCAAAGTGTTTCGTCCTCTTTCCCGTATTCATCCTTACTTTCCCCAGATCCTTTGCCAGAACTTACAATAATATCGACGCCAGTATTCATAACGAAATACGCGCTTTTCGATCTGGACTTGCAAGATTAAGGCGTAAGTAATCTGAGTGGCGTCCCATGATTGCGTTTTGCGTTGCGTTATAACAAGAGGAAAAGAGACAAAAGTATACTTTTGGGCCTTTTACTCTCGTTATAACGCGACGCAAAACGCAATCATGGGACGCCACCCTCATGAAGTATCTTGAATTATTGTGATCCCTGAAAAAGTTCATATTTTTCGGTCCAACATTACTTCATGCATGATTATTATCTTTTCTATTTTCAGATGTCGTGTTTTAAAGTTTGTTCAGCAAATCGGCAGAAAAAGAAGCTGCTTTTCATTGCAACAACTGATAATATTTTCACAAATTTACTGGAAAAATGCAGCACGAAGTTCTAAATTGTAGGGACCAAACTGGTTTTAGAGAATGATGGTACGGAGATCGATGATGACGACGAATGTCTTCGGCATTTGGCTGATAAAGGAGAAGTGCTTCTTCTTCTGGCAGATGACGAAATATGGGAAGAAAGAATTTCTCTAAATTTATTTAATTCTGTGAATGTGAACGCTGAGGAATTAAACAATTCAGCAAATGACCCATTAGATGTTCCATCTCAAATTGAAATGCCTGCAAAAGAAATGCTTGAAAATAATAATGAAACCGAAAATAGTCAAGTCGAGGATCAGTCGGTGAATCGCCATGAAGCTGGTATCGAGGAAAATGCTAATTCGCAATAAAATATTGCAGTTAACTTGGTGGCAAGACAAAATGCTTTTCAATCTTGGGAAGATTATCAAATCCCATGGGACAAGGTCAGCGCATACGACTTGGATCAGTTGAATAAAGGCATGAAAAACGATCAACTAAAAACGAATGTGGTAAAAGTGATTATTTCTGACGTAAGATTCATGAATGTTGACGTCGGAAAAGCAGCTTTCAAAACAATAGCTATTAAATTAATGCAGACATTTCCTAATACTTTTGAAGACAGAAGAGAAGATGGAAGTCGTTTTGATACTGGTTATACAATGATTTGCAGAAAACTAGAAGATCGATATCATTATGTTAGACGCCCTCACAAACAACGAGGTAAAACTCTAGATGACACTTTGAACATTCCTTTGAAGCGTAGACGACTGGCTGCTTCGATGCAAGCGGGTGCCATCCCCAGAGATCCGGTAATTGTTGAAGGAGAAGCACTAAATGATTTAGAAAATATTCGCCAGAAACTGTTACAAACAGACTGCATGCAAATTGAAGATGACGAAGAAAAGCTGAAAGAGTTGTACGAAGATCTCCGCCTAACTTTTGATTTGCAAAGATCTTTTCTCATAAATAAGATTGATTTACCCAATGCTACGAAAATACTTGAGAACTGGCCCATCCTTTTGAAGAAGAAACCGCTTTTTTGGCATTTCAAGCAGCTGACGGGAAAGGATTTAGAAGAGTTGAGTCAAAATATGGATGAGAAAATCAACAAAATTATTATACACGGATTTAGAAGAAGACTACTGGAAAGTCCTTTCCAAGTGTCCGATCAATGCATACGTTGTTCAGTCATTTCTGTAATTCAAGTGGAGTTTGGTGAAGATTCAACCTTAATTACATCATATCCTGTAAGTACTCTTCAAAAACATTTTCATCTAGTCCAAAAAATTGTACGTACAATTTCATTTAGGATTTAACTAATTGTTTTCTTTTTTGCAGACGGGAACTAAACTGGAAGACATTCGGCCTCTAGATAAAGGGCCAGGTTTAATAGTCATTGGTGAGTTATATTCTGTTTTTTTTTTATATTTTCTGTATGGGGTCTTTGAAAAATTATGAAACGCCTTTTTGGGCATTTTAGAACCCCTCCCAGTAACGCATCGTAGATTTACGCCCCCCCCCCCCTACCCCCTTTGGTGTAACGTATTGTTCTCCAAAATAGCCAATTATCCAAATTGGCTGACAAATTTCCCAAAAATCAAAAGAGAAAGGGCCTAGCCGGGTTCCTATGTAAAAGCGGCCTCCAACCCAAATGAGATCTAGTATCAAGTATTCGAAGGCATTTGCCCTAGGACTGTTTAAAAATCTGAAAAAAGTATCACATATGCGTCTTTAGCAGACATATTATTGATGAAAAACTCAACTTTGTTCTCGAATTTTTTCATCGAAAAAATTGCATGCAAAAACTTTTGCAATTTTTCTCTTTGCGAATTTTACGCGCAAAAATTCGCGAAAAATGTACAGGAGTTTCTCTTGATAAGACTAAATGCCGTGAATTTTTTCACATTGTTTAAACTATTAGTTAACGTAAAAATGGCAAAAAACAAAATTTGCATAATCAGCGATAACTCATCCAATATGGCGGCTATCGGGTTGAAAATTTGCACAAAATAATCCTAGGGCAAATGCTTTCGAATACTTGATACTAGATCTCGTTTGGGTTGGGGGCCGTTTTTACATGGGAACCCAGCTAGACCCTTTAAAGAAAAAAAAAATTTCCGAACGAAAAAAATCACGCAAATATAAATTTCACGAAATTTCAATTTTCCGAATTCCAAAACCCAATAATTTGAAAGTATCAAAAGTCAATAAACTCAAAAGTATAAAAATTCCCAAATAAAAATCAACAAAATTGATCAATTTCCAACATCATTAATAAAATTCTATCATAATTGCAGAAGGGAATGAAAATGCACTAGTTGAAGAACAGGCTCAAAATCATGCCGAAAATGTCTGCGCAGAAGGGAATGCAAATCTGCAAGTGGAAGAACAAGCTTTAAATCAAGCAGAAAATGGTGGTACAGAAGAATTAGGAAACGGGCTTTCGCCACAATATTGGCTAACACTAGATGGTTATAAGGCAGAAAAATGCGACAACTTCAAAGATGCTTTGCAACTACTCATGGCCACTTATTTTGTATTTAATCGTACGTACCCAAAATCAAATGCAAGCACTTTACAGTTTATTCAACTGTATATGTGTAACATGGATACGACAAATGCAAATAGATGTAGATTGCAAACTTTCAAAAATAAGGCAATCACATTATACAGGAAAGTAAGCTTAATCAATATAAATGATTATATAGAATAACGAACGACTTTCAGTCAGTGTGCTCAGATTGCAAACCGGGGTAACTACAGACGCGATTGCACGCCGTATTCGTCTCGCCCTACTCGCTTCACACGGATTCCGGCGTGCAATCGTGTTTGTAGGTAGCCCGGTTTTCAATCTGAGCACATTGCTTTCAGTAAGTGTTATTTTTTATTATTCTAGAAGATTTAATTTGAAATTTTTTTTTCAATCAATGCTTTTTTCGTTCGAAAGCTAAGCTTTCTACTTATGTGATCTAACTCTCCTAGAAATAATCGATTGGACACGATTGGATTCGATTCATCCGATTGAGAACGATAAAGAAACACGATTGGAAACAACTAAATTGATTGATTTCTATCGTGTTTTGTTTTCGATTCATCCGATTGAGAACGATAAAGAAACACGATTGGAAGCAACTAAATTGATTGATTTCTATCGTGATTCTATCGTGCTTTGTTTTCGATTCATCCGATTGAGAAAGATAAAGAAACACGATTGGAAACAACTAAATTGATTGATTTCTATCGTGTTTTGTTTTCGATTAATCCGATTGAGAACGATAAAGAAACACGATTGGAAGCAACTAAATTGATTGATTTCTATCGTGATTCTATCGTGCTTTGTTTTCGATTCATCCGATTGAGAAAGATAAAGAAACACGATTGGAAACAACTAAATTGATTGATTTCTATCGTGTTTCTTAATCCTTCTCAATCGGGTCAATCGAATCCAATCCTGCTCAATCGATTATTTCTAAAAGGGAAGCGAGATTGAAGACATACTATTTCTAAGTAGAAATTCAACCAAAAAATATGGTCCAATTGCATTTGATTGCATTTAAAATGATGTAGATCGGCGTGTTACATGTGTAAAATTGTATTTCCGATGAGTTGTTTTGTTCTTTGAGTTATGTAATATGCTTAATGCTGTATTATAGCAAATACTATTATAATATTATAATGTTACTTTTTGTCGTTTATTTCATGCACAATTTTATGAGACACTTATTGCAGAAAAATAACTTTTTCAAAATACTTATGTGCTGTATTTTCTACAAACTGCTAATTTTAATTGCTTGCAATTAATCAGTTGGGTGCAATAACGACCTACTTGAATTTTTAGAGATCATAAAATACATAAAAAGTGAGTGATTTCTGGAAATATAAGTAGGCCGTTATTGCATTCAATCGCTCAATTAGTCATTTTCAAATTTAAATTTCAACGATCACCATTCATAGTCATTATACAAATTTTTGCGGTGAATTTAATTCTCATTGCTAATTTACAGTAAATAGTACTTTTATTACTTATATTTGTTCATTTACCAATTGCGGGAAATTTTAAATCATTTTATGGTAATTTTACTCTAACCTGCAAATTTACATTACTGACAGTAATTTCACATTTCGTTGTGAAATCACATGACCTAAATGTGCAATGACAGAATGAAAAAGTAGGCTTACAACTAGAATTGGAAATTCGCCATTTTTTGTAAAAACTCTATATTCAATTTAGGTAATTGTTTTACCAACATTGAATGTGGTGAAATCACATTTTGATTTTTTACAGTGTATATAACAACGAAAAAATTATTCTTGGATTTTGGATTATTCTCGAATGCGAGAATGGTGATGGTAGTAAGAATAAATAACTGAATCTTCCAGGAACTTGATATCGAAACTCTTCCAATCATTTCACAACGGAATGTTGACAGTGTCTTTTACAACTCGATCTGAATATAGTGCATGGAACAAGTGATGTCAAAAATATGGATAATATTAACAATTAATATTATCTAGACTAATAATTGAATACCATTCGAAATGAGAAAAGGTTCTCTTACGGTAAATAATATATAATAAATATAAATACCGAGGTCAATTCAATATATTTGTCAAAACAAAACACACTGCTTTGGTGTACATTTTTACATTCTCATCATGGATGAGAAGGTATTGGTTCTATGTGAATAATGACTTTCGAAATTTTCATCAAATCTTTACGTTTTGAGACCCCCTGAGACAGAAAAAACGGTTTTTACGAAAGTGTCTTTCTGTCTGTCTGTAGTAGGTCGTGTGCGGCATAATTCTCGATACAATTATCAGATTGAATTGAGCTTTGGCACACTTTATCGGAGCCGAAAAAGTAAGGACAAGTTCGTTAACCAGCCATATCCAATCAAAATTGAAGGATTGAGCACTACTTTTGTGTTTTTGTAAATAACTTTTTGAAAAAATCAAAAATTTCAATACTGGTTTTTGATAGTGCTCATGAATTTCTACAAATTATTCTCATAACATTTTTTGCTTAAATCAAAATTAGAAATGTTACAGCATATTAAAACTTGAAAAAAGTCAATATCGAAATTCCATTTTCCAGTTAAATTATACGAGATATAATATTATTTTCTACATAAAGACCTACAAATTTGAATTGTAACATTTTTTCATAGGATGCATATTTTTCTTTGTAATTTAAAAAAAAATATTGAAAATCCAAAATTCAATTTTTTAACAATAATATGCGAAATACGAAAAAAACGTAAGGATACAAAGTTGTTCGTTTCAAAAAGATCTACAAGTTTTGTCTCACACAGTTTCTAAAAAACATATGTTTTTCGTTTGAATTCCAAAAAATACGTTTAAAATTCAAAAATTCCATTTTTTAGACAAAATATATGATACATAAAAAACGTTTAGATGAAAAATTATTTGCCTAAATGAGGTCTACACATTTTTATTAAGAAATTTCTCGACAGGATGTATATTTTATGTTTTGATTTTCAATATTAAAAATATTCGATTTTTTTCACCAAAATATGTGATACGAAATAAGCGTTGTTCTGCAAAATCGTTTCCTTAAATAAAGTCTGCGATTGTTTCTTCTTTTCGAGAGATTTCGAAGAAAATAAATTATTTTAACCATGTAATTTATTAAAAAGTTACTGAAATGTATACAGAAAATCGAGCGCGAAGCGCGAGCGTCATGATGAGAATGTGTTCCTTAAGGCTGATAGAGCCTTAAGTAAATTGAATTTCCTGTTTCACTTAAATTCAAAAAGAAATTGAGTGACTTTGAGAAAATGTGTAATTCACATCATCTGTAATATTATAAAATTGGTTTGAGCTGCTGTATTAAATTATAAGAAATAAACTTAAATGTATGCGAAGAGCACAAGACCTAGCGCGAAGCGCAACGTTCAAAAATTCCTGAGCGCGCAGCGCGACGATCGAGTATTACGGAGCGCGAAGCGCGCGACGAGAATGTGCGAATTACAAGTTAATAACTTTTATAATTATGAAACGTAATCACAGTTATTAGAAAAAAATTGAGAGTTAAAGGTTTAATTATTATGACAATTGCCCACGAATTTTGCATTTTAATTATTTGTAGAAAGATTTTTTTCTTTTACCATTTTTAATGAGACGTTGTGGAAAATAATTTAAAATTTTTTTAAAATTTTTGAACATGCGTTTACAAAATTAAAATTCATAGACATTTAGTAAAATCATATTTTTCCTTTTTTTCTGAGTGTCTTTGAAAATGTGGTGGAAAACTTGATAATAATTATTTGTTTTTGCGGCAAATTTTATCATTTGCATTGGTAAATAAATTTATATTTCTACATGTCGATCGCAATGTAATAAACATAGCCTTTAAAATAAACAAGTTGCAATTAAAAATATTCCCAAAAGGATCTAGTTTACAAAATTTAAAGAATTTATTACATAACCCTTTTAAACGTATTTACTGCAACAATGTTTTAATATTTATGCATGAATAATCGTCTATATGCTCATGAGGTAATTTTAAACTGATTAGCGCAAAGATAATAAAGAATATCATACCTTATTATCCATAAGTTTTGCTATCCTAGTAATATGTGGAATAAAATCAGACGATAAGTTATTATTCTCGTTACCAATGGCTGCAGCATCTCCTACAAAAGCCCACTTGTACCTAAGAACGAAAATTAGATGTGAATGGAAGACTCAAAATTAAATAACAATTCTTCAAATTAAGATATAACTTACATTTGAAATTGAGGAAGACGATGCGCAGGTAATAAAAGTGCTAAATCGAGTAACTTTGCTGCTGCTAGTTGTAATTGCAACCAATGTGGATGCCCGTGAGCTTGAAGGCCATTACTTGCATTTACTGCCCATGAAGCGTCCAAAGCTGATAGTAGTTTTATATGGGAACTGTTAAATTAAAATGAAATGAGCATTTGCTATATTTTTAAGCTTGAGTAATAAGAATTCAACACTTGACTTGACAATAATAAAGATTGAGTAGTGTAGTGATGAAAATGAATTTTTCTAAAGAGCATTTAAGCTAAAAACTGAATCCCAAAAGCCGATGAATCTTGATTTATCTCTTTTCATGCCCTTTCGTCTACTTCACTACATTTATGATCATCAGGTATACATAGTTTTCAAAATCACAAACTGATTCTTTAAATATCAGCTCGGCAAATATATATTTCGATGTATAGACACTAATTTTTCAATTTACTTGATTTCTATAAAATATTATTAGGTAGGAAATGTAAATTGTTCTAATTTGTTTTTATTAAATAATCATAAAGATCTCGATTTTTTTAGAAGAAATATCTCAGAAGAATTAACTTTTAATTTCCCAATTTTATAACTTAAAATAGTTAGTATTAATTAAATTTGATTGTTTTCAAAAGTGACTGTTTCATTAGATTAGCATAAAATTTATTCACAAAAAAAGCTAAGTAAAGAAAAAAGTTTGGAAAACATGATTTAGTAGCTGCCTACGAGTAATGGTAAACTAGTAAAATAAAAAGCCTAATATAAATTTTATTTCAATTATTTAAGTTATTTTCAACGAATTCAAAAAATTGAATTACCTGCTCTGTCGACTGCCATCCCAACACCAACCCATCAAATCATGGTAGCACCAAAAATTCCATGAAATCGCAGATGCCAAAACAGAGCCAAAAACATCACTTCATTAGCTATTGTTCTTGTTAGTAAGGAATACAATAAGTTTAATGAGATGCAGATGAGAAAAATGGATGAAAAACTGGTGAATTTGTTAGTAGACGTGGATGTTATTTATTTCAGACTTCAAACAAAAACTGCACCGATATCAAAAGACATCATTATCAAATATCAAAACTCAATAATTAATCAAATAAATATCAATGAAATCAATATTTCATATCCAATTACATGCATCAAGATTTTAAACAAAGGAATAAATATAATAATAATAATAACAATAATAAATAATAATAAAAAATAAATAATAATAATAAATATAATAAATATACCTAATATTTCATGATTAATCACAGAAAGTATTCCCCTACACGGAAAGAAATTTGATAGCAATTAATATCATCTTAAAGAGTAAAGCAGAATTATTAGGATTATTTATGACAAAGTCCCAAGATTATGGTATAGTTTGGCAATTGGATTCTCGATTCTCGATTTTTACCATCTTTCTTGATGAAGTTTTAAGTGCCCTACAGTTAATTCCAATATTGCTTTCGCCTTACAATGAGAAAAGCTAATGGAAGCACGCAAAAGCGGGAAAACCTACAAGCAGTTATTATGTTTCTTTAAATTTATAGTCTACCTGAACTCTTCAGTGTCTGTAGTGAGTTCTTGCTCAATGTGGAGGAAGACTTGTACCAGTTCACTGACGATTACAGGCCAGAGAGAAGTGGCATGTTGTGGAGACACTCTTAAAAGTAGTACTCGAAAGCACAAAAACACTTGGGCCTGGATTGATGGAATGACTTGAGGAAGGCGTAAACTATCTGCAAGGCGTTCTATAAAAATATAAAGCGGTTAAAGGTAAGCTGATATTACACAGTACCATGAAAAACAAATTTTGGTTAGAAAGAGTATTACCATATAAAAAAATCTGCCCGCTTCGCAGGCACATTCTCATCGCGCGCAGCTCGCTTCGCTCGCAAGTTTGAGCGCGCCTGGGGCGCGCGATTTGATCGTCGCGCTTCGCGCTCCGTTCTTCCTGGACCTCGCGCTTCGCGCTCGGTCTTGTGCTCTTTTCATACGTTTAAGTTTATTTCTTATAATTTAATACTGAAGCTCAAACCAATTTAATGATATTAAAGATGTAAATTAGTAATTTTCTCAAATTCTTTCTTCACATATTATTGTTAAGAAAATTGAATTTTGGATTTTCAATGTTTTTTTTTAAATTAATAAGAAAAATATGCATCTTATGAAAAAATGTTACAATTCAAATTTGTAGGTCTTTATTTAAAAAATAAGATTGTATTATAACGTTTTTTCGTATCTCGTATAATTTAACTTGAAAATGGAATTTTGATATAAGTGAATGCGCATGTCTTGAAGCCAGTGACATTCGAGGTTAGGAAACCTCATGGTTATCATACGGTCGGGCCGGCTAGTCATAGCTCTTAAGATGTAGCTTTAAATCTTATACTAAAATTAATATTTAAGTTTGTTATGTAAATAAAGCTATAATAGTTTACAATTATTATCAAGATTAGCAGATTTATATGTGAGCAATGGCAAAATTGACGAGACGGAAACAAACAAAAAGTAACAAGCAAGTACGAGAACATGTAACAAAAGCAAATAGTATTACAGATAGAAAGAAAAGGAAAGCCTGCCCACAGAAACGGTAATTGCATTTGTGCGAGAAAAATAAACGTATTACGTTGAAAATCGTGATATTGATTTGTGTTTACTTTTCCGCAGATTCTTATACTCCCAGGAAGCGCTAGAGCAAGCTATAGCTCTCGTTACAAACAAAACTTGTAGCTTAAATAAAGCTGCCAAGCAGTATGGGATTCCTGTGGGAACCTTGTTTAATAAAGTACATGGAATAAGTCCTTTGAAAAGACGAATGGGTCCAAGTACAGTTTTGACAGAAGAGGAAGAAAAAAGAATAAAACAATGGATATTGGATAAAGCTGAAATAGGTTATCCGATGCATCACATGATTGTGAGAGAGGCTGTCAAAAAAGTACTTGATAAAATAGGCAGGCCGAATCCATTTAAAAATAATATGCCTGGACTCAAATGGCTGAAGCTGTTTTTAAAACGTCACCCAGAGATTAAGAATAAAAGAACAGAAATGTTGTCCCGTGTAAGGGCTGCTGTAACAGAAAAAGTAATCAGAGCATACCTCATGAAATAATTAGTTCTGTACCTGATGGGTATAGTATTGGTCACAGTGAAACTGGATGGATGACTACTGCGTCTTTCTTCGAGTACATAGTTAACTGCTTTGATCCTCAGTTACTGGCAAATGGTGTAAATTTTCCAGTAATTTTATTTTTTGATGGTCACTCATCACACATTAGTATTGAATTACACGACTTCTGTGCTGAAAAACAAATTCTATTATACTGCTTCATTGCTCATGCCTCGCACATAATGCAGCCTCTAGACGTTGGTTTTTTCAGGCCTCTCAAATTATGTTGGCGAAAAGCAGTGGCAGAGCATGCACAGAAATCAAATAAAGTAATTACAAAAGTAAATTTTGCTCCAATATTTCATGATGCATTTACTAAAGTCTTGAAAAAGCCAGAAATTATTGAGAAAAGTTTTGAAAGGTCAGGTATTTATCCGTTCAACGCTGATGAAGTCGATTACTCCAAGTGCATTACTTACAGAAGAGAAAATATTAAAAAATCTTTGTTACATGGAAGTGATACAGATGCAGTTGTGTGTGCAGCTCCAAACGCTGATATTGACTGTCAAATCCCTACAGAAATTTTAAAAGAATTTGAAGAACACCTTTTTTTAGGAACAGAACCAGCACAAGAAAAGATATTATTTTCAATTTAGAAAAGAATGAAACAACAATGTGAAAAACGAAATGATTTGAATGTGTCAAGTAAAGATTTAAATGGTGATATGTTAGAGTCTATTGAAACTGCTGTGATTTCTCATGAAAGTATTCTTAATTTAGAAGATCAGGATATTGAATATTTTGATCACTCGTCGTTAACTAATAATGTTAGTATAGAATTTATTGACTGTGAAGACATACCAAATAGTTACTCAGCAGAAGTAGGTATAGGTCATACAAATGCCACAGAAAATAGTGTCAATACACTAAATTTAGAAGAAAACGTTGATCAAAATATGCAAGTAAATTTAGAAATGCAAGTTATTATACAAACAGCTCGTGATGAAAAAGAAAGAGCTAGAGATGTGATTGATTTAGAATCTAATACTGTTGCTGTTGAGACAAAGTTGCCGTTAGATATTTCCAAAACAAAATTAACTTCTAAAACTACTAACACTCATTTTATACAGCATGAAGATGGAAATTCTAACGACAGTGGCGTTTATACCGCGAATTTGAGTAGCTTCCAGACTAAAACTATTACAGAGCAAGACGATGGCGTACTAGATTTGTCTTGCAGATCAAAGGTTAATACCAATGCAAGCACTATATCAACGGCACCAACTGTTCTGAATGACAATGTACTCTTAAATCCTTTCTTTCATTGTCGGTAATGACATTAATGTAAAAAGAGAAATTTTAGATAGTAATGTTACTATATCACAGTCACATATTAATCAAATTTGGAAAGAACATTTACACTTTCCTCGAATTGACACTTCAAAAGTAAAAAAAAGTAAAATCATCCAAGCTCCTATTTATGCTTTGACTTCAGAGCAATGGAAAATAGAATATTTGAGAAAAAAAGAGGAAGAAGAAAAGCTTAAACAGGAAAAAGAAGCAAAGAAGAAAATTAAAGAAAAGGAAAAACTTCTTAAACAAAAAATAAAGGTAGAGGAAATTGAAAATAAGAAGAAAAGTAGGGAAGAGGCAAAGATACTTAAGCAAAAATTGAAACAAGAGGAAGCAGAATCTAGAAAAAAAATTGAAAGAGCAGGAAAAATTGAAAAAAATTGAAGAAAAACATAAATTAAAAGAGGAGCAAAGACAGAATAAAACGAAAGAAAAAACGCAGCAAAAAATAGACGATAAACATCTCCAAGAAGAAAAAGAATTGACTAATATTAAATCTATTAAGGAAAAAAGTCTTCGTATCAAAAAAAAAAAAAAAAATTAGACAAACTGAATCATCTACTGCTCTTGAAAGAACCAATCTTGCGTTGATGGAAAAAGAAAATTCTACGCATGTACAAAAACATGTACAAAGATCCGAAGATTCTTTTAGCCCATCAAAAAAAAAGAAAATTGAAAATATTCTGCAAGAAAAAGAATACAAAAAGTTTTGAAAGCGACATCTATAGAGCAGTAGAAGAACCAAAATTTCTACGCCATTTTAAGATTTCATCTTTCATATGAACATACCCAAAGTGTCATTCCACTCTGTCAATTCATTGTTTGTTTACAAGCCATTTGAAGTTGACGTGTCAGTGTATTTTTGTACAATGGAAAAAACCGAATATCGTGCAGTGATAAAATTCTTTGTTTTGGAAGATTTATCAGCAACGGAAATTCATACAAAAATGGTGAAAGTGTTAAAGGAAGCTGCTCCTTCATTTCCAACTGTGCATCGATTGGTTTTAGAGTTTAGACGTGGTCGAAAAAGCGTTGAAGTCGAACCACGCTCAGGACGTCCAAAAAGTGCATCAACACCAGCATTCATAGCAAAAGTACAGGATATAGTTTTGGAAGATCGTCGATTGACAGAGAGAGATTTAGCAGAGGCCCTAGACATCTCATTAGGCAGTGTGAGTCATATTTTACGTGAAGTTTTGGGTTTCAGAAAGCTCTGTGCACAATGGGTGCCGCATTCGCTCACAATGGAACAAAAAGACGTTCGAATGCGACTTTCTGAGCAACATTTGGAGCGTTTTCGAAAGGATAAAAAGGATTTTTTGCGTCGATTCATCACTATGGATGAGACTTGGGTCTTCCATCATGATCCTGAATCAAAACAAGAGGCTAAGGAGTGGTGTGAACCAGGCACTTCGGCACCGAAGCGAGTTCGTGTCCAGAAATCGGCGAAGAAGGTGTTAGCATCAGTTTTTTGGGATGCAAAAGGGATTTTGTTGGTGGATTATCTCCAAACTGGCAAAACAATAAATTCTGAATGTTATTGTAACCTTTTGGATCAATTGGATGCAAAAATTCGTGAAAAAAGACCCGGTTTGCAGAAGAAAAAAATCCTTTTTCATCAAGACAATGCACCCGCTCACACAGCTCAAAAAACCATCACTAAAATAACCGAATTAAAGTACGAATTGTTGCAGCATCCACCTTATTCGCCTGATTTAGCTCCTTCTGACTTCTGGCTGTCCCCACACCTCAAGAAATTCCTTCGCGGGAAGCATTTTTCATCAAACGAAGAGGTTATAGCCGTCGTAGAGGAGTATTTTGCAGGCCTTGCAGAAAGTCACTTCCATGATGGGATAAACAAGTTGGAAGACCGTTGGACCAAATGTATTGATCTTATGGGAGATTATACTGAGCAATAAAAGTGATTTCACCAAAAAAAAAAACGTATTTTCATTTCCGCTTTCAAAACTTTTTGAACAACCTAGTATATTAATAATATTAATTCGAGCAATATTTAAGTCTTTAACTAGTATTTTAAGAAATGTGATTTTCCCTTTCATAGTATTATTAAAGTGATCATTATCAAAAAAATATGCTTTTAACTGTTAAATTAATTTTAATAATAATTTGAAAATGTTAATGAAAATAAAATAAATGTTAAATATTAAATAAGTGCTATTCATGTTGTAAAATATTGTAAATACTGAGCAGGTTAGAGGTTCGATAAAACTTATAGTATTAAAAATGTAACATGTTTATGATGAAAATAAAAAAATCTGCAAATAAGAATAAACAACCATGATTAATTATTGAATAGCTAAATAGATTCGCTAAAAATAATATTGAAAACTTGCTACTGACGTTTAGAACTAAAAAAAAAATTCCATTCATTCATTGGGTCGCGAGCATTCACTCACTGGTTCATACCATTCAATTACTGGTCAACAGTGCTTTACAATATATTTTAATTTTTGACAAAATAATGATTAACTTTGAACGCATGAATTATTTTTAAATTGATGAAGTTAATGATAAAGGACCTAATGTCACCAGGCAAAAGTCATTTGAGAGAACGTGTAATAAATAGCAGTCATTTTCAAATGCTCATTAGCCAAACTGATCACTTACTGGTGCGATTACCCCTAAGCGTTGTTCTGCAAAATCGTTTCCTCAAATAAAGTCTACGATTGTTTTTCCTTTTTAAGATATTTGGAAGAAAATAAATTTATCAATAATCATGTAATTTATTAAAAAGTTGCAAAAATGCATACAGAAAATCGAGCGCGAAGCGGGAGTGTCATGATGAGAATGTGTTCCTTAAGGCCGATAGAGCCTTAAGTAAATTGAATTTCCTGTTTCACTTAAACTGAAAAAGAAACTTAGTGAATTTGAGAAAATGACTAATTTACATCATCTGTAATATCATTAAATTGGTTTGAGCTTGAGTATTAAATTATAAGAAATAAACTTAAACTTATGCGAAGAGCACAAGACCGAGCGCGAAGCGCGAGGTCCAGGAAGAACGGAGCGCGAAGCGCGACGATCAAATCGCGCGCCCTAGGCGCGCTCAAACTTGCGCGCGAAGCGCGCGATGAGAATGTGCCCGCGAAGCGGGCAGATTTTTTTATATTATTTATTCATTCTTATTTATCTTTCAAAGAAAAACAAATTAGACCTCACAAAATTGTAAAAGAATTAAATTTTATTAATTGGAATTTTCGAAATTGTGGGCAGCCCTTTGGCTACGTCAGTAAAGCGTATGCCCAACTTGCCAGCGAGGCAACCAGGGTCGCACGGTCGAAGAAATATAAGTTATATAGCCGACTGCAGCCGACTGTTCGACCACGTGCATATTGCACCCTACCTTTGGTTTAGACAAGTTTAATAAACCGTTTTTGTAATATTGAGTTCCTGGAAAAAATAATTATTTTTCTACCGGAGTGTCGTCGATGGATACCGATACCGGTGTTTTTTTCCTTTCTGTGAAAATGGACGAATTGTCACATCAACCATAGCGTCGTGGGATGCGTAAAGCGGCCGATACCGGCACCTTTGGTTCTTCAGTTATCGAGTCAGCGGGTGGAGCCTGAAATCATCGTTTCTACTTGATCAATATGCTCAGATTAAGAATAAGTTAATTTCTGCTTTTTCTAAATCTTCCGAAACACGTCTTCGTCAACTCCTTAGGGTGAGGTGTTCGCTGAGGGAAAACCATCTCTTCTTCTGAATCGTTTATGCAGTCTACACGATGGAGTCAGTTCAGACCAGGTGCTCAAGGCCATTTTTCTCGATTAATTGCTCTCGTTCATCAGAGCGGTCCTTGTAATGTCTGATCACGACGATCTGCAATTTTTGGCCTTCATGGCCAACAAGGTTGCTGAGGCATCGAGGCCATTGGAAAAAAATGTTTCAGCAGATGCTGGATGACGGTGCTTGTCGACCATCCAGCAGCCCATGGGCTTCTCCTATTCACATGACTCGTAAGAAAAACGGAGAATGGCAGATATGCGGTGATTTCCGTCGCTTAATGCTGTTACCGAACCTGACAAATACCTTGTCCCTCATTTGCACGATTTTACAGCTAACCTTCGCGGGAAAGTGATATTCTCCAAGCTCGATCTCCATATGGCTGATAATCAGACCCCATAGCCCCCGAGGATGTACCAAAAGCAGCGGTTATCACTTCTTTCGGACTCTTTGAATATAACATAATGACTTTCGGTTTGCGCAACGCAAGTCAGTCTTTCCAACGCTACATATATCGCGCTTTGGGGAATCTCAATTTTGTTTTCTATTATATTGATGACATTCTCATTTCCTCTTCGAATTCCAAAGAACATGAGAATCATCTCAGGGCATTTTTAAAGTCTGAAAAAATATGCCCTACGTATAAACGTCAACAAATGCCAGTTTGGCCAGTCGAAGCTTGAATTTCTTGGTCACTTAATCGACCGCGATGGTCTTAAACCGACGCCTGAAAAGATTCGTGCAATTACTTAGTTTCCGAAGCCTCAAACTATCGTGGAGCTTCGTAGATTTCTCGGTTTAGTGAATTTTTATCGTCATAGTCTTCCTCATCCTGCGGAGTCACAGGCTCCTTTGCACCAGTATCTTCATGAATCTCGCAGAAACGATAACCGTAAAATTGTTTGGACCAGAGAGGCTGAAGAAGCGTTTGATCAGATTAAAAAGAATCTAGATAACGTAACTCTTCTTGCTCATCCCGCCGTGGGTCTCACAATGCGTCTAGTTACCGATGCTTCGAACTTTGGCATGGGAGCTTCCTTAGAACAATTTATGGATGATTGGTGGAAGCCGCTAGCCTTCTTTTCTAAAACATGTTCACCATCACATCTAAATTATAGTGCACATGATTGTCAATTTCAGCCTGGTCCAGACAATTTTGTTGCGGATTCTTTATCGAGTTGAATCGGTTTGTTTGCCTACTATACTTCGTTCAGTCTTTCTGACATTGTTGAGGCGCAAGGAAATGACGAAGAACTTAGGCAGATTATCGGGGATCCTGAATGCTCGTTAAGCTTGAAAAAACTTCTTTGGGATTCTGGGCGTTCTGCCATTTATTGTGATCTCTCTGGAGAAACTCTTTGCACGTATATACCGTCAGTTTAGCGTCAACGCGTTGCGTAATTCGCAAGCACTATGTTTGGCCAGCGATGCATCGCGATATTTTTGTATGGTGTAAAACTTGTCTTGATTGCCAACAGTTAAAAATCTCGCGTCGTAACCATCTTTCTTCTGCTTAATTCGTGGTGCCTGATGGTAGATTCAAGCACATACACTTCAATATCGTGGACCCGCTCCCGGACAGCGATGATTACAGGTATTGTCTTACGATGATAGATCGTTTCTCTCACCGGCCGGAGGCGGTTCCGCTTAAAAATATTGAGGCGATCACAGTTTGTAGTCCATTTTATGACATCTGGATCTCGCGTTATGGTGCCCCTGAGAAATTAACTACAGATCAGGGCAGTCAGTTCGAATCTCAGCTTTTTGCGGCGTTAATGCAACTTATTGGTTGCCATAGGGTTCATACAACTCCCTATCATCCGGCTGCCAATGGAATGATTAAGCGTTGGCATCGATCTCTTAAAGCTGCAATTATGTGCCATAATGATCGCGCTTGGTCTCGCTCTTTGTCAACGATCATGTTAGGTTTACGATCGAACGTTTTGGACACTAGGTCATCGCCTGCCGAGTATCTCTACGGCACTACTCTTAGGACTCCCGGCGAGTTCATCCTGACTGAGGACTTTCCGCCTGATCCGCAGATGTTTCTCGAACAATTTTGGGAGCATATGCAGAAGGTAAAACCTATTCCTGTAGCTCAAAAATATAAAAGAAAAACCTTTGTATTTAAAAATTTAGAATCTAGCAATTATGTTTTCTTACTTTCTAGTCTCTCAAGCGCCCGTACACTGGAACTCATAAGATTTTAAATCGTGTCTCAGACAGAGTGTTTGAGACAGATGTAAATGGTTCTCCTCGTCGAGTTTCTGTGGAGAACATTAAACCGGCATACTTTGTTCGCGAGGACATCGACAATATCTCACAACCAGGTTCGAAATCATCTGTTCATGGGAATGTTATCCCATCGTTAAAAACTTATAGCCGCAAGAAAAAGGTTACTTCAATGTATAGACTATACTTATTTTATACTTCGACTTAATTTTTTGTTTTTGTTGAAACTTTCTTATTGCGCGTCGCTTAGTACTTTTGTAAAATGCAATTTAAATTAAAAAAAAAAAAGGAGATCTCCTACCAGGCTAACTGTTTATTTGTATGTACTGGTTTAAGAATTTGCATATGTATTCGTTTACTTTACAACTAATCATTATTTAGTATAAGTAAGAAGCGTATTTATCTATTCTTTCCTAGGTTAGGTCGCGATCTTAGTTTTTAGAAAGGAATTGCTTTTTTATTAGGTCTAATTATCCTTGGTCTTATAAGATTTCTACACTTTGTTTAGAACATATATTATATAATGCTCTTTATGAATTATCTCGTTTATAAAAGACTGATTATTAATTTTTATTTTATTTTAAATTGACTTTAGCTTTTTATATCATTGTATAAGGTATAATTTAATCTATTTTGTAAAACTCGAAATCGCTTTAATTGTGTCATACTTTTATCTAGTTTATTTAACATTATTTTTTTCTTCTCGTTAAGTTTTATTAAAATGTGAGAGTTTACGACTGATTAGTATTAATAATAAATGTTCAAGTTTTATATCGTTGACACTCGGGGGGAAGTATTGTAGGGTTTTGATTTCTCACCCCACCACTCTGCGGAGCGGGGTATTGCGCATGTGAAGCAGCGAGTAGTCCGTCTCAGTGATCCCAGAACGTAAGAGCTGGCGCCCCCCACCATAGATGCCTCGAGCTCATTGTGTCTTCTTCATTCAACCAACCTATGGCAGTCGAGCGAGGAAGATGCCATGAGCTGGTGGGGTCTATGGTGGGGGCCGCCAGCTCCCACGTTCTGGGATCACTGGCGACACTGGAAAGAATGGATTCCTAGACTTGCAAATCAATTTAATACTAGCAGTTGTTATTATACAATTGTATTGAAATTTATACCTTTGCTGAAATATCTTGCAAGTCTCGGATATCTTTCTTTTCTTGCATTAGTGGGCATTTTTGTACATATTCGTTAAGAATAGCTAGTAAGAGAAATTGAGCCCGCCTATGTACTGACTTTGCGCTACGACTTACGACACATGTTCAGTCAGTAGCAGTCTAAAATAGAGTTGGCATCTTCCTCTTTAAATTGTCAAGTACTGAGTACGAGCAATGCACTCATATTAAATAAAGCTCTTTTTACTATGTTTATTAAAATGGAGTCGTATTGATTTTTATTAGCTATGATCGTCTGAGTGTCGTAGATCACTCGATATTTTGGAGTCACTATCTATCAAATTTACCTACAAAATATGGACTTGTGGTGAAATCTATTAGATTTAATTGCAATCACAATCGTAATTCGACAATTCCAGGATGGTAAATCGATGTAATTTGAAAAATTTTAACGGCGGAAAAATGACAAAATTTCTAAATACCGAAAAAAATTTGAAACGGACCCGGTTGAGGAAACGGTCAGAAAATACTCTGACTGTTCTGTGACTATTCTCTGACCTCGCATTATTATGGCTAAGATCGGTAAAAAGAACCTAACCTAATTGTATACCTAACATTGAAGGCAGTGCAGTGGTTCACGATTGGCGGAACCTCTCCAGTGTCAGGATTGGCCATTGTTAGAAGTGAGATGAAAGTAGTTGTGTTTCTCTCCACCCATAGTAAACCTTGAGGGTGGAGACGTTCCACCAATCGTGAACCATGCCTTCAATGACAGGTATACGATGTTTTTCTAGTTTTTATCGCTGAAAAATAATATTATTCTATTTATTTCTACACCTTCTAATTCAAATTTCGCCACAGAATCATAATTTCAATGCTTTAAATGTTTTTTTACCGCTCTTAGTCATAATAATGCGAGGTCAGAGAAGGGTCAGAGAACAGTCAGAGTATTCTCCGACCGTTCTCTCAACCGGTTCTGCTAGGGTACAAACTGCATGTACCAGGAGGAATCGAACCTCCGTTCTATGAGCGCCTTTCTAGGGACTTACCTCGATAAACGCACTAAGCCGGCACCGCTTACATCGACTCAAATGAACTCGGTATAGTTCACACGATTTTAAATACCCTATTAGGAATTTCTAGCAAGTCAGGTTTGCTTGATTTGTTATTTCAAAAATGACCAAAAATACATTTAAAAAAAATTTAACCTTAATTTGCTCGAAAACCTGGCGTGATAGAAAAATTTGGCTTTCGGATTAGGATTTAGCAGCTCAAAACCTACAAAATCCACCTAGTCACATTCCAGTTTACAGACAATAGTATGTTACATTACAAGGGGCGAAACAGAGCGAGTTGCATTCGCTGTGTTTTGTTTCGAGTAATGTATACTATTTTTCATAGCAACTCTTTTGAGAATCTGATTGGCTGTAACTGTGGAGCGGGTTGAAACAGCGACTTTCAACCCTAGGGTTAAAAATCGTAGTTTCAACTCGCTCTACAGGTACCGCAAATCGGATTTTCAAAGGAGACGCTATGAAAAATTTTGTTGTTGTTCAGTGTTATCTGATTACAATTCAAGTTTTTAAAGTTGAAAAAATACCTTGAATTTCGGGCATGTACTTATGATACTGATCCATCTCACTGCAAAGAATGACGAAAGCGAGTCTTTTCAAGAGTTGAGCTCTTTGCTCGTATTCTTGCTCTTTTGAAGAGAAAATGCTGATACTGCTACTTTGTGCAATCGATACCTTATCTGCAAGAGTTTTAAATTTAAATTATAACGTGAAATATTTGCGAACATGTCTACTATATTATATTGACCCAAAATTACATAATATTTATTAATTTTTTGTTGTTTTGGTATAGAGTTAGTTTATTCTTATTTTCGTTATTTAAAAATTATAAATGATATTCGATACATGTATAAATTGACTTTATGGTCCAGAAATAATGAAAATTCAGTTTTTACATTCTTTCAAACGTTTCGACTCGAATTGGAGTCCTCCTCAGTGAACATTTATTTCTAAAATTTATAAAAAACTAGATCTCAAAATACAATAATATAAAATGTATGAGGAATTTTAACTTACTCAAACATTGACTGAACTTATTTGAAATATGATATTGTAAAAAAATAAAAAAATAAATGAAAATATAATGGAATGAAATAAGATGAAAAATAAAAACAATATTGCACATAAGTATTCTTTGGGGAGTCGTATAAAGGTATACATGAAATTTTTTGTTTTTGTAAATTGAAGATGTATATACGAATATCACATGTGTCATCACATCTACGTCATAGAAAGGTTAGTCTTCATATTTTTTCTCCAACCCTGTTTTGATGAGACCAGAAAATGCAGATGCCTTATTTAAAACCGTTATGAATTTTTATTTTTCACATATTACAATTTTACTGTTTCATATTAATCACAAATCTTCATTCTACACATGTGATATTCGTTTATACATCTTCAATTTACAAAAACAAAAAATTTCATGTACACCTTTATACGACTCCCCAAAGAATACTTATGTGCAATATTGTTTTTATTTTTCATCTTATTTCATTCCATTATATTTTTATTTATTTTTTTATTTTTTTACAATATCATATTTGAAATAAGTTCAGTCAATATTTGATTCAATATTTGATTCAATATTTTTTATACATTTTAGAAATAAAAATTCACTGAGGAGGACTCCAATTCGAGTCGAAACGTTTGAAAGAATGTAAGAACTGAGTTTTCATTATTTCTGGACCCTAAAGCCAATTTATACATATATCGAATATTCATCAAAGGGTTGATACAAGTCCTATCTACAATTATTATAAATGATACGTATAAAAAAGACACAAAAAGAAAGAATGGCAAACGTTTCGGCCACATCTGGATGCCCTCTTCAGTGCCATAAATTAAACGATTAATTCAAAATTTTTGTAAAAGATTAAAATATAGGAGATAATGAAAATAAGGAAAATCATAAAACTCAAAAACTTATCTCATAACTTGAAAATCAAAAGGAAGTTGTCTGTATGCAAAGCACGTATTGAATAAGTATGTAGAATTCACTGTATATAAAAAACCGGATAAAACAAACAAAACTTAGCAATTTGTAATCAAACCGACCGCCAATTTTTTTTTAAATGTCCAAATGATTGTTAATGACAAAAAGTATGAATCCCCAAAATCCCCAAATTTTGAAAACTTTTCTTGATCACTTTATTACCAGAGTCTCTCACCGATCGAGCGAAACTGTTTAAAAAATTGGACTATTGTCCAATACCTAGTTAGGAGTTTTGTAATTACTTTTCTGGAAGAACCGTGAACTTTTCAATTTGAATATTTTATATTCAAGTTAATCATATGAGATTTCCAGCAATCCTATAATTCTTAAAATTTACTTTCCAATATCAAAGACTAAGGAAATAACTTACTCAAAAGGTCTCTAAATGTGATATTGTCATGGGTCATTAAGTTGTCAATTATGGTTCTCCAGTAAGGCAAACAGGCTGGCGTCATCTGGAAGAAAGCAGGATCTAGTAACAAGTCAAGCACATCTTTTCTCCAGGCTTTCCTCGTATATTGATATCCAGATAAAGAACTAAGAAGCTGAGAGCAGGCAGTGAACGATGCGATATTTTTCGTCCTGTTTGTAATAAGATCAATAATTCATTATCGTGTCATAATTTAAACAAACAAAATATCAACTAGAGTAAACAATTTTAAATGAAATAAAAATATAAATTAGAATATTGGAGAACCTACGTATGATTTTTAAGATATGGTGTAACGTTGTACATGAGATTTGTTAGCAAAGTAGCGACTCTTTCCTTCTCTTGAGAGCCATAGCTAACATCCAGTAAAGGAGCTAAAATTTCAGCCAGAACAGTTTGCGCTTGAACACTGTAAGCTGCATTCGGTGGCGTTCCAGGTGTAACTAAAAAAATTAATTAAAATTCTATTAATATTCCACTTTAAGAAGATAAATAATCAACATGCTCGGGCGTAAACCTAAAACATTTTGAAATTTTTTAAAGCATAGCAATAAGCAATTATAAATTAAAATTACGCACCAGCACCAGTTTTCCCTTCTTTACCTTCGGAAGATCCCTCAACAACGTCAAAAACGTCCTCTCGTACAGCCAAGTTTCTTCGTAACCAGGTTGTTTGCTCCAGGCAAGCGCCGGCAATTTGTGAACAAGATTCGATCAACTGAAAGAATGGATTCCTAGACTTGCAAATCAATTTAATACTAGCAGTTGTTATTATACAATTGTATTGAAATTTATACCTTTGCTGAAATATCTTGCAAGTCTCGGATATCTTTCTTTTCTTGCATTAGTGGGCATTTTTGTACATATTCGTTAAGAATAGCTAGTAAGAGAAATTGAGCTGGCGAAGTTAGAGACAATCCGTCCTTCAATAATGCGAGTAAAGAAGCCCAAGATTCGACAAGCGACTGCGAAGTATTACTCTGCATGTAGACGTACAACAATTCCAAAACTGAGACTTCCAAAGAAAAATCTTGCTTTACTCCGTGGATTGACGGAGGTCCTTTTACAACTTGCTGAACAGTTTGCACGAGAGTGTCAATTGGCATAACTCGAATCGCACTCACCAGGTGAACTATCACTTGCTGATTCGGACAAGCTTCAGGTATTACCTATTTTTTAAACAAGAAATATATGTATTCAATTTTTCAAAAAGATTATCTTGCAACTAGATCAGCTGTTGACAATTTATAATTGTTTTTCATGAAACAGTTATTAGCCACTTTAATATAATTTAACACAGCTAATGAATCTATCTTACTCTTTTTGTATTAGCAGAAGGTTGTCGTCTTTCGTGCCAAGCTACAGCGACTGCCGTAAGGAAGTTAACTCCGTGGTGGAAAGATATTGGCGAGAGAAGTTCGAGAAGTTGATGTTTTACTACTCTCGGACTTCCAACAACGCAACTTGTTTGTTCACTGAAATCAAAATTTATTACAAAAGGACTAAATAGATTTTTTAAAAAACTTACTTGTCTTTAATTGCAAGAACAGCTTGCCACAAAACTGAAAGGGAAGCTATTATTCGTGGCAAATGACTCAAGGCACTTTTCCTGGCATGGGTATGTTGTTCGCTGGTTCCGATTTTGTCTTTTGTAGCTACAAGGTCTGGAGATAGTGGACTTGGCATGAAAACATGGAGCAAATTGCTGAAAATTTGACCTGTATTAGCTCCTGGAACTCCATTTTGAATTGCTCCACACAGTGGATGATTAAAAGAAAAGCCAATTTGCTGCGACGTATCCAAGAGGCAATAATGCAAAAGAAACGTCAAAGCCTCAAGATGAGTGACGGTATAATCGGCTGGCAAGCAACATTCAATGCCAGTGATATTCTGCAGTTTCGTAACCGAATTTGCATCTTCGTTAACATAATAAGACGCTAGCTGCTCGATATTACAACATAGTCGATGAATCACGGAAGTGACTATGTGCGTTAGTGAAGATCCCATGAATGGGAGACTCGAAGTTACAAGAGTAGTCCAGTACTGATGCAAATGTCTCATGTGGTCCTGTAAGGTAAGTAAGCAAAAAATTTGAATTCAACTCAACAATATGAATCCAAAAAATTTTAAAATATGTCAAATGGAACTAACTAGCTTTAACGCACTGATAATACTCGCGAGAAACATTGATTGTTGAGGAATTGATGCTCCAGAGATGTATTTCAAAGTAATTCCTGTAAGATTCTGAGAAAATCGAGATGGGGAAGCTGGAGTTGACGGAATAGCTGATCCAATCTCTTCTCCTTTCTGGGTGCTGCATTGGTGTTCTAGCATTATCAGTGATAAAAGCAATCTAAAAAATAAATAAATTTATAGATTAATTTTAAATAATAGTGAAAAAACCACATTTCCTTGATATAAGATTCTTTTAAAAGTAAAAAGCTTACCGGAGTAATTGCACCTGAAAAGCTTCAGTGTGATCACTAGCTCGGTATTTACATTTATTTACATTGTTTTCTGCTACAGGATCGTTGAACGACATGATTTCTTCAGTGAATGTAAAAGCGTTTTCATTATCTTTCTGTGCGTTCTTCATATTTAAAACACTTGAAGCGAGACAATGAAGCGTCACTTTCTGAACTTTGCATTTTGTGAGAAGATCTACGATATAGCAACTAAATCCTTTCCCGGATTCACGAGCAATAGAAATCAATTCTGAGAAGATCAAGGTTAAAAGTTCCACGCTCACTAATTGAACCTGTAAAATAATTAAAAATATTGAAATTAAATTTTATCAGGGATCTTTAAATTTAAGAAGGATTCAACGCTGCTAAATAGTTTTCGAAAATTGTTTAATAAAAATATTGGACTTTCATGTATTGAAATCTGATTCTTTTTGAAGAGTAAACTTTTTTTAAACTGTGATTAATTAAGACTTCCAGCAATTTTTATTCAATACTAAACCTACCGACAGTTCTTGTATACCTATTCCTACCGAGCTCGGTCAAATTGACCGTCAATAAAAAAAAGTTATCGATTTTATTATTCAATTTTCTTGGAAAAGAGAAAACGAAACTAGAAGTAAAGAGTAAAGAAAATATTATATGCATATTTTAAGAAAAGTCATATAGTTTGATAACGGTATTATGACGTTTAAATATGTGTAAATTTTACAAAAGTTTGAAAACGGTCAATTTGACCGGTACTGGTAGGTTTAGTGTTAAAAGGCATTATTTGTTTTTAACTTTTTTCACGGTAAAGTATACATTTTTCTCTTGAAATATATTTTGAATAGCAGTACTAACATTTTTTAAAGTGGTACTCGTAATTAATTATGTTTCATTAGTGACTTTCTACAACACTTAATGTTTTTTAGAATCTAAAGTCTAATTATCGGAATAATTACTTGTCTGTTTCCTGAAATTTCTTCCTGAGTAAGTCTCATTTGACCAAGATTTGGGTAGTAACTTCTTGCAAAGTAAAGGCACACACTTATAAGTACTTCCAAGTACATACTGCTTCGATAGGCTGCTAAAAATTCAGTATTAGTCAAGTCGCCATAAAAACTTCTTCCGAAAATGCTTTTTCTGTGTCTTGCAAGAAGATTGAGCAATGTTGTATTTTTTGTGTTATTGGCTATTCCAGTAGTTGCTGCCGCACAAAGGAACATTCTTGCATTAGTTACAAGCTCGTTTCTAAGAGTACGAAGGGCATAAAGGGTTCTTGCGGAATCATAAACTCCACAGTAAAGTAACATATGAGAATGAAGATTGTGAACTCCCACTCCTGTGTTACGTTTCATGTCTGCATCCATCTGTATCGAATCATCCGACTGGAAATAAAAATAAAGTTGTTTTTAATCTGGAAAAAAATGTATCCTCATAAAACTACATTTAGAAGAAAAAATATAATTAAACACTTACAATTTTTGCAGTTTCAGAATAATCACAAATAAGCATCACTCTATCTACTACATCATTAAGCACACTTTCAACGATGCTAATAGCATTCGAATTACTAAAATATTCTTCTGCTGTCGTGCTAGCTTCAAGTTCACCATCATCATCTCCCATCGTCCAACTAGGTATCTCAGTTGTGGCCTCAAAACTCCCAACATCATTTATGTCATATCCAGTGAACTCATTTGACGTATTATGATATTTACCCTTTAAAATGGTCCCTGCGACTTCCTTCTCACTGCCAGGCATAATCATCAAATCCTTTTTATTATTTTTGGGCTGCTTAGCCGTAAGCTCAGAACTACTAGAATCAAAGCTGTTCGCTATGGAATCCAAAGACGAACCCACGTCTCCATTGAACTTTTTAAATTCGCTTTTATCTTTCGTTTTCAAACTAGAATTTGCTGCTTCAAACAAACTTTCATCCAAACTCCCCGTTGACCCTTTGTCAAACGCAGGCTTCTTAAACCTCTTGGCGTGTTTCAATAAATCAGAATTTGGTGGGTTGATTTTTTTAACAGCCAAGATCGAATCTTCTTCTGTCAGTGAATCGTTAGAATTTTCATTACAATTCAAAGATAAAGGATTTACAAAAACAGATATTCTCCGATTTCCAGATATACTTGAAGGCACCTCAAGTTCCTTCATGGTCTGATTTCTTTCAGTGACATACCGATGACCATTATCTCCAGTAGTTAAAGTCGTTACAGCAAAAATCCTTTTGACCTTGACAGGATTGATGCTCTTCTTTTTTTTCTTACCCCTTCGCCACTTCTTGCCCTCTTCTGAATTATTGCTAACATGATAAATAACATTTCCGTCGACAGAACTAATTGCGTAAATATTTGTCGCTGCTTC
Source organism: Diplolepis rosae (assembly GCA_030998225.1). Taxonomy (NCBI): domain Eukaryota; kingdom Metazoa; phylum Arthropoda; class Insecta; order Hymenoptera; family Diplolepididae; genus Diplolepis; species Diplolepis rosae. Next base: position 1,218,429 of record JAPYXD010000750.1, on the reverse strand, counting down.
TGTTTCGTCTTGAAGTTCCGATGTTTCTTCAAGAGGGTCACTTTTAGTTAAGACTATATTACTATGTTGTATACTAACATGTAAGACACTCATTCTACAAGTTGAGGGGTCCAGAAGCATCAATAAAACTGGAGTGACAACCCGAGAAATATCTCCCCTAACTAGACTGTGAAGTAACCAAGATTGGGATTGCAACTTCAGTGGTAAGTTATCAGGGAGCTGTAAGTTATCTAGCATTTTTAACAACGATTTGTCAAAGGTCCTGAGACTGCCTCTGAGTCTAGAGTTAATCTCGATTTCTCGTCCAAGATGCCAAAGCATTGAGAATCTATCAAAGGCTTCTATTTTCTTTTCCATATTGTCACACATCAGAGCAGATCCAATCACGTCTTCAACAGCATTGCAAGACTTTTCTAATGTATGATGCAGTTCATGGAGCAATTCGACGCACCTAATTCGATATTTGTGAGCTGAAAGTTCTCCCAAGTGACACCACAAAGAGTGGGCCAAAACCTGAAACACTTTTGTGTATTGCTCTAAATAAGAAATATGCCACTGTTTCAACAAAGGCAGCATCACCACGGTAGTAACTCCTTCCCCAGACTGTAAATGAGGTTTGAAATCACTGTGAGCTTTCGATAAAGCAATTAAATCTAGTAATGTAGCTATGCTAGTCATTTGCAGCGAGGGTTGCTTTCCCAACCAGCAAGAACAAACCACGAGAACTTTTAGCCATTCCGGAAGGATAACTTTTTCCTGGGGTTCTTCCTCTGTTAGCAATCCATCGCCAGATAAATAATAGGTAGGGAAAGTCGAGAGTTCGACAAATAAACTACAGCCGATTTTTAAAACTTCCTCAAAGACAGACTGGGGAACAGATTCAACATATAAAGAAGAAATGTCGAGTTGTGTTATTTCTTCTTGTGAAGTGTTTTGATCTTGATTAATGAACCCGGAGTCCTGGAGACTAATTTTTGAATTCAAAAGAGCTTCTAAGTATCTTGTCTTCTCTCGAAAATTGTCTCTTGAACAAGGCACTGTCAGATCTACGAACATTTCTGAAACTGATCTTTCCTTGCTGAGGACTCTAGCCTTAACTAACTTAACATAAAACTGTTCATACTGTCTTAAACATTTTTCCAGCATCGAGTGTTGAGCTCGGAGTCCAGGAGAAGGCCCTCGACTCAGAGATCCTGTAGATCCTATAGAGATATTTTTTGCGGAATCTAAAGTAGATTGATCTCCATGAAAAGGACTTTCATTTTCTCCGAATTGTGTTTTGAGATTTTCCATACTTTTATTTCTTGTGAGTGATTTTATATCATCGTTGACTATTACAGAAATATTACTACCGTCAGCATGAATAGTGTACACGTCATCCAGCTTTGAAGAACTTTTACTAGCCTTCTTTTTGGATTTTTTCTCGTTCTTTTTAGCAGCGCCACTGGAATTCGCTCTTCTCCTGGGACTTGGGCTTCGATCTAGATTATTTCCTACTTCAGATTTATTTAGTTTGCTATCAGACTGACTTTTTTCCAAGTGCATCGGAGTTAAATTATTATCATTAGGAACTGTAACGGACGTACTAAGAACCTCTGTTTTCGACTCTAAATCGCGTTTTTCTAAATGAGAAGCTGTTTCGGTAGGTTGAACTTTCGATAAAATCTTTGCACAGAGGCTAAGGCTTTTTTCTATCTCCATGGGAGATAATATATCAACGTGGTGAGAGAGTTTAGATATGATATCGTAGAAGAGCTTTGGTAAATGTTCGGATGGCGTGTCTATAAATGCATCCAGTGAAACAGTTTCGAGAAGAAACTCCGTTAGGGTACAAACTTCCATTAAACCCGGAAGTTCACTTCCCACTGATTTTACCGTAGCATCGGTTACTACTCTATTATCTTTGACTCTTATTTCGCACGATTTCTCGAAAAGAACTCCACAGTGAATCCAAACATAAGAAGGTTCCAGAGTTGAGAAGAGAAGATTCGCTGATTTAACTACTTCGTTGGATTTTGGAACTCTATCTGTCTGACTGCAGGCATTATAAAAAGTTCTATAAAGCAAATTAAAATAAGAAGTATCAGTACAACAAAATATGTTTTACTTAATAAAATACTTTTATAAAATAAATATTTTACCTAAAAATTTCGTAGAGAATATCATCTAAAATTACTGGGCCAATATCTGGTTTATCAAAGAGAGACACAAGAATCCTATAAGGTTTTAGATCCAACGGAGATTCATTGCAAACTGTCTTCAGCATCGATTTGGTAGCGTCAATTAACAGGCCTTTAGAATATAAATCGAAATAAACCGCAATAGTTTCTGTGACAACAGGGTCTGCTTTTTTTTTCAGAATTGATGTATTTACTTCGCTTCCCAGAAGCCAAGCAAACAGTCGCCTAAAAATCGAATTTGGAATTGTTAGTATAAATATTTTTATCAAAATAAATCTTTAATTTACAGACTGAAAAGTACCTGTTTAAACTCATATCTCTTCTCAAAATTGTTACTAAAGCGGCTGTTAGTAAAGAAATCATATTGTCTCGACTAAGTTGGCTATTATGAACAGGAAATCCAACCAGCAACAAATCTAAAGCACTTCTCTGAACTAATACGGAATTGTCTTGTACTCCCGCACATAGTGCATTCACCTTTGAGAGTAAAAAATAATCAATAGAAATTATATAATTTCAATATTTAAAACTCCTAACTCGTCATTGTATAAAAAGGAAAAAAATGTATAGCCACAAGAATCAGATTATCTAAAATTGAAAATCATTTAATACAACTTTGTGATTAGTAAAATTCGTAAATATGTTATGCTAAGAACTCTGATACAAAGGGTGACTTACTCTCACCGAATTATTGACTCTAATGATTAAATGAAAGTTAACTTGTAGATGATCCGGCTTCAGGCTCTCTTGGTCGGGGAGAACGGTCTCTCGGAAAACCAGTTCGGATTCAGGAAAGGCAGGTCCACTGTGGACGCCATCCAAGCTGTGGTTAACATCGCCACAAATGCAAGAAAAGGAACTGGTAAACGTAAGGGATTCTGTGCGTTGATTAGCATTGACATACGCAATGCGTTCAATACCGCGAGATGGGACATCTGCATCGAGGCGATGATGCGGAAAAAGGTTCCAGACTACCTGTTGCGAATGATAGATGACTATCTGAGCGACAGGTGGGTGATACACGAGGGCGACAAATGGTCTCTTAAAGAAGAGATGACATGTAGCGCTCCTCAAGGGTCGCGAGTGGGTCCACTCGTTTGGAACGTCATGTACGATGACTTCCTGCGCATGGACCTACCTGCTGGAACGAGCATCGTCGACTTCGCGGATGACGCACTTGTCGTGTGCGCCGCTGATGACGTCGGAATCCTAGAGCTGAGGATCAATGAAAGTCTGTGGCGAGCAAAGCGCTGGTTGGATAGCAGAGGCCTTAAAATGGCCCCTGAGAAAACCGAGGCTTTGCTCGTTACGGACAGGAGATCCTTCCAATACCCGAGGATCGTTCTCGGAAAGCATGAGGTCGAGTGGAAAACAAGCATTAAGTACCTGGGGGTGCAGCTGGATCGTAGGCTTAGCTTTGGCGAACACCTAAAGATCGCAGCTGCCAAAGCCATCCAATGTGGAGCGAACTGGCCGGGTTTATGCCAAACATTGGTGGACCCAGGGAAGCGAAAAGAAGATTGGTGGCGAGCGTGGTCCATTCGAAGCTGCTTTATGCAGCTCCGGTCTGGGCCAATGCCTTGCAAAACCATGCTATCCATAAGAAGCTGTTCTCGGCGCAGAGCCTTGTGGTGCTGAGAATAGTTTCAGCATATAGAACTATCTCGATGAGCGCTGTGTTGGTCCTGGCGAGCGTCCCGCCAATAGATTTATTGGCGGAGGAAAGGCAGGAGACCTTTCAGCTTCGTAAGGAGCTTACCTGCGCCAACCTGCAGGAAATCGCTCGCGCAAAGGAGGCCACCCGCAAGGATGGAAGGCGCAGACTCGTCGAGAAGTGGCAGATGAGATGGCATGGTGAGCAGACAGGGAGATGGACCTACCGCCTGATCTCGGAGCTCGCCAACTGGCTGAATAGAAAGCACGGGGAAGTCGGCTTTTATTTGGCGCAAGCGCTCTCGGGCCGTGGCTGTTTCAACGCGTACCTGAGGCGCTTTAAGTAGAGAGACGAGGAGACGTGTTGCTACTGCGATTTCCCGGTGGATAACGCAGAGCATGCACTCTTCGTCTGCGAAAAATGGGGTGTGGCTAGGGAGGTCCTCGGTCAGGCGGTGGGTTCCGAGCTTACTCCTGACACGATGGTCCCTCTCATGCTCCAGTCTGAACGGCTCTGGACGCTCAGAGAGTCATTCGTCACACTTGTGATGAAGACGAGGGAGCTTGATGGGCATCGAGAGCGCAACAACGGGGAGGGCCAGTAGAAATCGCATCGGGGCCTCCACCCGCGGTTCTGCGCCCTGGTCGGACTTGGCTATCCACGTCTGCCGGGGGAGGAATTTTCTTGTTCCCCCTAGGTTGGCGCGGCTGGTGGGTCTGCCAATCGGGCGTGTAGCCGCGGATGGGAGTTCCGAGCGAACAGATGACGGAAGAGTCGTACGCGACTTTAAGCTGGAACCAACCACCCGTGAAGTTTAAAGCCGAAAGGCGGTTCCGCGGGTGGTGTTTTGGTTCGTGAGAGGGGGTTTTTGGTTTTAACAGGTATGCCTAGACCCGTCCGGAGAGTCCTGTACAACGTCTTTGAAAGATTGTGCCATTTTTCCTCCTCGCCAAAGAAAAAAAAAAAAAAAAAAACTTGTAGATGATCAAAAATAATATAAAGATTTACCATTATGTCGACTTTTGTGCCCATAATATACAGCTGATCTTCCATTGGTAGTTTTTTATTAAAGTGTGATAGCACAAAGGATATAGCCGGCAGTCGAATTCCAGAATTCGAGGCCAAGCAGTCCCATAAACATGCGTAAAAGTGCTCAGCGCCTACACCATCGCATACTTTTTCTAATAGCGAATTTGTTCTAGAAAAGAGTTTTAAAAATTAACTTCAGAAAAACTCAAAGAATAAAAACGAGATAAAATTTGAAACATTGGTTAAGGACATGTAATACTTAGGAAATTAGAAAATTTCATTTATTTCAGATTTTTACATGTTTGTGTTCAAAATACGTAAAATTTTGTTCTCATCATTTGGAAAATGGTAGAGAAGATAAAAACGAACGTAGATAGACAACTTTTGATTAAGAAAATGAAAAATAGTTCAATTTTAGTATAATCTTTTGGAAAATATAATTTTATTATCAAAACTAATAGTAGTCTATCTACGTTTGTTTCTATCCTCTCTACCATTTCCAAAATTTTGAAAATAATATTTTATCTATTTTGGACGGTAGCAAGTAGAAACTGGACCAAGTTATTCGCATTAACAAATATAGATTTTTGGAAATTAATTTTTACCTATCGAAATGATCAGAACCTTCTTCTAGACCAGGAAGAACGCCGCTAAGAAATCCACTAAGTCCAGGTCTTAACCTTTCCCCCAGAGGGACAAAATGCGTTTCATAAACAGTCAATAAAGAAGGCCTTACATTCATAGCAGCATTTCCGAGCAGTGGAAAAAGCCCTAAAGGAATAATGAGAAGTTATTTAATAAGATAATATAAACAACGTACAGAAAAATTGTCTTCTTGTACAAATGTTGACATACCAGCACTGTATATGAAAAGTTCATGACTCAGTCTGTTCGTTCCCATACATTTGAAGATAATATCGTAGGTTTCCAAAGCTTTAAGATGAACTCCAGATGGCAAAGCAGGGTGCATACATTGTGCCAAACGCTTTGAAATCTTAATTCTTCTTGGAATAACAGGAAATTTCATGTGACTTAATAGCACTTTATTCAGCTTTCCTAAGGCTGATATCAAATCTGCCCATTCACTTGTGTATTCAAAGCTTTTCAGAGCTTTGTCTACAGCTGATACATAGCTGGAATTAAATTTATAAAAACAAATTATTAATTACTTTACCATAAAAATTAGAAAAATATTTGGAAATTTGGTTATTTGTAATACTTGGAATAAGGCATAAAGGATAAGAATATTGACCAACTAGATCATTGAATGATAAATGAGGATACTGAATAATATGTCAAGTTCTTTCAATAATAAAAACTTCTTGGACGTTAAAAGTTTTTAAAATTTCTTTGAAATATAATATCTTTACACAAAAATAGATTACTATCACATAGGTATCTTTGATTAATTTAATTTTTGTTCAATAAAACGTAAATATTTATGATTTAAACGTTTCAAATTATGTATAAAACGCAAATTATTGTTTATAATTTCAAACCCCTGATTTTTATCAGATTTTCAAAAATATATGCAGAGGTCGCTTAATTTCAGTAAAAATTACTTATTTCTCACTAATTTTGTTGCTTTATATGATGCTTATTTCATACTAACGCTTATTCATAGTGTTTTTTATAATGGAATATTGAAGTACAATTCTTCATAGAATATTTAAATAACATTCTTATCATATGCAGGCCTCACAGTCCCTTTGAGATAAAATATAGGGTATATAGGGACCTTTTTTCTTGCCCATAGGGACCTTTTTTACGCTCATAGGGTACATTTTTTTTTCAAAAATTAGGTATGAAAGAAAGTTATTAAAAAGAATATTTATCGCAAATAATGCAAATGAATTAAAATATTTAAAGAATTTGTAAATCTTTCTGTGGAAAAAAAGACGCTTTCGACTGCGCTGGGATTCGAGCCCAGGTCTTTCAAAGAAAGATTTTCAAATTCTTTAAATAAATATTTTCGTACACAACTGCACTTCACAAATTTTCGGACGTGAGTATTCTTAGTATTAAATGGGAAATTACCTACATATCACGGCTATGTGTCACGTCCAGTGACAATTATAAATGTTTACCGTTAAGTATGAACTGTTTGAAAATATGTAATCGATTCTTTCATATAAATTGATGTGGAACACTAAAAATATGTAATATGGAATTGTGTTAATAATATTGAAACTAGTTGTCAATTAGAACATGTAATGGAATCATGTGCTGAAATGTAACGCGAGAAACAACAAGTGTCAAAAGTATTGATTGCAAGGGTATATCGAGGGTAAAGGAATGCGAGGAATGTCTCACGAATATTTAATCAATAAAAGAAAGGACGACTTCACCCCCTATGAAGTTAGGAGGCATTGAACTTTTTTAATAAGACTGACCCATACGAAGGGGTTTCATTTCTTAAAAATGAGCAAATTTTACACGGATATCAATCCAATTTCTTGAGGAACGCCATTCCTTATGGGTATAAATACACCCCCAATTCACCGAAAGTCAGCCAGTCTTCGAATAGTCTTCATCGAGTATTCTTCAGTTCAGTTAACGAACAGTCTTCGAATAATCTTCGTTCAGTATTCTTCAATCAGTCAAGCCCGTGTTCTCCAGTTCCCTTCAGTTTTCCGTCAACTCCGCGGATTCCAGTGATGTTGATAAAGTCAACATACAGTGCAGTTCTTCGTTGAAAGTGGAACTCCGTTGAGATTTAAAGGAAGAATTAAAGTTTGGAAGCACCCAGAGCCCTGAGGGAAGGAGGCCGAACCCTCTATTAACCAAGGAATATATCTTGAATAAGGTTAGAAGTATTCATGTACTCTTGTTTACCCCCCTGTAATTATTATTTCGACTCATGTTTCTATGAATTTAAGTTAATAAACGATATTCTGTGTAGTGTTATATTTATGTCCTTTTTTATTATTGGTTATCCCTGACCCAGTTTCGGTTTAAAGATCCATCTGATCTTTTTAGCGATCTAAAACGGGGAATAAATGAAAATAATAGTATAGGTAGGTACCAGAACGTTATTCTAGGACGTTACATACCTACCTTATATCTATTTTTGGTGCATCGGCCGGGAAATCCTATAAGCCAACAATAAAAAATGAAAATATTTAAGATAATAAAATTTAATAATTAAGAATATTATTATGGGAATTTATTAAAATTTAATTCAAATAAAATAAAATCAGTGATTTTTGAATGAAATTAATATTTTATGAATTAAAAGAAATTTTATGAAATGTATGAGCGAATATTCCTTCTCATATAGTGATACAAAATATGACAAGTGATTGAGATAATAAGGAAAAAATCTTTTCACGCATAAAATAAAATAAAATAAAATTTTCTCTTAGAACAAACATACATATTCAACTTTGACGATTATCAGAATTTTGTAAGTACCTGAATTAAGCAGGAAATTTGTGCTGGAGTCGAGCCTAACTAATTTGGTACCACAACAATTCTGATTTTCGACTACACTGAGAGAAATCGGCTTTGGTTCCTGTGCACATAGCACATAAATTTTTTGTACAGTAGTTGCTTTGACCAAAAAAGTTGAGAGAAGCTACTACTTTTATAGTTATCATGACAGTAATTTGGACTTTTTTGTGTATTCGGTTGTTGTGACCAAAGTTGATGATTAGAATGAGCTTTATACGTACCCCAACGGTTAGTACACGTACATTTTCTTTATGTGTACTGCCAAGCTCCTTTGGTTACTACAACCGCAGCGTTCGCTGTTGCGCTAGACAAATCAAGTATAACTTTCATTGAAAGATATGCAGCCTAAGTTGAATCCTGCCAATTCTCGTTCTCGATTCCTGGACTATATTTCACCGTGCCAAGCATTATCAGGTAAATAATTCTATTATAAATATAGTTTGACAATTCTTTCTAAATGATAATCGATTTTGTTCGGGGACAATGCAATGCGTTCCAATTTTGCTGTCTCGTCGTATTTTGTCAAAACTATAGTCAGTCAAAAAAAGTTTATGGTGATGAAAAAAGTGACAATTTTTTAACTTAATCGACGAAAGTTATCATAAATATCATTATACCGGATTATTTTTCTTAGATCTTTTCGGTGAAACTTTATTTTTTCTAATCAAATTGAATTTGTATTTTGATAACTAAGAGAACCATATCTATAACCTCAAAAATAATTTTGGCTGGGTATTTACTGTCCGTAGACTTAGTCATTTTAACTAAACTCTATGCGCGGCTTTACGATGGACTTTGGTTCCTATAACCGCAGCGCTATGGTATTTCAAGTACCAGAATCGTGGTCTCAGTAACGTTCCTTGCAGTTGAAGTAAACACTTTTCCAATGTATGACAGCCACTACCATGATTGTCAGGAGAACTTTAACATTTTTGTAAAGACGATTTTAACAAAAAAACTTTGGTCAGTGAAACCTAAAATTTCTCTCTGTGTATCGTTACTTCTGCAAATGACAAGATTACTCAAGATTCTGTGCTTGAGTCTAGCTTGAATAATTTTTCATTGCTGAAGTATCGAATTGATGAACACACAAGCAAAAAGGATATTACAAATAAACAATATTTTTAATTGGTTTCAACCCTGTGATTGAAATTTGTTTGAGGACATAATCCCTCATAGCGTAACCAGTCGCTCGAAGAGGATTATATTGAACAAGGGCCTGCGGTAAAACGCACAGCCGTCCTCAAATTACAGTTTCGAAAGCAGATTTGGGACTAATTTAATAAATTTTATCTTTAAACTTCAGTTACTGAAATTTAAGAGATTTGTTTGAGGATTTAACCTCTCATAGCGTAACCAGTCGCTCGAGGAGGGTTATATTGAACAGGGCTAGCGGTAACACGCTCAGTCATCCCCAAATTAGAATTTTTTGAATCAGAATTGAAATTTATCCTATCAATTTGTATAATAGCCTCAATTGCTTTGATTCAAAATTTGTTTGAGGATATAAACCCTCATAGCGTAACCAGTCGCTCGAGGAGGGTTGTATTAAACAGCGCTTAGCGATCACTCGCTCAACTATCCTCAAATTTGAGTTTTGGAAATTGGAATTGAAGTTAATCCAAAATCAAAAATTATTATTATTTATTCCATAATAATAATAAATTTCGCATCAAAATTCCAATCACTGTACCCCAAAGGTTGTCTAACGATACTTGCTTTTTTAATTTTATTTTCCAGGATTTGAAAAATAAACATTAAAGTTGAATTAAAATCAAACTATAGTTAAAACAAAAATATACGTAACATATAAATTCGGTCGTCTCTCATATTCAAAATCTTGTAACGAAAAATATACTTAGTCATATTTTGTTAACACCAAAAAATACATGCCTTTACCATCTCGAAAACGTACTTTCAAACGCCCTCGAGCAAGAAAAATTAAGCAAAAAACATTTGCACAAGAAATCAAAATTAAGTAAATTAAAAACGATATAGAATTTTCAAATTTTTTCGAACAGTTGTTGGAAAAGACAGAGAAATTCATTTCAAAATCTGCCCATAAGGTTGAAGAAACTTTAACCAAACCAGAACCAGACAATTTTAAGTCAAAAAATTTTGAACTTGAATTAATCGAAAATAATACTCCCCACCATTTAATCCCAATTGTCGAGTCTTTAAGTATTTACTCTGACTCAGAACTTGAAGGAAATTCGAAAAACCTTGTTTCCAATAAAGATCAAACATCGAATATCGAAATTATAACCCTATCTTCAGATTCAGGATCGGAAACAGAGACCGAAGAACCCATTTTCGTAACTAATAAACACTTTTTACCCAAAATAACAAATATTTGCAGCTTAGGGAAAAATAAAGTTAAATTAATTAAAGACTTTTGAAAAAAAAGGAAAAAATTGCTCCATTTTTCAAAAAAAAAAGGGTAATATTAATAATATCAAATAAATTATTTTCGAAAAATATGAGAAATATCAATGTCGGTTCCATCACGAGACAGCAGTAAAAAGGGCACTATAACTCGTAGTCAAGCAAGGAAAAATCCAACTTTAGCAAGAGAAATTGAAGAAACTTCGCAAGGTCCACCCAAATTAAAACAAAAAAATCTGCCCGCTTCGCGGGCACATTCTCATCGCGCGCAGCTCGCTTCACTCGCAAGTTTGAGCGCGCCTAGGGCGCGCTCCGGAATTTTTGAACGTCGCGCTTTGCGCTCCATTCCTTCTGGACCTCGCGCTTCGCGCTCGGTCTTGTGCTCTTCGCATACATCTAAGTTTATTTCTTATATTTTGATACTGAAGCTCAAACCAATTTTATAATAATATTACAGATGATGTGAATTACACATTTTCTCAAAGTCACTGAATTTCTTTTTGAATTTAAGTGAAACAGGAAATTCAATTTACTTAAGGCTCTATCAGCCTTAAGGAACACATTCTCATCATGACGCTCGCGCTTCGCGCTCGATTTTCTGTATACATTTCAGTAACTTTTTAATAAATTACATGATTAAAATAATTTATTTTCTTCCAAATCTCTCGAAAAGAAGAAACAATCGCAGACTTTATTTAAGGAAACGATTTTGCAGAACAACGCTTATTTCGTATCTCACATATTTTGGTGAAAAAAATCGAATTTTTTCAATATTAAAAATCAAAACATAAAATATACATCCTGTCCCGAAATTTCTTTATCAGAATTTGTAAACCTCATTTAGGCAATCAATTTTCCATATAAACGTTTTTTTTGTATCTCACATATTTTGTCTAAAAAATGGAAATTTTGAATTTTAATCGTATTTTTTGGAATTGAAACGAAAAATATGTTTTATCAGAAACTGTGTGAGACAAAACTTGTAGATCTTTTTGAAACTAACAACTTTGTATTCTTACGTTTTTTTCGTATTTCACATATTATTGTTAAAAAATTGAATTTTGGATTTTCAAGTTTTTTTTTTAATTAAAAAGAAAAATATGCATCTTATGAAAAAATGTTACAATTCAAATTTGTAGGACTTTATGTAGAAAATAATATTGTATCATAACGTTTTTTCGTATCTCGTATAATTTAACTGGAAAATGGAATTTTGATATTGACATTTTTCGAATTTGAATATGCTGTAACATTTCTAATTTTGATTTAATCAAAAAATGTTATAAGGATAATTTGTAGAGATTTATGAGCACTATCAAAAACCAGGATTGGAATTTTTGATTTTTTCAAAAAATTATTTTCAAAAACACAAAAGTAGTGCTCCATCCCTCAATTTTGATTGGATGTGGCTGGTTAACGAACTTGTCCTTACTTTTTCGGCTCCGATAAAGTGTACCAAAGCTCAATTCAATCTGATAATTCTATCGAGAGTTATGCCGCACACGACCTACTACAGACAGACAGACAGACAGACAGACACTTTCGTAAAAACCATTTTTTCTGACTCAGGGGGTCTCAAAACGTAAAGATTTGATGAAAATTTCGAAAGTCATTTTTCACATAAAACCAATACCTTCTCATCCATGATGAGAATGTAAAAATCAAGAAAATACTGCAAAGGATTCACACCATTCAGAAACGTCAAATATTTTAAATCAAGGTGATCTATTAGATATCAGTGTTGAAAGTTTTTCTGATCCCGAAATCAATACTTCAAATAAATCAATTACTGAAACAAAAACACCAAACAGCCCATTTTTTGATAAATTGAAAACTTCCATTAAACCGAATAATAGTATAATTATTGCTGGAGATAAGTATAACGATACCCCTCAAATTAACCGTTCATTTGACGATACCGTAGGAGATATAACAGTAAGAGAGGTCAATATTTGAATGTATTACGGCAAACTTTACCTTGTGTGATAGAACTTTGTGTCCGCAAGTAAATTCTAGTGACATATCAGATAATAAAATTCTTGTCTCATCTCAACAAAGATAGGAATCAATAGATCCACTTGCAACTACATCGCAACTAAATAGGACTCCGAAATATTTTAATCAAACAGCAATATTAAATAATCCAAATTCAGAATCCGGACAAGTCCAGGAAAATTTACTAAGTAAAATAAATCAAATTACACCAAACGACTCTTCAAATATTGAACAGGCTCTAAATTCACTAAAATCTTCACGCCCGTATTCAATCTCTAAGAAATCTAATACATAAATTTTATCAAATAATTTACCAAATAATAATCTACCAATACAACCCACCGAAATGATGAATTTACCTACAAATTAGCAAGTATCTCTACGAGATGCTTTAGAGATTGTTCCATATTTTGACGGATCAAGTAAAGTACCGCTAACCATTTTTATTGAGGCTTGCAAGGAAGCCAAAGAAATGGTCCCAAACGCAGAAGCAAATTTGGTAAAATTACTAAGAAGCAAACTTACAGGAGAAGCAAGAAGATGTATAATAGGAAATTATTATAATAATTTAGAGGATTTCATTTCAAAACGAAAAACAATTTTCGCCCCATCGAAAACTGTGTACCAATTGCAAGGAGATTTAGGTAGAATATACATGTGGGAAAACGAAAGCGTTTTATCTTATGCAACACGTATACAAGAAATTGCAGCAGAAATCCTCGAGTGTCATAGGCAAAATAATAACGGGAAAGAAGCTGCTGAATTTGAAAGAAATCTCGAAAGAGATGCGATCGATTGTTTTCTCCGAGGCTTAAAACCAGAATTAGAAATACGGATAGGAACAGCCGACAAATTCGATGAAATAGTAGAAAGAGCGATACGAGAAGAAAGAAATTTAACAGCTAGAAACGAATTACGAAGAGGAAACAGACAACATCCACTATTTCAGGAAGTTGAAAAATCATCACATAATAATCGGGAATTTGCAAAAACGAATAAAATTAACTTAGCACGAGAAGACCCAATAAAATGTCAAATTTGTCAAAAAATAGGTCACACAGCAGCAACTTGTTTCCAATTTGTTCAACAGTTAACAAAGAAAAATCCACAAAATAACCAGTCTAGAAATAGCTTAAGTAAACAAAATAATTAATACTTAGGAAATAGACAAGGTCAGGGAACCCCATGGAGACCCTCACAGAGATACCAGGTGCAAGGCCTAAGTCAACAAGGGAGTGGAAGCAATTACAGGAATATAAATGATTTCCCATCCCGCCCTAATTTTCCCCAAAGAAATAGATTTAACCAAAATCAAAACTTTAATCAAAATAATAATCAGAATACGTTTCGAAATTTTCATCAAAATAATCCTGGTCAAAATTTTAATCAAAAATCGAATTTCAACAGAAATTTCAATCAAGCTCGAAACTTTACTCAAGGCCAAAATTTTAATTCAAGCAGAAACTTTAATCAAAGTCCTAATTTGACCAAGGACCAAATTATAGTGCAACTCACAATCAAAGTAGAAATCAAAATTCAAATTTTAATCAAAACCCAAATCAAGGTCAAAATTTTCAAGTTACTTGCTATTCGTGTAATACATCAGGACATACATCTAGAAATTGTGATAAACGAATGAATACTAATCAACAACTACCACAACAATCACAACAACTGCAACAACAAGAATTTCAAGAAGAAAAATTTAATCAACAGGAAAACTCCAATGCCCTTCCTGGAACGGATGCACAAAGGAGGGCTTAAATGGGCAAATATATGCACCTAATTTTACTGAAAATAAAACTGAAAAAGTGAATTTAAGTACAAGTAATACAATTCCTTACATAATTTTATCGACTGAAGGATTGAAAAGTCATATAGACATGATGATAGACACAGGAGCAGGATCAAATTTAATTAAACAACAAGCAGTCAAAGCAAATATAAAGGTAAATAAATCTGAATGCCTCAAACCAACAGGCATAAATGAACACCCTGTATTTACACTTGGACAGATAATAATCAATATTTTCGGCTACCTGACCACTCTCAACATAATCCCTAACGAAGTACCTATAGAACATGATGGTATACTAGGTACAGAATTTTTTAGAAAAAATAATGCTAAAATCAATTATGCAGGAAAACAACTTGAAATAAATAACGAAATTTACCCTTTTGAAACACAGGAAACTATATTGGTACCAGCAATAACAATTTCAGATTTTTATGTAAGAATAAAGAATTGTGAACAAAAACAGAGATTTATTTCACAGTTATATCTTTGCGAAGGAGTCTACTTAGGGAACGCAATTGTCTCCAATAACAATAATAAAGCGTATATGAAAATATTCAACACAAATACACAACCTAAAAAGTTAACTATACCAATTGTTAATTTGCTAGATTTTGAAGAAGTATCGATACAAAAAGAAACAGTAAATCAAAATGACAAAAAATCAGAGTTAGAAGACAGAAAAGAATTTAATTTTTCGCAACAAATTTTTTATGATTTAATTAATCAGGTTCCACAAACAAATGACTTAAAACAATCATTTAATATTTCACACAAAGATCGAGAAAATTCCATTGAAGAATTACTCAGATTAGATCATTTAAATAAAGAAGAAAAACAACATGTAGAAAATTTGATTAAAAAATATGCAGATCGATTTCATATACCAGGAGAACCCTTAGGAGCAACAACTGTCTTACAACATAATATTCCAACAACAGATGATCAACCTATATTTTCAAAACAATATAGATTCCCACCAGTACATAAAGAAGAAATTTCACGCCAAGTAAATGAACTGATTGATAATAAAATTATCAAACCCTCACAATCACCATATAATACACCTGTTTGGATAGTACCTAAAAAATTAGATTCACATGGAAATAGAAAATGGCGAATGGTACTCGACTTTCGTAAACTTAACGAAAAAACAATTGGAGATTCTTACCCTTTACCGAATATTATCGATATTTTAGACCAATTACACTGAAAGAAATGGTATTGTGTTTCTACCTAACCGAGTTTGTTAGAGAATTTCTATGCAAATTGGAAAGAAAATCTTCTTACTTCAGTTATATTATTTTGTGTGTTAATAAGTATGAATAAGAAATTAACAAATACTAGTTGAGCTAATAACATGTCTTTAAATTAGCTATCAGCTCAGGAAACTTTCATAAATGTCCTTTTGATTGTATTATCCATCGACTGTTATGCTGATTTAGCAAAACAAAATGGTTTGTTTCAAGGATGTATATTGGTGTGCGTTCAAACGTTTGCAGTGATCGTATCTGATCATGAAAACAAAACACGTATTGCTGGTATCGATTTAATTTTTTTTTTTAGATTTATAATCAACCACTGATATAATAGTTTACTTACCCCTAACCTCTGAAACTACTACGCATCACTAGCAGAAAAGCGTCTGTTTGAAGTTGAGCTGATTTTCCAAAACAGAGCTTGGCTAAAGGAACAATAACCATGTTTCATCTGTTGCAGCCGTATCAGTTTGGATGTGTGTATTGAAAGTATATTACTGGTGCAGTAGTATCCCTTCAACTATAACTGTTTTTATGAAACACCCATACAGTTTAGCTGTATCTGAGACAGCCAAACTCTTTTGCTAATATAACCAGAAAATTGTCTGTATTCACGATAAATTTCTTTCAGTGTAGGATCAGCACAATATTTTTCTGTGTTTGATCTTGCCTCCGGATTTCATCAAATAAAAATGAACCCCGAAGACTCTCATAAAACTGCTTTTTCAACTCCTTATGGTCATTATGAATTTGATCGTATGCCATTTGGTTTAAGAAATGCACCTGCTACTTTTCAGCGACTAATGGATCTAGTTTTAACAGGACTTCAAGGAACTGAGTTATTTGTCTACTTGGATGACATTGTTTTATATGCAAATTCCCTTGAAGAACATGAAGAAAAATTTAATAAATTGATGGAAAGATTGACAGCAGCAAATCTTAAATTACAACCAGATAAATGTGAATTTTTACGCCCAGAAGTTGCTTATTTAGGACACATAATAGACAAGGAAGGAATACGACCAGACTCTAAGAAATTAGAAGCAGTAAAAAATTTTCCAATACCAAAAAACTCCAAAAATATTAAACAATTTTTAGGATTAGCTGGTTATTATAGAAGATTTATTGATGAATTCTCTAAAATTGCAACACCCTTAAATCAACTTCTAAAGAAAGATGTAACATTTAATTGATCAGAAAAGCAACAAGAAGCATTTGAACTTCTAAAAGAAAAATTATGTGAAGAACCCCTATTACAAAGACCAGACTTCTGACAACCTTTTATTTTAACAACTGATGCGTCAGGATTTGCTATAGGAGGAATACTTTTTCAAGGTAAGATAGGTAAAGACAAACCTATAGCCTATACTTCTAGATCATTAAATGATTGTGAAAGGAAATATGACACATACGAAAAAGAAGCTTTAGCAATCATTTATTGCGTAACATATTTTCGCCCTTATTTATACGGAAGAAAATTTACCTTGGTCACAGACCATAAACCACTAGTATGGTTTCAAAATTCGAAAGACCCTTGCTCTCGTGTAACTAGGTGGAAACTGAAACTAGCAGAATATGATTTTGGTGTTGCATATAAGGCAGGTAAAACCAATGTAAATGTAGATGCTTTATCAAGGAATCCCATTGACTTAGAGAAGACTGAAAATAATTGTACAAATAATAAAACTAGTATTGAAGTAAATTTAGTTAAACCAAGAAATGCAAAATGTATATCTGATTTAGAATATAAGGAAAGATCAGCAGGAACGGATCTAGCATGCCATGAAGAAATTGGAGAAGATATTGATGAGAATAATTTTGATGAAACTGAAGAATTAATAAATAGGGAAAAATTATCTAAGAATAGAAATAATCAAGGAAATCATGATAAACTAAAAAATAAGGATATTGAAGACAAAAATGTAACCACTGATAATTCTGGAGGAAACGAACAAATACTGATAAACGATAAGAATTTAATTAAGGATATTAAAAATAAGGAATTTAATGATATAAATTATGAAGATTTTGAAAATGTTGGACAATTAAACGAAAAAACTTTATTTAAAATTGTTGATAATAAAAAACGTTATTATGAGGATATTGATGAAGATAAAATTGATATAAATGATACTGAAGAATGATTAAACGAAGAATATTTAATGATAAATGATGAAGACAATGATAAAGACAATGATGAAAAATGTTGTATTGAATTGAATATTAAGGATATAAAAAAAGGAACAGTTTATGGAAATAATGAAAAAACTATTGAACAATTGAGCGAAGAAGATTTATTTAACATAATTAATAAAAGGTTGATTAATGTAATAATAAATAAAATGAAAAATGAGGGAGTTGAAAACGCTCTTTACAAACTGATTGAAGAAAAAAACATTTCGGAGACATTTGTTTCTCAGGTTTTGAGATATGTCATGGATTCAATTGTTGAGTATAAATGTATTTTGAATTATGCTTCGTACGTGCCGAATTCTCAGCTTTTAGATTTAACCTTTTCTTTTGCCTAAAAACATGTGCTGTCTGAATCAGCTCGGCGCAGCGCGCACAGAAGTGTAAATAGTTGTAAGCGTGGGAAGGATACTTTCCTTAATTTTGTATACCTGCGTTCTTTTAATGCTGCTTTCTGTTAGTTAAGTTAAGGGTTAGTTCTACTGAGAGTCTTCCGCAGAGCAACAGCGTTGCTCAGGCCTCTAGCGTTTTCATTTTCCATTATTCTCACTTTCATTATTTCCTTAAATAAATTTAATTTTACTTTGCAATAAGTACTGGTTCTTTTTATTTATCAAGCCAGATAAAAATTATTTCCAATAGGTTATGTGCCCAGCTCGCTTCCACTGAGCGAGTGAAGTTTATTAAAGTGAAATCCAGCAAAGTTTTGTGCGTCGAAGTGAAATTTATCAGTCGGTAAAAGTGTCAAGCAGCAAATTTTCTTTATTATGGCAGACAGCAAAGAAATTTTGGATTTAACAAAACTCAATGGTTCAAATTACTCCGTGTGGAAATTTGGAGTAAATTTCGTTTTGCAATGGAAAATCGTCGCAATCAGCAGTGATTTTGTTGAGTTCAGTTGAGAAGAATCTGCATCAAAACCTTATCAACTGTAGCACGCCGCGAGAAATCTGGATTAAACTGCAAGACTTATACGGTGATTCAAGTGTGGACGCGAAGCAGAGTGCTTGGGAGCAGTTCTACGCGTTTCGAATGAGCGACGGAGAATCAATGGCGATTCAAGTCGAAAAACTTGAGAGTATATGTAAGAAGCTTACTGATACTGGAGAAAAACCAACGGATGCAGCAGTTATGACAAAGCTATTAAGCAGCTTGCCCAACACATTTTCAATTTTTCGAGTTGCCTGGGATTGCACGCCCGAGGCAGATAGAAAAAAAAATCAAGCTTGATTGCGCGTTTATTTAAGGAGGAAAAGCGTCTTTCCGAGAATGAAGACAACATGACTTCTTTAGCTCTTCAAGTGAACATAATAAATTTGAATAGTGCAGCAAAGAGAGAAAAGGGAAGGAAAAACATTCAAGATTTAAAAAAACGGACGAAATGCGCGTTCTGTAAAGAAAAGAGGCATTGGGTGCGCGAGTGTCCTAAGAAAAAGGAAAATGACAGTGATTGCAATAAAAGCAACAGCAACGGTAGAAAAACAGCGTCAGCATACGTATGTGATGTCACCGCGCCTTATTCAAACACCTCTGACGAGGACAATGACGTGTGGATTGCAGATTCGGGTGCTAGTATGCATATGACATACCGTAGTGATTATTTTACGTCTTTTGAAGCTGTCGCAGAAGAGCATTTTGTTAAAGTGGCAGATGACAAAATATTAGCAGCGGCAGGTAAAGGAACAATTGTTATCCAAGAAAAAGTGAATGGACAATTACAAGAACGAGAACTAAAAAATGTGCTTCTAGTACCTGGTCTGAAAAGAAATTTGTTCTCTATCGCGACCATAAGCAGCAATAATTTCTCTTTTCACGCTTATAAAGAGAAATGTGAAGTGCGCGACAGTGAAGGCGAGCTTTCGTCGATCGGAGTGCGATACAAAACTTTATTTCGGATGCTTTTTCAAGTAAAAGTACCTTTTGAGTGTAATGTGGCTCAATTAACTATGGATAAATTGAGGCTCTGGCATGAGGGTTTGGCACACATAAATATGCGTGCGGTAAAGCATACGTGTGAAAAACTCGGCATCGGTGAGATTGCGAACAATAAAGTGTTATTTTTCTGTGATGCGTGCATGACGGGCAAGCAAACTCGTAAATCGCATACAAGCACAGAAAACAGAAGCAAGTTTGTCCCTAGTGAGAAGATTCACTCTGATGTATGCGGGCCAATAAACATTAAATCACCGAGCGGATCACGGTACTTCTTATTATTCAAGGATGAGTGCACAAGATATAGAAAAGTTTATTTTTTAAAGTATAAATCCGAAGTTGCAGGAAAATTTAAAGAGTTTGAAGCATTAGTAGCCACTCAGATTGGCACGAAAATAAAGGTACTACGCTCAGATAATGGTACTGAATATACCTGCGATAAGCTTCACAACTTCTTAAAAGAAAAGGGTATCATTCAAGAGTTTTCGTCCGCTTATATTCATGAGCAGAACGGGCGGGCCGAACGCGAGATTCGAACTCTTGTTGAAAGTGCACGGTCAATGCTTCTCGCAAAAGGAGTCGATCAAAAATTTTGGGCAGAAGCAGTAAATACGGCGTGTTACATTTTGAATCGGACGATTCTACAACACACTGAGATGACTACTCCGTTCGAGAAATGGTTTCAGCGTAAACCTACAATAAATAATTTGAAAATTTTTGGATCAGATGCTTATTTGTATGTCCCGAAGGAAAGGCGAGGAAAATTCGACCCGAAGAGCAAGAGGGTCATCGTCGTGGGTTATGACGGGGAGTCAACAAACTACAGGCTGTGGGATAATGAAACACGCAGAATTTATGTCAGCAGTGATGTAGATTTTCTCGAAAATTCAAGTGGTGATAGCAGTGGAAAAACTAGCAGTTTCTTATTGGACTTTCTTGGCGAGGATGAAGCACAGCCGGCGAACATCGAGGCTCCAGTTATGCAGCAGGAAAATCCAGTAGACGCAGAAGCTTGCATCGTACCGCAAGCTCAAAACGAGGCAGATATTCGTTCTGCACTTGAACAAAGAGCGCCAGAAAATCCGATCGCTGAGCAAGCAATAATGAATGAAGTCGCGCTGAAAGGCCGGCAATTGCGCGATCGTAGAATGGTTCGAGCACCAGAAAGATACGGGTTTCCCGTCTCTTTCTTCGTAGAAGCTGTTCCTGCATCTTATAATGAAGCAGTATCCGGAGAAAGTGTCAACAAGTGGAGAAATGCCATGGACGAAGAAATGCAAGCTCTCAAAAGCAATGACACATGGAGCTTGTGTGAACTGCTTCAAGGTAAGCGAGCGATCGGGTCTAAGTGGGTTTTTACTGTAAAAACTGATGCAGCTGGAAACTTTAAAAAGTACAAAGCTAGACTTGTAGCTAAAGGGTTCTCGCAACGTGAAGGAGTGGATTATTTCGAGACTTTCGCCCCGGTGGTTCGATATGAATCAATAAGAATTCTTCTCGCAATAGCAACTAAAGAAGATTATGAGATAACTCAGTTTGATGTCAAAACGGCGTTTTTGTACGGAGATCTGCAGGAAGAACTCTATCTACAGCAGCCTTTAGGCTACATACACAAAGATCAACCAAATGCAGTCTTTAAACTGCACCGCAGCCTGTACGGATTGAAGCAGTCACCTAGATGCTGGAATACAAAGTTTGCTGGTTTTTTTGAAGAAATTTAATCTTGTGAACACCAATAGTGACAAATGTGTATTCGTGGGTGTAGTGCAAAATTTTACAATGTATTTAGCACTGTACGTCGACGATGGTTTGATTCTGTGTGAGAGCAAGGGTGCGATTGATAGTTTGCTAAATGAATTGAAAAATAACTTTGAAATAACGATTGATAATGCAAATGAATTTGTTGGTTTAGAGATTAAGCGCGATCGAGAAAAACGATTATTGAAAATTTGTCAATCGGGTTATATAAATTAAATATTGGAGCGTTTCTGTATGCAAGATGCGAAATTGTCCACTATTCCTGCTGAACCTGGTTTACATTTGAGTAAAAATACGAGTGCTTGTGATAGCGATGTGCCCTATAGAGAAGCGGTAGGTTCTTTGCTGTTTGCTGCGCGAGTATCTCGCCCTGACATTGAATTTGCCGTTAATCAAGCGAGTCAATTTTTGAATTCCTACAATAAAAATCATTGGCAAGCCATAAAGAAAATAATGCGTTATTTAAATAGTACGCGCGACTATGGAATAGTTTTCGGAAGCAGTGGGAGTTCGTTAAATGTAATGGGTTTCACTGACGCGGACTATGCTGGATGCATAGATACGAGAAAATCCAGAAGCGGCTTCGTTTTTACCTTAAACGGGGCACCAATATCGTGGTCAAGTCAGCGGCAAAGCGCGGTCGCATTGTCAACGACTGAGTCGGAATATATAGCGTTATGTCATGGTACGAAAGAAGCTGTTTGGTTACATCGTTTCTTAAATGAATTAAAATATGGGGATTGCAAATTCATTAAAATTTTTGTGACAACCAAGCATCTATAAAATTAGCTAAAAATTCCGAATATCATAAACGAACAAAACACATTGATGTTCCTTTCCATTTCTTTCGCGATATGGTTGACAGGAATCTTATTGAAGTTGAATATATTGAATCTAAAGAGCAGTTAGCTGATATATTCACCAAGCCAATAGCAAAACAGCATTTTCAATATTTACGAAATAAATTAAATATAAATTTCATTTTACTTTGCAATAAGTATTGGTTCTTTTTATTTATCAAGCCAGATAAAAATTATTTCCAATAGTTTCTCAGGTTTTGAGATATGTCATCGATTCAATTCCAATTTTATTCAAAAATAGAAATGAATGCTATGCTGTGCAAACAAGATAAATGAATCACCTGAGATTAATAAAAAACGTAAATTTACAGAATCAGAATACGAATCCGATTCTGATCCAGATTATGATATTAAGCAAAAGCCAAAAGCAAATAAGAAGAGGAAACATTTTAAGGAAGATGAAGAATTGAATGAAAGAAGTGATTTTGAAACAAATTCTGATTTGTCAAGTGAAGACGAAAAACAAGAAATCCAGGAAAATTTTCAAAATGTAGAACCTGAAAACGAAAACGAACAACCGGATATACTAGAAATAGAAAATTCCGAAAACTCTGATGATTGCGATTTTACAGAAGAAAGGCCACCCCCAAAGCCACCCCCTGAACAACCTTCAACATCCGAATTGTTTAAGACACAGAAAAACATAATTGAATGCCGAGACCAATTAACAATGAGACAGGATAATTATGTATATTTTGTAACTGACAAAGGAGAACCTCGCGACGTAGGTTCCAAACTTTTGGAAAAAATTGGAAAATTACCAAATTTTAAAAATTTACAAAAAGGAATAATTAAGGAATTACGAAAAGGACATCAATACCATTTTGCACTTCCAATTGAAAATGAATTGAAAACGACTAAGGATATTAAATTAGCAATTTATTCTCTTCATTTCGTAGTAGAGAAATTGAATCTTAAATCAATAAGTATTCCGAAGTCTACACATATTAACAATGTTTTATGGGAACAAATTCTAGCCACATTAAAAATAGCATTTTTAAATTCACAAGTTAAAGTAATAATTTGTATTGGTATCACTCAGTACCCTACAAAAGAGCAAAGAAATCAATTAATCGAAGAAGCTCATTCATCTGCTATAGGAGGTCATAAAGGAGTAACGAAAACTTATAATAGAATCAGACAACGTATTATTGGGAAAACATGAAATTCGATATTCAAAAATACATACAACTTTGCTTACAATGCCAACTTAAAAAACTTGTAAGGGTTAAAACAAAAAATCCCATGGTAATTACTGATACTCCAGGAACTGCATTCGAGAAAATATCAATGGATATTGTTGGAAAGTTACCAATAACTTCGTCACAAAATCAATATATACTCGCAATTCAGGATAATTTTACTAAATATTCTCTAGCCATTCCCCTCCCAAATCATCAAACTGGAACAATAACAGATGCTTTTGTTAAAAAATTTATTATAATTATGCTGACTGCAACGTACCAAATTGGTCTCAAGATATAACGAATCCAGAAATAATTAAAGACATAATTCTAACAATTAAAACAAGGGGACCTTATGTATATTATGATTTACTTAGAAGTTTACGACAATCTGATCAGGAATTTTTAGCCGACATTCTAGACATGCCAAACTAAGTACAAGATTTGATAATTTTCAAAAAGAAGAAGAATTAGCAGCCACAAACTGCTAATCAAGAAATATCATTTTACAGATAATGAAACTGAAACTCAAAGAAATCAACAAAAAAAACTACAATTATCAGATAATTTTTCAACCTTTTCTCATAAACAAAGTTTGATCTGTAAACCTTTTTCCCATCTAACAAATAACTCTTCTTTCAGATCAATTACTAATAGTCTCTGTCTTCTTTTCTAGGAAACAGCCATCCAAGAAGCATTTTGTACGAACGACATTTTATTCTTTTTATAATTAAAGTCCATTATTTGTCCCAAATTTTTCACAAGTCAATTTTTATGATTACCATACAAAAAAAAATAAATTGGATCATTTAACCAATATTCATTTCTAACCTTTGTAAAATTGAATTTTATTTTTGGGAGAAGATAGTTATTCACTGTTTTTCAAGGATACTCGCAAAATATTTAGTTTCCAAAGCACACTAATCGAAGGGAACTAAAATATTCATTACAAAAATGAAATTTTATTAATAAAGAATTACTAATGATTAAAGCAAACAACAAATAAAATAAAAGATTATCTTTCTCTCTTAATAATACAAATATTTTCAACTTTCTTGGAGATTTATGAATATTTTTCATGCACATAATTTAATTGTATTAAGAAATTTTCTCGTGTACTATGATAATTATCGATAACGAAAATTTTCCTAAAAATTTTCTTAAGATAATATATTCCCTTCTGCTATGGAAGTCAATCAGTTTTATGTACAGAAAAATACTTATTTAGATCTGTATTGAATGTAAATATCAAGTTTTTGCGTTGAAATGAATCTTATCAATGATATTCTAAAGCAGAAGGTTCTCTAAAATAAAATGTAAGGTATCTGTTTTGGAGTTGGAATATAAAAAATAAGGAATGTCATTAACGACTCAAGCCGAAGTTTTAATGATATAAAATGTAAGCTTAGATCACGATTTTAAGGGCTTAAATGTTGAAATTATTCAATGTGTAAATTTCCTAGTAATATACCAATACTTATAGCGATATGTACTATAAAAAGATAAAAAACAAATAAAGAAGCTAAGCATAGTGCAGCACAAAAAAATACTTGAATGTTTACAAAATGAATATATATTTAGTGAATTAAAAGAGGATGACGATGGGCAAGAAAATTTGTTTAGAGATAAACCAACGAAAACTATATTATTTAAATGGACTAATACCTGCGAGCGTTGTTATAAAAGGGGACATTTGTCAATAAATTGTCATGGCCCAAAACGAAACAAAAAATTTCAGAAGTAATTGTTGTGAAATCAAAGGTCATATTTGTAAAAGATTATAAACAAAAAACTCTTTATAAAATTTAAACTTCGAATTTTTATATATAAACTTGAACATGCTGACTTCATCCCCATGTTCAAGTCAAAGCGGGGAGGTGTCACGTCCCGTAACGATTGCAAATGGAAATCTGAAATTAAGAATTTTTTTTTTCTCATGGAGTTGTAATATTCAGAATCCAATTGCACTACGATATATTCTAAATATATATTAATTATGCTTGAGTTTTGAGAAAAATTTTTGCTTTCTAACTATAAGATATCGAACCTATATGTTTATCTGTATGCGTTTGTGCGTATCTATTGATGCATCACGTAAAATGTATGGTCGCTGTTTATTCAAGTAATAGTTGTCAATGTATTAAATAATATAGTTGAATAGTAATATCATAATTACTTCCACACTTTTCAAAAGAACAAGTCATTGAATTGTATTTGTCAGTTCGAATTATATCAAATCATATTTAATCAAATTTCTTTGAAGGTATGTTATAAATGTAAATTGTATGATTGTATCTATGTACGAAAAAATTTAAGAAAAAGGATAAAAAATATATATTCTAAAATGTCCAAATTATCAACTAAGTAAAATTATATTAAATAACTGCGAATAAGGAAACTTTCAATTCTGGTTTACGAAAATAAAAGGTTCCAAGAAGTATATTGAATTAATTAAGAATTATTGAGAAATTGACAGAATCGATAGTTACCTTCAAATTCTTCCGAAGTTTGAACATGGTCATTTCATCACCATGTCCAAACTAAGGGGGGAGGTGTCACGTCCTGTGACAATTATAAATGTTTACCGTTAAGTATGAACTGTTTGAAAATATGTAATCGATTCTTTCATATAAATTGATGTGGAACACTAAAAATATGTAATATGCAATTGTGTTAATAATATTGAAACTAGTTGTCAATTAGAACATGTAATGGAATCATGTGCTGAAATGTAACGCGAGAAACAACAAGTGTCAAAAGTATTGATTGCAAGGGTATATCGAGGGTAAAGGAATGCGAGGAATGTCTCACGAATATTTAATCAATAAAAGAAAGGACGACTTCACCCCCTATGAAGTTAGGAGGCATTGAACTTTTTTAATAAGACTGACCCATACGAAGGGGTTTCATTTCTTAGAAATGAGCAAATTTTACACGGATATCAATCCAATTTCTTGAGGAACGCCATTCCTTATGGGTATAAATACACCCCCAATTCACCAAAAGTCAGCCAGGCTTCGAATAGTCTTCATCGAGTATTCTTCAGTTCAGTTAACGAACAGTCTTCGAGTATTCTTCAGTTCAGTTAACGAATAGTCTTAGTCAGTTAACGAATAGTCTTCGAGTAGTCTTCAGTCAGTCTTCGAATAATCTTCGTTCAGTATTCTTCAATCAGTCAAGCCCGTGTTCTCCAGTTCCCTTCAGTTTTCCGTCAACTTCGCGGATTCCAGTGATGTTGATAAAGTCAACATACAGTGCAGTTCTTCGTTGAAAGTGGAACTCCGTTGAGATTTAAAGGAAGAATTAAAGTTTGGAAGCACCCAAAGCCCTGAGGGAAGGAGGCCGAACTCTCTATTAACCAAGGAATATATCTTGAATAAGGTTAGAAGTATTCATGTACTCTTGTTTACCCCCCTGTAATTATTATTTCGACTCATGTTTCTATGAATTTAAGTTAATAAACGATATTCTGTGTAGTGTTATATTTATGTCCTTTCTTATTGTTGGTTATCCCTGACCCAGTTTCGGTTTAAAGATCCTTCTGATCTTTTTAGCGATCTAAAACGGGGAATAAATTAAAATAATAGTATAGGTAGGTACCAGAACGTTATTCTAGGACGTTACATAGGTATTTAAGTCTAATTAAATGAAATTTT
This sequence comes from Diplolepis rosae, assembly GCA_030998225.1. Lineage (NCBI taxonomy): Eukaryota > Metazoa > Arthropoda > Insecta > Hymenoptera > Diplolepididae > Diplolepis > Diplolepis rosae. The sequence goes on along the minus strand of JAPYXD010000750.1, from coordinate 1,191,099 downwards.
AATTAACTCTCAACAAAATTTCCTCTTTTTAGATAGTTTATACTTTAGTTAAAGAAAGGTATTGTACTTATAGGCAATCTCACTTGCTATACATTAATAAGTATTTCAAATTCATTAGGTGAGTTTGAAATTTTTGTCACTGCCTACATTATCGGAGGTTGACTAGTCGTGTATCAGATAGGATACGTTGTCGACAGGTGTCCTCGTAGACAATTTCAAACTCTTATATCGCAAGTAATGCAATTGAATTCAAATTCTTTAAATATTAATAAGTATACTTCTAATAACATAATATGAGTTTTCTTGACTTAATTTTAAGTTTAAATAAATTACTAAAACAATACTACTGTAACGGTTACATCTATGGACTTCTTTTCAAATTTCAAGCTCTTTTAAATTCCGAATGATATTTATATCATTACTGCGATGGTTTTACCTAATATTATGAAGATCAGGTTTGTTGATATATATCATTACATCGTAAAACAGATTATATTCATTTACCACAGCGTAAAACAATTTTCAGCAAAAAATTACTTCTGGAATATCCATCAAATCTTTACGCTTTGTGACCCCCTGAATCAAAAAAAAAAAAAAAACGGTTTTCACGAAAGTGTCTGTATGTCGTCTGTCCGGTGTCTGTGGACACGATAACTCTCAATAGAATTATCGGGTTGCATTGAAATTTGGCACACCTCTTGAGGGCTAGAAAAGAAAGGACGAGTTCGTTAACTAGCCACATCCAACCAAAATTGTGAAAATAAGAGCATTTTTTGTTTTCGATTTTTTTTTTTTTTTTAAATCAAAAACTGCAATATTGATTTTTGATAGTGCTCATGAGTCTACTAATTATCCTCATAACATTTTTCGATTAAACCAAAATGAGAAAAGTTACATGATGTTAACACTTGAAAAAAGTCAATATCTAAATTCCACTTTCCAGTTAAATTATACGAGGTACCAAAAAAACGTTATAATACAAAATTATTAACTACATAAAGATCTACAAATTTGAATTGCAACTTTACGAATATATATATATATATATATATATATATATATATATATATAGGCAGTAACATATTAAAAAACCAGATGAAATCGGAGAAAATCAAACTTTATAGAAAAAATGACCTTGAGCGACCTCTAAATATTATTTGAATATTCTAAAAATCATTGGACTTTAATAGTCTATTATAAAAGACACAATGAATACGTGTTAGTATAAAATAAGCAACATATAAAGTAAAATTAGCGAGAAGTAATTTTGACTGAAATTCACCATGAGCAACCTCCAAATATATTTTTTAAAATCTGACAAAAATCAGGGATCATTTTTTTACTAAAATAGAACAATTCGTACGGATGCAAAATTAATTTGAAAAATAAAGCCAAAAAGAGAATCACCCTAATATACAGGGTGAGGCACATAAAATGTTACAGGGCGGTATCCAAAAATGTTTTAGACAAAAGTTCCAGTGTTCGAGAAGGCCGTCATACTCGACCACCCTATTTTGTTATCGGTGGAGGTGCTGAAGCTACGTCAAGGTCAAGTCCAGTTTTTTACATAGAACCATGTATTTTTTTTTTCGATGACATTATTACCGATTTTAAGACGAATTCAGCGACCTACAATACAAGGTCATTCTAGTCACGCAAAGTATGAAAATAGTCGAAAAATCTAAACATATCGGAATAATCGCTTTCAAAGGATCTACTAACCTTGGTTTGGATCTACCTACAGAAGATGCTCGAAGTGATTACCCTCGATTTGTAAGCAATTGTTAATTTACTGATGAAAAGACCGTCTAACTTCAGCCAACATTTGTGGTGTAATTTCGGTACATGCTCAGCGTATTCTTTCTTTCATGTCGTCAGGTGTGGTAAGTGCTACCGCCATTACGCGTTCTTTGACAAAACCCCATAAAAAGTAATCTGGTGATGTTAGATCTGGCGAACGAGGTGGCCAAGCTACAGGGTCGCCTCGTCCTATCCACTTTTCGTCAAAAATCTCATTCATCACTTTTCTTGAACACAGAACATAATGGGGTGGTGCCCCGTCGTGTTGCATCCAGACGTTCATGCGAACATGCAAGGGCAGAAAGTTTGCGTAAACTTGCCCAGTCAAGCGACCTTCAAAAAAATATGGACGAATGACGTGATCGCCGACAATGCCGCACGAACAATTAACGGACCACGGATGTTGAAATGGTACAGTTCTCATCCATCGAGGATTCTCATTTGCCCAATAATGCATATTATGCCTATTCACATTTCCCGTATTTGCGAAGCTAGCTTCATCATAAAAAAGCACATGACTCAAAAATGAGACATCTGTGCGCATTTTTCTACGAATCCAATTACAGAAATTGACGCGTTTTAGGAAATCATTGCCGTACTGATCCTGATATACTGTTGAATTTTCTTCAAAAAATAAATTACAAATAGGCTCGATACAATGCAAATTACTGAACTCAAAGTAATAACTCAATAAACCAAAAATTCTTTTCTACTTCTTTACATGAGTCTCATTCCGTTGCAAAGTACTTGAAGACGAGTCCTGGTTAGTGGCTTCGTCATTATATCGGCGATATGCTTTTCAGTCGCAATCTGCTGGATTTTCAGAACTCCTTCGCTCACCTTCTCTCAAATAAAGAAATGTCTGTTCGAGACGTGTTTCGTTCTCTGGTGGAATTCAGGATTTTGGGCTAAACGTGAGGCAGCCGTATTATCCACCTGGAGGATAGGAACTCCCTTCAGCTCAATAATTCCCTGAAACAATCTCGATAACCAAATGATTTCTTTCACTGCTCCATTGGCTGCGACAATTTCTGCTTCGGTGGTTGACGTGACAACCATTGTTTTTCGTTGACTTTGCCAGGATACAATACCACCTGCGTATTTGATTACCATTCCCGAAGTGGATCTACCAGTACTTGTACAGCCACCAAAATCGGCGTCACTGAAGCATTCTAGAATTCCTGGATTCTTGTTCCGTTATTAGATAATCTCATGACTAATCGTTCCTGCGATGTATCGAAATACTCTCTTGACTCGAGCAACATCTTCAGCTGTTGGATTTTCGAGTGACCTTGACATAAAACCAACGCTGAATGCCAAATCAGGCCTGGTCCCTAACATCAGGTGCATAATTGCTCCAATCGCTTGTCTGTATGGGAATTTGTGTTGTTTCATTCAAACTTTCTTTTCTTGACCGTATTTCCGAATCTTTGAGAATCGGAGTTGGAATTGGTTTACATTTTGAGAAGTTGAAACGCTCCAGAAATTTCTTTGCGAATCCTTCTTGATTTATTTTAATATAATTCTGTTGCTGCTCAATTTCCAGACCCAAAAAATATTAAGCCTTTTATGATACGATATTGAACTCTGATCTCAATTCTTCTATTAAATTGTTCAATTCCTTCGGATTTGTGGCTGCAAGTAATCCACGTAACTGCCGTTTGCAACGTTTATAGCCAAAAAGATAAAATTTGTTTTCAATTATGATTTTTTAGTTATTAAATGATTGACTGATAATTACTTTTATTGTCTTTTTGAACATTTATACACGAAAATATAAACTGTTCGTAAATTATTTTTAATTTTATTTGCAGATGATGGAATTTTGGTTTTGTATTTTCGTTTATAAACGTTGCAAACAGCAGTTACATAGTAATCCATCGTCGACATAGAGTACAAGCAGAAGCGTTTCACCATTGTTTTCTCATATATATAAACATGAATCCACATCACTGGTCTTAAAACCAAGTTTTTTTAAAAAACTTCCAAAGCGCTTGTTCTAGCACGTTGGTCCCTGTTTAAGTCCACATAAGCTCTTCTTGAGCTTGCAGACTTGCTCTGCGTCATTATTATGTCCTTCAGGCTATTTCATGAAAATTGTCTCTTCGAGTTTACCGTAGAGGAACGCTGTTGAGTCATCGAATTGAGCCAGATGCATTCCTTCGCTGGCTGCAATACTGAGAACCGAACGAATTGTCCCCATTTTTACAACTGGACTGAAGGTTTGATCGTAATCTATTCCTTGACGTTGGACGAATCCTTTGACAACTAATCGAGCTTCGAATTTCAGGACTCTCTTGAGCAAGCAAAAACTCTTCTATTGCCATCATGTAGTTTCCGAAATAATCTGGTTTTTTCAAGGTGAAACGATCTCTAGGTCTCTTTGATGATGCGCGAATTCCCTTCTTTTCATCGAAGCTAGTCTCTGTACTGGTTTCGTATTCTTTATCAGTTTCTTCTAATGTCGTGTCGTCTTTACTCTCTTTAATGATCGTGTCTTCTTCATTTTCTTGACGGATCGTGTTTTCTTCGTTTTCTCCAGAGCTCGTGTTTTCGTTTTCTTCATCTTGTTTGTCGTCATTCTTTCTGTTGATATCTTTGAATGTAAGCTCGTTATTTTGAGCACAATTTCCGGGTTTTTCGTGAAACTTCACGTCTCTTTACAAAACAACTTGGTGTTTTTGTGGCACGTAGATCCTGTATCGCTCGCCCCCATCGTATCCTACTAAGTAGCCTTTTTCAGCTTTTTTAACCCTTTTTCTTTTTTGGTCAGGAACATGGACATAACATGTTGAACTGACAATTCGAAAGTGCTTGATCCTTGGTTTCTTACCCATCCACAGCTCGAATGGACTAACACCTTTCTCCAAAGATTTTGCAGTTCTATTGAGGATGTAGGTTAATGTGCTCACAAGTTCTGCCTAAATCGCCTCAGGAAACTTAATTTCAGGATTTGAATACTTGAACGTACGCGCAATTTCAACGACAGTTCGATTCTCTCTCTCACTACCCCCATTCTGCTGCGGTGTATACGGCACGGTAAGTCTCTGCGTAATCCCGTGTTTCTGCAAAATTCCTCGAACTTCTGCGTTGTCAAATTCCCCCCCATTTTCGCTTAGCATCTCCTGAATCACATTGCCTCGCTGCTTGGCATGTGCAATCATGTTTTGGAGGGCAAATTTGATTTCTGATTTCTGTTTTGCCAAATAGCAGTAACGAAACTTTGTGTAAGCGTCCTTGAATACTATCATGTAACAATTTTTCTATAATGACAAATCAAAGGGGCCGCAAAAATCTGTTGAAATTAGCTTTCCCGGCTTGGTAGCTTTTTCTCTTGTCCCAAAAGGTAGATGATGCGTTTTTCTGTAAACACAAGGCTCGCAAATCTCGTTGTCAAGGTTGACTCTGAAGTTCAACTCTTTTCTGAGCATTTCTTGTACATATCGCTTGTCTTGATGACCCCATCTCTCGTGATACAATTGTAGCATCGAAGAATTTGAATCAGCGACGTCTACTCCTTCTTTTATGCTTGGAATAATTGGTTCGATCGCTGCTTTGTATAACGTCCCTCCAACTTCTCGGGCTCCGCTAAGCACAGTTTTGCCGTAAACTTTCAATCTGCACTTAGCTGCAGATGACTCAAACCTGCTATTACTGTTCCGATCTTGTGCTGCCAGAACTGAGAACAAGTTTCTTGACACCTTCGGAACGTAACAGACATCTTTTAATATAATTTGCTGGATTTTTCCTTGACGCGTCGATTTTATTTCGATTTTTCCGTGCCCAATCGCATTCAGAGTTTCATTTCCTGCTGCTTTTATCCAACAAGGACTGTTGAATTTCTGAAACTCCCGAAAAAACTCTGATGATTTGATGACGTGTTTCATAGCTCCGTTGTCGATCCACCAATCACTTGTTTCTGATTCCGCTGCTAAAACTTCGTTGTCGATGGAAATTAAAGCTACTCTGAATTCTGCTGTGTTTCCTTGAGCGTTTCTTCCACTTTCTGGTTTGGAACATACATCGGCTTTCCTTTTTCTGCAGTTTCGAACCCAGTGACCTTTCTTCTTGCAATTATTACATGTGTCACTTTTAGAATTTTTGTTTGGTCCTTGCTCTTTTTTTTTCAGTTAGTGCACTCGTGATCATCGATTTTGTGAGGTCCGATCAGCTGGCACCTCCACAACAGAATATTACTATTTACTTTATGCCACATTTTCGGGCTAATTTTGGGCGGTAATGCCGATTTTTGGGCTCTTGTATTTTTCTCAAAAAACCAAATTTTAGGTGGAGGTGCTGACTGCCCGATCAGCTAGCACCTCCAGTACATAAAAACCTCGAAATTTCAAAAACTGACTATACCATGTAAAGACGACTTTGACTAAAAATCATCTTTCTGTGTATTTTATGGTCTAGAAGAACTCTCTGATTTTCGGGCTCTTCAAAAAGGTCCATATCGATTTTTGGGCTCCAACCCATAACATTAAAATGCACACCTGCATGGCCATTGTAGGGACGACTTGTTAGTGATAGGGGTTGTTTTTTCGAAATTGATTTTGGGGTATTTCAAGAGCTCGAAAATAGCCCGAAATTCGGGTATAGTCAGTTTTTAAAATTTCGAGGTTTTTATGTACTGGAGGTGCTAGCTGATCGGGCAGTCAGCATCTCCACCTAAAATTTGGTTTTTTGAGAAAAATACAAGAGCCCAAAAATCAGCATTACCGCCCAAAATTAGCCCGAAAATGTGGCATAAAGTAAATAGTAATATTCTGTTGTGGAGTTGCCAGCTGATCAGACCTGATTTTGCGTAACTATTCGCCTTTCGGTATAACTCGCTTTTCTCCTTGTGACTTCTGACTTCAGCAGCCGTTGCATTAGCTTCAAGCGGCTCTGGTTTCACAATCTTTTCACCTAGCACATCAAGGGCTCCTTCGTGATAATCGATGAGATCCCTTATTTTTCTTTTCCATATTGGCCAGTCGGTCTTGCCCGAGAGAGGCCTAATATGCTTCGTGAGATCCATCTTTGTCCGATTCTCGAGGGCTTTTTTCTATTTAATTTCGCGTTACCATGGCGTACCTGGGCCTATAACCTATTAAATGATTTTTCGTCTTCGTTGAAAATTCGTTGTTTTTAAATAGAACTTGAAGTCTTGTTTTGTATTTTTAATAATTTAATGCGAGAAACTTTTAATCAAACAAAACTGTCAATCTGACTTGTTTACTATTAATCTAGTGAAGTCATTACTTTATTCTCTTTTGTTTTTTGAACTTTTAATCATTAACAACTTCAACAATGTGCCTCACCCTGTATATTGCAGATTGGCCACGAGTGAGTTGCAGAATACGCTATGAGTGCGAAAAGGACAATCTTATACAAAGTAATATTGCTGCCACACTCGCATTTATAGCCCTATTTTGTAACTCAATCGTGGTCACCCCATATGTAATCGTCCGCAAAAAAGGGACTTAATGTCCAAAAGCTCGATTTTATCAACAGAGTCTGTTAGCAAGTTTGCGCTTATTATTCCTACCGTTCTAGCTAAAGAAGAACAAAAGTAACTAACTTAAAAATTTTCCGATTTTTTGCAAATAAAAGAGCGATTAGAAAACTAAAAATTGGCATAAAAAAACAGAAAATCGTTTTTTCCGGCGTTAAATCACATTCATAATATACGAATACCCAATGAAATTTCATTAAAAATAGTATTATGTAAAGCAATATATTTTGTTGAATTTTGAGGTTTATTTTCTTTTATTTATTATATATTAGAAACGCTTACATGATTCATATTTATTAAAATATACAGGTGTTACGTAAAGAAGTATATTTGCTATGGTTAAACTTGGCATAGAAAAAGACTAAAAATTGAGTATCTAAATCAACTAGTCTATATCTCACAGAATGTCAAAAGTGCGTAAAACTCCTTTTAACCCTAAATTTTCTTTCTTCATATATCTTCACAAAGTATAATAAGGAATTCCTAACCTGAACTCACTTATGTATGTTATTTAAAATTATGGATAACACTAACATATGCGCATATCTATATTTAGGTTCTATTACCTATTTGTGAAATTAAGTAATTTAAATTGTAGTATCTATAATCCAAAAGAAGCAAGCACGCGTTGAATTTTTGGAAAGCCAAACAATTTGAAAATATAATTATTTATAATCATGAATAGCAAAACAATAATTTCATCTGATAAAGAATTCAGTGAAGCGATTTTAATTTTGAAAAATAAGAATATCGAATCCTAGATAAAATTTCATGTTATTAAGAACAATAAATTTTGTTAAAATTTATGGAACTGTACAATCAACCTAGACTATAAATTCTATTTATTTTATTTCAGAGAATATGATTCAGTTTTATACTCATTAAAATTAATTTCATCAGAAAATTAATAAAAATACTTTCTGTATTATTATTGGGTTTAATGTCAAAAATAATTCGTAAAAAATGTCAAAATATGTAAGACTAAAGAATTATTACTTACACTCGATATTTTGAGTCCTTCATCAGCTCGTATTCCTCTAAAGCGATGGAACACATGTTTGTGTACTGAGACAAAAACTTCCTCCTCGCAAAATTGACTGTTATTTACATAATATAAAATGAGAGCTACGCTCCAACCAGTGACTACAAAGCACGCAGATGAAAACCTTAAAGCATCAGATTACAGTACGATTACAGTTGTTTTTATTTCTTTATATGAAACTCTTCTTTCCAATACTGGATTATCTTTAAAAACTGTAATGTATTTCTGGCAAAATACCGATTCTAGTGTCACAAAATTTTGAACATTTTCCAACCAATTTATTTACCTTTGGTGTTGACATTGGTGTTTAAACTTCAAGGCATATGCCATCCGAGAGGCTTAAACGGAATCACGACCAAATCCACTTATCTACTGGTACTGGTTAACGATACAAATTACTAAAAACTTCAATTCGTGCACAATAAATTAATCTAACATTAAAATAGTAACCAATTTTTCCGATTCACAGTAATTTATGCGGTCTTTGTATGAAGTATTTAAACATGTCCCCTCTTACCATACAGATAACTTTGCATAAGCATAATCCCTTCGCTCTTCGGCTATAAACGATTCTTTGTACTGTGCTTACGCAAATAAACAGAAAAACTACGAAGTTTTATACACTATATATGTATTAGCAACCTTGATCAGACTTCAGCAGCTCACTATAGCCCACTCCAGACTGATAGTATAGTTCTGGCGCAGTAATTTTAGCAATTATAATAATCAGTACTTCAGAAAGAACTGCTTGAAGTTGTCTGAAGATTGTTGGAAGTTGAAAACTGCAAACGTCAAATTCAACACGTGACAGTCATCCATCAGCAAAAAAAATAGACTTCGCGCAATCATGCCTAGAGATGGGTACGTAATTTACTTAGTTTTTTACAGTATTTTACCAAGTATTTTACGTCTTTAGTTCTTTATGGTGCATTTATATCTTTGCCTGCCTGACTGGTGCCGACAGAAAATACATAAGAGTAAAGGAGACAGACAGTGTAAAATTGGACAAAAAGAAAACGTCTGTTTTTTTTGCTCTTATGTATTTTCTGTATTTTTCTATTTATGTATTTACCGGTCAGGCAGACAGAGGTATAAATGCACCATTACACAATGTATTTTTCCTGTGGTGAAGAAAATTTACGTAAATAATACGTATTTTACTTCGTGTATATTAAGGTGTTTTCATACCTCTCCGGCTGCGGGCTGGCAAATACATCCACAGAAATTGATTGGTCCCTTCTGTTGAATCCTGTTTATTGAGCAACGGAATGTGCCAATAAAATACTCTAAATAAATTTCACGGCCAGCTGCCGGAGAGGTATAAAAGCATCAATAGGGTGCAGTCCCACGTCAGCGTTTTTGCGTATGGCGTAATGCAGAAAATGATGACAGTGAAAGAGACACATGGACATACCGCTCTCTTTCTCTCATAATTTTCTGCTTTCGCCGCGTAAGAACGCTGACGTGAGACTAATGATGCAATATCAATATCGAAAATATCAATATTTTCCCACCGCTGGCGCTACGGTTCTACTAAACTTCTCTCCGTGTAGCACCACTGTCAGTTTTATGTTACGGCAAAGTTGCGCCTCTTGCAAAACAAAAGTTCTTCAAAATTTACAACCGCAATTATTATTTTTTTCGATAAAATTGTAAAATGGAGGGGGTAAATTTGATCCACGATATAAGAACACTGTTACAGCAGTTGCTTTACCCACATTGAATTAAAGAAAATTATTTGTTTTGCTTTTAAATTGAATAAAGTACCTGAATTATTATTTAAAATTAAAAAAAAAACTTTAATATCGATATATCGGAAAATTTCGCCGATATATCAGTGATATCGATATTTTCCTTTCGATATTGCATCACTACGTGAGACCAGCCCTATCCGACTCTCTGCCTGCAGCGGCGAGAACTTGCTTCCCTTAGTGATTATAGTTTCTATCTGCAAAATTTTCTCACCAGAGCGCGTTGCACACGCTCTACAAAAGCATTGTGTTGAACGAGTGATTTTCTGAAAAAAGTGTAATTAAATATTAATTAAAATAAATATATAATATATAATTCATATAATAATAATATATATATACAATATAAATATAAATTAAATATCAAAGAAAGCACTTTTATATTTTTTTACAAAATGGATTTGTATAAGAAATATAGTGTCGTTGATGTTACATTTAAAATCCATTTAGTATTTCTTGAGTTTCCTTAATTTCAGAAAATCTAACTGAACAAGATGAAAATATTTGATTCAGTATGAGATTTCGAATGGAATATAATCAATACTGTATAAAAGTTTCACTAATTTTGTGTTACTTTCCTTTGGTTTAGAGATTTTTTGGCACTATCAGATCCCAATTGAAAAACTTGACGTAAAAAACGACGTCAAAAATTGGGATAGTTTTTTATGTCGTTTTTTACGTCAATTTTTAACGTCAAGAATCTGTTGTCTTGAAAGTGATATTGAAAAAGTGTGCGTGCATGTGGTAAATAATGCCACTGAGTATTTTTGTGTGGTACCTAATTTATACTCTTATTAGAAAAATATAGTCGATTCATTATATTTAATTGAATATACTCTTATAGAATCAGAAAACTAAAGCCCCCATAGCACAATACCTTCCCTGAACGTTCCCATGGAATGTTCGGAAGGTTCCCAGAACTAAGAAAATGTCCGGGTTTTTTGAACGTTCCAAAGCAATGTTCTCTGAATGTTCCCGTGGAACGTTCCAGGAACATTCTCAAAAAATGTTCCCGCGGGATGTTCCAAAACGTTCTCTGCGAATGTTCCCTGAATGTTCCCACAAAAAGTTCTATGAACGTTCGATACAAATGCTCTCTGAACGTTCCTATGGAAGGTTCCGGGAACGTTCTCTTTGAATATTCTCTGAATATTGTGCGGAACGTTCTCTCAATATTCCTTTTGAACGTTCCACAGGAACATTCAGAGAACATTGCTTTGGAACGTTCAAAAAATCTCGACATTTTCTTAGTTCTAGGAACGTTCCGATGGAACCTTCCAAACATTCCACGGGAACGTTCATAGAACGTTCAGGGAAGGTATTGTGCTATGGGGGAGTTAACCATAAAATATTGTACTATTTATTTTCCTCTTACATTTTTATGTCACTCCTTTACGGAATGCCCATTCCACTTTGAAATGAATTATTACATTATGTAATAGTTCTTTTACTGATGGGCATTTCTTAATTACAATATCCAGTAGGCGATGAAATATAAATTGTTAAGACTTCTTAAAGAAAAACTTGTCGTAAAACTTGTCGTAAATCTTGACGTAAAAAATGACGTAAAAAACTGTCCCAATTTTTGACGTAGTTTTTTACGTCATTTTTGACGTCGTTTTTTACGTCATTTTTTACGTCGTTTTTTACGTCATTTTTTACGTCAAGTTTTTCAATAGGGATTAGCTGGATGAACAAACGATCATCCTTGTATACCAACCTTCTTACAAATATACAAGATATTAGCTGATGCCTTTAGCATTTTGAAAGCTCCAAAGCTTGAAAATTGTACACTCAGAAAAAATATTTGATTGAATCAAATATAATGATTAGCTTGAACAACTTTCTTTGATTTAAAGAAATGATTTGTTTAAATGAAATAAAATTTGTTTGATTTAAACAAAATATCTTTGAACCAAATAAATATTTGTTTGAATCAAATTAATTTTTCTTCGAAACAAATAAATTAATACATTGATATATGATCAAAGATATAATTTGTTTGATTTAAGGCAGAAATTTATTTGATTCGAACCAATATTTATTTGATCCAAAGATATTTTGTTTGAATCAAAAAAATTTTGTTTCATTAAAACAAAACATTTCTTTACATCAAAGAAAGTGTTTTAAACAAATAATTTTTTTGATTCAATCAAATATTTTTTCTGAGTGTAGTACTTTCGATGGCAACTCTCCACAGCCCTTAATAACAATTTCAAAATTGAAAGAATTACATCAGTCGAATAGTAAAAGCGCAATTAATAAATTCCAGAAAAGTTAAAAGCAATAATCGATTGTGAAGACTCTGATTTTAGTGATTTTGTAGATGCAGTAGCGCACGATTATGCTTTACCAGCTGTTAGAGATTGTTTGATTTTTTACACAACTGGTCGTATAACTGTTTACATTAAACAGCACACTCAGTGTTCAACATGCTTAAATACATTTTTGACTTCGTCTGAAATTCATGCAGATACGATATTACATTCTCATCATGGATGAGAAGGTATTGGTTTTATGTGAAAAATGACTTTCGAAATTTTCATCAAATCTTCACGTTTTGAGACCCCCTGAGTCAGAAAAAATGGTTTTTACGAAAGTGTCTGTCTGTCTGTCTGTCTGTAGGTCGTGTGCGGCATAACTCTCGATAGAATTATCAGATTGAATTGAGCTTTGGCACACTTTATCGGAGCCGAAAAAGTAAGGACAAGTTCGTTAACCAGCCAGACCCAATCAAAATTGAGGGATTGAGCACTACTTTTGTGTTTTTGAAAAAATCTAAAATTTCAATACTGGTTTTTGATAGTGCTCATAAAGCTCTACAAATTATCCTAATAATATTTTTCGATTAAATCAAAATTAGAAATGTTACTGTATATTCAAATTCGAAAAAAGTCAATATCAAAATTCTATTTTCCAGTTAAATTATGCGAGATAAAAAAAACGTTATGATACAATATTATTTAATAAATAAAGACCTACAAATTTGAATTGTAACATTTTTTCATAAGATGCATATTTTTCTTTGTAATTTAAAAAAAAAATATTGAAAATCCAAAATTCAATTTTTTAACAATAATATGCGAAATACGAAAAAAACGTAAGGATACAAAGTTGTTCGTTTCAAAAAGATCTACAAGTTTTGTCTCACACAGTTTCTGATAAAACATATATTTTTCGTTTCAATTCCAAAAAATACGATTAAAATTTAAAAATTCCATTTTTTAGACAAAATATGTGAGATACAAAAAAACGTTTAGATAGAAAATTGTTTGTCTAAATGAGGTCTACAAATTCTCATTAAGACATTTCGGGACAGGATGTATATTTTATGTTTTGATTTTTAATATTAAAAAAATTCGATTTTTTTCACCAAAATATGTGACATGCGAAATAAGCGTTGTTCTGCAAAATCGTTTCCTTAAATAAAGTCTACGATTGTTTTTTCTTTTTGAGAGATTTGGAAGAAAATAAATTATTTTAATCATGTAATTTATTAAAAACTTACTGAAATGGATACAGAAAATCGAGCGCGAAGCGCGAGCGTCATGATGAGAATGTGTTCCTTAAGGCTGATAGAGCCTTAAGTAAATTAAATCTCCTGTTTCACTTAAATTCAAAAAGAAATAGAGTGACTTAGAGAAAATGTGTAATTCACATCATCTGTAATATTATTATAAAATTGGTTTGAGCTTCAGTATCAAATTATAAGAAATGAAATTAAATGTATGCGAAGAGCACAAGACCGAGCGCGAAGCGTGAGGTCTAGAAAGAACGGAGCGCGAAGCGCTCAAACTTGCGAGCGAAGCGAGCTGCGCGCGGTGAGAATGTGCCCGCGTAGCGGGCAGATTTTTTTTTTCTTGTGATCAGTTACCTGAAAGTTTGAGTAGATTCGCAAAAATAAATAAAGATGTCATACGTCTAAATGTTAAGTTACACAAGCTTATCACAGTTGTCGAATATCTATTTAACAAACATTGCTGGTCTAGCAATTCTTTTGATCTAAATCTAGACGATTTGATTTCATGTGAAACAATATTTATTTTTCAATGCAAAGAACATGCCAATGAAGCTGTGGAGATGTTAATTTTATACGTAATTTTATTTTATTTTAAATAAGGACGAGACAAATCGTAAGACACAGGAAATGCGGATGAAATAAAAAAAGTTAGCGTCTTGAAGAAAAAAGCAGCCAAGCTTTGCGACACTTAACTAGTCATCATCGATCTGTACATGTTAAAAATTTAAAATGTGTTAAAAATATGAACTAGAAAATTTTATATTAATGAATATTTTTTGTTAAATTTACAAATTTTTAATTGAGTATATATTTGCCTTCACATGGTTTTTTATGTTGAACACAGGGCTTAACAAAATATTTATTTTTTATTTTATTCGTTTGAAGCTGGAAAATATTTCTATTTAGAAGCTTAAGCCTTTTATATATATTTAAATATATTTTCAGTTTTATGGGGATAACATAAAAAAAAATTTGTTCAGGTCTTAAGAATTCTTTCTGCGTATCCACAGTATACATTTTACGAAGCTTAATGTGTTCTTTCTTTTATTTTGTATTAATTCATTTATAGAAAATGTGTATTTTATGTCCTAGAATCATTTTAGGAACATTTTTTCATTTGATATTCTTCAGAAACTTGATTATTTAAAATTTATAAATATTTGTCTATTAGTATAATGCATTTCGAAAGCGTGCCGCGTGCAGCGCCGCTCTGGTGAGAAAACTATGCAGATACAAACTATAATTACTAAGGAACCCCCATTTTGTTCTTAGTTGGACAGGGCTGCGTGAACGGTGTGCTCAGATCAGTGATCCCAGAACGTGGCAGCTGGCGGCTCCCACCATACATGCCTCGAGCTCATTGTGTCTTCCTCACTCAACCAACCTATGGCAGTCGAGCGAGGAAGAAGCCATGAGCTGGTGGGGTCTATGGTGGGGGCCGCCAGCTCCCACGTTCTGGGATCACTGGCTCAGATTTGATACCGACGCAGTCACAACTACAGAAGCAACTCCTGTCAGTGAGATCGGAGTAGGGAAAGGCGGTGGCGCGCGCTGCCTCTCTTTCTTCCTCGTCGCTCTTGCATGTGAGAACGGCTCGTCCCACTTCTCCTTATTCTCCTCGCTTCCTCCTTGCAATGCTATTTTTAGATTTCACGCTTTCGGTATTTCGAATATCGAGTCGAAATTGAGAATTGTATTTCTCTGGACTCCGCGCAAAAGAGGCGCGAAGCAGACGACAATTTCGAACTTTCAGTAAAATTTGATGCTAATAAATGTTCAATATTTAAATCAATATATATTTTTCTATTTAAATTTCCTTACTTCTAATCAATTTAGTACATTTAAAACATTTTCAGTAAGAAAGATGTATTCTATTAAGAAAAGATTAACATAAAATTCAAGTTTAAAATTTACATTCTCAGTTTTATGTTAGAAATATTTTTATTTTACATTTTTTTAGCCTAAGCATAGACTTTTCATTCAAAAAATGAAATGCTCGACAGAAAGGAAAAATTTTGTAATAGAAGTGGATAAATTAAAAAACTAAAATATATGTTCATTGCTATCTTCACATGAACATGTAAATATTTACCGATATCAAATTTTACATGAAAATTTTTGTTCGAAGTGTTGAAATCTTGTTACAATTTGACAAGATCATATGGACGAGTTCAATCTTTTAAATGAAATATTTTATAATTTTTAATTTGTCTGCTCATCTGAAATCCTGTCAAGATTTGAACAGTAAACAAAAAAATTTCCAATGGAATTCAATGTCATTAAATGCTTAAAGTTGTAAATGAAGATTTTCATTACAAAAGTTTGAAGCTTTGTAATTATCATTGTAAATGACTACTTGATTTTAAAAGTAATTCAGCTCTGTAGAACATTTTTATATTTGGAATTCAAAATCTGTGCTCAGGCCACAAAAAAAGGAAGATAAAAATTCTTTCACCATAAAACTAAAAATGTAGATTTAAAACATATCATGTCATATATTTATCTCTTCTTAATGGAAAATACTTTAAAAATAATTCTCTGTTTCAATATTTTTTAAATGTACGAATATTTAAGAAATTCATAAGTATTTAACCTTGTTATAAAAATTTCCAAATAACGCTTTTATTGACAAAGTTACAAATTTTTCAATAAATGATTTATCGTATTGTAAGTTTAAATATGAGACGACTTTAAATTTCACAATAACATTATTTTTCAATTACTTAAACCTTTCTTCAATTTTGCGAATTCTTCTCCCCAGGCGGAAAAATCGGTGTACTGCCAATCCTTACAACCGGCGCGGTACCGTTCCGGTTGTAACCCGTGAGTAATGCCAGTGCTGCCGATCAGCACTGTGCCAAGCGTTGGCACACCGCTGGGGCGGCACTGGCTAAACACCGGCGCAGTACTGCTTTTCAGTGCTGGCAAACAACCAACATTTGTGTATTGCCAAGCATCGGTGCAGCACTGAATCAGCACCGGCGCAGTACCAACATTCAGTGTTGGCAAACAACCAACTTTTGAGTAATGTCAAGTATCGACGCAGCACTGGATCAGCACCGGCGCAGTGCCACCGTCCAGTGTTAGCAAACAACCAACTTTTGAGTAATGCCAAGCCTTTCTATCGCCTTTCATTGCCGACAAACATATTAGTAATGCTATGAGCAATACTCTAAAAAAAATCAATTACATTCTACACATTCGTTTGTGTGTCCGCATTGGTGTGATGGTAACTAAAATTTCGCTGATCGAAAAACATTTTTATTGAAGTAAACCAAAGTTTATTGCTTGAATTAGTTAAACTTTCCATCGATTAGTTTTATGATTGTACCAAAGTATGCTGCGGTTTACTTCACGTTTAATTCGCGCGATGAGAATGTGCCCACGAAGCGGGCAGATTTTTTTTAATAGTACTTCATAAGTTGGAATAACTTATTGCAAACTTGAATGCATAATTTCGTTATGAGATAATTTTCTTGATTCCAATGTTTCATCATATTTTTGAAATTGAAAAAACTCAAAATTTTCAGATTCTGAACGTACGTTGATTTTACTCTTGAAAACAAAAATTAAAGGAAGCATAACCTGTAAAAAATATCACTAATATACAATAATAAAAGTTAATAATTCTAAAATGTATATAAATCTTTTTATTATGTAATTTTCTTTAATTCAAAAATTTGATCGCTTTCTTTCAAAAATATTTTATTTTATAGAAAATCGATTTAATAATTAAAAATCTTGAAAATTTTAATCAGAATCATAAATTGTGATAAAATCTAAAAATTTCCGATTACACGGGGCCTATACACTTCTTACACGACCCTGCAGTAGTTGAAGGTTATAAGCGCTATTTTCTTTCTTATATTCCAAGCGTGCGCAGCCGAGAGGCTTAGTCGTTAGGTTAGTAATGCGTTAATTGTAAGTAGAGAGGGTTCGAACCCGCAGCGTTAAGAATAATTTTTAATACTACCTTTACGAGCGTTTGTGTAGTGTAGAGGGGAATGTGTATTTGTAGGTAAGTTTGTATATAAAAATAGTAAGTTATAGAGTCTGCTTAAAAGTAAATAAAGTTTTGAAATGTACTAAGAATATTCATCGATTCAATTACTGCTCTTATTTGATTTGTACCTATGTTCCTGCAGTTCACTTAACTTCAAAAATGACACTGGGGCCTTTACGAACTGCGGAAAGTAAGTTAAAAAGTAGTTAAACCTACTGAAATTTTTTTTCTGTGTACGTGTAACGAAAAAGTATTGTCAATTTACACAGAAAAAATTTTCTAGCTTGAAAACAGATTTTTTACTGTGAAAACAGTAAACTTAACCTTCCAAGCGAATATCCCTCCGTTGCCGTTAAAAACGGTAAATATTAGAGTCTTAACTCGAACTTTCCCTGTACTTTTTATCTAAGTACATTACAGATTTTCGGTACATTTTCCAGTACCGCCCCAGTACTAAAAGATAACTCCCATCCGAGTGACATTTTGTACTAGTGCCAGCACCGCACCAGCACTGAAGGCCAGCGCTAGCGCAGTACCGCTGGTCAGCACTATGCCGTTGTTAACTATCGGAGTTCCGCCAGCACCACGCCAGCACTGAAGGTCAGCGCTAACGCAGCACTGCTGGTCAGCACTATGCCGGTGTTACCTTTCGAAGCTTTGCCAGCACCGCGACAGGCTTCATGAGGATCTACTGCCAGCACTATGCCAGCGCTGGAAGTCCGCTGGCAGTGCTGGCGCGGTGCTGCGCCGGTTGTAAATTTCCGCCTGGGTCGAGGTTTATTTCAGGTGAGTGACTATTTCTTTTTTTAATGAAAAACATTTGTAATTCTAATTATTCAATTTTTGAAATAGAAATATTAACTAAAAGATTTTCAAGTTCTGGGAATCAACTGCTTTAATAATACAATTTTTCATCTCTGTAAAGCATCTCAATTTTCATATTAAAAGTCTCCACAAAGGTTAAAAAAACTTAAGGCGATAATTCTTTTATTTAAAAATTTTAAATACAGATTTCAAAATCAAAACTTATTTGCCTAAAATAAACGTCTTAAAGATCTTGTAGAAATAAAGTGAGATTTGAATACTTCAAAAATAAATTTTCCAGTAATATGTTGAACTTAATAAATGTTCAAAGCTTAAATCAGGATATCAGTTGACAAATGTTTACTTGTGTAAATTGACTTTCAATTTGAAAATTACGTGAAAAAATATTTTATTAGAAAAATAAGGCACATTAAAGTACGGTTTAAACTCCACATTCATAAATTCATGACAAAAACAGGCCAAAATTTATTAATCTTACAAAATCTTATAAATCTTTATTTCATAGGCAAGTGTTTTTTAAAATATTAGAGAAATAAGTGCAATTATTTAAATTAAATATTTAGTAAAATTTTACACTTCGCTGCTTTTACAAAATTATTAAGAGATTTGAAGACTGATCAAAGAATTGTCACGTCCCGCGACGCATTAGAATGTACTATAGGCATAGGCTAGGTCTAGAGAGAAATCTGGGGAAATTACTAAAAGAGAGAGAAAACCACCTATTGAAAAGAGAGGTATAACTACGTCACACGCAGCGGGAGACTGCGCAACGCGTGACGTCACCAAAAAATATAATATAAAAAGGACACGCCGCCAAGGGAAAACTAGTCTTGTGAGCAAAATTAAGTGCGGGAAATTTCTAAAATCTTAAAAGGATTCACAGCGTGAGATACGTGTTTAGTTCAGTTTTCCGAAGAAACGTGTCGTAAATTCTCTGATTGTACTTTCAATCTTTGAAAGGATCTTAGAGTCAGTGTAGAGTGAAATAACTATTCTTGTCCTCCTCACACCAGTGGGATATTTGTTTCTGTCTTCCTCACACCAGTGGGATACCTATTGCTGTCTTCGTCGCACCAGTGGAAGAATCTTTCTCTCTCCCTCACACCTGTGAGGATCATTCATAAAAAAGGGACTATTCACAACTCAACAAAGGTACCGAAAATTCTCTCTATTCTTTACCTATTCCCTGTGCCATTGTTTGAATCATTGTAAAATTTTAACCTTGTTTATATCAGTGTTAATTTAAATAAATTCAATTTGTATTACTTTACTAATCATTGTGTACTTTTCATTGACTTATCCTCATCCCTAAGAGAGGATCATTCGATCCTAACTTAAAACGAGGAATCTTCGATCAAAGTAAGTATTTACGTACTTGTGACGTAACATACTTCCTTTTTTCTGGTGCATCGGCCGGGAAACACAAGTCAATTGAAATTGAACACATTGGTTCTTAATAATAAATAAATAAATAAATAAATGATTATGAAATATTATTTCAACTTTAAAACTTAAAATTTCAATAAAATAGATTTGTTAGATCACAAAGGGATTTGACCTTGAGGCTAACCTTAATGATTGAATAATCAGATCATTTCTTTGAAATGTTATAATTTATATAAATTGTTTAAAAATAAAATAAGTTTGAAAAATCACGCAGGGATCTGACCTTGAGGCTAACCTAAGTGATTAAGTAACTTATCTTATTTAAAAAGATATTCTAATTTGTTAACCAAGTTTTGATTTAAGTTAAAACAAACATAAAAAAAAAACAGAATATTTTTATTTGCAAAAAAAAATTTTTTGTCCAAAGATTTGCACTTAAGTTAACTTTTCCAATATAATAAAAATAATTTATGAATATTTCTAATGATCATTATTATAAACAAATTTGTTTAATTGTTATAAACAATTTATAAATAAATAAAATAAATTATTTTAATTTTACATAAAGGGCACATGCAGTTGGTAAAGAAAAATATTTTATTATTTTAAGAAATTTATTATTAAAAATTATAAATTTACAAACAATTGAGCGATTATTTATTTAATTTGAATATTTGAAATAATTATATTTTTATATCATTATTTTATTTTCAAATGACGAAATACAAATTTCATTTCAAATTATATTGTTATTAAAAATAAATAAACAAATTAAAAATAAATTTTACTAATCTCATTTTATTTTTAAAAAAACAAATTTTATATATAGTTTTTTTTTATTGTTATAAACAAATTTAAAATAACAATAAACAATAAACTCTCAATACAAAATATTGTAAATTTATAATGACTCAATGTCAAAACCAAATATCCCTTTAGAATCTACCCCGAAAGTTATAACACGTAGTCAAGCTAAACACGATAGTCAGCTTGCAAAAATAGTAGATTTGAATCAAAAGGGTAATTTAAAAAATAAAACCAATTAGAAATAGATAATATTCAACTGATATTTCATGCCAATTTATCCCTGATCCAATCCCTACAGAACAAGAATTAGATAACACTCTTAAGTTAGATGATTCAAGTTTAGACAAGACTCTAATTAATAATCAAAATATATCACGTGAAAATTCAGAAAAAACTAGCGGCTTTCATTCAAGTTTCTGTCCAGATTTAAGCATTGTAACAGGATCCAGTAATCAAGATCAAACTCTAACGAATGAATTATCTTATTTTGACGAATTCAATTTGCTAAGCTCAACAGTAATAACAGTAGATAATAAAACTTTGAAAGAAAGATTGGAAACCTCATTGGCACGCGAATCTATAATTAGTAACAACGATAGCGACGACGACAAAAGCGACACAGAAGCCATAAATCAGGATAATCCCGTAAGAGTAAATAACGAAGAGATGGCCGTGGTCATACCCAACAGCCAGCAGGTATCCTTACGCGACGCGCTAGAGGTGGTCCCATTGTTTGACGGAAGTAACCTCCCATTGTCACATTTTATTGAGGGTTGCATGGAGGCAAAGGCAATGCTACCGACACCTGCAGCTCAAGAAAACCTCGCAAGGCTATTAAGAGGTAAATTAACTGGAGAAGCCAGAAAATGCATTTTTGGTTCTACTTATACAACAATAGAAGAATTGATAGAAAAATTGAAAAGAGTATATGCCCCTGCGAAAAGCGTGTACCAGTTACAGGGAGAATTAGGTAATACATTTATGTGGGAAAGAGAAAATGTACTTTCCTATGCTGCTAGGATAAAAGAAATTGCCGACAAAATCGAAGATGCTCACAGGCTCAATAATAATGGTCAGGTAGATAATAATTTTAAAGTAAACCTTGAAAAAGACGTAATTCAATGTTTTATACGCGGTTTGCGTCCTGAGTTAGAAATTCGTGTTGAAGAAAAGGATACTTTTAAAGAAGTTATTAGCGACAGTATTGATATAGAACGAAGATTAGCTGCAAATTCCGCACTACGAAGAAATAAAAATATGGATTATTCAAAAAGTGACGAATCATCTAATAATAAAAATAACAAAACAACCCGATTTAACGTAGCACTTGAAAACAAAACTATTTGTTTAATTTGTAAAAAACCAGGTCACACAACTGAAAAATGTTTTCATTTAAGTAAAGCTCAAGATGCAGTTTTTAATAATAAACAAAAAATTTTTTGTTGCGTCCTAACCAACAAGGATATAGTAATTTCAATGGTCAAAGAAGTAATAATAATAATAATTTTGCAAGAAACAATTACAATAATTTTTCGAATAACAATTTTTTAAGAAATAAAAATCATAATTTTAATAACAATAACAATAATAATTTGCAAAATAGAAATAATAATTATAAAAACAATAATAATAATGTTTTACAACAAAGACACAACAATAATAACAATTTTCCTAGAAATTTTTACAATAATAACAATAATGTTAATAATAATAATAGACAATGGAATCCAGGACAGTATCAAAAACTTTAACTTAGGACAGTCTCAAAATCGAAATAAACCATATGAATATAGGTTTTTACAAAATAATAATAATCAACAAAATTCAAATTATACTGAAGTAGTTTGCAATTATTGTAAAAAACCCGGTCATTTAGTACGAGACTGCAAGATACGACCAAATAGCCAATCACAAACAGCTCATCAGGAAAACTCCAAAGCTCTCCCCAGCACGGGTGCACTGAGGAAAGCATAAATCGAGAACCACTGGCATCCAATTCTAACGATCATACAACAACAACAATAAATATTTCAAAGTCCACTTCAATTCCATCAATTATAATATCAACGGAAGGTTTAAAAAACCCAACACACATGATGATTGATACTGGTGCTGCTCGAAATTTAATTAAACAAAAGGTTCTCAACCCTGAAGTACCAATAAATAGCCAAAACGTATTAAAACTTACAGGAATTAATGATTTACCACTTTACACATTAGGACAAGTAAAAATAAACATTTTTGGTTACCCAACAATATTTAACATTATTCCGAATGAAGTCCCAGTAGAAGAAGATGGAGTATTGGGATCAGAATTTTTTCAAGATAATAGAGTGAATATAAACTATACTTCAAAATGCTTAGAAATTGAGAACCACTGTTACCCTTTTAAATCTACCAATACATTTACTATTCCAGCTCGAACAGTTACAACATTTTATGTTAATATAAAAAATACAGAAAAGAGTGAAGGGTATGTACCTCGATTACATATCCAAGATGGCGTCTACGTAGGTGACGCAGTTGTAAAAAATCACAGAGGAAAAGCTTATTTAAAATTTGCAAACACAAATGAAATCCCAATTACATTATCCGTCCCATTAGTTAATTTAGAAGACTTTGAAGAACAAGAATGCTATAAACAAATTGAAAATTTAATTAATTTCAAACAAACAAATAACGAAGATTTATCAAGTAAAATATTAAATAACTTTTTAAAAACTGACAATTCTCTAATTAACTCATGCAAATTTTATAATGTAACAGACGAAGACAGAGTAGAATGTATTAAAAAATTTCTTCGATTAGACCATTTAAATCAAGATGAATATGAACATGTAGAAAAATTAATTAAAAATAATGCAGACAGATTTCAAATCCCAGGAGAACCACTTGAAGCTACTAATGTATTACAACATTCAATTCCAACTGTAGATGACGCTCCAATTTTTTCAAGACAATATAGATTTCCCAGTTCACAAGGAAGAAATTACAAGACAAGTCGATGAATTATTAAAAAATAAAATAATCAAGCCCTCACAATCACCATATAACACTCCAGTGTGGATAGTTCCTAAAAAACCTGATTCTCAAGGAAAAATAAAATGGAGAATGGTTCTTGATTTTCGTAAATTAAATGAAAAAACAATTGGCGATTCGTATCCTTTACCTAATATAAACGATATACTTGATTCTCTAGGATCAGCAAAATATTTTTCAGTGTTTGATTTAGCTACCGGTTTTCACCATATAAAAATGGATCCAAAAGACTCGCATAAAACCGCGTTTTCTACACCTCACGGTCATTACGAATTCGATAGAATGCCTTTCGGTTTAAAAACTGCACCTGCCACATTTCAAAGATTAATGGATTTAACATTAACTGGATTAATAGGAACGGAACTTTTTGTATATCTCGATGACATAGTTATATATGCAAATACTCTAGAAGAGCACGAAATTAAATTTAACAATTTAGCAGAAAGACTTAGAAAAGCAAATCTTCACTTACAACCAGACAAATGCGAATTTTTACGACCTGAAGTAGGATATTTAGGTCATATAATTGATAAAAATGGAGTACGTCCAGATCCAAAAAAGATAATAGCTGTAAAAAACTTTCCAGTCCCAAAAACACAGAAAAATGTTAAACAATTTTTAGGCTTAGCAGGATATTATAGACGATTTATTGATGGATTTTCAAAAATTGCAAGTCCTTTAAATCAACTTCTGAAAAAAGATACACCTTTTAATTGGACAGAAAAACAACAAGCAGCTTTCGAAATTTTAAAAGCAAAATTATGTGAAGAACCACTTTTACAACGACCTGATTTTTCTCAACCTTTTATACTCACAACAGATGCCTCAGGATTTGCAATAGGAGGTATTTTATCACAAGGTAAAATAGGTAAAGATAAGCCAATAGCATATGCTTCACGTAGTCTAAGTGATACTGAGAAAAAATATGATACATATGAGAAAGAAGCTCTTGCTATAATATTTTGTGTAACTCATTTTCGTCCTTATTTGTATGGGAGAAAATTTACTTTAGTGACTGATCACAAACCTCTAGTTTGGTTTCAAAATTCTAAAGACCCTTGTTCACGAGTTTCACGTTGGAGACAGAAACTCGCAGAATATGATTTTGATGTAATTTACAAAGCAGGAAAAATGAATGTAAATGCAGACGCTCTCTCAAGAAACCCTATTGATGATAACAAAGAGAAATCAAGATATTTACAAGTTGACGCCAATGATACTTTTATGACTTCCCAAGAAAAAATGTTTTCAAAGAAAACTTTTACAAGAAAAAAACAAGAAAACTCTAAAAATGAGGTAAGACCTTCAAAACGAAGAAACTTGAATCCAGAAATCGTACCAGACGACGTAGATCGTTTTAGCGAAATTTCGGAAGCCCAAATATTAAATATCGACTCAAAAATCCCAGAATATTTCCAGGAATTTCTTAGTGAAGAATTATTTAGTGAGATTGGTAAGAATATTTTAAAATACACAAATTTATTCAAAAATATGGCTTCAAGACTTATTTTTATGGCAATATTTTTATTAAGTCCAGTGTTTTCCAAAAAATACGAAAATTTATCATGGAAAACTATTACTACGAGAGCTCAAAAGAGAATAGAGCAAGAAAAAGCAAAAAATTTGAATCGAAACGAAACTCAAGAAAAATTAGACGAAAATTTTTCTTCTAAACCTCTTATGAAAAAAACCACGAGGTAGGCCAAGAAAAAATCTACTTACAAATTTGAAAAATATTCCCTCTCAAACAAAAAGAAAGAGAGGTAGGCCAAGAAAACAAATGTTTGAAAACGAATTACCAGAAATAAATGTGCAAAAGGGAAGCCGAACAAAAGTAGAATCAGATTCCGACTCTGATCCTGATTATTTAGATTATTTGAAACAAACTCAAGCCAAAAATAAAAAAGAAGAAGAATGCCAAGAAGCCAAAAAATATTAATGAATTTGAAAGTGAAGAAAGTGAGAATTATTTTTCAACCTCAGAAGATGAAATCAACGACATTGAAACCTCACACGAAGGAAATGACGGAGAAAATTATGAAGAAAATTGGGAAGAGAATTTTGCAGATGATCTTGAAGACGATTTTGAAAAGAATTTCGAACAGAATTTTGAAGACAATTTTGAAGACAATCTTGAGGAAAATTTTGATGAGAAGTTTGAAGAAAACCAAGAAGAAAAATTGGAAGAAGAATTTGAAGAGCCTTATTTTGAAGAAAATTTGAGATTAAACCGAAGATCTCAAATAAATTGTGAAAAAATCGATAAAGATCATGATAATTATAATCGTCCACCCCCAGAACCTCCTCCTATAAACTCTCAAACAGAAAAAATTATAACAAAGAAAAATTTAGTTGAATGTCGCGATCAATTAACTATGCGAAAAGATAATTATGCATATTTTGTTACAACAAATGGAACTCCTCGCGACAACGGATCAAAAATTTTAGAAAAACGTGAAACTTTACCAAAATTTAAAAATTTACAAAAGGGGATAGCAAAAGAGATTAAAAAAGGAAACTACTACCACTTTGCACTTCCAATTGAAGAAGAAACTAAAGATAATTTATCTGAAACTTTAAATAATATAAAATTATCAATTCATTCATTACATGAATTATCTCAAAAATTTAAATTACGATCTATTAGTATATCAAAAACTTCCAGAATTAATCATATACCTTGGGAAGAAGTGAAATCAATTTTCGATTCAATTTTTTCAAATTCAACTACAAAAATTATAGTTTGCAATGGAATAACGCAATATCCAACAAAGGAACAACGAACTCATTTAATTGAAGAAGCTCACTCCTCAGCATTAGGAGGCCATAAAGGCGTTACAAAAACTTATAGCCGAATTCGCCAAAAATTTTTTTGGGAAAATATGAAAGTAGACATTCAAAAATATATTCAAGGCTGTTTACAATGTCAACTGAAAAAATTAATCAGAGTCAAAACAAAAAACCCTATGGTAATCACTGACACACCCACTACTGCTTTTGAAAAAATATCAATGGACATTGTTGGTCCACTACCTGAAACAAAATCTGGTAACTTATATATTCTAACGATACAAGACAATTTTACCAAATATTCTTTAGCAATACCTCTTCCTAATCACCAAGCTAGTACGATAGCAGATGCTTTCGTGAAAAAATTTATTTGCATATTTGGATCACCGAAAGGAGTACTTACTGACCAAGGCAGAGATTTTTTAAGTAATTTATTAAAAAGATTGGCAAAACGTTTTAGAATTAAACAATTTCGTACCACAGCATTTCACCCTCAATCAAACGGGTCATTAGAACGTTCACATCATGTTTTAGGAGAATATCTCAAACAATTTGTTGCAAAAAATTCAGAATGGGATGATTGGCTTGAACTAGCAATGTTCTCATATAATACTAGTGTACATGAAGGCACAAAATGCACACCCTATGAATTGGTTTTTGGTAAACTAGCTCGTGAACCTTCCAGTGAACCTTTATCACAACAAGAAAAATTACAAACATATGACGATTATTTAATTAATTTCGTAACACAACTACATGAAATGCGAACACAAGCAAGAGAAAATCTTATTTCAGCAAAAGAAAAATCGAAATTATATTATGACAAAAAAAATAAGTCCTTTAGAAGTAAAAATTGGAGATTACGTGTTTTTATTAAAAGGAGGAAAAATTAAAAAACTTGACAGCCATTATACAGGGCCTTATGAAATATTGGAAGTGTTAGGAAAAGGGAATGTCAAAATAAGCTATAAAGGCAAACCTACTGTTGTCCACATTAATAGACTAAAACGCTCACATGTGCAAGTACAAAAGTAAATAAATAAAAATAGAAACAAAATATCTGTACCTTAATTATAAAAAAAAATATATATATATATTTATATATATATATACATATACAACTTAAATAAGATATAGAAATTTTATTTTGTCGATAAATAGTAAAAGTATAAAAAATAAAATTTTTTTTTTTGGTTATGAAAATATATGTTTTATATATAAAATAAAAAATATATATAAAACAAAATAAAAATGAATTTTCAGACATAACACATTATTCCAGATATAATGGAACAAATTCATCGCAAACGCATAGATGATCTCATTGAAATAGTTCCCTGTTTTATCGACATGGTAGCTCTCTGGCCATACTTAATTCAAACTGGAATTTTTAAGAAAGACGACTGCAATATCCCCACATGGAACAGAAATCTAAACAATCCAGAAATAATAAAAGACATTTTTTCAACAATCAAAACAAGAGGACCGGACGCATACAAAAATTTAATTCTCAGTTTACGGCTATCAAATCACATTGTCATAGCCGACATGTTGGATATAATGAACTAGGAACGCAAAATACAAAAAGTAAATCAATAACTTCAAAAATATACATATTTAATGATAAAACATTTTCCTATTCTTATATTACAAAGCAAGCTGCTAATTGGAACCTCCTTTTTCCAGAGATGGGATTACGAGGCTTCCTTTTGGCACTGCTCACTTGCAACTTCAACTATATAACAACAGTCTACGCCATCATAGGATTCGATTGCGGTTCAAATCAATCAAATATTACGACATTATCTTTACTAGAGGTAGGAGAATGTGATCTACCTCGATCTCAAGTACATGTTGAAAGAACTTATATACAACTTTTACAATTAACTGGATTTTCAAATACAAAAGTAATACAATGCAAAATAGAAATTCGACGCGCCATCTCTCATTGTGGTATGCATTCTCACAGTTCCATAGTAGCAAATGGCCACAGTGAATATATACATGATGTTACACGAGATCAATGTAATCAAATGCACACAATAGGAACATTTTTAGTAACCCCTTCTCTTCAGATATCAAAGTTAAAAGTAAATGAAACTTCATTTCATAGCGTTACTTTAGCAGGTTCTGTAACACCTAATGGAGACTGTACTGGTACACAATTTTCTGACCCATACGGAACATGGAATAATGTCGTAGTCCAAGCAATATTCAAAATAACTTTACAAGAACATTACGCGACTATTCATTTAAATTCAAATAAAATTCAATTAGGATCTGGAATAATATGCACACTTTCAGACACATTCTGTACTGACGTAGAATATGGACAAACATTCTGGGATACATTACCTAATGACGTATGTAATTTTAACAAATATGAAATTATTTATGAAGGACCAGCAAATAAGACCTATGACAACACGACAGACAATTCTGAAACCTTTTATTCTTTAACGACTGAGGATATAACTTTCGTACTAGCTGAAAAAACAAGAAAACCAGTTTGCAGTTACGTTTTAATACAAACCGAACATCCAAAATTATTAATTTTTGAAACCAGACCTGGGAATTCATTTTTGGAAAATAAACATTTAGAAGTTCAAAATATGGACATTTTCACATACGTCAATTCTAAATTTATATATGTAGAACGACACATACGCACTGAAGTAAATAGACTTTATCACGATGTTCTTACTCAACGATGCATACTTGAACAGCAAGTTTTTAGAAATACATTAACCTTAGCAACCCAATCACCAGACGAATTTGCATATCATTTAATGAAAGGCCCAGGATATATGTCAGTAATTGCAGGAGAAGTAGTACATATCGTAAAATGTATACCGGTTGAAGTAAAATATCGCAAAACTGAAGAATGTTATCTACAACTACCAATATTTAGAGGAAATCAATCCTTTTTTCCTTTCTCCACGAACTCATATATTAACAAAATCAGGTATCCAAACAAATTGCAATTCTTTCCTTCCACCAATGTACCTTTTTGGAGAAACCTGGTACAAATTACTTCCAAATCCTGTCGAATCCATAGCACCAACTATAGTTAAACCTCTCACAAAAGCAACCTGGAAATACACAAATCCTTCATCCTTAGCAACAAGTGGCATTTATTCTCAATCTGATCTTGATAAACTGCGAGATCATATTATGTTTCCAGCAGAAAAACCAATGATTCTAAATTCTTTAGCTAGAGAAATAACAGGACATCCAACTATTAATCAAGGAATATCATTAACGAATTTATTTAATGAAGATGTAATTGATAAAATTGCTGAATCCGCATGGGGTAGATTTTGGACAATTTTTACAAGTTTTGGAACTACTAGTGCAGGCCTAATTGGATTAATAATAATAATTAGAGGGATTAAATTGATAGCTGATACCATTATTCATGGATATGCGCTACACAGATTATTTGGATGGTCTCTCCATCTACTAGGCGCCTTCTGGGATTCGGTCACTAACCTCTTATTACACTTAGGTACCCATCGACCTTCTGGACCTCCTGCTGAGAGTCATCAAGAACTGCTAACAGCTTCAGCACCACAAAGCTCGAAAGAGGCACCTAAAAGTCCATCGTATTACGCAAACACTACTTCAGGTAAAGATCACAATAATACAAACACAACTCTTTATCCTCACTCTGAATTAAAAGAAGAACTTAGTAGAACCCACTACTCTATCCAAATCTAACATCTTCAGAATGTCGCATGTTCCTTTTACAACCTTACTAAACAAAATTATTCAACAAAGAGGAGATCCACCCCTGATTTATGAGATACTCATTGAACAAACCAATAATAATGAATGTCTATTTCACGTTAATTTACAATATAAAAATTTTATAATAATGAATAGTGGCAAAGATAAAGAAAATGTAAAGCAAAAGGTAGCACAAAATTTATATAATGCCTTAATTAATGAATCAAAGGAAACAAATCAAAACGTCCAACCAAACTCTATTAGTAAAAATTGCAAAAAATTAAACGAAATTTGCACTGAAAATAAATTTGAGTATCCAAAATATACAGTATTACGAATAAAAACCTCATCAAAAGACTCAACATACATAGCAATTTGTTTCATTAATAACATTAAACAAATAGGAATAGCAAACTCAATAAAAACAGCTAAGGATTTTGCTGCCATAAAAGTTATTAATTCTCTTTCGCATAAAGACGAGAAATGTGAACTACGTTTGATAAACTCACTAGAACATTTACATGTAACAATTCAAGAATCATCTATAAACGATCCAAAACCTTCAACGAGTAGCCAAATAACAAAACCTATTACTTCAAATAACAATCGTGATAAAAATACAAATTCATATAAAATGAAAACAAATAATAATCATACTGCATCATCTTTCTCTACGAAAAGCTTTAAAAAATGTTTTAAATGCGGATATAGACCTCCCAACCAGTACAATAAATTCTAATATAAACATTCCATACCGATTCAGGAAATCAACTGCAATGGAGCATTACTACGACGAGCCTACACACGTACCAAGTTACCCAAAAAAGAAATACAGAACAGACTCCATGGGATTTTTAAATCATGTAGAAATTTTAAGAAACTTCACGATAAAATATGGACTGCCGTTACCGCAATATACAGTCTATCCTGATCCGAATTCGAAAACAAACTCATTTTTTCTCGCACAAATTAATATAAATGAACATTTCGTTATACAAGCCGGCCCTACTAGTGAATTAGCAGAAAATAGAGCAGCTTTAAAATTATTATTGCTACTAATAAGATCATACGATCTCTGCGACGAAAAATTTTATAATAATGGTGATAAAAAAAGGCAAAAAACCAAAAATCAAAGTATTCAAACCGATCCAAGACCAAAATTAATACCTTGGGAAAATTACTGTAGATTTTGTAACACTCAAATGCATGCTACAAAAGAGTGCCGTAGACGAAATATTTTTAAAGTAGACAAATCAACCCAATTTCCCCCTCCAGTTCCACCAAGAAACTCCTCAACATTTAGTAGACTTTTTTCCCCTTTTCTCCAAAAAACTTCTAGACCTAAATCCAACCATATGTAAACATCCTATTTTATCCAATATTAATCCTACTTTTCTTTTTCAGCCTTCCGAGAAGCCTAATTAATTTCCTTAATCAACTAGCATCCAGAGTGTATTTAATTTTAATTCCACTCCTTTTCTCCAACGAATAAAAATACTTCATAGACTCACAATTTTCTCATTTTTCAGGGATTTATTTTGAACCAATTTCAAAAGTTCGTCTTTTTTCTGAAAAATATCATTTTATATCTTATATCGATATCTTTCAGCCAGACGTACTTAAATACAAAATAATAGATTTCTCACATAAATTATATGAATATTGCATACTCTCAAATATTGCCAATAATTGTAATTTATACGATCATCAGACACAACTTGATTTTATAGAACAACGCATCAACTATTTTCTTGAAGAAATATCATTTATATCTAGACAAGCTCGTAATATCACGAATATTTCTAACACTAATGATCCATTCTTGCAACAGATACAAAAAGTACTTTTAGAATTAAGAATGAGAAATGAAACCTCCCTTTACTGGCCCAAAGAAAATTTATTTCTACTTCCTAATCCATTTTTCCAAAAAGTTACAAATCTTTCTTCAAAACTTGACAACATTATGACCTACAAAAAATGGCATAATTCTCACAAAAGATCCAAATATTCACCTATATCGAATATTAGCAGCAAATTGGCTTAAAGACCTGCATGAAATTTCTCAATCTTTTCTTTTACTCCTTGACCAACTTACAGAAGCTATTACCCATGCCGCAACTAATTTATGGCACCCTATGCTACTTCCTGATACCTTCTTAGACTTCAAATCCAACAAAGAAGACCCACACCTTTCAACATCCCTTTTTTCTATGGTCCTTCCATTTTCTAAAATACAATACTTCTTATTCGATAAGTACTTGATTTTTATTATGACTATACCAATCCCATCTGCTGAAGAATTTCAATTATTTAAACCACATCCAATTCCAATACATCTCGATTTTAATACTGACGTAATTTCCTCTATTTACATAAAACCTCAAAATTCTTATCTCGCTATTTCTTCAAATAACCAATCATACTTTATAACAAATGAAAATTTCCTCAATGCATGTTATCAAAATGGATTCCAAACATTTTGTCACCCACCAAGATCTATATCTAACATCGATAACAATCCTATTTGTGAAACATTAATGTTTCTAAATTCTCAACCATACAAGTGTAAAATATTCATCAGTTTTAGTGAATATCCCTTTCTAACACCATTGCAATTTCATCATGGATGGCTATACTCAACAATTTTCCCCCGACAAATTTTCTTATCATGTCGAAAAAACTCTAAGACCATAATCACACTCCAAGGAATAGGAATTTTGCAAACAAAATCAGGTTGCAATCTAGATTCATCAACTCCATATTACCATCTTCAAAACCATTTGAATATAATGGATAATTCAATTCCAGTCAGCAAATCAACTACTTCCCTTGCTATAATTTCACCATTTTTATATAATATTTCCATTCAAGAGCCTCACTTACTAAAAAAGGTATTACTTCTTCTTCAGCAAAAGGAAGACATGCCATTATCAATCTTCGAAAACCATGTCTTTATCCTTACAAAATATGCAAACATTCAAAAATTCATTCCATCGATTTTTATTTCTAGTGCACATAAATTAACATTAGCACTAATCTTTATCACTTTACTTATGATTACAATTTTAGGATTATTACTATTGAAAATTCAAAAAATATCTAGAAAAATAAACAAAACGCCAACACGTATAGAACTTATACAAAAAACTCCTTTAAGCTCAGTAACAAAACCTTTACTCACTGACTTAACATTTAACTTTGACTACGAATAATATGAAAATTCACATTGAAATAAATTGCACAGAGATTAGAATAAAATATAATATATATTAAATAACAAAACCGATACAAATCGTCATACATAAATCTATATAAATAAACAAATATACACACTATGACTATCGTAGAAACATTATCACTATTATATAAACTAATATTTACAAAAGATACAACACTACTACTACAATATACATAAATAACAATAAATATACCAATAAACATCACACGAAACTTAAATGTACAAAATTATCTTAAAAATCATTCCTCGCAGTTGTCCCAATACTAAAAAAGAATAAAAATTTCTTATTAATACTATTTAATCTCGGTACCCAAAAGCAAAATTGACTGAATTTTCAAATATTACCTCTACAATCTCATCATTGACCAGACGATATCGTTGCTCATTTATTATAAATGGAGCCCCCTCCCTTTGATTTTTCAAGATAACCTTCATCAGGGCTTTATTTTTCTTCAACCTACTCGGGTTAACGTACATCCAATCCAGGGGCACCTTTATATTTTTGCCCCTGTATTCGAAGATACGATCCCTTTCAGTTATGGACATTGATGAATCCTGCCCAGTCCACTTTAAATTCTCACTTCCTACCTAAAATCAAATACAATTAATAATTACAAATCTTGAGATAATTTTAGGTCTTACTGAAATTTAACACTCTCATTCACACTTACTCGTACGATTCGTCCTTCCTGTAATTTCCACCTCATGCCACCGGAAACAAAAGGACTCCTAAGATTTTTATAATATGGCCTTATCCAATCTTCTATTTTCATACGACGATTGGATGACCATGCCAAAGGAGGTTGAAGAACGTTGTTCTCCAACTTTGGCAGCGCCCTCTTCAATCTCCGACCATCAGGCATCCACCGAATTCTGGCCGGATCCAACTGTATATAAAAAATAATAAATATATCTAAGAAATATTCAAATATATACATT
This sequence comes from Diplolepis rosae, assembly GCA_030998225.1. Lineage (NCBI taxonomy): Eukaryota > Metazoa > Arthropoda > Insecta > Hymenoptera > Diplolepididae > Diplolepis > Diplolepis rosae. The sequence goes on along the minus strand of JAPYXD010000750.1, from coordinate 1,156,730 downwards.
AGAGAATAATTATCGTTTTAAATACTTACAATCTTCAGGTCATTCTTCTCATCAACTTCATAAAAAATATTCTTCAAATAGAAAGCACCAGCTATTCCATGAAAAGCTAGTTGCTCCCTCAGAGTATTAAGCAAAGTGACCCTCTCGTTAGCTGGAAATTCATTCCAGCCTAAGGGACATTTTATTAAAACCCCCACAAAAAATCTCTATTCTTTGTTCATTGACTGGACCTAAATTCCGATTAACAGTCTCTACGGATTCAACTCTTACACCACTTTTATGTCTAAATTCTAAACCTACATTCTCTAACTCCCTTATAATAGCACTCCTGTCTCTTGCTTCTCTATTACTCACTTCAATGTCATTTTCAATCAAACCTAACTCATGAATTAAATTATTATAGTCACTCCTGTCCGCGACACTTCCATCTCTAACTTCCTCAATCAATTTTTCTATGTCTATATCTTCACTACGCTCAAACTCTACGGAACTAAAATCAACTTCACTTAACAATTCAAAAATTTCCTCCATTTCAATCGCACGTAATGCTCCAAACTTGAAAGAAGAATCTACAAGACTAAACCTTAAAATCCAAGTTCTAACTCCTAACCATATTCCTCCTTCCATTTTCTTTTTTTTTACCAGCAACTAGAGAAAATCCGTAACTAATTTTCTAAGAACAATTTTGTTACCTTGTACCAAATAATCCCTTTTCGAAACCTTTTTTTTATATGACTCATAACTCTACTTTTGACCATCCCTTTATTCTATCTTCCTTTTACCCTTTTTTTTTTATATATAGACTCAAAGTCACCTTAGAAATTTTTTCAGATACAGGTACATTCCGTCCTTACCTTCCTCAAAACCACGTGCATGAACGTCCTATACCGTCAGAAGGACAGTTTTTGTACCCACGTCTTTAATGTTTCTTACTAAAAAAAAAAAAAAAAAAAAAAAAAACAAAATGTAATATAAAAGTTGTTTTTCTGACGGAAAGTAAAATACTTTTAGCAAAATCTTTTACCTTGCATGATTAGAAAATATATTCAAAAAGTTATTTTTCATTCTCCTTATCAGACCTTAATAAAATAAATCTATTCTAACAATTTGTAGAAAATGATACCAACTCCAAGTGAACCTATTGTTAACCATCTTGGACCAGTAGACGGTGTATGTCCGCAAGACTATCCGATAGCATACGCGCACTTATTACAGAGTTATTGCTTCGAATTAGAACCCTCAACATTGTTTTTATATTATAATCACCAAACCACAAAAAGATATTGCCAATTCTGTTTCGAGAAATTAGATCAGGAAACTCAAAATAACTGTGAATTTTTTACATCATGGCATTCCATTTGTAAATTGGAATGCATATATATGAATTGTTACGGTTGTCAAGAACTATTAATTACTCCGCGAAAAAGAGCAGCTGATTGTAGAGAATGTATCGAACAATATTTAAATTATAAATTCGAAATTAGTCAAGGAAACGAAGTTCTAGTAGAAAATACCCCTGCATGATTATATATATCTACCTTCCACGCATGTAATCACGCATGAAAAATTTTGTTAAATTTAATAAAATCCTTAATACTAAAAAATTGTAAATTTTACAAATATTTCAAATTCCTTAAATATTGTAAATTTCCCCAACAGAAAAATGCTGCCCCAAGAAATCGAAACAATCGAAGCAGAAGAAGTTCGAGCAAGCGAGCAGGATGTTCAGCCGTATTTTGAAAATCAATTATGGTCAGAATACTGCTGCACAACCCTGGTCGAGAATTTTTACATGAATGTTCTTGAAAAAAAAACTTGTTTGCGAGGGTTGTTGGATGACAGAACTCAGCTTTTTCGAAACCGAAGTAACATTACCCGTCCGAATAGACCACATAGTTACTAAAGACTTATATTGTACATTAAAACTATCTAGCCTCGACTGCTCCATTTGCAATACACAAATTTTTTACATGCGGCAAAGAGCAGATTTATGTGTAACTTGTGCCGAACGTGTAATTCATTTATACCAACAAGAAGCACTGTATAACGACGTCGATTCCGAAGCATCGACTATTATTTATAACAACGACGAATAAAAATAATAAATCAAAACATATTTTTTATTATTCTTTTTTCTAAATATAAACAATATCTATTAGTAACTTTTGTTAAAAAATTTTCCCTTTTAATTTTTATTCGTTGTTTAAAATCATATTTCATATACACCACTACTTCTTCCTTAACCGCTATAATGTAACGACAAACCTTAATAAATTAAAATATTCTAAAAAACGGACCACTGTTTTCTCTGCATGAAATATCTCTTTGAGTTAGGAAACGCGGAAAGTGAATATATCAACAAACACAAAATTATTACAAAAAAAAAAAAACTAACTAACTTTAGAATTTCAATAAATTCAATCATCAACTCAAACAGGTAATTCTTTTGCAGATCAAAAACAATGGCCTTGCAGACAAGAGACCTATCGAAAGGCACTGCTGTACAAGTTTTAAACGAGATAAGCATTGAGTATGATTTCTCCGAACCTTCATATATTGTAAAATCGCTTGGAAAACACCAAGAACTGCCACCATTCCAAGCAACTTGCGAAATCTTTAAAAATAAAATAACTTTCTCTTGTATTGGGGAACCAGCCCCTCAAAAAAAGTCTGCAAAGCAAAATGCAGCATCTAAACTCTTGGAAATGCTTTCCACAAGATATGTATTTTTAGAAGAAATGAAAGAAAAAAGCTTAATCCCAGAAACGAGAATTTTCAAAATAACTGATGAAATCAGTAAAGAAACCTTACAAAAATGGACCAACTCTTGTGAAAGGTGTTTTCAAAGAGGGCATTTAGCTCATAACTGCCGCAATCCTTTACGTAATAGAAAATATAAAAATAATTCTTAAAAATCTACATTATGAAATTACGTTACAGTTTTATATATTATTATATTACATGATATTTATAATTTACGAATATGAAATAAAAATTATTGATGTATTTAGTTATATAATAAAAAAAAATTTTTAACATTATTTTAATTTAATAATATTTAAAAAAAAAAATCTATTTAATTATTTATAAAAAAAAAAATTATAATATTTATATAATATAAATTTTTATTACAAAAAAAAAAAAAAAAAAAAAAAAAAAAATCGATATTGGAATCAAATAGTCAAATGCAAAAAATACGCCAGCACTGAAGGCCAGCGCTAGCGCAGTACCGCTGGTCAGCACCATGCCGGTGTTACCTTTCGAAGCTTTGCCAGCACCGCGACAGGCTTCATGAGGATCTACTGCCAGCACTATGCCAGCGCTGGAAGTCCGCTGGCAGTGCTGGCGCGGTGCTGCGCCGGTTGTAAATTTCCGCCTGGGTCGAGGTTTATTTCAGGTGAGTGACTATTTCTTTTTTTAATGAAAAACATTTGTAATTCTAATTATTCAATTTTTGAAATAGAAATATTAACTAAAAGATTTTCAAGTTCTGGGAATCAACTGCTTTAATAATACAATTTTTCATCTCTGTAAAGCATCTCAATTTTCATATTAAAAGTCTCCACAAAGGTTAAAAAAACTTAAGGCGATAATTCTTTTATTTAAAAATTTTAAATACAGATTTCAAAATCAAAACTTATTTGCCTAAAATAAACGTCTTAAAGATCTTGTAGAAATAAAGTGAGATTTGAATACTTCAAAAATAAATTTTCCAGTAATATGTTGAACTTAATAAATGTTCAAAGCTTAAATCAGGATATCAGTTGACAAATGTTTACTTGTGTAAATTGACTTTCAATTTGAAAATTACGTGAAAAAATATTTTATTAGAAAAATAAGGCACATTAAAGTACGGTTTAAACTCCACATTCATAAATTCATGACAAAAACAGGCCAAAATTTATTAATCTTACAAAATCTTATAAATCTTTATTTCATAGGCAAGTGTTTTTTAAAATATTAGAGAAATAAGTGCAATTATTTAAATTAAATATTTAGTAAAATTTTACACTTCGCTGCTTTTACAAAATTATTAAGAGATTTGAAGACTGATCAAAGAATTGTCACGTCCCGCGACGCATTAGAATGTATTATAGGCATAGGCTAGGTCTAGAGAGAAATCTGGGGAAATTACTAAAAGAGAGAGAAAACCACCTATTGAAAAGAGAGGTATAACTACGTCACACGCAGCGGGAGACTGCGCAACGCGTGACGTCACCAAAAAATATAATATAAAAAGGACACGCCGCCAAGGGAAAACTAGTCTTGTGAGCAAAATTAAGTGCGGGAAATTTCTAAAATCTTAAAAGGATTCACAGCGTGAGATACGTGTTTAGTTCAGTTTTCCGAAGAAACGTGTCGTAAATTCTCTGATTGTACTTTCAATCTTTGAAAGGATCTTAGAGTCAGTGTAGAGTGAAATAACTATTCTTGTCCTCCTCACACCAGTGGGATATTTGTTTCTGTCTTCCTCACACCAGTGGGATACCTATTGCTGTCTTCGTCGCACCAGTGGAAGAATCTTTCTCTCTCCCTCACACCTGTGAGGATCATTCATAAAAAAGGGACTATTCACAACTCAACAAAGGTACCGAAAATTCTCTCTATTCTTTACCTATTCCCTGTGCCATTGTTTGAATCATTGTAAAATTTTAACCTTGTTTATATCAGTGTTAATTTAAATAAATTCAATTTGTATTACTTTACTAATCATTGTGTACTTTTCATTGACTTATCCTCATCCCTAAGAGAGGATCATTCGATCCTAACTTAAAACGAGGAATCTTCGATCAAAGTAAGTATTTACGTACTTGTGACGTAACAGAATCTTGCAATGAAATTTTAAGTCAATAAATGCTTAAAGTTTAATGTCATTTTTTCACAGGTGTAAAATGAAAATATTTTTACCATATTTGAATTTAAATTTAAACCTAATTTTATGCGGTCTAAGCACAGATTTTTATTTCAAGAAAGTAAATGCTGTACAAAATTAAAGTATTTTCTGAATCAAGTGATTAATTCATAAAACTCAAAAATGTTGTAATTAATATCTAAATATAAAACTTTAAGCATTTAGTGACCTTAAAATTCATTGAAAAATTCTTCATTCAGTGTTCAAATCTTCCTTCAATTTAACAAGAATAGGAATATTGAAAATGACAAATTATTCCATTTAAAAAATCACTTTCGTTTTCTTGATATTTGGAAAAACATTTGCCTGAAAATTATGTATAACAAAAAATTTTGTGTAAAATTTGAAATCAATAAATATTCATATATTCATATGAAGATATCAATGAACACATTTTGTATCTTCTTAATTTACGTAAATTTTCCACGGAATAGTTAATTTAGTCGTGCGCAATGTTTACTTTACTGAGTCCTGGAAATAGGTCACAAGTCATTCTTTTTGTAACGTTTTATTGACGACAAATGGATAATTGCAATAACCCTAGTATTAAGGTTACCTTAATAATTGGGATTGGGCCATTGGGCGCGCAAGATTTTGGCGCATGAAAACAATGCGACTTCTTCTGTCTGAGTCTGAGACGTCTGAGTCTGAGTTCTGAGTCTCCGTACAGATTATGCCGGAGGCACTTGTCTGATCGCTAATTAATTTGTTCCTCAAGTGAAGTGTAAATTCGATTGTGCAAAATACTGGTTTTTTCGATCGTAAAAGCGGAGGCAGCAGGTTAATCTGTGGTAAGTTATGACCTTTATTTATTACGATAATGCCAAAACATAAATAAAGCCCGGTAAGAAGAGAAGAATTCAGAAAAATTCGGAATCTGAAGTACCATCAATCGCGTTCGGTCATATTTTCCAATAATTAACACGATTAAAAAAATGTATTCCCCTCCAAATATTTAATAAAGGAGAAAATTCGTAGACTACTTTTAAAGGCATGTGGTACTTCAGAAATGCAGCAAGTTTGTGTGAGCCCATTTGTCCATTTTCTACATGTATATGTTGAAAATAAATTACATTTTTTTCTCAAACTTTCGAAACTGGTGGAGAAGATGATAACGGACGGAGATTACTTTTGGTTTTAACAAATAAAAATTTGTATCCACTGATTTTACAGAAATTAAACTTTTTTCAATTCTTTGAGCCAAAACTCGCCTATCTAGGTCCGATTTCACCTTCTCTACTATTTATCAAATTTCAAAACCAGAATTCTATGTACTTTGGACACAAACATGTTGAAGTTTAAAATAAATAAAATTCAACACAAGTATAAACCTTTTTGGAAAGAGAAAAGAATTTGTTTCAGGGATAAACCTGTTCTCTCGTTGAGCATTTCTCCCGGTACAAAATTACCGCATTTGAAAAAATTAAAAATCCTCACTTTTCAGGTTAAATGCGAAAATATTAATTCTTCTCTATCCCAGGCGGAAATTTACAACCGGCGCAGCACCGCGCCAGCACTGCCAGCGGACTTCCAGCGCTGGCATAGTGCTGGCAGTAGATCCTCATGAAGTCTGTCGCGGTGCTGGCAAAGCTTCGAAAGGTAACACCGGCATAGTGCTGACCAGCAGTGCTGCGTTGGCGCTGACCTTCAGTGCTGGCGTGGTGCTGGCGGAACTCCGATAGTTAACAACGGCATAGTGCTGACCAGCGGTACTGCGCTAGCGCTGGCCTTCAGTGCTGGTGCGGTGCTGGCACTAGTACAAAATGTCACTCGGATGGGAGTTATCTTTTAGTACTGGGGCGGTACTGGAAAATGTACCGAAAATCTGTAATGTACTTAGATAAAAAGTACAGGGAAAGTTCGAGTTAAGACTCTAATATTTACCGTTTTTAACGGCAACGGAGGGATATTCGCTTGGAAGGTTAAGTTTACTGTTTTCAAAGTAAAAAATCTGTTTTCAAGCTAGAAAATTTTTTCTGTGTAAATTGACAATACTTTTTCGTTACACGTACACAGAAAAAAAATTTCAGTAGGTTTAACTACTTTTTAACTTACTTTCCGCAGTTCGTAAAGGCCCCAGTGTCATTTTTGAAGTTAAGTGAACTGCAGGAACATAGGTACAAATCAAATAAGAGCAGTAATTGAATCGATGAATATTCTTAGTACATTTCAAAACTTTATTTACTTTTAAGCAGACTCTATAACTTACTATTTTTATATACAAACTTACCTACAAATACACATTCCCCTCTACACTACACAAACGCTCGTAAAGGTAGTATTAAAAATTATTCTTAACGCTGCGGGTTCGAACCCTCTCTACTTACAATTAACGCATTACTAACCTAACGACTAAGCCTCTCGGCTGCGCACGCTTGGAATATAAGAAAGAAAATAGCGCTTATAACCTTCAACTACTGCAGGGTCGTGTAAGAAGTGTATAGGCCCCGTGTAATCGGAAATTTTTAGATTTTATCACAATTTATGATTCTGATTAAAATTTTCAAGATTTTTAATTATTAAATCGATTTTCTATAAAATAAAATATTTTTGAAAGAAAGCGATCAAATTTTTGAATTAAAGAAAATTACATAATAAAAAGATTTATATACATTTTAGAATTATTAACTTTTATTATTGTATATTAGTGATATTTTTTACAGGTTATGCTTCCTTTAATTTTTGTTTTCAAGAGTAAAATCAACGTACGTTCAGAATCTGAAAATTTTGAGTTTTTTCAATTTCAAAAATATGATGAAACATTGGAATCAAGAAAATTATCTCATAACGAAATTATGCATTCAAGTTCGCAATAAGTTATTCCAACTTATGAAGTACTATTAAAATCTGCCCGCTTCGCGGGCACATTCTCATCGCGCGAATTAAACGTGAAGTAAACCGCAGCATACTTTGGTACAATCATAAAACTAATCGATGGAAAGTTTAACTAATTCAAGCAATAAACTTTGGTTTACTTCAATAAAAATGTTTTTCGATCAGCGAAATTTTAGTTACCATCACACCAATGCGGACACACAAACGAATGTGTAGAATGTAATTGATTTTTTTTAGAGTATTGCTCATAGCATTACTAATATGTTTGTCGGCAATGAAAGGCGATAGAAAGGCTTGGCATTACTCAAAAGTTGGTTGTTTGCTAACACTGGACGGTGGCACTGCGCCGGTGCTGATCCAGTGCTGCGTCGATACTTGACATTACTCAAAAGTTGGTTGTTTGCCAACACTGAATGTTGGTACTGCGCCGGTGCTGATTCAGTGCTGCACCGATGCTTGGCAATACACAAATGTTGGTTGTTTGCCAGCACTGAAAAGCAGTACTGCGCCGGTGTTTAGCCAGTGCCGCCCCAGCGGTGTGCCAACGCTTGGCACAGTGCTGATCGGCAGCACTGGCATTACTCACGGGTTACAACCGGAACGGTACCGCGCCGGTTGTAAGGATTGGCAGTACACCGATTTTTCCGCCTGGGGAGAAGAATTCGCAAAATTGAAGAAAGGTTTAAGTAATTGAAAAATAATGTTATTGTGAAATTTAAAGTCGTCTCATATTTAAACTTACAATACGATAAATCATTTATTGAAAAATTTGTAACTTTGTCAATAAAAGCGTTATTTGGAAATTTTTATAACAAGGTTAAATACTTATGAATTTCTTAAATATTCGTACATTTAAAAAATATTGAAACAGAGAATTATTTTTAAAGTATTTTCCATTAAGAAGAGATAAATATATGACATGATATGTTTTAAATCTACATTTTTAGTTTTATGGTGAAAGAATTTTTATCTTCCTTTTTTTGTGGCCTGAGCACAGATTTTGAATTCCAAATATAAAAATGTTCTACAGAGCTGAATTACTTTTAAAATCAAGTAGTCATTTACAATGATAATTACAAAGCTTCAAACTTTTGTAATGAAAATCTTCATTTACAACTTTAAGCATTTAATGACATTGAATTCCATTGGAAATTTTTTTGTTTACTGTTCAAATCTTGACAGGATTTCAGATGAGCAGACAAATTAAAAATTATAAAATATTTCATTTAAAAGATTGAACTCGTCCATATGATCTTGTCAAATTGTAACAAGATTTCAACACTTCGAACAAAAATTTTCATGTAAAATTTGATATCGGTAAATATTTACATGTTCATGTGAAGATAGCAATGAACATATATTTTAGTTTTTTAATTTATCCACTTCTATTACAAAATTTTTCCTTTCTGTCGAGCATTTCATTTTTTGAATGAAAAGTCTATGCTTAGGCTAAAAAAATGTAAAATAAAAATATTTCTAACATAAAACTGAGAATGTAAATTTTAAACTTGAATTTTATGTTAATCTTTTCTTAATAGAATACATCTTTCTTACTGAAAATGTTTTAAATGTACTAAATTGATTAGAAGTAAGGAAATTTAAATAGAAAAATATATATTGATTTAAATATTGAACATTTATTAGCATCAAATTTTACTGAAAGTTCGAAATTGTCGTCTGCTTCGCGCCTCTTTTGCGCGGAGTCCAGAGAAATACAATTCTCAATTTCGACTCGATATTCGAAATACCGAAAGCGTGAAATCTAAAAATAGCATTGCAAGGAGGAAGCGAGGAGAAAAAGGAGAAGTGGGACGAGCAGCGCGCGCCACCGCCTTTCCCTACTCCGATCTCACTGACAGGAGTTGCTTCTGTAGTTGTGACTGCGTCGGTATCAGATCTGAGCACACCGTGAGACTGCACCTTGAAGGTACAGATTAGGAAGGGATAATAAGGAGACCTATCTCTATGTAAGCGACTTGGCAGGAGCAACGGCACGGTAAGTGCCCGACTTGTAAGTTGGAAGTAGTGGAAAGGAGTGCGCAAGTGCGCAGTTGTCCTCTTCTTAATCACGATAAAACGTGCGAGTGAGATGAATTTGTCAAATTGTCAAATTGGTCTAAGCCAGAGTGGTTATGTTGATTGATTTTTTGATCATTTGCAAGCGGCAGATATTTGTTCAATTTCAATTTAGTTAAAAAAAAATATATATTATCTCAGAACTCCTATAAAGCTAAAGGAGTGCATTATAAAAGTGGTAAGTATATATCGAATATAAGATTGTAAATCTTGAAATTGAAATTATGGTATTTGATAGTACTTCGTAAATCGTGTGTTAAAGAATGTAGAATAGTTTTTTCCTTTAAAGGTGAGGGGATTTAATCACTTAAATTTTCAAGATTTTGAAGATCGCATGTAATATAATACATTTTTTTCTTAGCAATGTCGTGTTGCGTACCGGGTTGCATAACCCCTTTGGCTTAGAGCAATTTAACAACTCGTCTCACTCGCACATTTTCCCGTGAGTAAGAAGAGGAAAACTGCGCACTTGCGCACTCCTTTCCACTACTTCCAACTTACAAGCCGGGCACTTACCGTGCCGTTACTCCTGCCAGATTTTGAAAAGTTTCCCATGGCAGTTTGGTCTCCTTATTATTCCTTCCTGGTTTCCTTATATCTAGTCTCCATCAGCCCCCGGAATCTCTGGAGTTGAAAATGTCACAGATGTTGACCGTTGGCCACCGTGGCGCTGGCTGTTCATAAGGCCGACCTTATACAGATTAGCATTATAGAACATTGAAATTTAACGTTTTTTGTGAAAAATTGGTGTCTGCAGTGCTTTTGTGTGCTTTTTAGGTAAATTGGAATGATTTTAACAGTCGGTGATATAAAAATTTAAGTGAAAATGCGGAAATGTGTTGCTGTAGGTTGCAAAACAGGCTACACGTCATGCTCTGAAAAAGTGCATTGTTTTGTGGTTTATTTATCACGAGCGCCTTTAACTTATTAAAATTTAATCTATACTAAATTTAAAACGCTTTGAATAAAAATATCAACATAGCTGACTGACTAAACTTAAGGTATTATAGATAGGGATGGGCGATCTTCAAAAAAAAGAATCAATTCTGAAGTTATTGATTCAATTTTATCGATTAATCGGTGAAAAAGATCGATTTTTGAATCGATATTCAAAAATCGATACCTTTTGCTGAAAATTATAAATTTCTTTAAAATAACCTTTTTTTAAAATTTTTTATAACAATTGGAGATATAATTGTTACTTGCATATTTTGTGAATTTAAATTATAAAAATAAAAAAATGTTTATATCAATAAAAAGGGAAATTAGGCTTAAAAACCACACTATATTTGCGAATCAGGAACGTTTTTTATTTTTTAAAATTGCACAATTTCTAAAGCAATGCGTATTATTTATGATAAAATTTCTGACATAAATATGAAGTATTACTATAAAGTTTATAATATTAATATACTCTGAACTTTACATATCACTTAAAGTATTATTTGTGATAAAATTTCTGGCATAAATATGAACTATTACTATAAAGTTTATAATATTAATATACTTTGTATATCACATTAAGGATATTCTCGTGGTCGACCCCTTGATCTCTCTTTTAATCTAAAAAACAGTTTGTTACGTCCGAAAACGCACAAATGTACATCACGTGAAATGATGTTTGCTTTTAGGTCAACGCCCGCGCGCTATAACCTTGGGAACGACCTATCATGATTAGAGGTTTCGGCAACGATCTTAATCATAGGAAAAATCACATTCGGCTAAGAGAATAATTTAACGCTATCCGTTGACTCGTGATTAGTTTTTCTCAAGACCAAGAGTCAAATCATCAATCAATTTATCAGCTATCCCAAATGTCCTGTTAAAGCATTTGACCTAATTAAATCGGTGCAAGGCAAAGTGTGAAAATTCTCGGCACTAAATTCGGTATAAATTGATAAAGAAATATCGATATTGAAATGTATTATTCGCTTGAATCAGTGCAACTAAAATTGGAACGGATGACACTAGATTTAGATTAGATGCATAAAGAATCATTTGATATTAAATGTTGTATTCGATTGAATCAGAGCAAACCCGTTACTGAGACGGTTAGCTCCGGATTTGATATCGAATGTTCTATTCGATTGAATCTTCTCCATAGTCTCTTCATTCATCAGCTTCATTAGAGTTCTATCATGGTCGGCTACAGTATGTCCATGCATCTCTCGAGCTACGTCGTTTAATAAGGAGGATCTTTCGACTGGAAACATAATCCTATCTCGCAGTTCTTCTAGGTCTTTCTCGGTGTAAATCCCGCTCGTGGCTAAAGATGCTGGGCTGATGTATTCCCAAGTTGCTTGGACCGAGGGTTGTATTGTGATGGGTTCCACCCCTTCAGTTGGTTTTGGTAGTAATTTATACTAACTACCTTCAACTAGGTAATACGAAGGTAGGATCGTATTACAAGAAACCTTTGTGCCTCTTGCTTTAATTATGTGTGTTCTGGATGTCAGGAAATAAGTTGAATTTTCTTTCGTCACCTTTAGTTCTGCATAGCACTCATCTCCGTGTTGAATCATAACCTCAACCGGTATGCATTTTATTACATGGACCACTTCTTCTGCGGTTACTGCCATATATCCAGGTCCTTTCATCAAATTGTAGGCGAACTCATCCGGTGTTTGTGTAGCAATAGCTAGTGCATTCTTCAGTGTCTCTCTCTCTAGGTTGCATCGTTGTAGTAGAACGTCTCTATACAAGTTTCTGATCTGCGTCTTAATATGCTTTTCTACATATATGAACTTCGAATTTACATAGGCAAATAAATCTAGATTGTCTACAGCTAATTTGTAATTTTCTGCAAATGATTCTCCCTTAACAGTCTCAAAAATGAGTAACTTAGGATGTTCGGTGCGAAATACCGTATATCCGCAAACGCTATCCGCCGATTTTATCATTAGAGCGAAGGTTGTGTCATCTGTTGCTAACGAGTATACAGTCTGGACATGATTATGAACCAAATCATTAATTTTATTTGCATATCCTTCATATAAAATGCTATACTTGTAAAATTTACAGTTACTTACTGGGATAGGATTCCAAAATGTATACCCACCTTATACGTCCATGCAAGTTACATCTGATAAGGTGCAAGGTGTACCGGAGCGTAAATGTATCAGATTATTGGTTAAATCTACTTTAGCTCTCTGCTTTTGTAGGGTTACCTTTATTGTTCCTTGAACTACTACAGCTTCCCAATCTCCATAAGGATCTGAATATGAGGCTCCGTTACACCTACCTTCACTATCTAGATACCCTGCGAAAAGCATGGGACGCGTTGTAGTACTATTTATTTTGACACCGCTAATAATATGATTGCCGAATCTAAGTATTCCGGTGGTATAAAGTTGTCTACAAGTTTCTTTGCTAATGTCGTATAAATAATCATGTTCTCCATGTTTGAAAATTGATATATGTGAATACATTCCACAACAGAAAACCGTACGATGAACTTCAAGCTTACATTGAATAGCCTGAGTTTCTACAAATTCATTTACTTAAAAGATATAAACGGGATTAATTCGTACATCTTGTTTATTCTAATGGTAAAAGTTCGCAGTTCTGATTCTCTGTCTGGAGAAAGTTTGTTGAGCGCATTTGACGTTGCGGAGTCTCCGTTTCTGCGCTCATGCCCTGGAGACCTTGTCCGTTTCCCGCCCGAGATCTCTCATTGTATTGACGTTTGCAGCATTCTTCAATGGTATGCCCCTTTGTCTGACAATAATTACAATTTTTATTAATGTTTATTCGACATGTAGCGGCTGTATGTCCAATCCTCTTACAAACTTGACGGCTTAAATGTGATCTGTCCTCCATTCGCGGGTTTGGCCTGTCCGTTGCGGGTCTCGATTGGAAACACCGACTCGCGATGTTTCCTACCTTGCCGCATATTTGACAGTTATCTATTCCAGTACCTTGAGATCGACATAGCCTTGCAGAATGTCCTTGTTTCCCGCATACCTGACATTTGATTAAACTCCTACATTGATTTGCCGCATGGCCTTCTTTATTATATATTTGACAGACTATTTGTGCCAAATTAACTCTACTAAACCTATTGCGACACTTATCCGCCGTGTGTCCTGTCTTACCACAAAATTGGCAAATAGTTGATATTTGTGGACCAAAGGTGTCTCTCACCTTTTCGCGCTCCTCTGCATTAAAGATTTGGGATACATATGTTCCCTTTTTCACTCCCTTATGTTGAGATAAGTCTTCAAATTTACCTCCACCTCTTCTTAATGCCTTCCTGGCTTCTACTAACCTTTCCGCCTTAATTGCGTTTTCCACAATATGCTGCATGTCTCCAGCATTTTCTATCCTTTGTTCAATTTCAGTTTTTAATCCCCGCTTGAAACACTCTACTGAATTACTTTCAATCGATGCCTTGAACTGTACTTCGATATTTCCGGTATTTACCTTTTGCGTCTCAATAATACGTCTACCCAGATCACGAATTCTATTTGCGAATGAAATTACCGTCTCGTTATCCCTTTGATATTTATTTCCCATTTCTCCTAAAAGTTGGTGTACTGTTTTTGCAGGAGCGTAAATTGCTTTGATGAAGTCTTTTAGTTCTCCTATTGTTGCAAATGCCTGGCCATAAATAGCATTGCGTGCTTCCCCCGTCAATTTCGACCTGATTAGTTTTGCCAAATTCGGCTCGTTTTCATCTGTTATCATTTCCTTAGCTTCGTCGCATCCTTCTAAAAATACGCTCAATGGTATATTTTCACCATTGAATTCTGGAACCACGGTTAAAACGTTCTTTAATGGTATCGCTTGAACCGCCATTGTTGATCTGCTACTCCCTGGTAATGATTTATCTAGGGTTTTGTCTAGAGCTTTAGCCTTTGGTTTAGGTTTCGATTTAATTTCTGGTTCCGTTTCAGTTTCCTTGACAGATCCCTCTTCTGAATCACCGCGGGGAATCGATCTAGTTGACGTGAAAGGATCGAATGCCTCAATTTCCCTCCTAAGTTCCTCGTCGCCTTTTGCTAAATTCCGAGTTATTCTCGAATTATTCATTAATTGATTTTTATTTGACTGGATTAAAAAAAAAGATTTTTTTTGTAAAATTAATCAATAAAGATAGAACTAATATTACCTTATTTAATATAAGTGAATTTAGGTAGATAACACAATGAATTAATTTAGAAGCAAAATTGAATTTATTCTCATTTATCTAATTTTATTTATTTATTTGTCTTACAACTCAATCGGAGATGTCTGATTCTCCGAATAGGTCTTTAAGTCTATTCGTTAACTCTATCTCTTCCTTATTTCTAATAACATGGTTCCTAGGGTTTTTCTCAAATTTCGGTACGTGGCTTACATAAAAATAATTTCGTTCGAAGCAACTCTTACAGAAATTGTCTTTTGGTTTCACTGTACACGTTGCACACATCAATATTGGGCGAGAATTGATTACATTTGGATTTTGAACACTTCTACAAGGGTTAAAATGTATTATTCGCTTGAATCAGTGCAACTAAAATTGGAACGGATGACACTAGATTTAGATTAGATGCATAAAGAATCATTTGATATTAAATGTTCTATTCGATTGAATCAGAGCAAACCCGTTACTGAGACGGTTAGCTCCGGATTTGATATTGAATTTTCTATACGATTGAATCAGTGCAAACCCGTTACTGAGACGGTTAGCACCGGATTTAGATAACTGAATAAAGAATTATTTGATATTGAATTTTCTATATGATTGAATCAGTGCAAACCCGTTACTGAGACGGTTAGCTCCGGATTTGATATTGAATGTTCTATTCGACTGAATCAGTCCAAACCCGTTACTGAGACGGTTAGCACCGGATGTAGATAAATGAATAGAGAATTATTTGATATTGAATTTTCCATTCGATTGAATCAGAGCAAACCCGTTACTGAGACGGTTAGCTCCGGATTTGATATTGAATGTTCTATTCGACTGAATCAGTCCAAACCCGTTACTGAGACGGTTAGCACCGGATGTAGATAAATGAATAGAGAATTATTTGATATTGAATTTTCCATTCGATTGAATCAGTGCAAATCCGTTACTGAGACGGTTAGCACCGGATTTAGATAACTGAATAAAAAATTATTTAATATTGAATATTCTATACGATTGAATCAGTGCAAACCCGTTACTGAGACGGTTAGCACCGGATTTAGATGAATGAATAAAGAATTATTTGATATTGAATATTCTATACGATCGAATCAGTGCAAATCCGTTACTGAGACGGTTAGCACTGGATTTAGATAACTGAATAAAGAATTATTTGATATCGAATTTTCTATACGATTGAATCAGTGCAAACCCGTTACTGAGACGGTTAGCACCGGATTTAGAAAACTGAATAAAAAATTATTTAATATTGAATATTCTATACGATTGAATCAGTGCAAACCCGTTACTGAGACGATTAGCACCGGATTTAGACAAATGAATAAAGAATTATTTGATATTGAATTTTCTATACGATTGAATCAGTGCAAACCCGTTACTGAGACGGTTAGCACCGGATTTAGATAAATGAATAAAGAATTATTTGATATTGAATTTTCTATACGATTGAATCAGTGCAAACCCGTTACTGAGACGGTTAGCACCGGATTTAGATAAATGAATAAAGAATTATTTAATATTGAATGTTCTATTCGATTGAATCAGTACAAACCCGTTACTGAGACGGTTAGCACTGGATTTAGATCAATGAATGAAGAATAACTTGATATTGAATATTCTATACGATCGAATCAGTGCAAATCCGTTACTGAGACGGTTAGCACTGGATTTAGATAACTGAATAAAGAATTATTTGATATCGAATTTTCTATACGATTGAATCAGTGCAAACCCGTTACTGAGACGGTTAGCACCGGATTTAGATAACTGAATAAAAAATTATTTAATATTGAATATTCTATACGATTGAATCAGTGCAAACCCGTTACTGAGACGATTAGCACCGGATTTAGACAAATGAATAAAGAATTATTTGATATTGAATTTTCTATACGATTGAATCAGTGCAAACCCGTTACTGAGACGGTTAGCACCGGATTTAGATAACTGAATAAAGAATTATTTGATATTGAATTTTCTATATGATTGAATCAGTGCAAACCCGTTACTGAGACGGTTAGCACTGGATTTAGATAAATGAATGAAGAATAACTTGATATTGAATATTCTATACGATCGAATCAGTGCAAACCCGTTACTGAGACGGTTAGCACCGGATTTAGATAAATGAATAAAGAATTATTTGATATTGAATATTCTATACGATTGAATCAGTGCAAACCCGTTACTGAGACGGTTAGCACCGGATTTAGATGAATGAATAAAGAATTATTTGATATTGAATATTCTATACGATCGAATCAGTGCAAATCCGTTACTGAGACGGTTAGCACTGGATTTAGATAACTGAATAAAGAATTATTTGATATCGAATTTTCTATACGATTGAATCAGTGCAAACCCGTTACTGAGACGGTTAGCACCGGATTTAGAAAACTGAATAAAAAATTATTTAATATTGAATATTCTATACGATTGAATCAGTGCAAACCCGTTACTGAGACGATTAGCACCGGATTTAGACAAATGAATAAAGAATTATTTGATATTGAATTTTCTATACGATTGAATCAGTGCAAACCCGTTACTGAGACGGTTAGCACCGGATTTAGATAAATGAATAAAGAATTATTTGATATTGAATTTTCTATACGATTGAATCAGTGCAAACCCGTTACTGAGACGGTTAGCACCGGATTTAGATAAATGAATAAAGAATTATTTAATATTGAATGTTCTATTCGATTGAATCAGTACAAACCCGTTACTGAGACGGTTAGCACTGGATTTAGATAAATGAATGAAGAATAACTTGATATTGAATATTCTATACGATCGAATCAGTGCAAATCCGTTACTGAGACGGTTAGCACCGGATTTAGATAACTGAATAAAGAATTATTTGATATTGAATTTTCTATATGATTGAATCAGTGCAAACCCGTTACTGAGACGGTTAGCACTGGATTTAGATAACTGAATAAAGAATTATTTGATATCGAATTTTCTATACGATTGAATCAGTGCAAACCCGTTACTGAGACGGTTAGCACTGGATTTAGATAAATGAATGAAGAATAACTTGATATTGAATATTCTATACGATTGAATCAGTGCAAACCCGTTACTGAGACGGTTAGCACCGGATTTAGATGAATGAATAAAGAATTATTTGATATTGAATATTCTATACGATCGAATCAGTGCAAACCCGTTACTGAGACGGTTAGCACTGGATTTAGATCAATGAATAAAGAATTATTTGATATTGAATATTCTATACGATCGAATCAGTGCAAATCCGTTACTGAGACGGTTAGCACTGGATTTAGATAACTGAATAAAGAATTATTTGATATCGAATTTTCTATACGATTGAATCAGTGCAAACCCGTTACTGAGACGGTTAGCACCGGATTTAGATAACTGAATAAAAAATTATTTAATATTGAATATTCTATACGATTGAATCAGTGCAAACCCGTTACTGAGACGATTAGCACCGGATTTAGACAAATGAATAAAGAATTATTTGATATTGAATTTTCTATACGATTGAATCAGTGCAAACCCGTTACTGAGACGGTTAGCACCGGATTTAGATAAATGAATAAAGAATTATTTGATATTGAATTTTCTATACGATTGAATCAGTGCAAACCCGTTACTGAGACGGTTAGCACCGGATTTAGATAAATGAATAAAGAATTATTTAATATTGAATGTTCTATTCGATTGAATCAGTACAAACCCGTTACTGAGACGGTTAGCACTGGATTTAGATCAATGAATGAAGAATAACTTGATATTGAATATTCTATACGATCGAATCAGTGCAAATCCGTTACTGAGACGGTTAGCACTGGATTTAGATAACTGAATAAAGAATTATTTGATATCGAATTTTCTATACGATTGAATCAGTGCAAACCCGTTACTGAGACGGTTAGCACCGGATTTAGAAAACTGAATAAAAAATTATTTAATATTGAATATTCTATACGATTGAATCAGTGCAAACCCGTTACTGAGACGATTAGCACCGGATTTAGACAAATGAATAAAGAATTATTTGATATTGAATTTTCTATACGATTGAATCAGTGCAAACCCGTTACTGAGACGGTTAGCACCGGATTTAGATAACTGAATAAAGAATTATTTGATATTGAATTTTCTATATGATTGAATCAGTGCAAACCCGTTACTGAGACGGTTAGCACTGGATTTAGATAACTGAATAAAGAATAACTTGATATTGAATATTCTATACGATCGAATCAGTGCAAATCCGTTACTGAGACGGTTAGCGCTGGATTTAGATAACTGAATAAAGAATTATTTGATATTGAATTTTCTATACGATTGAATCAGTGCAAACCCGTTACTGAGACGGTTAGCACTGGATTTAGATAAATGAATGAAGAATAACTTGATATTGAATATTCTATACGATCGAATCAGTGCAAATCCGTTACTGAGACGGTTAGCACCGGATTTAGATAACTGAATAAAGAATTATTTGATATTGAATTTTCTATATGATTGAATCAGTGCAAACCCGTTACTGAGACGGTTAGCACTGGATTTAGATAAATGAATGAAGAATAACTTGATATTGAATTTTCTATATGATTGAATCAGTGCAAACCCGTTACTGAGACGGTTAGCACCGGATTTAGATAAATGAATAGAGAATTATTTGATATTGAATTTTCCATTCGTCTGAATCAGTGCAAACCCGTTACTGAGACGGTTAGCACCGGATTTAGATAACTGAATAAAGAATTATTTGATATTGAATTTTCTATATGATTGAATCAGTGCAAACCCGTTACTGAGACGGTTAGCACTGGATTTAGATAAATGAATGAAGAATAACTTGATATTGAATATTCTATACGATCGAATCAGTGCAAATCCGTTACTGAGACGGTTAGCACTGGATTTAGATAAATGAATGAAGAATAACTTGATATTGAATATTCTATACGATCGAATCAGTGCAAATCCGTTACTGAGACGGTTAGCACCGGATTTAGATAAATGAATAGAGAATTATTTGATATTGAATTTTCCATTCGATTGAATCAGTGCAAACCCGTTACTGAGACGGTTAGCACCGGATTTAGATAACTGGATAAAGAATTATTTGATATTGAATTTTCCATTCGATTGAATCAGTGCAAACCCGTTACTGAGACGGTTAGCACTGGATTTAGATAAATGAATGAAGAATAACTTGATATTGAATTTTCTATATGATTGAATCAGTGCAAACCCGTCACTGAGACGGGTAGCACCGGATTTAGATAAATGTATAAAGAATGTTTTGATAATGAATTTTCGAGATGATTGTATCAGTGCAAACCCGGTACTGAGACGGTTAGCACGGGATTTAGATAACTGAATAAAGAATTATTTGATATTGAATTTTCTATATGATTGAATCAGTGCAAACCCGTTACTGAGACGGTTAGCACTGGATTTAGATAAATGAATGAAGAATAACTTGATATTGAATATTCTATACGATCGAATCAGTGCAAATCCGTTACTGAGACGGTTAGCACCGGATTTAGATAACTGAATAAAGAATTATTTGATATTGAATTTTCTATATGATTGAATCAGTGCAAACCCGTTACTGAGACGGTTAGCACTGGATTTAGATAAATGAATGAAGAATAACTTGATATTGAATTTTCTATATGATTGAATCAGTGCAAACCCGTTACTGAGACGGTTAGCACCGGATTTAGATAAATGAATAGAGAATTATTTGATATTGAATTTTCCATTCGTCTGAATCAGTGCAAACCCGTTACTGAGACGGTTAGCACCGGATTTAGATAACTGAATAAAGAATTATTTGATATTGAATTTTCTATATGATTGAATCAGTGCAAACCCGTTACTGAGACGGTTAGCACTGGATTTAGATAAATGAATGAAGAATAACTTGATATTGAATATTCTATACGATCGAATCAGTGCAAATCCGTTACTGAGACGGTTAGCACTGGATTTAGATAACTGAATAAAGAATTATTTGATATCGAATTTTCTATACGATTGAATCAGTGCAAACCCGTTACTGAGACGGTTAGCACTGGATTTAGATCAATGAATGAAGAATAACTTGATATTGAATTTTCTATATGATTGAATCAGTGCAAACCCGTTACTGAGACGGTTAGCACCGGATTTAGATAAATGAATAGAGAATTATTTGATATTGAATTTTCCATACTATTGAATAAGTGCAAACCAGTTACTGAGAAGGTTAGCAACGGATTTAGATAACTGAATAAAGAATTATTTGATATTGAATTTTCTATATGATTGAATCAGTGCAAACCCGTTACTGAGACGGTTAGCACTGGATTTAGATAAATGAATAAAGAATTATTTAATATTGAATGTTCTATTCGATTGAATCAGTACAAACCCGTTACTGAGACGGTTAGCACTAAATTCAGTATGGATAAATAAAGAAATATCGATATTAAAATGTTTTATTTAATTGGATTAGTGCAAAACCCATTATTGAACGGTTAGCACTAAATTCAGTATAATTGAATAAAGAAATGTTGATATGAAAATGTTTTATTTTAATTGAATTAATGCAAACCCATTATTGAACGGTTAGCACTAAATTCAGTACAATTGAATACAAAAATATTGATATGAAAATGTTTTATTTAATTGATTTAGTGCAAACTCATTATTGAACGGTTAGCACTGAATTCAATATAATTGAATAAAGAAATATTGATATGAAAATGTTTTATTTAATCGAATTAGTGCAAACCCATTATTGAACGGTTAGCACTATATTCAGTATAATTGAATAAAAAATATTGATATGAAAATGTTTTATTAAATTGAATTAGTGCAAACCCATTATTGAACGGTTAGCACTGAATTCAGTACAATTAAAAAAGAAATATTGATATGAAAATGTTTTATTTAGTTGAATTAGTGCAAACCCATTATTGAACGGTTAGCGCTAGATTCAGTATAATTGAATAAAAAATATTGATATGAAAATGTTTTATTAAATTGAATTAGTGCAAACCCATTATTGAAACGGTTAGCACTAAATTCAGTATAATTGAATAAAGACTTGGAACAAGTTTATTTACTTAAACTTGGAAAATAGAATTTTTAAAAGGAATAAGTTCGTTAAGGTTGATATAAAGAAATTCGAAAATCTTGACTTACTTGTAGGTTTTATTTGTCTGATGGAAAATATACAGCTCTGCCCTTTGAAATTGTACAAATTGTTTCACTCACAATGCTGATTTACAAAATTCAGTTTTTAAGAAAAGTTAGACTTGAACTAGATTTGGAGATGGGACGAGAGCCCAAGTTGAACTGACTTCTTCCAAAATTTGTCGCCTATTTATATGATTTTGTTTCTACAGGCCCTTTGAGTAAGACAAAGAGAGCATGAGGGATGTTTAGGTTTATACCGGGTGTCCTCATATTAACTTTGCCTTTTACAAAATTGATCAAAAATAAAAAATCAAAAATAAGGTGACCGAAATTCTTCAGAATCACTCTATTTATTCCTTATTCTACATAATTTGATGAATATAAACCTATGCAGGATGTAACAAGTTCATAGGAACAGTTCATAGAAATAGGAAACAGGAAAAAAAGAAAGGAGAATCGTTCGTAAAGATCGAAAAAAATATCAATCCAACCGATTAATCGAGTAAAAAAGATCGATCTCCGTAGAATCGAATCGAGATCGCCCATCCCTAATTATAGATAAAATATACATAATAAATGATGTGCATATGAGATCTAAATATCCATTATATTATTATGAAATATAGTACATTATGTTCATTATTATTTATTACAAACATCTTTGTTCTTTATGTTTTCAAATACTTATAAAGGAATTTTATAAATTCTTTATATTCTTGTGACATTTTCGTTTCGCGGATTACGTGCATTCTGGCTGAGATGCAGGGGGCTGGTCTCCATGCACCGTGTATTGGGCTTCGCCATTTTGCACCCAGGGAACACACATGTCCTTATCGGGAAGTTTTGTAACTATGTACTTGGCAGAACTTCATTTCGGGAATAGACCTTTTTACCTATCGGAAAGTTTAGTACGCATTTGCTAAATATATATATGCACTTCCTGTTTTTACGATCATTTTTGCTTGCTGTGAGCAGCGAAAATTGTTTTTATTAATATTTAAAAGGAAATAACGAGGCTTCATCAATTTTTTCCGAGTTAAAATGAATTCAAATAAAATAAAAAATAAGGGAGCATGTATGCGCTGCATGTACGGTTTTTGTAAAAGTGATAGTCGTACTAAAGCATATAGAGAACATAAACTCTTTTACTTCATACGATTTCTAAGACCATGTTTATATTAGTATAGAAAAGGACGTATTGAAAAGAAAGAATTAAAGAAACATTTAAAAGAATGCAATGATTGTTTAAAACGTAAAAATTTGGTCGAATCATGTGGTCGTTCAGATGATAAATTCAACTGTATTGATAAAGTTTCTTGGAGACATTATATATGTTCCTTACATTTTGTGGGTGAAAGTGGGCCGACTGACGAATTTCCAGATCCTATCAAGTTTTTAGCAAAATTTTCAAAACCTATGGTAAGAAAACTGTTTACACAAGAAATATTATTCATTGTGTATTATATTATCAAATTGCAAAGCTTCAATTTTTTTGATTTTTTAAAACTGGAGTTTATAAGTATGTAAAAAATATATATGTAAGGTATATTTCGTCTTAGTATATTTCGATTTACTATGATTTGTTCCAAAAACTTATGCATTGTATTTTGTGATTATCGTGCGTTTTAAAATATAAATAATATTTATATTTCTTTGCAGAAAGAAAAAATAGTAAGAAGGAGTATCCAAGAAAAATATGAAAATAGGAAGAAAATTCATGAAAACCAAACACATAAAACTGACGAAGATTCCATTAGTTTATTAACGCAAAACAATGTAAGTGTATGTATTTGAATAATTAAAGAAAGTACAAAAGAAATACTAATTTTCGTATAATACACATACATATTTTCTTACTTATTGTAAGCTTCTAATAATGTAATATGTAAATAATTTTTTATAGAAAATTGTGGAAGCAACTGTGGAGAACGTGAATAAGGAGCAGAATTTTCTTGATTGTTTCAAGGATTCAAGTATGGTCGATAAAGAAGTGCAAACGGACTGCACATCGTTTTTTCGCATGGTAATTGGTGCAGAAGCTTATAAAGGAATTAATATGCATAACAAAAACATTATATTGGTCTTTTCTGTAGGATGCTAATACTAGTGAACGCACACAGTATCGATTTCCCTCGACAGTCTTTGAATCCTGCATATCAGTAACATGACCGCTGTCAAAATACATCCGACCTCGTCGAAAGGGTTTTGCTGTACTGTAGTCTGAATTTTCTACATTTAATTTATCTGCGGATATTGTTGCCTCATGAAAGTTTATATGCCCTTCTAAAACACAAGTTTCAATTAAATGTTGATATATCCGGCCATAGGAGTAAAATTTTGGAATTTCTTGGCCTGAAAAACGATTCTACTGTGTTGGAAAATGTGATGGCTTTGTAGGCAGCTGCGAAATAATATTGCCTCTCAATACATGATCTTTTAAACTTATCATGATCCTCTATTAATATTTAGATCTATGTCCGTTATTCCTTTTCTCATACATTCCTTCACTTTGTAATTAAATTTTAGAATTAATATAACTCCTGACACTATTTTTTTCATATTATTTAAAGATATTTTTGTAATGTATTGTAATGTTTTTTTTTATGTTTATAATAGTCTGAAATATTTTCTCTTTTCATAATTCACTACATATTCCGTTCCAAAATAATTACACACCTTGAAATCCTGCCTTTTGCCTCAATTATTTCTTCTAATGACAATAATATTAAAATTTCAGGATAAGAGAAACCTATAGCCTATCAACCTATTTACGAGTTTCGCCTTTTTCCCAGTTGTAGATTGCTTCCGACAACTTAACCATCCTTTAATTTCCCCTACGCTGTTTTCTTCTATTGTATTCTTCGCTAATTTTGCACCAGGTATTTCATTTTTATTTAATTGTACAGCAAAAAATCTGCCCGCTTCGCGGGCACATTCTCATCGCGCGCAGCTCGCTTCGCTCGCAAGTTTGAGCGCGCCTAGGGCGCGCGATTCGATCGTCGCGCTTCGCGCTCCGTAATACTCGATCGTCGCACTGCGCGCTCCGGAATTTTTGAACGTCGCGCTCGGTCTTGTGCTCTTCGCATACATTTGAGTTTATTTTTTATAATTTGATATTGAAGCTCAAACCAATTTTATAATAATATTACAGATGATGTGAATTACACATTTTCTCAAAGTCACTCTATTTCTTTTTGAATTTAAGTGAAACAGGAGATTCAATTTACTTAAGGCTCTATCAGCCTTAAGGAACACATTCTCATCATGACGCTCGCGCTTCGCGCTCGATTTTCTGTATACATTTCAGTAACTTTTTAATAAATTACATGATTAAAATAATTTATTTTCTTCCAAATCTCTCAAAAAGAATAAATAATCGTAGACTTTATTTGAGGGGACGATTTTGCAGAACAGCGCTTATTTCGTATCTCACATATTTTGGTGAAAAAAATCGATTTTTTTTAATATTAAAAATCAAAATATAAAATATACATCCTGTCCCGAAATGTCTTGATGAGAATTTTTAAACCTCATTTAGGCAAACAATTTTCCATATAAACGTTTTTTTTGTATCTCACATATTTTGTCTAAAAAATGGAATTTTTGAATTTTAAACGTATTTTTTGGAATTGAAACGAAAAATATATGTTTTATCAGAAACTGAGTCAGACAAAATTTGTAGATCTTTTTGAAACCAACAACTTTGTATTCTTACGTTTTTTTTCGTAGTTTACATATTATTGTTAAAAAATTGAATTTTGAATTTTCAATAGTTTTTTTTTTAACTAAAAAAAAATATGCATCTTATGAAAAAATGTTACAATTCAAATTTGTAGGTCTTTATTTATTCAATAATATTGTATCATAACGTTTTTTCGTATCTTGTATAATTTAACTGGAAAATGTAATTTTGATATTGACTTTTTTCGAATTTGAATATGCTGTAACATTTCTAATTTTGATTTAAGCAAAAAATGTTATGAGAATAATTTGTAGAAATTCATGAGCACTATCAAAAACCAGTATTGAAATTTTTGATTTTTTCAAAAAGTTATTTACAAAAACACAAAAGTAGTGCTCAATCCTTCAATTTTGATTGGATATGGCTGGTTAACGAACTTGTCCTTACTTTTTCGGCTCCGATAAAGTGTGCCAAAGCTCAATTCAATCTGATAATTGTATCGAGAATTATGCCGCACACGACCTACTACAGACAGACAGACAGAAAGACACTTTCGTAAAAACCGTTTTTTCTGTCTCAGGGGGTCTCAAAACGTAAAGATTTGATGAAAATGTCGAGTCATTTTTCACATAAAACCAAAGCTTCTCATCCATGATGGGAATGTAAAAAGTGCAAACTTGCATTCATTTTGACAACTTATGATCGCAACTTTCATACTGCGCGGAAAGTATCATGGCGAACGCACATGCGCAAATCAACTTCCGGTAGCTAGGTAAACTAGTCTATGGATATATGGAGATTGGTCTCCTTTGTAACGTGTGCAGCTTCACACGTTTTACCTTACATGATAATTAGTCTTTACGAAATCTACCATACCGACCAGCGCGAATAATTCAAATTTATATAAGAATATTTTTTAGCGAATTATGAAAATAGAAATTGTATTTAGAAGTAGAATAGATACTTTCCCATGGAGCATTCTAGAAATTCCAGAATTATAAATGTGAAACTTAAGAATGCGTCAAAGTCACGTCCATATGATCAGCAACATCTGCAAACTGTAAATTTGAGAGGTTCGAAACAGACCACTTTGAAAAGCATACATTTTCATCTCTCCAACTTTCCCAAGTCATGAAATGATTCGGAAATGCTTTCTTCACAGAAAGCATTTTTTTTAGTTGCTTCAAATTTCAATCCTTGATTTTATAGCCTTCCCAAGGTCTAGTACGGGTTTCTATGACAACTTTTAGATTACAGTTGCACGTGTTTGGGTTTTCCTCACCGAAGGGTCTGGGCCATATAGCACCGAGCCATCGGTTATAAAAAAAAGGGGTCCTTGTCTCGAGCGCCTCAAGTATTCCTAGAATCAAGAAGAAAGTGTTGCCACTCGATCTTCCCTCTCCAGCGAACCTTAAAGGGCGTGACTCGTAGTTCTAAGGGATAGTTTTAGGATGATTTTTGGGACCGCCATTGGTTAAGTGAAGATAGTTACACCACCCCCAATTTGAGAGGGCCTCGCGAGGTACTTGAACTTGGATAGGAAAAGAGACCAGCGAAGTTAGATAGCAGGAAGCCCTCAACTTTTCTCGTGAAAAAGTCGTTCTCTCTTCGGCGTTTGCAGAACGGCTCGTAGAATTGACGTTTTGTTAGTGCGTGGCATTAAAATCATAACTTCAACTCGCGAAGTGAATTTTAAATAAAGAACTCGAGTTATATTATATTTCTTATTGTTCGCTACCACCCAAATTATTTCAGGTAATCGTATCAACGATTGAAGCAGCATCCCGAACCTAATAGTTATACTACTTACGATAAATAGAGATCATTTGAATATTCCCGCACGATCGGCCATTTCCAACTACCGCCGACGTGACACCTTATATCTAGTCTCCATGGTCATTGGCATGAAACAATATGAAATTTTATTGTTTGGAAAACTAAGTTTTCTTTATAAATATCTATTTATGTAAAAATATGTACCAATAAATCGATTTGAGATAAAAATCTGTTGATAATATATGGAAAACATTTACTTTTTCTTTACAATCATTTAATTGTATTATATTTTTAGGTTAGATTTGATCCTTATTCTGGAACCTGCAATGAAAATAAACTTCTGTAATTAAATATGCACAAAGGTAAGAAAAACACTAAGTATACAAAAGGTTATTCCGAAAAATATATACAAGATGCTATAATTGCAATTAATAATGGAATGGCATAGCGTCAAGCATCCAAGCAGTACGGAATACCTAGGTCCACCTTACAGTTTAGAATGAGCTCTGCATTTACAAAAACAACACATGGTCCACCTCCTGTTATAGGCATTTAGAAAGAAAAAAAACTAGTAGAATGGATTTTTGATTGTCATCAAAAAGGGTTTCCTCGAGGAAAAGAAAACATACAAGCAAGCATAAAATCTTTCTTGGATCAAAGTAATATGAAAACTCCTTTCGAAGACAATTGTCCAGGAGACGGGTGGTATAAAAAATTTCTGAACAGACATCCATCTCTGTCAGAAAGATTTGCAGAAGGAGTAACGGCAGATAGCTCTTGTGTCAGTGAGAGTGATATACGTAAACAAAATTATTTAGGTATCTTAAATGATCCATCTCGTATTTTCAACAGTGATGAAACATATTTTCAAGTTTGTCCAAAGCTAAAATATGTGCTGGCTCCTCGAGGAGCACGTAATGTGTGTGAAGTTGACAAAGGAGCTTCTAGGTTAAATCTAACAGTATTGTTTACGTTCAGTGCAAAAGGTGTTACAACTCCGCTAACTATGGTTTTTCTTTACAAAAGATTACCATCTGCAGTTGGCCAATCAGTTCCAGAGGGCTGGGGTATCGGAGTCACTCCCAGTGGTTACATGTGTGGAGAACTATTCAGTGACTATTTACAAAACATTTTTCATCCTTATCTCTTAAAGGAGAAAATACCACTGCCTATTATACTTTTTGTAGATGGTCATAGTAGCCATATTTCTTTAGAACTGAGCAATCTGTGTTCGGAATTACAAATTATTTTGATTTTTTTATACCCTAACTCTACTAGGCTGTTACAACCAGCTAATGTTGCTGCATTCAAACCGCTAAAAAATATGTGGAAAAAATTGTGCTTTATTGGAGGAAAAGGAATCCTACAGAAAACATGACTTTGGATAAAATGGGTCTGCTTTTCAAAATTGCTGTAGACAGTTTTTCACATGATGGTAAAGCCATACAGAATAGTTTCAAAGCTTGTGGCTTGTATCCATGGAATCCAGATGCTTTTAATTATTCAAAATGTCTTGGTACGTCTGTGAAAAGTGTTAGTAACGATGGCGATACATCCGTTCAAATGGTCAACATCAATAATAACAGTCCATCCCTAGCGGACCCGTGTGAGAGAATACTCTGACCGTTCTCTGACTGTTGTATGACCGTTCTATGACCTCGTATTATCACGGCTAAGAACGGTAAAAAAGCCATTAAAAGCATTGGAATTATGATTCTGTGGCGAAATTTGGATTAGAAGGTGTAGCCATAAATACAATTATCTTATTTTTCAGTGATAAAAACTAGAAAAACATAATACCTTTCACAGAAGGCGGCTTCAACTGCTCTCAGTAGCATTTTGCGCGCTAAATTTAAAAACAGAATTAAAGATTGAGAAATGCAAATGTGTAAGATAAATGAATTTAATAATGAACTTTACGTAATAAAAGTTGCTGAAATTAATTAAAGTTGCATGAATAATGTAAACAGTATTTTTTAAAGCCTCTGATGTCATTCAATTGTAATTTTTTTTTTTGTGCATAATGCGACTTTACCGACTGCCGTAACTAATCAAACAAATCATTTGGATTGAGAAATGTAACTGTGTAAAATAAATTAATTTAATAATGAACTTTGCGTAATAAAAGTTGCTGATATTAATTAAAGTTGCATGAATAATGTAAAGTCTCTGATGTCATTCAATTGTCATTTTTTACTTTTGTACGTGATGCGACTTTACCGACTGCCGTAACAAATCAAACAAATCATTTGGATTAAGCAATGCAAATGTGTAAAATTAATTAATTTAATACTGACATTTACGTAATAAAAGTTGCTGATATTAATTAAAGTTGCATGAATAATGTAAAGTCTATGATGTCATTCAATTGTCATTTTTCACTTTTATGCATGATGAGAATTCATGGACCACAGTCACAAATCCTAAAAATCATTTTCTAAAAAGTGTTGATAAATGATTGGGGGTAATTCAAAATACGAAAAATAAGAGAAACAATATTTTTATTTTGTCACAATTTGTATTTGAATTATTTAATGTGATAATACCTCTAATATACAGATGAATATCCAATTTGAAGAACTTAAGATCATGCATCAACCAGTACAGCTGACTAAATCAGTAATATCAGTTTCCCCCCAGGATTTTCCCATAAAAATGAATTTTGTTATTTGAACATTTAGGACATAATAAAGGTCATATTACCAGATGTCTGTAGACTTTAATTAGTTTTAAACAATAAAAAATAATAATTCCTGTTTTACCGACACTAAAACTTATTTAATTGTTCAAAACTAATTAAAGTCTACAGCCATCCGCTAATGTGTCCTTTATTATGTTCTAAATTTTCAGATAACAAAATTCATTATTGTTGAAAAATCTTGGGGAATTGATATTATTGAATTAATAGCAAAAACAGTTTTTCTATACAAAATCATGTCAAATTTACAAAAGAGCACCGTATTCAATTAAAATTAATACAAGTGCGTCTCCTAAAACTAAAATCATATAAATATGCGATTATACATACAATATCATTCCATACGAGTAGAGTTATGTTATTTTTATGTTTTTTTTAGGAGATAATTGTGAATTTATATATTTTATTTGCTATGTACATTTTATTCAAAATTAAATTTCGTATTGATTTAATAAAATTAAGTTTTCACATCAAATTGATTCAGAATCTAATTCCAAATAAGATCTATATTACAAATAAATTATATATAAATCCACAATAAACTTCTAAAAAATATAACATAATATTACGCTTATAGCTAACACAAAAATGAATTCCATGACTAATTCAGAAAAACTTTTTACAACAATCGCATAAATTTTATGATATAAGTACGCACGTGTATTAATTTTAATTGTATACTGTGCTTTTTTGTAAATTCGACATAATTCTGTATAGAAAAACTTTTTTTTTTGCTATTGACTCAATAATATCAATTCCCCAAGATTTTTCAACAATAATGAATTTTGTTATCTGAAAATTTAGAATATAATAAAGGTCACATTAGCGGGTGGCTGTAGACTTTAATTAGTTTTAAACAATGAAAAATAATAATTCCTGTTTTACCGACACTAAAACTTATTTAATTGTTCAAAACTAATTAAAGTCTACAACCATCCGTTAATGTGACCTTTATTATGTTCTAAATTTTAAGATAACAAAATTCATTATTGTTGAAAAATCTTGGGGAATTGATATTATTGAGTCAATAGCAAAAAAAAAGTTTTTCTATACAGAATTATGTCGATTTTACAAAAAAGCACGGTATACAATTAAAATTAATACACGTGCGTACTTATATCATAAAATTTCTTGCAATTGTTGTAAAAAGTTTTTCTGAATTAGTCATGGAATTCATTTTTGTGTTAGCTATAAGCGTAATATTATGTTATATTTTTTAGAAGTTTATTGTGGATTTATATAATTTATTTGTAATATAGATCTTATTTGGAATTAGATTCTGAATCAATTTGATGTGAAAACTTAATTTTATTTAATCAATGTGAAATTTAATTTTGAATAAAATGTGCATACAAATACTGTCAAATTATACAAAAAATTTCCTATATTTTGCGTATTTTGAATTACCCCAAATCATTTAGCAATACTTTTTAGAAAATACTTTTTAGGATTTGTGACTGTGGTCCACGAATTCGCATCATGCATAAATGTAAACAATGACAATTGAATGCCATCAGAGACTTTACATTATTCATACAAATTTAATTAATATCAGCAACTTTTATTACGTAAATGTCATTATTAAATTAATTTATTTTACACAGTTGCATTTCTCAATCCAAATGATTTGTTTAATTTGTTACGGCAGTCGGTAAAGTCGCATCACGTACAAAAAAAAAATCCAAATTTCGCCCCAGAATAATAATTCCAATTCTTTTAATGTCTTTTTTACCGTTCATAGCCGTAATAATGCGAGGTCATAGAACGGTCATAGAACGGTCATAGAACGGTCAGAGTATTCTATGACCGTTCTCTCACACGGGTCCGCTAGGGCAGTAGCAATCTCCAAAAAAGTAGGTGATAACAGAAAAAAACCTTCGAGAATAATCAGCAGGTTGAAACTTGCTAGCGCTCCTGTTCACATCGCTCCACGTGATCGCGCGACAGTTTTTTTCAAATCGGCACTGTTTCTTTGTTTGTGAATATAATTGCGTGAAATTTTACAAAAAACTTCCTTGAACCCTAAGGAACAATCGCCTCGCTGGAAGTTTTCTGAGCCCTGAAATTTCCTCGACTCTTTCTTCACGAGAACGTCGCAGCGCACAAATTTCAGAGTCCCTGAGTATGTTATTAAATATTTTATAAACAATAGTGATTTATATTGTTTTTTGAGACTCGACGGCTCCGATGGAGTCAGCGAAATAAAATGGTGAATGTTTTGAATCATTTCATTGTGAATTGAGCGAGCAATCGCGAGTTATATTTTTAAAAACATTGATTTTTGATCTATGCAAAAACGACGGTTTTTAATTTTTATCTCAAAAACTATTCACCGAATAAAAAAATTTTAAATTATAAAAAGATGCACCTGGACGCGAAGAGCAACCACATATTTTTTATTTCGAATTTTTATGCATTTCGACTTTTTATTGATTATCGGGTAAGTAATGTCCAGTTCAAGCGTCGCGTCCCCTTATTCGATTCGGGCATTGAATTTTAGTCGGATACGGCAGGTTAACAAACTTATCCATAATTTTTGGGCTCCGCTAAAGGGTGTAAAAGCTCAATCCAACCCGATAATTTTATCGAGGGTTACCGTGACCACAGACGCCAGACAG
This sequence comes from Diplolepis rosae, assembly GCA_030998225.1. NCBI lineage: Eukaryota > Metazoa > Arthropoda > Insecta > Hymenoptera > Diplolepididae > Diplolepis > Diplolepis rosae. Next base: position 1,123,820 of record JAPYXD010000750.1, on the reverse strand, counting down.
ACAGACACTTGCGTAAAAACCGTTTTTTCTGATTTAAGGAGTCTCAAAATGTAAAGATAAAATAAAAATTGAAAAAGTAATTCTTAAAATAAAACCAATACATTCTCATATGATAAGAATGTAGAATTATATATGTTGTAAATGTTTAATGTAAATAATTGTTACTTCCGTAATACAAAATTATTTAATCAGAGATTTAAAAAAATTTATTATTTACGCCCTCGATACGAAATGGGCGATTTTAAGTGATTTTCGTATAAAGGTAGTTTTTTGGGCAGGAAATAAAAAAACTTGGTATTTTTTGCACTAGATCGTACATCGTGTGCGCCCTGAACATGAATATCACAAAAAATTCCATTAAAAAAAAAATTCTTATCGTTCACTTGAACGTTCAGAACTGTAAGTACATTGAGGAAAACGACTTTTTCGTTAGTAATACTCAACCGTAATACCTTTAGGCTCATCTTGTGATTAAAAATTTTTTTCCAGAATTTTTACCCAAATGGTGCAGATAAACGTAGTTCAATATTCTCTCTTCCATTCCCCAAAGTTTTAGAATGGTGTTTTCGTTACAAAAAAAGTTATATGGGCGAGAAAAAAATTAATTACTTGGTCACGCCGACAACCTATAGGACATGGCCTTAAGTTGAGACCATAGATGAAATGGACCACGCCACAAAATTTCTGTAAAATTCCATTCGAATTGTATAATATGAATAAATATAATTTCCCCATTTTAAAACACTATTATACTAAATCTTCATTCAATCTTATTATATACTCTAACGAATAGTTTCTCAGAATTCATTTACACTTATTAAGGCCATGGTGCATAGAATAACAACCCTATTTCCATGAATTGAATACGAAGTACAAATAGGATTGAAAATTGGGAAGTCGGCTTAGGAACCCATTTCTTAATATGATTTATGGTTGGATTATAACATAATCACAAATTATTATAGCGAAATAAAGTATCAGAGCAAGAATTCATTTGTATAATGAGGTAAGAAGACATCTATACCTGAAGGGCTTTATAATTATTGTACATATAGTGTTTCTTCATTGTTCCTTAGGTTCATTTGAGTTACTTACATTTTACTTCTATACAAACTTCAGTAACTTTTAACCATTAAGATAATTCCAAAATGTACTATCGAATAGCCATATTGTTTACAACAAAAGTTATACAAATTTTCATGTTCGCATTCTTATATAAGATGTACATTTTTTGTTTAAATTAATAAAAACACTTTTGAACATCAAACTTTCTAGCTTGGTCATCCAAAATATGCGAGATTCGAAGAAAACGTCAGAATGCAAAATTGTTTGCTCAAATGAATTCTAAAAATTTGTACTTACATTTATTTTGCTTGGATGTTTTCCATTTTGATTAAAAAGAACACGTATAAAAATAATAATTTCGATTTTTCATACCAAAATATCAAAAATATGTATGAAAGGAAATTCTGCAAATTTAAATTGAGAAATTTTGGATAAAATTTAGATTTTTTGATTTGATTATAGAAAAACTTACCAAAGTATGGGTAATATGGTAAAAACAATGGTTTTCTATAATCAAAACAAAAACTCTTCATTTTATCCAAAATTTCTCAATTTAAGTTTCCATAATTTCCTTTCATACATATTTTTAATATTTTGGCATATTTTGGATGATTTAATAAAATATGGCTATAGATTCAATTACTTACCAAGGTATTGAATATATTCCTGAGCACTGTAAAAAAACAAACACCACACGTATACAAAAGAACTGTAACCGCGTTGAATGTTTACAAAAGCTCAAACGATACAATGTCGCGGAATGAACTGAATCTTGCCGGCACTGCCGTTCTCGTCTTGACCGGTTTGGCGTATGGCGTGCAGTGCAGTAGTTTAGCAATGTTTCAATACGTGGCGCTATCATCCAGATGAAATCATAAATCCACTTTACCGACAGCAGACAATGATACAGCAATTCTGATACATTTTAATGAAAGTGAATGCACTTGAAGCCGCCTTCAGTGACAGGTATTATGTTTTTCTAGTTTTTATCGCTGGAAAATAAGATAATTGTATTTATTTCTACACCTTCTAATCCAAATTTCGCCACAGAATCATAATTCCAATGCTTTTAATGTCTTTTTTACCGTTCTTAGCCGTAATAATGCGAGGTCATAGAACGGTCATAGAACGGTCAGAGTATTCTATGACCGTTCTCTCTCACGGGTCCGCTAGGGATTGAGCACATCGTTTATTACTTATGAAACATTTACTGAATTGGTAGGACTTACAGTAATGAACAATTTATATTCTTTTCAACTTGGTATTGAACAAGATAAAAGTTCTCAAGAATTTTTAATTCTTTTCAAGTTGTGGCAAGAATTTCAGAAAAATAATCTAAATGACAAAGGCAGTGAACAAACAAACTCCCTCACACAAACAGTGGAAAGCAGTGAAGCAGGTGATGGAGATTTAAATGTTTAAACTAGTCTAGTACATTGTTCTAATCTGGAAGTATTAGAAAATGTAGAGAATATTGATATTAAACAGTGTGTAATTATTGATGATTCGAACATCGATGTGATATTAGACAATAACTCCAGTATTATTGATCTCATTGAGACTGATGATAATACTAAATATCTAGATACCAATAAAGGTAATGCAACTGAACTGACTGATATAGAAGAAATAAGGCCAATTAACTTAGATAATATTCCTATGGATGGTGAGTCAAGTACCACTGAGAATAATTTAAGTACTATGAATAATAATATAAGTTCTATGGATAATAATTCAAGTGTCATTCGTAGTCCCATAAATCAAGATACACGCACTTTGAATAATAATACTTTAACTTTTGAAGATCAAAACCTATTATGTAATAGAGATGTATCAAACTATGGAGATAAGACTAATACAAATACTGAAACTTTCTGTGATAAGAATGAAACATTAGGTGCTGTATTTGATTTATCTCTTACTTATAAAAAAGACTGTACCAAAGCATTTCATGAGTTTCTTGAGAAGCCTCCAATACTTATGCGTAAAGGGAAAAAGTTTACTGAAAAAGGTTCGTATGCTTTATCTTCAAATGAATGGAAAGCACATGAAATGAAAAAAATTCGAAAACCAAAACAAGAATTTAAAAATAAAGAGCTTAAAAAAATTGCTGCAGCTGAGAAGAAAAAATATGTATGTATATATATATATATGATTGAAAAATACTTTAGTAAAAATTGATATAAAAAGTTTTTTCGTGTACTATACTATTAATTGAAAGTGCAAGTTGTATTGACCTTTGGTCTTAAATACTGGTTTATTGTTGGAAAAGATTGACTTTCTGGTCGAAAATGATGAAAATATTTGAAAACGAAAGGCTTAAATATAAAACAATCCTAAAAGCATTTTTTTCAAGCAAAATGTTTCAAAGAAATTCTTTACGTAACATTTTTTGCAAAGCAAATTGAGTTTGTATTGTATGGGTGTAAAATATATGATTTACACTACCGTCGGAAATTGTACACGGAAAAAAATAATTAGCTGCATTAGCTAAATATTCGCTACCACAGCTAAGAAAGTTACTTGATATACGGACAGCGAATCTCTTAGCTGCTAATACTAACGTCTATTCGCTACAGTACTTTAGCGATGCCAGCTAATTTACGTTAGCACTGGTAACAACGATTGTGAGCAGTAGCCTATCGGTCGTGATATCTTCCTGTTCTAACAGCGTTTGAAGTACTAGTTAATTTTATTAGCAATTGCTGTAAATAGAGGTAGCACTCAAAATCATTGATTTTAAACTTCCAAACCTACATTTAAATACAGTTACAACTGGGTGCTTAAGAAAAAAATGATCTCGTAACCCTTCTATACTCACAAAAGTCTGCTGGCAAGTTATATCAAAACAACTAATTTCTTGCGACATACCGTAACCTGCAAAATTAAAAACGAAAAAAAACTGATTCAGTTCTAACCTTAATCATAGCATAATTTTTCAAGAATAAAAATAAAACGTGAGCTGCTTTGATAACCAAACTTATAGCTACAAGTAGAAACATTACCGGGAACAGTAGCGACTTACTTGCCAGTCCAAAATAATGTTTTTAAAAATTGTACAAGTATACAACACTTAGAATTAACATAACCTCAGTAAGAAGATAATAAATAGCACAATAAAGAATATATTACAAAACCTACAATACAATCTTCAGAGATCAGTTACAAATCAGTCATTTGCATTATAAATTAACGCGAATCGTCGAATTATTTATAAATTAGATTTAAAACAACGCGACAGGTGTACAACTTACCATTTACAGCAGAATATCTGATTAGTCGCGCTTTGTGCGCATGAGCAGCACAGAAAACGCGGGATGTCTAAGCAGCCGTTAGCAACCGCTGCTAACTTCTTACATATCAGCGCAAAATTTTAAAAGCTACGAGTACGAATTTTGAGATTTTCTAGGAGAGTAAACTGTTTTAGCAGCAACAACCAAATGATTAGCTACAACTCTTAATACGCTAAGGAGTCCAATGCAAATTTTCAACTTCGATTGCAGCTAACATTTTTTAAGTGTCCCAGCAAACTGTTAACTCTCTCAGCAAGCTTTTTATCAATCACAATTAACTAGTCGACAGCTAACTGCAGTTACCAGTAGCAGACATTTCATTTTTTCCGTGTACGCACTCTGCTTGTGAGCGCTATTGAAAATCATTGCTGACTTTGAACCACGATATCTCGGTAAAAAAAAAGAGATAGGGAATTTTAAAACAAACAGTTGGAAAGCTTATGAAATTCCACGTCTAGTGATGCTCAACAAATATTTTTTTGACCTTCTGAAAATAATACAGCACGTGAGGAGTTAAACAAAAATTCAAGATTTTCTCAAATTCTCTACCCCAACTTCTACTTTTAGCATGACCTGGGGAAAATTTTTCCACAATCTGAAAATTATACGACATAGAGTCTAAAATCTTATCTTTAATTTAACCCAATAAAACTTCAAAAATATTCATAGTTACCCGAGATACGATTAAAAATGTTCAATCGTATCTGAGTTGAATTTTAATCGACGATCATGGTTCTCGGACGGTTTGTTGCTCGCTTCCTTCGTTGAGGCAGGACCGAATTGGCCACGCACAAAGGTGGCGCTTAAGTGGAGCTCTCTTATATGTATTTTTGATTCTGTTAATTAGCAATTTTTATTTCTAATTATTCTAAATTAAAAAAATATGTATTTTTATTTGTGATTATTAAAAATTATTTTAACCCAATATTATCCCCATATTAACGAATAGAACAATGATATGTAAACATTTTTTATTTCTTAAAGTTCTTATAAACTAGAACATTGATGAAAAATTTAATAGTAATTGTAAATATTGACTAAGAGTGAAAGGAAAGGACACGCTGTGACGTCACGAGTAAAATCTGAAAGTCCGAAATCGCATAAATAAAAAATATAGCAACGAAAATGATATCAAAATTTACATATGTAGGTATATAAAGTTTTTTAGTCGTTTTGCTGTAAAAATTAAAAACGTATACAAAATATGTATCTAACCTGATGTAGATTGTGTCGGAAATATAAATATTATTTTTTCAAGATTATTTGTCATTGTTCACCAATAAAAAGAATATTTTATCGACGATGGCACATAAGACTGTTGAATTTGTGTGCGATTCGGTCATGCGCGTGCTGAGCGTTCACAGTTTAACATCGCCTTTTAAGGTGGCTTCGGCGTTTGGTGTCGTATGAAGTGAGGGGCGCCGTGCGGGCACGTGTTACATGAATGCTCATTGCTACTTACTATTTTAATAATCATATGTATTATAGTAACATCTGAGTAGAAGGGTGAGAAATCGCGGAAATGTCCCCAGAAAAAAGCGATAGTAAAAAATTATTAGTTTCGCCTCGAGGCATTTTTATATTCTGTATTTTTCTCGCAATTTCTTCTTGATTGAAGTCGTTAACCCCTTGTTTTTATAATACTAATAGATTCATCGAAATCGAAAGTACTGGCATATATTTGATTTATGGGGACTTGTGATTTTGTTCCGGAGTTTCGCTGATTTTGATGAGGAATCCCATAAGGCCACGTGTTAAACTGACATTTTTTCGGTAGCGATTTTTTCGACAATGCCATCGTCAACCACGGTATTTCTTTTTTCCAAATGAATCTAGCATATTTTATTAAGATAATCTCTGAGTTTCAGAGCAGTCTATAATTTTTTTCAAAAACGCCGAAGCCAACTTAACTACTTAATTTTTCTTTGATTGATTCCCAAACCTGTGAAAAGTTGCCTTAATTTTTAAGGAACAACTTTGAAGCATCTTGAGTAGATTAACACTAATAACTATTATGTATGTAAGAAACTGACAATTTAGTAATTTAAATTCCACCTAGTAACATTAATAAACTGTAATATATTGTGGTAACTCCGCCATTGCCGGTTCCAAGCCCGGATGAGAAAGGAGGAGGGGGCACACAGACAGCAACATGACACTACACACTTACAGCGACACTGAACGCAACACACCCAACATCCGAGAGGGTTTTTTGAGGGAGGGCAGCGTCTCGACCAGAGGAATGCGTGAGGCCATGCACGGAGCAGACGCGTCCTACAGCCCACCAATGGTAGCAGCCGAAAGGACTCTGCCAACAGCTGGGCTGCCGCTGTCAGGATGGCCGTCAAGGGAGCCTTATAGACAGGCCTATTTCCCAAGCGGTGGGCCCGCCGGGCGCACGCTATGGAATGGTTGCTTCACAACCTTCAGGCGCGTGAGGACGCGGTGTGGAGCAAAAGCATCAGGGGACCTTGAACAGGTTCTTTGATGCCGCATGATTGGATACGGTATGGATGCGGGGGGCCCCTTAATCGGGGTATCGCCCCAAATGCGCATGCGGTGGTGACGCTGAACTTCCCTCATGCCCTCTCGTGGTCACATCACAACCACATGCACGATACCGACACCCACACAAACCAGAATGAATTCACTGCTGAGTGAATGGGCTGCGGCCGGCGCATGGTGGATATTCCCGATAGACTAGCCAAGGGAGGAGTAGTAGCCTCCCGACTTAGGGACCTCGACGAGACCAATGAAAAAGAGGAGGTTGTTTCTGCATTGTGCTTGGCACTGGGCAGACCGGCACTCGACGGATCCTGCAGGCTGTTCACCCGCTTTGGTGGGGTGAAGACTACAGTGATCAGGCTGGCTGAGGCAGACGCAGCGCGTTTGCTTCAGCTAGGTAAATTGAGGATCGGGTGGGTTGCGTGCCGCATTCGCGAGCACGTGGAAGTCGCCCGCTGCTTCAGGTGTCTTGGGTACGGCCACAGGTCCCGGGGCTGCAGCAACCCCGACAGAAAAAACGCCTGTTGGAGATGCGGTGGCACGGGACACTTGGCCAGGAGTTGTAAGGCGCCATCAAGGTGCCTGACATGCGCAGACAGGGGCGACAAAGATGTCGCCCATGTGTCAGGGAGCGGCTCCTGCCGGGTCTTCCGGGAAGAGCTTTGAAGGTTGAGAGGCAGGAATTGAAGTTCCTGCAGCTCAACCTCGGAAGGCGGAAGGATGCCCAGGACCTCCTGATGCAAACTGTCAGGGAGACGGGGGCCGATGTGCTGCTCATTAGTGAGCAGTACAAGTGGTCCGAAAACTCTGCTTGGTATAAAGATGCATCAAGGAGGGCCGGCATCCTTGTTTGTAACCCTGATTTTGGCATCGGGGACTTCCTGGAAACCGACGCGGGGTTCGCTTAGGTGGAGGCGGCGGGTGTGCGTGTGTACAGCTGCTACTTCTCCCCCGGCGATCCCTTCGATGTCTTTGAGACCCGGATCCTCCTCCTTGAGGAAAGCCTCCGTGAGGCCATCGGACAATCCCTCATAGGGGGTGACTTCAACAGTAAGTCGCCCGAGTGGGGTGAGGCCCACCTAGATAGGTGTGGAATCTTGGTTGGCGAGATGGTCGCTAGGAACGACCTGATCGTCTTGAATCAGGGCGGGGAATTCACGTTCAGACGAGGAGTGGGGGGGTCAATAATTGATCTCACGATTGCCGCACTTCGTCTCGCTTCAAGGCTAAGCAACTGGTCGGTCCTCGAGGTAATAACCTTGAGTGACCACCGGTGCATCGAATTTATTCTAGAACAAGGGTGTCAAGCGGTGGATAAGGGTAGGGGCGACGAAGGAAGGAGCCCCCCCTGGAACACGAGACGACTCAGCAGGGAAAGACTTCGCGAACACCTCGAAGAAACCAGGCTCATCGATGAGCTTGGTTGGGTCTGCCCTGCTGGGTCGTTTGAAGCTGCCGTGCGCTAGGTGAGGCAGAAGGTGGTCGCGGCTTGTGACTACTCGATGCCTCGCCGTAAGCGCAGGCAAGTCAAGGGTTCGATTTACTGGTGGAACGACTAGTTGGCAGCCCTACGTCGAGAATGCCTCGCAGAGCGGCGACAATTCCCCCGTTTAAAGGAGGATGCTACGCTGCACGAGGCATGGAAAGGGGCAAAAACAGCTTTGAGGCGAGGCATAAAGAAAAGCCGACTTCAATGCTGGAAAGACTTGATCGGTGAGGTTGAGAAGGACCCATGGGGTCTCGCCTTCAAAATAGTCACCAAGAGATTGGTGGCTAGAAGAAGGACCCCGGACCTGTATATTCCCGATCGAGTCAAGTACATTGTGCGAAGCTTGTTTCCACACGCGGAGCCATTCCAATGACAGGAACGAAGTTCCTGCGTGGTCCGGTGCGAAGAACTGTTCACTCTCGAAGAACTAAAGAGAGCAAGTGGAAGGCTTAAGGCAAATATAGCGCCGGGTATCGACAGGGTGCCGAACGAGATCCTCAAAGAGGTGATCGGGGCATACCCGGAGATCCTCCTAGAAGCCTTTAAGTCCTGTCTTCGGGAGGGGAGGTTCCTCGTGGATTGGAAGAGGCAGAGGTTGGTCCTGCTGAGGAAGGGCAGCAAACCTCTAGGGGTTGCCTCGTCGTATAGACCAATATGCTTATTGGATACGATGAGAAAGCTTCTGGAGGAGCTGATTCTACAAAGGCTTCAGGCTCTCTTGGTCGGGGAGGACGGGCTCTCGGAAAACCAGTTCGGATTCAGGAAAGGCAGGTCCACTGTGGACGCCATCCAAGCTGTGGTTAACATCGCCACAAATGCAAGAAAAGGAACTGGTAAGCGTAAAGGATTCTGGGCGTTGATTAGCACTGACACACGCAATGCGTTCAATAACGCGAGATGGGACATCTGCATCGAGGCGATGATGCGGAAAAAGGTTCCAGACTACCTGCTGCGAATTATAGATGACTATCTGAGCGACAGGTGAGTGATATACGAGGGCCACAAATGGTCTCTTAAAGAAGAGATGATATGTGGCGCCCCTCAAGGGTCGCGGGTGGGTCCACTCTTTTGGAGCGTCATTTTACGATGACTTTCTGCGCATGGACCTTCCTGCTGGAACGAGCTTTGTCGGCTTCGCGGATGACGCACTTGTCGTGTGCGCCGCTGACGACGTCGGAATCCTAGAGCTGATGATCAATGAAAGTCTGTGGCGAGCAAAGCGCTGGATGATAGCAGAGGCCTTAAAGTGGCCCCTGAGAAAACCGAGGCTTTGCTCGTTACGGACAGGAGATCCTTCCAATACCCGAGGATCGTTCTCGGAAAGCATGAGGTCGAGTGGAAAACAAGCATCAAGTACCTGGGGTCGCAGCTGGATCGTAGGCTTAGCTTTGGCGAACACCTGAAGCATATAGAACTATCTCGACGAGCGCTGTGTTGGTCCTGGCGAGCGTCCCGCCAATAGATTCATTGGCGGAGGAAGCGCAGGCGACCTTTCAGCTTCGTGAGGAGATTACCTGTGGCGACCTGCAGGAAATCGCCCGCGTAAAGGAGGCCATCCGCACGGATGGAAGGAGCAGACTCGTCGAGAAGTGGCAGATGAGATGGCATGGTAAGCAGACAGGGAGATGGACTTACCGCCTGATCTCGGAGCTCGCCACCTGGCTGAAAAGAAAGCACGGGGAAGTCGGCTTTTATTTGGCGCAAGCGCTCTCGGGCCGTGGCTATTTCAACGCGTACCTGAGGCGCTTTAAGAAGAGAGACGAGGAGACGTGTTGCTACTGCGATTTCCTAGTGGATAACACAGAGCACGCACTCTTCGTCCGCGCAAAATGGGGTGTGGCTAGGGAGGTCCTCGGTCAGGCGGTGGGTTCCAAGCTTACTCCTAAAACGACGGTCCCTCTCATGCTCCAGTCTGAAAGGTTCTGGACGCTCATCGAGTCATTCGTCACACTTGTGATGAAGACGAGGGAGCTTGATGGGCGTCGAGAGCGTAACAAGGGGGAGGGCGAGTAGAAACCTAGGGGGGAACAAGAAAATTCCTACCCCGGGAGACGTGGACAGCCAAGTCCGACTAGGGCACAGAACCGCGGGTGGAGGCCCCGCTGCGATTTCTACTCACCCTCCCCGTCGTTACGCTCTTGACGCCCATCAACCTCCCTCGTCTTCATCACAAGTGTGACGAATGACCCGATGAGCGTCCAGAACCGTTCAGACAGGAGCATGAGAGGGACCGTCGTGTCAGGAGTAAGCCCGGAACCCACCGCCTGAACGAGGACATCCCTAGCCACACCCCATTTTGCGCAGACGAAGAGTGCGTGCTCTTCGTTATCCACCGGGAAATCTCAGTAGCAACACGTCTCCTCGACTCTCTTCTTAAAGCGCCTCAGGTCCACGTTGAAACAGCCACGGCCCGAGAGCGCTTGCGCCAAATAAAAGCCGACTTCCCCGTGCTTTCTATTCAGCCAGGTGGCGAGCTCCGAGAAAAGGCGGTAAGTCCATCTCCCTGTCTGCTTACCATGCCATCTCATTTGCCAATTCTCGACGAGTCTGCGCCTTCCATCCTTGCGGATGGCCTCCTTTGCGCGAGCGAGACCTTTTGTCGCCCTCGTATATCACCCACCTGTCACTCAGATAGTCATCTATCATTCGCAACAGGTAGTCTGGAACCTTTTTCCGCATCATCGTCTCGATTGCAGATGTCCCATCTCGCGGTATTTAACGCATTGCGTATGTCAATGCTAATCAACGCACAGAATCCCTTACATTTACCAGTTCCTTTTCTTGCATTTGTGGCGATTTTAACCACAGCTTGGATGGCGTCCACAGTGGACCTTCTTTCCTGAATCCGAACTGGTTTTCCGAGAGACCGTTCTCCCCGACCAAGAGAGCCTGAAGCCGTTGTAGAATCAACTCCTCCAGAAGCTTCCCCATCGTATCCAATAAGCATATTGGTCTATACGACGAGGCAACCCCTAGAGGTTTGTTGCCCTTCCTCAGCAGGACCAACCTCTGCTCCTTCCAATCTGCGAAGAACCTCCCCTCCCGAAGACAGGAGTTAAAGGCTTCTAGGAGGATCTCCGGATATGCTCTGATCACCTCTTTGAGGATTTCGTTAGACAGTCCGTCGATCCCCGGTGCTGTCCTTGCCTTGAGCCTTCCACCCGCTCTCTTTAGTTCTTCGAGAGTGAAGAGTTCTTCGCGCCGGACCACGCAGGAGCTTCGGTCCTGTCTTTGGAACGGCTCCGCGTGTGGAAACAAGCTTCGCACAATGTACTTGACTCGATCGGGATTATCCAGGCCCGGGGTCCTTCTTCTAGCCAGCAATCTCTTGGTGACTATTTTGAATGCGAGACCCCATTGGTCCTTCTCGACCTCACCGATCAAGTCTTTCCACCATTGAAGTCAGTTTTTTTTATGCCTCGCCTGAAAGCTGTTTTTGCCCCTTTCCATGCCTCGTGCAGCATAGCATCTCCCTTTGAACGGGTGAATTTTCGCCGCGCTGCGAGGCATTCTCGACGTAGGGCTGCCAACTGGTCGTTCCACCAGTACATCAAACCTTTGGCTTGCCTGCGCTTACGGCAAGGCATCGAGTAGTCGCAAGCCGCGACCACCTTCTGCCTCGCCGAGCGCACAGTAGCAAATAAGTACTTGTAATAATGTTTCTTCAAACTGAATTGACTTCATTGTTCATTATTTTTATTTTTTCGTATTATGTACTCTCTAAATTTGAATCAGTCAAAATCTACTGATTATCAGTGAAATTTGACTGATTCAAATAGCTAAAAAGAGAATACTCTAAATCAGTTAAATTTCACTGATTATTTCAGTTAAAATTAACTGATTTAACAGTGAAAAATATTTTTTCACTGATGAATCAGTGAAGAGGCAAATCACTGATTCAATCAGTGAAAATTTGACTGATTCAGATTTAGAGAGTAGATAGAAGTATATCCAAAACAGAATACAGGAGTACGTGAAAAAAATCCTGTATTGAAATAACTGTAATTCATACCTATAAGTTCCTAATTAAATTTCTAAATTGTTTGTAAATTAAAAATATTCGGAACAAAATTAAGTATAACATTTTTAAATGTAACTTCAATTTTATTTAACCTTCATAATATTTCAATTCAATTTTTATCATTATACACTATTTTCTTTAGGTACACGGAAAAACTCTTTATATTTATATATTTTCTATATTTATATACTCTTTATATATTTCAATTTAGTGAAAAACGTATCACTCTAAGGCCTTTTGTCAACAAAAATACTAAACTTTAGAAGAATTATATGAATTAAGATTTTCTTGAAATGGAATATTTTAGATTTGAAAAGACGTAGCTTTTTTACATGGTAAATAAGTTATATATTTGAAAACGAAAGGCTTAAATATAAAACAATCCTAAAAACATTTTTTTCAAGCAAAATATTTCAATATAATATAACAATATATATAATATAATAATATAATATAATAATATAATAATATAATATAATATAATATATAATATAACAATATAAATATTGTTTTTTGTTTCAAAAAACAAGATTCAGATATACTTTCAACTTAAACTGTTTGCAAAAAAATGTCTTATTTTTTTTATTTTAATTTAAAAATTGTTTTCCTTCAAATGAAATTATTTAATCAAAGAAGACGAGGCATAGCAATTTTATTTTTATATTCATTTATACTTCCTTTTTTACAAAGAAATATTATATATCGTATAGAACAGAACTTAAAATTATTAGCAAGCATATCCTGCTAAAAAATGCAACAAATTGCATCTGTGTGACAAATTTCACTTAAATGGTTATTCCCGAAATACAAAAATTTTCGATTAAATAATCAATGGAAAAAGTTCGTAAAAATATTTTCTTTGAATATTCTACACTTAACATTACTTGATTCAAATTAAAACAATAGGTTTATAAATTAAGTTAAATTTACGATACTAAATTAACGTACTGAATAATAAACCAGTAATATTTTTATGAACTTTTTTCATTATTTTAATGGAAAGAAAAAAATATATATTACGTATTCGTGAAGAAAGACTCTATTTAAAAAGAAAATTATTCAAACCATAGAAAATATGTTCTCGAAATTGGAAGTTCTGATATTTTGATACTGGAAGATATTATGAGTTGTTTTATTGAATAATGAAAATACTTTGAGTTACGATAGAATAAATATAAGGATTTTTATTTATAAACCATAATTATGCTTGCAAATACAAAAATGTAGTAACATCGTATGAAATTTGATAATTTTATTTTTTACTCACTTTTTTTGATTTTTTAATTTAATTACCCTGACACTCCAAGTTGTTCAAAATTATTGTCAAAAGAATTTATTTACTTATTTTAATTTTTACCAAACTTTATTAGATTTATAGTTGCGGAAAAGAATTTGCAAAATAAAGTAAAGAGGGTATAGAAGTGGCTTGGATTATAATTATAATTATTTTTAAATAATTTATTAAATATATATGAATTGCAAGAATATAAATAGATATATATATATATATATAATTACAATACCGCCGACCTCATTTCATGCTTCAAATTTTGTTTATACTCACTGAGAGAAAGTATTAGTGATGGCTACCCATTTTTTTATGTAAAAAAGGGCCACAAGTATGTTTTTTACTCTGTATCGACTAAACACCTTAGTTCTTGCAGCTACACTGAAAGAAATGGTATTGTGTTTCTACCTAACCGAGTTTGTTAGAGAATTTCTATGCAAATTAGAAAGAAAATCTTCTTACTTCAGTTATATTATTTTGTGTGTTAATAAGTATGAATAAGAAATTAACAAATACTAGTTGAGCTAATAACATTGTTATGTACGGGTGGTAGGAATAAATAAATAATTAAATATTATAAATAATAAATTAATATTTATTTAAAAGATGAAAAAGTGTACGGTGAGGCTTCACAAACTGTAGAACACTTTTGTGTCCCTTTTTTATTTTTAAGTAGGATCGTTTTCGGAATCCTTGCTTTCTGTACTGGCTACTAGAACGGAATATAAAATGCTAGAATTTCGATGAAAAGAAAATATCTACTAAATTTCGGAAGGGCTCAATTAGGAGATTTTGCTTCTATATTCAAATAAAATATTATAAATTGAGAACGATACAGCTTACCGATATTTGTAGTTAATTCTACCAGTTGGTAGGACAAGGGTTGGAGAAGAAGGCTGTCTTCGATGTCACTCTTGATTTTCTGACTTAACTGGGCTTTTAAAAATTCTGTGATGTGTGACTAAAACTAGTCACTTTTGTTCGTTTTTGACCGATTGCACGTGGTTGCAATTAACACAAACACACGAATTCTCGACACTTTTGCCTTATTAATTTTATAATAATTAAAAGATGGATGGTTTCGAACCAGAAAGAAAACAGTACTTTTAAATTGTGTTCTTTCTCCACTTTTAATCGTTTATAACCTTAATGTGGCTTCTCGAAAAATATCTTCTCGTCGTTTTGAGATTCGACGACAGGATTATTTTTCGGAACTTTGTTTTTCAACGCCAGGCTGTACACGCACAGTTAACTCTCGCGGCTAACCGACCACCGACGCACTCAAAATATTATTTCGGAAGCGTTATGATAAAAATTTTACTTGTATAATTTTTTAGCGCGACAACCCCGTGAACGGCTTTCGTCGGAGGAAAGATTTTAGATGTATTTACGTCCGCCCAAGTAAAATCCCCAATTTGTGGACCTGGCTAGGTCTTTTCACGAATCTAGGTCAACTATCCAGGTGATAGGACTTACTTGTTCCGAACCGCGGACGGGCGAATGCAAAGAACTGTGTCTTGCTCTTTAGAGTTCTTACCCGGAGTAAGAAGCTCGTCAGACTGCGTTTTTGATTTAAAATTGATTGATTTTTATGGAATTGTATCAATGTCATAAAGGTGGGGAATAGTGACGACTTGGAATTATTTCTATGTGGCGTGATTTCTGTGAAGAGGAATTTTGGCTGAGAAAGAATTTGGAAATATTGAAGACCTAAATACTTGGTAGTTTTGAAATTCTTCATGTCTATTGCCAAGTGAGAATTTTTGTCGACTTGGCATTTTATTAGTTAATGATAATTTCTGGATTATTCCAGAATTTTAACAAGTCGTAGGTCGATATCAGGATTTTGGATTGATCTTTAGAATGTTTTGGAATCTGACACCCTTTCGATTTTTCATATTTTCAGAAAAACGTTAGTTCAGATTTTTTTGGTAATGTATTACTCACTGGCCGACAATTTTTCAGCTACTCAAGCTTTAGGTATAATAAATAATACGAATAGTGATTTAATGGATTGAGGTGGTTGCAGGAATTTTGAGTTTTCTTAATATGTTTAGGTCCTTGAACCGACCCCTTTACCTGCCTCTGCTGAGCGTGCAAAAGCGCTCAGGTTACGAGAACCGTGAATGAACTATTTATTGTTTATTTGAGTCTTGCATAAATACTTCGCTTGGGTAATAATAAAATATTTTTATGAAATTACAACTTATTATAATTTTTAATATTTTATTCACGGTTTGCTCGTAACAACATGTCTTTAAATTAGCTATCAGCTCAGGAAACTTTCATAAATGTCCTTCTGATTGTATTACCCATCGACTGTTGTGCTGATTTAGCAAAACAAAATGGTTTGTTTCAAGGATGTATATTGGTGTGCGTTCAAACGTTCGCAGAGTGATCGTATGTGATCATGCAAACAAAACACGTATTGCTGGTATCGATTTAATTTTTTTTTTTTTAGATTTATAATCAACCACTGATATAATAGTTTACTTACCCCTAACCTCTGAAACTACTACGCAGCACTAGCAGACAAGCGTCTGTTTGAAGTTGAGCTGATTTTCCAAAACAGAGTTTGGCTAAAGGAACCATAACCATGTTTCATCTGTTGCAGCCATATCAGTTTGGATGTGTGTATTGAAAATATATTACTGGGGCAGTAGTATCCCTTCAACTATAACTGTTTCTATGAAACACCCATACAGTTTAGCTGTATCTGAGACAGCCAAAGCCGAGACTATTTTCATGCATTCCCACAGTGTATTGATCTTATATTACCGTCAAATATAGCAATTTGTTTATAAAAATTTTCTTTTGAAAAATTGTTTTTTTATAATTTCAGCCATTAAAGAATTCATTTTCAAAGATTGGAAAGGGTCAAGTTGTAGAGAATCTTTTTCCTAAAAAAATGAACCGTGATTTATTAGAATCGCATCATTTTTAAAAAGGGCATAATCGGGTTGCTATGTGAAATCGGCCTTGAAACCAAATAAAATTTCGCATCGATTATATGGAAGAGAATAAGCAAGAGATGATTTTGCCAAATTTTCAGATCATAATTCGCCATTTTGAATGAGTAATGATGGATTTTACCACTTTCGTTTTTTGTGTTTTTTAGCTAAACTAATCATAGGAAAATTTTGAAAAAATTCAGGATTGTTTTTTCCAATAAAAGATACATTTGTGAATTTTTGCAGATTTTTTTATGCGTAATTCGTGATGCAAGAAATTGCGAAAATTTTTCACACAATTTTATGCATGTTTGATTTGCGCGACCACTGTTTTGAATTATGCTATTCATTAGTTACCTATTGATAACTAAAACAGAATTTTTGCAGATTTTTGCAAAGTGTGGATGGGGGTAAAAATAATAAAAACCGTCAAAATACACATTCTTCCAACATCTTATTATTAAAGCACTTTTCATAATAATAGTAGAATAATGAAAA
Source organism: Diplolepis rosae (assembly GCA_030998225.1). Taxonomy (NCBI): domain Eukaryota; kingdom Metazoa; phylum Arthropoda; class Insecta; order Hymenoptera; family Diplolepididae; genus Diplolepis; species Diplolepis rosae. The sequence goes on along the minus strand of JAPYXD010000750.1, from coordinate 1,106,710 downwards.
TAAAATGTTATTTGCTAATCAACCTCTAACACGGTTTACTGCTGAAATTTTTGCAAAATATTTTTCGAATTATTGTTGTTGCGAAAAATCGAAATTTTTAAATGCACACTGAGAAAAATAGATACTAAAAATGAGATACTAGAATGTTGGATATTACCTTATATCATCTAGATTATACTACATAATATCTAATATATTCTTTTAAATATACAAGATATTAATCACCAATAACAGTTTATATTCAAATTTTACAATATTAGATATCAAACTTCAATATCTAAGATTTTTATAAACAGTAGCGTGCACGTGCCTTTAGAAAACTCACGTGATCAGTCTTTGAATTCCATGTAATTTGTCTATCGCGCTCGCTCATAGTTTTGCCGGTCGCATGGTTTTTGGTTTTGACACTGAAATAATAATGTTGTGTCTATATGAAGTTTTGAAGTGTGATTTTTGAAACATTTTTATATTACCAGTACTGAAATCAGTAAGTATCTATCTATATAAGTATATCATTTTTATACCTTCAATATTTGAAATGAATTTTCTAACCTCTCAATAACTCGTTCTTTATGTAGCCGTTTATAAATTCAACATCGAATCGGAATTTATTTACTGGAATTCGTAATAGTTTCCAAATCTTTACAATTATGTTGAACATTTTTATAATCTCCATTTATTAACAGGTTGCCTTGACTTTGAGAATAATAATCAACAAAATATGGACTTGCGAAAAATCTTAGATTGAGGAATTCGAGGAAAAAAGGAGATTATAAGAAAATTTTGAATTCCTGGATCAATCATTATTTACATCATGTTATATTTTCTTAATTTCATTTTTTCATTCAATTTTTCAATCAGTATTTTTACATAATTATTAGACAATTGCATTCAATGACATAAATATTGACTTTAATTATCTAAGATATTACAGTTTAATATCTCAAACAGTATGACCTGATATCTAATGTATTTTAGTTTAACATCTGAGATAGTTCAAATTAACATATTGGGTTCTTTAATTTAATATATTAGATATTGCGAAATAACATATTTTTTTTTAACGTCTACAGATACTTTGTTTCAATATCTAGATGGCTGTCCCATAGTTAAACCGCAAATACATTATCTGCTAATATCAAGATATTGCGTTTTACTATCTACTTTTCTCCGTGCATTGTGAACAGTTGATTGTGATTATTCGCAAGTCGAAATAGTGTTGCGAAATAGTATATTACGTGCCTGGGCGCACAATGAGGGTTATTGCGTGACCATCGACAATGCTCGCAGGAGATCGGAGCCAAGGCGTAGTCGAGGCGTAGGTGAGGCGTAGTCGAGGTGTAGCCGATGCATAGTCGAGGCGTAGCCAAGATGTAGCTGAGGCAAAGCCGAGACGAAGCCGAGACGAAGCTGAGGCGCGATCAGTCCTGCGAGCATTGTCGCGAGTCTCGTAATTTCCCGAATTGTGTGCATTGGCACGTATACTATTTTATGTGACTCCGGTGCGTATACGAGTTTTTATGCGTACACTTGAATCTAATCTAGTATTGTAGTTGTTTGCGGCAAACTTTTGCGGCTTTGCCCGTAAGATGCTAACGCTGTACGAAGAAAAAGAAGAATAAGAAGAAGGATTGAGCTTCGTTTCATGGCTATGGGCGCATGCGCAGTTCAATTTTTACGTTTCATTCCTTTGTAGCGCAATGTACTACTTTGCGCTACTGTTAACTGTAGCGAAAAAACGAGTTTGCGCGCCAGTGGCACATAAAATATCTTTTCGTATTCTTGAATATTTCAAAAATACCCTCAAATCGTCCTTCAGTTAGTTTACTTCTTGAAATTTTAATGAACACAAATGATAAGAAAAGCTCGTAAATTAAATAATTAATTAACTTGGATTTCTGGATAACAAACAATTTTTATCAGCTATTTTGCATTACATTACTTACATTTTCGTTACATTTCTTTCTGAAGTTTTGCCCATTAAAAAATTTAGTCCGATCAAAAACTGTTCGTTTTAAATCAAAGTGATATATAAAATGTAAATTGGTTTTCCTCCAAAAATATATTTTTTTGCCATCGAGTTTTTACAAATATAGACGGTTAATTGTACTTTCATAGCACTTCATACTCCATAAGTGGCTGAATATTTGCCAAGCATAAATATTTCTGTCAATTATAAATTATTCATCACCGCATTCATTTTCGCAACACTATTTCAACTTGCGAATAATCACAATCAACTGTTTGTTCACAATGCATTTAAAAATTTCTATTTTTCGCAACAACAATAATTCGCAAAATATTTTGCAAAAATTTCAGCAGTAAACCGTGTTAGAGGTTGATTAGTAAATAACCTTTTTTTTCATTAGTCTACTATTATTATAAAAAGTGCTTTAATAATAAGATGTTGGAAGAATGTGTATTTTGACGGTTTTTATTATTTTTACCCCCATCCACACTTTGCAAAAATCTGCAAAAATTCTGTTTTATTTATCGATAGGTAGCTAATGAATATCCTAATTCAAAAGAGTGATCGCGCAAATCAAACATGAATAAAATTGTGTGAAAAATTTTTCGCAATTTCTTGCATCACGAATTACGCATAAATAAATCTGCAAAAATTCAAAAATATATCTTTTATTGGTAAAACCAATCCTGAATTTTTTCAAAATTTTCCTATGATTAGTTTATCTAAAAAACACAAAAAACGAAAATGGTAAAATATAGTCGATACGAAATTTGATCTGGTTTCAAGGCCGATTTCACATAGAAACCCGGTTATGCCCTTCGGCTCGAAGCGATAAGAAAATAAGTTTGGGCAAAAATAAAATTTATTAATAAAATTATTTTTTTGTGTTTCAAATTTTTTTCATGAAAAATGATCTTTTTTCTTTCAAATTAGCCCTTCAATAATAATATTGCTATTCCCGAAAGAAAAATTATCTATTTTTGCCTGAGTTCAATTTTTGTGAATGAACTACCTTAATACATTTACTTTAATACCTAGACAAAATTTCAAGTGTTTATCTTTTTAACTTTTCTCTCGAAAAATTCGAGAAAATGGTATAGCTTTTTGATCCAAGAAGGTAGAAACCCCCCTTAACTTGGAACATGAATTAAATTTGGGGCAATGAATGAACTCGATCAGCCTGAGGATCTATTTAGATAGGCATCCAAAATATTAAATAGTGGATAGAAATTATGAAATTTCCACATCTAAAAGAAGTCCCTAAAAATCATGCTTTAACGAAGTACAAGATCCCGAATCAGTAAATTACCTATTCATATAATTGAATATGTATGAAATTGAAAAAGATTATTTAGTTTTTCAAAATGTGTTTCGGTTCTAATCGGAGCCCTCATCAGAGATTTATTTTTCAGATAAAAAATGCATAATAAAAAGTTGTTAACTTAGGATTTCTTTGTTAGAAATTTTTAAAAATCAACATAGTTTTACGTGCGAGACAATAAGAAACTTGACATTGTTTCGAAAGAAGAGGTTGAAAGAATTCAACAATTTTTCAAAATATTTCTCTGTTTTAAAATAATTGAAAATAATTTTAAATTAATAGGTTGAGTTCGAAATTTTTTCATTGAGACTTGGGCTGAAACCCCAGCGCAGTCAAAAGCGTCTTTTTCCACAAAAGGAATTCAAATTCTTCAAATTGAAAATAATGTTTCAGGATATAATCATTTGGTTTGATATCGATGAAAGGACTTAATGATCATTTTAGGCAGCTTTTTACAAGTTTTTTTCTCAAATGTTGATTCTTAAAAATTTCCATCAAAGAAATCCTAAGTTAATAACTTTTTATTATGCATTTTTTATTTTAAAAATAAATCTCTGATGAAGGCTTCGATCAGAACAAAAACTTCTATAAATGCGTAAATCTGAGTTTTTATTTACTTTGGACCCTAAAGCTAATTATCAACAACACATATCTTCAATTAAAATACTTTTAAAAATTCACTTTTGAAATATTTTTGATCTTAATTATTAATTCAAAATAATTTAAAAGTTCTACACTTATTCAGAAATTGTTTTTTATCTGTGATTGTAATTCTTAATTGATCATTATGCCATAACTTTTGTTTACAGTATGTTGTCAAGCTGCCAAATTTGACATTCCTAACCTTAAAAGTCTTTGAAAAGAATTTTTGGCTCTGCTTTATCCAAACCATGAAGACTAGATATAAGGAGACCAATCTCTTATGGCCGTACTTCACAAAACACGAAATGAATTTCTGCCAAGTACTTAGTTAGGAAACTTCCCGATGAGGGCACGTGTGTTCCCTGAGTGCAAAATGGCGGCATCTACGGTTTATAAGCATCGTGTATTAGATGTCGCCATTTTGCACCCAGGGAACACACATGCCCTCATCGGGAAGTTTTGTAACTATTGTCACGTCCACCTTTTCTAACACCAGCTGTTTTTTTACCTTTGATTTTATTTGAGTTTAAAAACGTTTGCCGCGCGCCGTACACATGGCCCCACTTTGGCGCCATATCAGTCCCTCCTAAGGCAATAGCTTTCTTCCGCGACAGACGGCATATAGAATATTTACAAATTCAGAAGAATTGAAGAACTTAATGGAAAAAGGTAATAAAAATGAATGAAGAACAGATTTCCAGATTTCTTCAACCCTTCTAATATAAACTTTCCCAGGACCAACTGACGTACAGCACTTTAACTAGATTAAACAGATGTTTCTCGCGTGGGAAAGTTATTTAAAAAAAAAAAGAAAGATTACTCTCGAAGACCTAATTAAATATTATATTATAGAATTATTCCATTTAATTTTTAATGCCCGTAAACCTTCTTAACTGATCATCTTATGCGCAAAGCCTAAGTTTATATACTATAACCTCCTCTTATTAATACTTATTTCTTTTTAATATAAACATTTTAACTGAATGATGTTGCCATACATAGAAAAATTATTGTAAAATTTGATCTAACTTGTTATACAAAATATTTAGGGTTTATCTTTAAACAATTAGCCAATGTAAGTCCAAGTAACAAAATTATATGTATTAGAAATTATTGTTAAAAAACAGGAATCAGAGGCCTCGGTTGGAGATGGGAAAGGTACTTGAAGAGCCATCTTTTGAGGGGAGCCAGAAACTACTTAAAGATGAGACACTCCCCCGCACTTAAGCACTTATGGGACTTACCAACCACATGAGTACGTGGGCGGCAATTTCCATAAGGAGTTTCTTAAAAAACTGAATAAAAGACTCAGAAATTTTTTTAAACCCATCTCAATAGAAATTAACCACCCTCAAGGGGCTGGGAAATGGAAAAGTAGGGAGATTAGGGCGTGGATTAGTTTTATAAAAGAACCAAAAAATCTCTCAGTTAGTCAGTCATTTCCCTGACTCAGTCAGACAGTTTTAAATCAAAAAACTTTTAACTTTCTTCTTTCAAGTTCATTTGTTCGGTTGTTCGGTTGTACGGTTATTTTCACAAAGTCAAAATTTCAAGTCTCCATCATTTTTTATTCCTCGCGGTTGATTTTTATTCTCAAGAAACTTTCGGTCCGATCAGTTCCGGTTCCACAAGTGGCAGCCCTTACTTCGGCCCACCTTCAATTGAGGCTTCTGAGGATTCTTCTCATCAAGGATTGTATTTCTTCAAAATAAAGAAAAGTAAGTGCCAAAACATTGTTGCTGTCTCTACCTTTCCTTCTTCTGATTGTTAAAATTATATTTAGTCTATTTTTTTTCGAACGATAGTTTTTTTTTCCTCCAAGGAGAGTCCATAGTCCTGTACGAGGACCGGATTGCTCCTTTCCTTCCTAAAACCTTCCTGCATTTTCTTTTAAGCTCCAGCTTGGTTGGAGTACTAGGGAAACCATTCCTTTCATTTCACAAATAATTTCCCCTAGGTTAAGGAGCTTTTTCTAAAGGGTCCCAAGCTATTGAGCGAAAGCTCAGGCTTAAAATATTTAATTTAAATATTTGTGTGATGTCCCTAGGACGTCACATAAAAATTTTTGGAGGCCCCGGAGGGATATTTTAAAAAGGCTCTTTAAATTGTGCGTTTGATACTTTTTTTTATTCTTTGAAAATATAAAGTAAACTAACATTTTCTCTTTCCATACTAATTGCGAAGTCCGAGAGTGAATGTGATTCTCTCGTTCAAAAATACACAAAAATATGCCAAGAAATCCACAACGTCTAAGTAGCTAAGCATTTTATTAAATCAAAGAAGAATTCTAAACCTAAAATAAAACCAATTCTATTAAATTTATGAAAAATCATGAAACTATAAATCTTCAAAGTAAAATAATTCAGGAATCAACTTAATCTACGAAATTTCCAAGTTCTAAATCTAAAAATCCATTGAATTTACTATATCAAAAAAAGCAAATGAAACAAATTCTATAAAATTTTTGAAAATCGTGAAACTCTAAATTACAAAAAAAATTTATTCAAGAATCTACTAAATCTACGAAATTATCAAGTTCTGAATCCAAAAAAATCCATTGACTCAACTATATGCTTAAAAGAAACGAAACGAAATCTATGAAAAAATCTAAATCTAAAAGTTACGAAATCTGAAGAACCATTGAATTTATTATATCTGTGGAAGAAAAGAAACGAAATTTTACTAAATCTATGAAAATAAATTCTACGAATTGACTAAACCTATGAAAAATTATAAAATTCCAAATCGTAAAAAATCAATTGAATTTACTATGTTTTAAAAAGGAATGGAAATTTTTTTACTAAATCCCTGAAAAATAATACTACGAGAAAAATACTATGAAATTCTACTGAATCTACGAAACATTATAAAATTCTAAATCTAAAATTTACGAAATCTGCTAAACCATTTAATTTACTATATCCGTACAAGAAGAGATATGCAATTTTGCTAAGTCTATGAAAGATCATAATATTCTAAATCTAAAAATCCATTAAATTTATTTTATCAAGAAAAAAAACGAAATTCTACTAAATCTATGAAAGGCCAAGAAACTCTAAATCTATCAAAAAAATTCTATGAATCTACTAAACCTATGAAAGATTATACCATTCCAAATATACAAATCCATTGAATTTACTATATTTAAAAAGGAAATGAAACAAATTCTACTAAATCTATGAAAAATTATGAAACTCTAAATCTATGAAGAGTCTACTAAATCTATGGAAAATTACCCAATTATAATTCCTAAAAAAAACCATTGAATCTACTATATGTGTGAAAGAAACGAAATGAAATTTTACGAAATCTATGAAAATCTATAAAATTCTAAATCTGAAATTTACGAAGTCTGGAATATATTGAATCAAAAACTTCTAAATCTAGAAAACCATTGAATTTACTACATGTGTAAAAGAAACGAGGTGAAATTTTACTAAATCTATGAAAATTTATAAAATTCTATACCTGAAATCAAAATATCTGAAGCTCACTGAATCTGAAAAATACTAAATTTGAAAATCTTCTAAATCCAAAAATTACCAAATCCGAATTTATTAAATAGAAATCTTCTAAATCTGAAATTTAAATGTCTAAAAAATGTTCCTATATCTGTAATCTATTAAGTCCAAAAAGGTAATTGAATCAAATCCATCTAAGTCTGTGAGTTACCAAATATAAAATTACTATTCTTGAATTTTAAACATCCGGAAAATTTCTATATCTGAACATTTTTCTCTGAAAAATATAACTAAATCAATATTTTTTTAGTCTAAAGTCGCTAAATTTGAAATTTTTATATTTGAAAATTACTATATCTAAAAATTCTATATTTGAAAATATGATTGAAATTGTTTGAAAAATTACTGTCTGAAATTTTACTAAATCTAAAAAAGAAGAGTAGAAAAAAATTCTAAGAAAATTAATATATTTGATATTTACTATTCAAAATTTTTTTAGTACATCTGATAAACTTTAATTTGAAAAATTATTCCTTCTGAAGAATTACTTGAATCAAAATCTATTGAATCTGAAAAATTTCAATTTTGAAACTATTAAATCCTAATGAAAAGGGAAGTAAATTGTATGAAATTTATTATTTTTGAAAATAAGTCTTGATTACTTATTACGAAAATTTTTTTTTACTGAATCAAAATTTATTAAACAAATAAGATACTATTAATTATAAATCCATTAAATATATAAAAACAAAGAAAATAATAAACAAAGTTTTACCAAGTAGCGAATCTTCCAAATCGTTTCAAATCTTTTTGTCTAAATTAGATATAAGGTAAATGTACTAGTCCTCGGACATGTGCCAGAGTCCGGACAAAGTCAATCGTTTCCAACTTTTGTTAAATGAATATGTAATAAATTTTACTGACATTTTTTTTTAAGTGAGCTGTAGTTAAGAAGTAAAGATGACACGAAACATTTTGTTTTCTTGAGCAATAGCTTAAAAAAAAAATCAATATTGTGTAAGTCGATGTCAATTATTTCTCAGAAAATATTAGGCGCTTACTGTTTTCGTTAGAAACAGATTGAATTTCATAAGGAAATATACACCTCAATTTTTACGATATGAAAGAATTAATGCATGTATACTTTGTAAAAATGAATTTCGCATACAATGTATTTATTTTTTTAAAGATTTTATTATAATTATGTTAATATATAAACAATCCGGACACTGGATCACGTAACATGCCAATGTGCCAGTCCTTCGACACAATCACCAAGACTAGCGCCGCAACCTTTTTGTGTTGTGCCAGTCGCCGACAATCGAAAAGTTATTGACTTTTTATGCTGTAATAGTATATTATGTGCCTAGGTGCACAATGAAGGTTATTACGCGACGAGCGACAATCCTCGCAGGAGATCAAAGCCGAGGCGCGATCAGTGCTGCGAGCATTTTAAGCGAGTCTCGTAATTACCCGAATTGTGTGCATTGGCACATATTCTATTTTATGTGACTTCGGCGCATATACGAGTTTTTATGCGTACACTCGAATCCAATCTGAAAAGGTCGAAATTGCCGTCATTATCGCCCATCTCACTTGACATTTTGCGAATATTTCCGGCCATTTTGAATTTCTCGATTTTGTGTAGTAGTAGCGTATTGTAATAGACGCATGCGCAGTTCAAATGTACAATGCTTTCTCAGTACGGTGCCAACGCTGTACGAAGAAGAAGAAGAATAAGAAGAAGATTACGCTCCGATGTATCGTAATAGGCGCATGCGTAGTTCAATTTTACATTAGATTCCTCTGTATCGTAATACACAACATTACGCTACTCTCAACTGTAGCGTAAAAACTCGTATACGCACCGAAGTCACATAAAATAGAATACGTGCCAATGCACACAATTTGGGAAACAAATAAGAAGAAAAAAGTTGACAAACATTCTCAACCTTACGCTGCAACGGGAGACGGTTGGATGAAATGGTATAGAGATCATGAGGAAAAGAAACTCGCAATTCAGCTTGAAAAAGAAGAAAGGGTAAAGCTGAGAAAACAGCAACAAGAAGGAAAACCAGTGTTGGCAAAAATTAAGAAGGAGAAAGCAATAGAATAAGCGAAGAAAAAGACGGAGGAGCGTGCTTAGTTTGAGAGGATTAAGAAAGGGAAGCAGATTGAAAAAGCGAAACGAAAGCAAGGATCAAAAGAGAGGAAAAAGCTGAAAAGAACAAACGAAGACAAGAAAATCGAAAAGCAGAAGCAGTTGAGAATCAAACACTGACCAAGGGGAAGAAGACAAAAAAGGACAAAGCAATCGACCAAGATATTAACGATGACTAGCGCTCGTATGCGTTGTAATTCAACAATGAAATAATTTTTGTTTAATACAAATATTGATTGATTTTATCAAAAAGTTCGTTAAAAATAAAAATAAACGTGTTATATATTGTTTCAATTAATGTACTTTTAATAATTATCTTGTCCGGAGACTCGAGCATGCATTTTCGGCCACTCACGCAATCACATTTGACTTGTCCGAGGACTGGCACACGTGTATCAATCATCATAATTCTTTTATATTATCAAAATTGATGACTCAAAACCATTATCAAGTATATTTTTGTGAAGAAAATGATATCCCTAATATTTCTACTATGATAAATGAACAATAGATAGCAATTTCATGGAAAGGTTAATTATTTTTTCCGCTCTGATGTCTTAACTGTCCGAGGACTGGTACATTTACCTTACTCGTGTTTTAAATCAATATTAAAATAAACTAATATAAATTATAAATTAAAATTCCCTTACTTGATAAGTCAAACTACGAGATTTGCAGAATATTTTGAAAATTTGAAAAATTGTCAAATTTATGAAGGCATTGAATAAAAAAGAAAATATTGGCATGAAACAATTCTACTTCTCACGTTAAGATTCTTATGAAAGTTTTATTATAAACGTGCAATTTCGGTTCTTGTATTTTTAGTGGAAAATAACGGAGCCCCAGGATATAAGTCCACGCGTTGAAACCGATACTCTCAAAGGCAAAGGAGGTTCCATATTAAAAAATTAGCAAAGGCTAAAGCTGCGAAAAAAATTCGTAATTCATATCTGCAAACACGGCCTCCTACGAGCAAATTGTAGACGGTGTTTGGAAAAGTGGCGTAAAACCTATAAAATCCCAAAAATAAAACAAAGCTCTGAATGATATTTTCTAATTAATTATTGTAACCTAATTATTATTTAGTTAAATAAACATTAAAATTGTAATAAAAATTAATGTAGTTATTTTTCAAAATTTTTTGTAGAAAAATATTAATAAAGTAAGCTCTTAATTTTTAGATCTTTGACCTTTTATTCTAATTTATGACTCTTGATTTAAGAAAACGTTTACTCGACGTATGTGAGCAAAGATTCGCAGAAATTAACGAGAACTTACTAGATTTAACTGACCGCAATTTAAGAATTTTGAAATATTGTGCAATCCTAGAGAAACGTCAGAAGAAATTAGATCAAAAGATCAATCTCCTATATCAAGCTGTTCGTTATAATAGTGAAGTAGATTTTGAATTAAGACAGAAAACAAAATAAGTAACACAAAAATTCATCAAGCAGGAATCGAATATTAGAAAGGCAGAAAATCTCAGGCAAGGATTAAAATTAAAATAACCAACAGATTTACGAAAGTAACTTAAAAGCATTCAATTCTCTTTCTTGAATTTTTTTTTTGGGTTTTGTGAAGAATTCTTTCGAATGATCCCCAGGCTGAATAGAATTGCACCTGGATTTTCAGAAGATAGGTTTTTAGAAGTAGGCGAACAAATCGAAAATTTAGAAGATCATAGTCAGGAATTAGCTAATTATTGCATACTTTTGCGTCATAATTTAGAAAAGGCTGAGGAAAAAGTACAGTTTTTGACACAGTGGATTAGTGCTTTAACAGATTCAAACACGGCGTTAAGAGAGATAGTAGATACCTTACAACAAACTCAGTCCTGCCAACAAGGCGCTATTGACGATTTAATCAAAAAATTCAAATTCATCAATTTGGACTAAATTTAGGTTCACTTAATTATAACTAAATTCATTAAGAAGAAATACATACAAATAATAAAAAAATAAATAAAACAAATATTCTAAAGTAAGTAATTAAATATTATTTTTTTCCCCTCACTAGTTAGCGACTAGACAATAGACTAGACATTTTAATTTAACTAAAGTAAATATCATTGAAACATTACGATATTGAGTTATATATGAGTAATCAAAGAATCACGCGTCAACAGGCTCAATCCGACCCTTATCTAAAAAACGAAATTGAAGCTTTTGATCCATTCACCCCTAGCAAATCTATACCTCGAGACGAAGACTTTCCATCAACCCCAATTAGAAATTTGCACGGTACAAGTACTCCTCACGAGAGTCAATCCAGCTCCGAAGATCTAAACGCGACTATAAAATTTGTTTCGGATAAATCAAATTCCAAAAAAACCGATAATATTCAGAAAAACTATTCAACCAGAAACCTAAGTAATTCATCCAAAATGTCGGAAAGCGGATTAACCAGTAACCAGACCGTTAGTTTAAAGGATGCGTTACAAGTCGTACCTGAATACAATGGTTCGAATATACCCTTAAGCCAATTTTTAGAAGGATGTTCGGAAGCTAAAGAAATGTTAGATCCAGAAGCTGAATCAAACCTGACTAAATTAATACGTTCTAAAATTTTTGGAGAAGCCCGCCAAGCTATCTTCGGTAAATCATTCAATGATATAGAACAATTGAAGGACTATTTAAAAGAAATTTACGCTCCAGCTAAAACACTTAATCAACTTTTAGGTGAGTTAGGCCAAGAATTTCAACGCGAAAACGAAAGCGTAATAGCATTTGCTAATAGAATACGCGAAATAGGTAGTCGAATCCTTGAAGCCCATAAAATTGCGAACGGAAACATAAACCAAGCCTTTAAAACTAGTACGGAAAATAATATCATTGAATGTTTTAAACGCGGCCTATTGCCTGAAATCGAACAAAGACTAGGAGAAGAGGCAGATATCTCAAACATAATAAAAGAAGAGATTAAAATTGAGCGCCAGATAGAGGCTCAAAAGGCATTGCGAAATATGTCAAGACTAGGACAAGAATCCAGGATTCCCAGAAGAAGAGAAGTCTATGCTTGCCAAATTTTTCATGAAGAAGGACATGAGGCAAGTAGGTGTTAGGAAAAACTGAAAATTGTCTGCAGATATTGTAAGTAAGCAGGACATTCGCTGGAGCAATGTTACGTGCGACCTAAGGTTACACAAGCAAACGTAACCTGTCAAATATGCAACAGAACAGGACACACAGCCCTGAAATGTTACTCGAGAACCAACTGTCAGATTTGCCACAAATCTGGACATTCGGCTGACACTCGCTTCCAAAGAAATGGGCAAAATAATTCAAATAAACCAGATCTCCGCTTTGAAGCACGAGCCGGTCTATCCTGCCAAGTTTGCCACAAAATAGGACACACAGCAGCAACCTGTCGTATCCAACAACAGGGTCAATCGGCTTCAGGTCAAATTACTATACCGCTATGCCACTATTGCAAAAATAGAAGGCATACTATTACAGAGTGTCATAAAAGGCAATACAATAGCAATAGAAATGGGGGAAACGAGAAAAGTCTCCAGGTAACGAGCGCGAACAAGGAGACTCTAACAACCCAAACGCGCTCTCAAAACAGAACGGATATAGACGACCTATTGTGCGAATTTCTTCCGTAAAATCACACAATTATATGAAATTAATCCCCTATATAACGATTAAATTGTCACTGAACAGACCATATATAGCTTTAATGTTGGACACTGGTTCAGAAGCTAACCTTATAAAACTGAGAGCAGTTCCGAACCACAAGTTAATTAAAACCTCAAAGTTGTCGATAATCAAAGGTATAGATGGAACACCTTTAGCAACAGTCGGAACAATTCAAGTTAAAATGGCAAATTTCATAGTTGAATTTTTAGTTGTACCAGACTCACTGCGTATAACATATGATGGAATTCTCGGATCAAAATTCTTCGTTCAAACTAAATCGAAAATAGACTTTAAGAATAGGCTGTTTAAGCTAGATAACATAAGCTTAGAATTTAAACAAGAATATTTAGAACCTCATAATGGAAATCCTCAGGTAGCTAACGTAGGAATCGAAGGAGGATATAAGCATGTACCCTTCATTAATAGTTTTAACCCTTTTACAAACGCATCAGAGTTCTTTCTAGTTGATACTGGTTCAGAGCCTAATTTAATTAAAAAATGCTCCTTACCGTCTGCAAGTCTTATAGATACGAGCGAACGCGCACTACTAAAAGGACTAGGCTCCGAAATTATACCATCATTAGGTAATATTAAAATCAAACTTTTTGACATCGAGATCACCTTTCAAGTGATCTCAGATGACGTCAACATACCAGGCGCAGGAATTCTAGGGACAGAGTATCTCCAACAGGCTCAATCTGTTCTGGATTTTGAAAAAAATATATTAGAAACACAAGATCATGTCGCTATGTTTTCTCTCAATAGTAAAATTAGTACTATGAATCCTGTTCAATTAAAAATCCCAATGCCAACGTTGGATTATATAAACTATACTAAAAACACCACTGGTAGCGAAGGTATGAGCAGTAGCTTTTCAACTACATCCCTTAAAGTAGAAGCAAACTTTGTGATGAATGAAACTGAAAGTCTCTTAGAAGACGAGGATGTAAACCTAAACGAAGAATATGAGGATACTTTCAGCATCGGAGAAAAATACAATTGGTACCACTCACCAATCGCGACCTTCGACGACCTCAACATACAAAATTTCTTCAACGAAGACGAGACAAAACAGGAATAATTAAACCTTCTCACTCTCAATACAATACCCCTGTGTGGATAGTCAAGAAGAAGCCAGATTCACAAGGAAGGCCCAGATGGCGTATGGTTTTAGACTTCCGAGCTCTCAACGAGAAAACCATAAATGATGCATATCCCCTACCTAATATAACAGAAATCCTTAATCAAGTAGGAAGCGCAAAATATTATACAGTTTTAGATTTAGCTTCAGGTTTCCACCAAATAAGAATGGATCCCCGTGATGCCCACAAAACTGCATTTAGCACTCCATACGGACACTATGAATTTTGCAGAATGCCTTTTGGATTGAAAAACGCTCCTGGAACGTTTCAGCGTCTTATGGATAATCTTTTGCGAGGACTCCAGGGAGTTATACTTTTTGTATACCTAGATGACATAGTAATTTATGCAAATAGTTTAGAAGAACACGAGCATAAATTCAAGTTATTAGTGGAAAGACTCCGATTAGCTGGATTAAAATTACAAATCGACAAGTGCGAATTTCTACGTCGGAAGGTTAATTATCTCGGACATATGTTAAGCGAAAAGGGACTCAGTCCAGATCCTAAAAAGGTGGAGGCAGTAAAAGACTTTCCGCAGCCCAGAGATGTAAAAAACGTGAGACAATTTCTCGGATTGGCCGGATACTATCGTCGTTTCATCAAAAACTTTTCACAAATTGCAAAACCACTTACTAAACTCCTACAAAAAGAGATGCCATTTGAATGGAATAAAAAAGCTGAAGATTCATTTAATACATTAAAGACCTTCCTATGCAACGCCCCTTTGTTGCAATTTCCTGACTTCACAAAACCCTTTCATGTTACTACAGATGCCTCTGGATATGCAGTAGGTGGGGTTCTCTCCCAAGGTGAAATTGGGAAGGACCGCCCTATCGCCTATACTTCTCGAGTTTTACGCGGACCTGAACTTAAGTATGAGGTCTACGAAAAGGAAGCACTTGCAGTCCTACATAGTGTCAACAGCTTTAGATCTTAAGTTTATGGTAGAAAATTTACCATAATAACTGACCATCAACCTTTAGTATGGTTTAAAATCGCAGATTTGAACACTAGAATTCAGAAATGGAGATTTAAGTTATCTGAGTACGATTATACTATAGTTTATAAGCCAGGAAAACTAAACTCAAACGCTGATGCTCTATCAAGAAATCCAACGGAACCAATGCCAGTTTGCGCCATCACCAGAGCTCAAAAGAAAAAAGAAAAACACGATAACGATTTATTCACTGACAAAAACCCCATCCACTTAAGAGCTAAGGAAATAATTACCGATCCAAAAATTAAAGGAAATAATCACCAAAGTGAACCATTACCCGAAGAACCATCACAGCGTTACCCTAAACGAAATATTAATAAAAACCTAAATTACTTCGAAAGCGATACAGAATCCGGAGATGAAGAAGGTGAAGCACGTATGTTCCCATCCACCGTAAATTCAAACCCAGATGAACAAAATTCACGAAAAAGATCCACGAAAGGACAAAAAGACACTACAAATAAAAATCAAACAATAACACCACACATTATACCGGTACCTTCAAAATCGATTGCATCATTAGAATCAGCAGATAACCTATCACACACAAGCTACAGACGACAGATTGTGGAAACAAGGGAAGCAATCCAATATCGAACCGATAATATAGCATATTTCATAACAAACAACGGACTTCCTTGCGACGAAGGCGCAAGAAAATTATTAGAATTCAACAAGATTAGCCCTAACCAATCAACGACTGTAGGTGAAGTAAAAGAAACCAAAAAAGGAAATAACAGACACCAATTCTCACTCTGCATACGTAGAGAAACCCCAGAGTCAATGAGTAATATTAAAGCAAATATTTTTGAAACATTAAAAGTCCTTCGAGACCTGTTACTAAAACTGAATCAAAAAGAGGTGAGAATAGCAAAAATTAAGGTCATTGAAAACTTAAATTGGTCTGAGGTACTAAACCTTATCGATTTGGCATTTTCAAACACTCAAATAAAGATATTGATATGCACAGGAACATTAACATATGTACCATCAGGAAAACGCGAAGAAATTTTTTACGAATCTCACAAATCACCTGTAGGTGGTCACAAGGGGGTCTCTAAAACTTATAATAGAATTAAAAAAAAATATTATTTGGGAGAATCTTAAAGAAGACGTTCGCAGAAGAATTCAACAATGCTTAGAATGTCAACTAAAGAAACTTGTTAGACTAAAAATCAAACAGCCTATGATTATCACCGACACACCCGGGACAGCTTTAGAGAAAATTGCGATGGATATAGTAGGTCCCCTTAAACGAACAAAAAACGGAAACGAATACATATTAACTATCCAAGACCAGCTTTCGAAATTCTGTTTAGCGGTACCCCTATCAAATACCTTATCAACCACTATTGCGGACGCTTTCACAAAGAAATTTATTTGCGTTTTTGGAGCACCAAAAGTTATATTGACAGATCAAGGCCAGAACTTCCTCAGCAATTTAATGACCAGAGTCGCGAAAAGGTTTCGAATAAAAAAACTAAAAACTACCGCCTTTCATCCCCAATCAAACGGTTCTCTCGAGCGTTCTCACCATACCTTAAGCGAATTCTTTAAACAGTATACTGATAAAGACAATGAATGGGATGACTGGTTAGACATAGCAATGTTCAGTTACAATACATGTACCCACGAAAGTACTAAACATACTCCGTATGAGGTCATATTCGGTCGTTTAGCTCGCTTGCCGTCTAGCGATCCTTTAAGAGAAGGAGATGTTGTGCCCACATATAAAGGTTATATGGTAGATCTAGTAACAAGACTAAATGGGATACAGAAATTAGCGTATGATAACCTTGTTTCATCCAAATCTCGCTCTAAGAAATATTATGATAGGCCCATTAATCCTAAAAACTTTCACGCCGGAGATTATGTATTTCTTTTATCGGGTCCGAAGCCCGAAAAGTTCGGAAACCACTACACGGGGCCCCACAAAATACTTGAAATATTAAATAAAAACAATATTAAAATACAAACTAGTAAAGGAAGTAAAATTGTTCATGCCAATAGACTTAGAATTTTGCATATAAATCATGAACCTAAAGTAAAGAAGCAAGCACCTAAAGATACAGACGACGAATAACTAAAGCAAAATAGTCCTTTAATGTCTCTTTCTACTGTTTATAGTTCGGAAAAACACATAAAAAAATTTTTAAAAAACCCTGAGATTAGCATTCATTTCTGATTACAGATGTTTCGAGTACTCCTTTTACTTTCATTTGTGCCTTCAAATGTTATAGGATTTATAGGGTATGATTGCGGATCCCGCCAATTGAATGTCACCACGCTATCTTTACGAGAAGTCGGCGAATGCGAACTCCAGGAACCTGCAATTAATGTTACAAGAAAATATGTCCAGCTATTGCAAATTAATGAATATAGCGAAGCACAGGTTATCCAATGTAAAATAGAAGTACACCGCACTATTTACTATTGTGGTATGCACTCTCATGTATCAATAGTTGCAAACGGCGAAAACGAATATGTATTAGAAGTAAGTAGGGAAGCATGTAAAATTGCGCATAGGACAGGGATTTTTCAAATAACCAACTCCCATGTAATACACGGACTTCGTGCAAATCATACAGCTAGACACGCAGTACTTTTTGCCGGTTATGTTAACGGAGACGGAAGATGTAACGGAGCTGCTTATAGTGACCCATTCGGAACTTGGGAATCTGTAATAGTTCAAGGAACGGTTAAAATAACACTAATGGAACAAGAAGGTAGGATCAAATTGAATTCAAACGCTATTCATTTGCGCTCCGGTGCAGCATGTTCCCTCTTCGAAGGTAGCTGCATCGACTCAGAAGGAGGATATACCTTCTGGGATCCCATACCAATCGATAATTTAAGTTCTTATAATAATAAGCGTATTATACGAGGGTTATGCGAATAAGATGGTCGATAATGACAATATTCAAAATCAAGTAGTTTACTCTCTTTCAACCCAGGATATTAGGTTTGCACTAGCCTCTAAAGGGAAAGAAACAGCTTGTGGTTATAGCCTTATCAAAACAGAGCACCCTAAACTGCTAATCTTTGAAACGACATACGGTGAAAGCTTTGCAATAGCAAAGAAAGTATCTGTTTCCAATCTTGACATTTTTGCTTACGTGAACTCTAAATTCGTATATGTTGAGAAACATATACGAGCGCAGTTAAAACTCCTATATAGAGATGTTATTTTCCAGAAATGTAATTTAGAAAGACAAACTATTAAAAACTCCCTTTCCATTGCAACACAGGCTCCAGACGAATTTGCTTTCGATCTTATGAAAGGACCAGGATACATGGCCGTCGTTGCCGGGGAAGTGATACATATTATCAAGTGTGTCCCCGTCAGTGTGAAGATGGAACATGGCAAAACATGCTACGCTGAAATACAGGTGACCAGGAATAACAAAACCTTTCTCCTTACGCCAAGGACACGCATCTTAAAATCCAAAGGAACCGAAGTTCCTTGCAATAGACTCTTACCATCATACTACTACGTCGGAAAACAGTGGTAAAAAATTTTACCACTTCCAACAGAGGCCGAAGCACCTTTAGTCGCCAAACCTATGACTAAACCAACCTGGAAGTACACTAACCCTTCCGAATTAGCAACTAACGGAATCTATTCTGAACAAGAAATAGAACAGCTACGGGAACGGATCATGTTTCCAATAGAACGACCAGCAGTCCTAAACGATGTGGCCCGTGAAATGCAAGGACACCAACTAACCGACAGTGAAGGAAGCATCCTCAAACTCCTAAACGAAGATGCAATAGAAAAATTAGTCGACAGCACATGGGGTCGGATGTGGTCTCGTTTTTTGACCTTCGGCACCGTAAGCGCCGGAATAATCGCCATAATGATGATCATACACCTCATCAAGGCCGTCGTCGACATTATCATCCAGGGTTATGATCTACATTCTGTTTATGGATGGTCCATACACTTATTAGGTGCCTTGTGGAGTTCGGTATCTCATTTACTCCTCCATTTAGCAAAACCAACTCCAAGACCAACAGTCGAAACGATCGAGCCGGGCGAAACAACAAGACCATCTACACCACAACCAGCTACAAGAAGGATTAAAAATGATACAATTCAAGTAAAGGAGGAAAAGATAGCAACGTGTTCCACATCATTCTTCAACTTAAGTTAATAATCTGGCTAGCCACTTGGATTATGTATCAGGTCTTCCGTCGGCGAGACACGTATCCGCCTTTCAACAAATCCTGTCTGCAAACCACTTAACTTCTCCAAATTCCATTTATCGCATAAATTGCAAATAGATACTTATTTCAGCACAAGGAGACGATTGCTAGTGCTTTTAGCACCTAGCAACCGTTTAAGGATGGGGGTGTCACGTCCACCCTTTCTAACACCGGTTGTTTTTTTACCCTTTGATTTTCTTTGAGTTTAAAAACGTTCGCCGCGCGCCGTACACATGGCCCCACTTTGGCGCCATATCAGTCCCTCTTAAGGACGTTCTCTTGCCCGTAGATGTGCTCATCCTACTCTATTATAGGTAGTGGGATTACTGTTAAGCTTTCTAACCGAATGAGTAATATAAACTTTCCCAGGACCAATTGACGTACAGCAGTTTAACTAGATTAAACAGATGTTTCTCGCGTGGGAAAGTTATTTTGAAAAAAAAGAAAGATTACTCTCGAAGACCTAATTAAATATTATATTATAGAATTATTCCATTTAATTTTTAATGCCCGTAAACCTTCTTAACTGATCATCTTATGCGCAAAGCCTAAGTTTATATACTATAACCTCCTCTTATTAATACTTATTTCTTTTTAATATAAACATTTTAACTGAATGATGTTGCCATACATAGAAAAATTATTGTAAAATTTGATCTAACTTGTTATACAAAATATTTAGGGTTTATCTTTAAACAATTAGCCAATGTAAATCTAAGTAACAAAATTATATGTATTAGAAATTATTGTTAAAAAACAGGACTCAGAGGCCTCGGTTGGAGATGGGAAAGGTACTTAACGAGCCATCTTTTGAGGGGAGCCAAAAACTACTTAAAGATGAGACACTCCCCCGCACTTAAGCACTTATGGGACTTACCAACCACATGAGTGTTTTTAAAAGAACCAAAAATTCTCTCCGTTAGTCAGTCATTTCCCTGACTTTCAGTCAGACAGTTTTAAATCAAAAAACTTTTAACTTTCTTCTTTCAAATTCATTTGTTCGGTTGTTCGGTTGTACGGTTATTTTCACAATGTCAAAATTTCAAGTCTCCATCAGTTTTTATTCCTCAGGCTTAAAATATTTAAATTCAATATTTCTGTGATGTCCCTAGGACGTCACACTATGTACTTGGCAAAACTTCATTTCGGGAATGAATATATGGAGATTGGTCTCCTTATATCTAGTCTCCATGATCCAAACGTTATCGACATTTCATTGCTGGGTTTGATTTGGCTTGGTAGTACGATGAGGGCAGCACTTCGAAATTGCGGAAAAAGTGGTTAGCTATATATATCGTTCCCTCACTCTGACGCCCTGCACCACATCTAGGCTAATAATATCTTTGACAGTGCTTGCTTTCGAGCAGGGGTTTGCAATTTTGCGACGTCACATGATGGTACAGTTAGCGCTGCGTGTGACGATTTGGCAAACTAACTTAGAAATTCAACTTAGGACACTAACGGGTTACCATTTTCTGATGCATACGGCTGCTGGAAAGCAGCATTATCTGCCTTATGCATCAGAAAAGAAAATGGCGTCCCGTTAGCGTCCTAATTTGAATGCCTAAGTTAGATTGCCGAACCGTCACACGCGGCGCTAACTGTACCATCACTCCCTGAAAATTCACAGTAACATACGAAGAATTTAACATAAAAAATTTTTTAAATATATTATTCAATTTCATAAACAAATAAAACAGAGCAGACTTTAAATATTAATATTATTTAAATATTTTAAATTAAATTTTCCCCTTTTTATTCATATTTATGTCGTACAAAAACTATTTTGAAACGCTCAGCTGATATTAATATTTGAATATTAATATCTCCTTTATTCCTTAATGGCATTGAATAATAAATTTTTTTTAATTTTTATATTTAATTGTCTACATATCACTGCATTTATATTATATTTTTGAACTAAAATTAAGTTGAAAAATGGAAAATTCTGAACAAGGAACGAAGTTGATGAGAGTTGTAATTAGTTGGCAATCATTATGAATAATTAAAGAAAATAGTATATAAAATAAGGTCAATATTAATTTATATTTTTAAAATAGTTAACTAACATTAATAAAAACAGTATAATAAGAACAATTAAATTTTTTTTTAATTTTCAAAACCAAAAGTAGTCTATCTACGTCCGTTTTCATCCTGTCTAACATTCACGAAATGTGAAAGTTGAGATTTAGGGAAACAAAAAGTTGTAAAAATTCAAAGTATTTTCATATCTAAAAAGCGGATCCTACAAATTGTGAAAATTAAGTATTAGAAACAAAATAGAAAATATTTTACTTGGATATACATTAAAAGTATTTTTATATTTTTTTTATGAATGATTTCACGAATTTGAACTTTTACAACTTTGTTTCCCTAAATTTAAACTTTCACAGCATCCAGGTAAAAATGATTACAGTTTCTTTCATATACATCGGATATTTTCCGTAAATCTACCTTTGTGACAGATGAACAAAAATTTTGAAAAGTTCATTGCTTTAGGTGTCATTAAAAATGGCTTTAATTAATGTGATACTTGAGAAGAGTAGCAAGTTTATATGAATAATTTGGTCCAGTTTCTACTTGTTTGTGTCCAAAGTACATAAAATGTTGTTTCCAAAATTTCTTGAATGTTAGAGAGTATGAAAACGGACGTAGATAGACTACTTTTTGATTTGAAAATGGAAAAAAATTTTAATTGTTCTTATTACACTGTTTTTATTCATGTTAGTTAACTATTTAAAAAAAAAAATTATATTCACCTTATTTTATATTCTATTTTCTTTAATTATTCATAATGATTTCCATCTAATTACAACTCTCATCAACTTCGCTCCTTGTTCATAATTTTTCATTTTTTTTCTATTTTTCAACTTAATTTTACCTCAAAAAAATAATATAAATGTAGTGATATGTAGACAATTAAATATAAAAATTTTTAAAAAGTTATTATTCAACGCCAAAAAGGAATAAAAGAGATATTAATATTTAAATTCTAATATCAGCTGAATGTTTCAAAATGGTTTTTGTACGAGATAAATATGAATAAAAAGGGGAAAATTTAATTTAAAATATTCAAATAATATTATTATTTAAAGTCTGATCTCTTTTATTTGTTTATGGCAATAAATAATATATTTTTAAATTTTTTTTATTAAATTCTTCGTATGTTACTGTGTATTTTCAGGGAGTGATGGTACAGTTAGCGCCGCGTGTGACGATTCGGCAAACTAACTTAGGAATTCAACTTAGGACACTAAGGGGGTCAAGTTAGAATCGTGAAATACGGGCTGATGCATACGGCTGCTTTAGAGGTATGTCTGCCATAGAGTTTTTATACATAGAGTAGGCTAGTTCTTATGCACCACTAGCTTGTGCCCTCAGTCGTCAATTTATTGTATTAACGATTTAATCAATTCAATCTTTATAATCAAGTTTAATTTTTTAAATAAACTCAATTTGTATTATTTTGATAATCATTGTGTCTTTTATTGACTTAACGAGAAAATACATCTCTGCACGCAGGCATAATGCATACATGTTACCACGGTAACATATTATTGGGAAAGAAACAGGAAAATTGTCGGTCTCTTTCTCTCTTGCATGTTACCATCGTAACTTGCATACAGAATGCCTGCATGCCGAGGTGTAATTCCTCCTTTATCCTCATCCCTAAGCGAGGAACATTCGATCCTAACTTAAAATGAGGAACCTTCGTTTAATGTCTGTATTACTCGAAGTTGTTGTTGATTGGTGGATCCGTATTGCTTAATTCATAAATGTGAATACCATAAGGGAGTGAATATTCGAATAACCAAACCATTTTACAACTAAAACCACTCGATTCATTATTATTAACAATATATATATATATATATAGAATACGAGAAATCTCAAGAAGCGCGAACCGATAACAATGTATTCTGACTGAGATATCTCGTCCGTTTGATCTCAGATTTTCGTCTGTCTCTTTTGGAGCTCGAGATCGTGCAAAAGGTTCGCGATGCCCAAGCCTCCCCCTTTTGCAGCAATATCTAAGGTAAGCCCTAATCATGACCTATCTAATCGTCTTCATTTCGTACTCCCACGCACTGACTACTACCTTTACGATGGGAATAGACATTTCACATCTTTAATAACATCTGACGCGATCTGAAGAAAGAGCCCTAAGAAGCCAAGCGTAGATTTTCGATCGGAAGAGCTCTATCGGCTCGTCGCCATTTCTCTCTTCTTTCAATACGCATACTTGTACAGGTTTATAGCCTGTGTCAGTTCGGCCGGTTCGGCTGTCTTCGGAAAGAAAGAGAGTATCCACACTCGCAGAATTCGCGTATATGTATGTGATGAGAGAGAAGTCTTGAGTGCTTTCTCGAATGACAATGTTTAAAGCCTCGTAACGAACAAACTATTAGTGATCGGATTTTCTCAACTATATCATCTTGAAAAGCAGGTTTAAATCTATGTAAAACGTCGAAAATCGGAAAATCGATTTTTGACTTCTTAGGGACCTTTTTTCAGATTGCGTCACGTATATATATATATATATATATATATATTTGCTTAAATTAAGGTTTACGTTATTAATAACATAAATCTAGATTTCTTAGATTTTCCAACCTCTGTAAATATTTTTTTCGTCGATTGAAAGTACATATACTTGAAAGCTAGCAACGTCATCACAAAACGTGCTTTCATTGGTGTGTCGTCATTCCGTGAGTAGATTCAAGATCTAAAACAGCTATTACATGCATTTCGTGTCATTGCTGTTTGTTAATTTAATGATTATATCGTAGGGCCGGTCGAGACAGTTACGGAGATTCTGCAATAGGTTATGTTTTCTTGGAAAGAACGAGAGATTTACGCAAAATAAAATGCAATGTTTGTTCTGAGTATAAAAATCGCTATGCCAATTTGTTATAAGTGAAAACTAAACTTTCTATTTTTGAATAGTAGTGACATCAAACTGATGTCACTTTGTACGTTTTATTCGTGAGAGAGTTTAGACAAGAACTGACGAGGCCTGCCTGAATCTCTACATATATAGGCATATAAACCTAGGAGGGGGAGGTCATCAACCTCTACATATATGGGTAGCTAAACCTGGGGGAAGGAGGTCATCATCTGGCCTGGTAACACCCCCCTTTTTAGACATAAATCAACCCTTTAATTCCTAGATTTTACCCGTCTGTTTTAGACATGAATTAGTCTCTTGATTTACTAAATTCTTATCCTCCTTACTTTTGGTATTTCGGTGGTTACCAAGGGTTGCAAGCTAGAATTGTACGTGACAACGTTCGTCAGCGTTTTTACCTTTGTATTTATACAGAATATACAGAGTTTTTTGGGCATACACTTTTGTATGAATTCGAGTATTCCTAATCTGTACAGAACATAGGCTGATCCTAATCCTAACGCTGTGTAACCTAAATAGCTTAACCAATCCATAGTTGTTTCTCTCCATGTTCTTAGTCTTCTGTCAGTGGCTATTGATTTTAATATATTTTCTGCATCGTCTAGGCTTAATTTGGCTTGTCTTAATTCATTGTTATCTATAAATTTAGGGAGACATATTAATTTACTTTCTAAGGTTTTTGGATCATCGTTAGAGTAACTAATGTTGTATGTTACATTGAATTCGTCGTAAAATTGTCCCTTTAGATTTTTTACGAAGGTACAGTGCGTCCATTCCATTATAGATTTTACAATTTAAATCCGTCAGTAGTGAGGATTGTTTAATCTTTGGGTGTTCTATTCCTGTTTCGCAGCTAATATTTAAATCTACCTCGTTCATTGGTACTATTATGTATCCGTTTAGTACGGGTATGAAGGTTTCTTTGTGTAAAGCAAAAGGTGAAGTTTTACATTTGTTCTCTGAGTATCGCTTAAATATCGTAGCTTCGCATGTTTCACTGTCAGTCAACCTAAAGTTTGCTTGGTTTGTTTCGCAAAATTTACATTCACTTATCGTCGTACATTTATTTATTGTTTCCTTGTCAGTAATTACATATGAGTCTCTAAATTTTATTACATAGTCATGGTCAGGAATTACTGCAAGGTATAAGTTTTGGATAGGATAAGGGATAGGTATAATGTGTTTGATGGTATCCTCTTCCTGTTCTATAATGAGAATTTTGAGTACATAGGTGAATAGTCCTTTCAAGATGGCAACTGATAGTTGACTTATTCCGATTATGTGCTGACAGCTGGTTTCGTCTGCATCAAAATGGTATCTTGTTCTGTGTTTTTCTTCAAATTCCTTAATAGTTGTTTTTAACATAGCAGGTGTTAATATTTGAGGATAGATGATTCCATGTTTACCGTCGTTGATAGCGTTGATGGCCATGTCTATGTCTTCGATAAATAAATTGTTGGTTAGTGGTTGTAAGGTGTAGTTGGCTTTACAGTTGGCTATCGCCGCTGTTAGAAGTACTAGGGCCCTCATTTGAAAAATAAGGCATACACTGAACCATGTGTACTCTCAGTATTTTATCTTTATTCCTAATGCGTAGATTATTATTATCTAGGTAATCTATAACTTCGTAAGGACCTTTCCAGGATTGTTCTAATTTGTTTTGTTTGGTGTTATTTCAGATTTTAACTAGGTTCCCTGGCTTGTATAAAGGATGCGTTCTTGTCATTCCTTCATCCAATCGTTTCTTAGTTTTTTCTAATTCCACTTGGATTCTTTCTTTAGCTTTTCTGATGTTTTCCTCGTGTTTTTTCCTCCATTTTCTAATCAGATCTTGATGGGTTAAATTAGGTGAGTTTTCAATTTCAGATTATATATTTGGTAAACTTCGAAACGTGAGTTCAAAGGGTGTGAATCCCGTGGTTTGATTTACTGTTGAATTTATTGCGAATGTTACATATTTTAGATTTTCGTCCCAGTTATTCTGATTTTCTGCCATGCTAGTTTTGATCAGATTATTCAGGGTTGAGTGCATTCTTTCAATGTTTCCGTTGGATTGTGGATGGAATGCTGTAGTTTTAATATGTTTGATTTTCAAAGCTTTCTCAAATTGGTCCATCAACTCAGATAAAAAATTAGACCCTTGATCAGTAAGAATAGTTTTAGGGGATCCATAAATGTAAATATACTGTTATATCAGAGCTTCTACTATTGCTGTTGAGGTGTCACTTTTTAACGGTATTAAAGTGGTGTATTTGGTCAATCTATCCTGAATACTGAGTCCCTATGAGCTTCTTTAGTAATTTGTTTTCGTTCTTCCTTAGTTAAATCTCGGGTTGTAGAGAAACAAATGTGGAAATTCTTATCTGGATAATAGTTTGATAGGAATTCCATTATTTCTTGAATTACTTCTCGCTCCAATAATGTAAATAGAGGATCTCCAAAGGATAATCTAACGATTGAAAGTTTTCTGTTAACGAATTCTTCGATAAACCAACTTAATTTATACAGCCAATCTTCTTCGTTGTATATAGGCATTTCATCCTTAGTTACTTCTTTCCAAAGTTTGCCGATAGCTTTAGGCTTTGTTTTAATTTTGCCTTTGACTGCTTATAGTTTCCAATTTATAAAATCCGTATATAAATTAGCATTGTCTCCTGGTGTTTCCGTGATTTCTTCTTCCGTTTCTGTGGTTTCATTTTCTGATGGTTCTCTCATTCGCCTCACGGTTAATTTAATTTTTTCTTTTAAAATTTCGTCTTTTGTTATTCGCGGTGTGTCGAATGTTTCTATTTCCGGTGACTGGTCTTCCAAGCCTGGTTCTTCTTCTTCAGTACTAATTCCGGTTTTTTCCATTGCTTCTTGTAATGTGTCCTTAGTGATGCGAAAAAGTCTGGATAGACAATCCGCTACTTTATTTTCTCTTCCTTTTACATATTCTATTTCGTATTCGTATTCTTCCATACGAAGTCTCCATCGTAAGAGTCTTGAGCTAGGGTCTTTCACATTGTGTAGCCAAACTAAAGCACGGTGGTCTGTTTGGATTTTGAATTCCTTTCCGAGAAGATATTGTGTGAGGCGTTGCATAGCCCATACAATTGCAAAAAGTTCTTTTTCAGAGGTGGTCTATTTTTCTTCGGCTTTGTTCAATGTTCTTGATATAAAAAGACAAGGGTGCCCGCCTTGGCTCAATACTGCTCCTAATCCACAGTTGGATGCGCCCGTAGAAAGTATAAATTGTTTGGAGAAATCCGGGAATTTTAAGACTGGTGCGGTTACCAATGCGTTCTTCAAATCGTAAAATGCTTTTTCGCAGTCTGGGGTCCAATCGAATAGTGTCTCTTTCTGAGTTAGCTTTGTTAAGGGTCTCGCTATAATAGAGAAATTCTGGATGAATTTCCTATAGTAACCTGCAAGTCCTAAAAATGATTGCACATCTTTTAAAGTTATCAATGGTCTGAATTCATTTATGCAGTTTATTTTTTCAGGGTTGGGTTTGACTCCTTCTTTGTTTATTATGTATCCAAGGTATTCTAGATCTGGTTTAAGGTATTCACATTTTTTCGGTTCTAATCTTAGTCCTAACTGGTAGATTCTTTCCATGACTGCTACTAACTTCTCATTATGTTCCTGAATGTAGCTTCCGAATATCACAGTGTCATCTATGTACGCAAAGCATTTTGTTCCGATTAATCCTCTGAATGCATGATCCATCATTCTTTCGAAAGTGGCTGTTGCGTTCCTTAAACCGAAAGGCATGCGATTGTATTCGAAATGTCCTTGGGTTCTAGAAAACGCAGAGTACTTTTTATCTTCTTCCTTCATCGGGATTTGGTGGAATCCAGCTGAGAGGTCAAAGGCAGAAAAGAACTTAGCTTTTCCTAAGTGGTCTAATATATCGTCGATCATTGGTAATGGGTAAGCATCTTGATCCGTGTCTTCGTTAATCTTTCTGCAGTCAATTACCACACTTAATTTATTTCCTTTTTTCGGTACTATCCATAAAGGTGAGTTGTATGGTGATTGACTTTCTCTTATAATTCCCTTTTTTAATAACCTTTCTGTTTCTTCTAGGGCAAACTGTCGGTGTTTTTCGGGTAATTTGTGGGATCTTAGATTAATTATTGTTCCATTTTAAGTATTATTTGATGTTCAGTAAGGTTAGTACATGGAAGTGGATCTGATTCCAATGTGAAAACTTCCGAGTATCTGGCTATTACTTTTATAATGAATTCTCTCTGGTCTTTTTCTAAATGATCTAATCTTGAAGCTTTCAATAACTCATTTAGTCTAAAGGTCATTTGAGGTCCATTACTTTCATTTGTGATTATTTGTAATATAGGTTTCAATCTGGAGATTTACTTCTTTAGGGTAATCCTCATTATTTTTTAATGGAATTCTTATTTGTCCTGTTCGCATAGTGTAGAGTCCGTCGGGGATTTCCTTATCATCTATAATGATAATATCTTGATCTTCTGCGTCAGTAGAAATGGTACATATCTTTTCGCATTTTCTGGTATGAAATCATTGCTTAGGTGCAAAGGTAGCTTTACCTTATTTAGCACGAGGTGACTGTTCGTGATCGCGTATCTTAGATATTTTTCAAAGAATTTAATTCCAATTATACCTCCTTCTGGTAAGGGAAAATCGTTGGGTACTATGTAGAAAACGTGTTCTTGTCCAAAAAAGTTTAATTTTGTAGAATGTTTAGAGATCCTGTTTTTCTTCTAGCATCGATTGTTCGCAATCTTCCGCATATGGAAGAAATTCGGCTGATTCCTCGAAGATTTTCGCTTCTGTTTCTTCCTCTCGAATTGCTCTTACCGGAGGTGGTTGCTTGAAACCATGGCCTGGGGGAAAACCCTGCTTCACTTGGCACTGTGAAGATATATGACCTATTTTGCCGCACTTGAAGCAATTCATTTTAAATCTGTCAGTCAGTGGTATGGTACTATTCTGTGCTCTAGGTGTAGTATTTGCACTGGGTCGAGGTGGTCCGGGTGATTTAGCCCATATTTTTACTGGTGCTTTGATAATTTGTCTGACAGGCTGGCTGTCTTTTAACGATGTTTCAGTTTCGATGGCTAATGCTTGAGCCTCGTTTACTGTGTTCGGTTTTAACAGACGTACCTGCATTCCAATTTCTCTTTTTAAATTTAATAAGTAACGGTTAACGGCTTCTTCTTCTTCCAATTCTATTTCAAGTCTTCGTTTAGTGGGGTTTACGTGCTGGGATTGGACTAGGTAATTTATTTCATTTGTTATTTGTCGAAACCTCGTCGTGACGTTCTGAACCGTTTCTGTTAAGCCTTGCTTGCAGCTTTCTAATTTAGATTTTAATGAAATTAATGAGCTGGTTTGTCTCAAATTTTGTCTGAGTGCCGCGTATAAATCTTCATAAAAGTTTATTTGCATATACCTAATGGCTTTTTCTGCCACGTGCGTAATTTTCTTTGCTGAAATTAAATCTAGAAGAATTTCTGGTTCTTCTCATCTTATTCTAGCTCTCTTTACCGTTTTTATAAAGTCTTTTACTCCCATGTCGTCCTGACCGTTAATTGGCTTTATCGCTTCAATTGCTAACTAGGCTCCCATTTTCCGTTCTTCGTGTGGTGCTGTTGGGACAGTTGTTGGAAAAAATTGTGATTGAACGTAAATATTTTCCTGTCTTGGTCTAAATGTTTCTTTTCTTTCGAATGTTTTTTCTTCGTCCGCAAAATGATCGTCTGTCGCTTCTGGTCGTTGCTGGAATTCACTATCTGTTTCTACTGTCCCTGCTCCTCCTAATTTCTTTGATAATCTTGAAATTTCATCTATCCTATTTTCGTTTTCTTTTTTCATGGCGTTGAATGAGATAGTCAGAGTTTCCATTTGGTTGAGAACCCTTACTAGTAATTCGTCAGTGGTGTAAGAGGGGGACTGGGCCCTGACGGGAGATTGTGCTCGAGACATGAGAGTGGTTGTGATTGGGAAATTTAAAGAGGATGAGTCCGTATCGTAGGATAAGTCAGTTTGATAGAGCGTGCTATCACGGTGTTTATCATACGCCAGTGTACCAACTTATCTATTGTTTGTGACTCGGGTGTAGAATGTCGTGTTAAAATTTTAAATGTTTATTTTTTAATACAACAAAATGCAGTATAAGTTGCTACAAACTACTACTGATTTTGAGGTAGTGATACTTAATTTGTTAAAGATGGCCAGTGCTTGTGAACACACAGAGTATAGCCCACCCGATCTTGCCTCAACTTTACCTCACCTGTACCGTAGTACAGCCGCCGTGCAACGTACGTAAAGAGGATTTATACTCTAAGGCCCAAGATCGATTGAAGAAATGTTTACAATACTTTCACTTTCTAGAAGTAATGCTAACTGTGCTACTCGTGGCCTGATGTGGGATCCGTAGATCGCCTGCCTTCCTTGACCTGTCGAAGAGATGAGTCAGCTTACTGTTGCGAACCGGTTGCCTGGCTGGGTGTTGGCTGCTTACCTACGCAGATGCGTCTTCCACCTGATTGCGGGCCTCGTTCAATTTTAATGGAATCTTTCACTGATAATTTACGTGGAATATTGGCTACTAAATTCACCGACTAATTTTTATTATCTGCTACTTATTCCTGTTTTCGGGCTTACCGTAGTGAAGTCCAAAGTTCTTCTTATTTTTAAAACTTCGTAAAGTTTCTTTAGCTTCTTGGGTCCGTGAATTCCAAGTCTCGCACAGGTCCGCGTTCTATGTGGATTTCCGTAGAAATTAAAAACCGAGAACTTAAACGGATCGTGGCAGGATTGTCAAAATGTTATAAGTGAAAACTAAACTTTCTATTTTTAAATAGTAGTGACATGAAACTGATGTCACTTTGTACGTTTTATTCGTGAGAGATTTTAGGGAAAAACTGACGAGGCCTGCCTGAACCTCTACATATATAGGCAGTTAAACTTAGGAGGGGGAGGTCATCAACCTCTACATATATGGGTAGCTAAACCTGGGGGAAGGAGGTCATCCTCTGGCCTGGTAACAAATTACAACGTCCAAATTATTATAAATGAAGATGAAGGTAAAGTTGTGGACATAAGTTGCAGAGCAGGAAAAGGTATGCCCGTGAAGTTAGCACACCGACTATAATATTTTTTGATTTTATTATATGGAATCGTTTGTTAGTGTTTGGTATTCAAGTTTTGACGTTTGATAGTCAAAATTAAAAAAGTTATTAAAGTTTTAAAGTTGGGGTGCTAACTTCACGGTAGCACACCACTGTTTGGAATTTCTGGATAAAATTGGTTGCAATCGTTTCTTAGTCGTTTGTTAGTGTTTAGTCGTCAGGTTTTAGCGTTTGGTAGTCAAAACTTTAGAAAATATTTAACTTTTAAAAGTGTAAAAATCAAACGGAAATATCATGAACAACTGTTTCACCGCGCAGCTGTTCCTGCCTTGTAACAAGCGACTAAAGGTTCTCGCTCGAAGTCGATTAATTTGATCGAATGTTCGATATTAGCTCGTGGTATTTTTAATTTTTAAACAAAAACATATTTTAATTCAGGAAATTCACATCTTGTTTAAAGAAATGAAATTTCCTACAGCACACAGCTGCAAATTATAAAAGACCTTGTGAAAATCGTAGAAATTCTTTAAGTAGAAATATTAGTAATAAATCGTAGTTTAAATATAAGATTCTATTTGTATATTTTTGCAGCCGTAAAACATTTGGTTCGGCTTTAGAAACATCTACATTGTAAAATTAGTTGTAAGATTTCCTTGTAAGTTTATTATGAATACTATGTAAAGTAGTTTTAAGGATAAGAAAGGTTAAGTCTGGACTATAGGATTTAAATCAATTAAATTTAAGCTAGAACTAGGGACTTGTAGAGGGAATATGCATTTCTATTTTAGATAGGCAAAAATGAAACGAAACTGCTAGGGTAAATAAGTATAATAACTATTCAGTCACGAAGACCTAAACAGATTTAAAATAGCATGTCTGGTGGCCAGAAGGAAGTAAAAAGTAATCCTTTAGGATTTACTGTTTTACTGCCTTCTCTTGCGCTTTCACTGCAAGTGCCATAAAAACCTGCATATGAAAGGAGAGAGGCTTGAGATGCAGGTTTTACCCGTAACCTGGCAAGTTTTGGTAATGGCTACCCAACCAATTTTATTTCGACTCGGAGCGACCCGAAATAAAATATTCCTTCTTTATGTCTTAAAGGGCGCCAGACACTCTCTTGAGTGACAACATTTATTTTAAAACAACGATGAGACTCGAAACTGAAAACAAGACAGGGTCAAGGTAAGGTTACAACAGCTTACCGGGTGAATAAGTATAACACCAGAATTTAATTAATAAAATAAGAGCCTGAACAAGATTTATTGAATTTTTTTAGGACTCGATACAAAGAAAAATTAATAATTATAAAAGCCCAAAATATCTACGTGATTATCAATCTGTTACGTCCCGAGCAAAAGGCGAGGGTAGGTTGGATTTTTGGATGTAAGGGAGGAGGTTAGCTGATTATATCAGGTTGGTAAGGCCTGATAATTTATTTTTGTTTGTGGGTACGTTGTCACTTGTCAGGCCTATGGGCCCTGAGTTGTTCACAATGATAATAAAACACTGAATTTTCGAATATATAAGGTAATTTATTATAAATGAATAAGTTGTTGCACAAGTTTTCATAAAATGATACTTAGTTGGTAACTTACTTGTCTACCTCTTAAATTAGAGGCCAAAAGAGAGAATTGTCGTTTATTACTCCTATTATTGCAAGTCAACGCGCACAAATCCTTGAAGGATAGTTGGGTTTCGTTTGAGTCTCCGTGAGGTAGCAAAACAACGATAAATTTTGCAGGAGGTATGGTGTAAGGGATGCAAGTCCACCAGCAACTGATGTGATCAATTATCCGCTTACGTATCTTGCTAAGTACACGAGAAATGAATCAAACATGCACTTGTTAACAAGATAGGTTAGTTCGTCCCGATTTCAGAAATAAATCACTATTAACCGACACGACTAAATACGACGATACACGTAATCCAAAGGAACTATCTAGCACTACGGTTTCCGGACTTGCACCACTTAAGAACCAAGGATTTTATTTACCAAGTACCGAATGTTGAGTTGCTCATAGAAATCCAATGAGACTTACGTTTGTCGAAGGGTCTGCTCACGACGTTGAATTACCGGTCCAGACCTAACAACCGTACAACTGTTCGGAACTTAATGACAAACCACCAGAGGTGAACCTGGGGTATATATACTATTGATCTTCCAATAGTGACTGCAGTGGGAGTGGACTCGCGCAAAAGTGATGGAAGTCACGTCCGTTGCAAAAGTGATGGAAGTCACGTTCGTTGCAAAAGTGATGGGAGTCACGTTCGATCAGAGATCTATGATCCTCTCCCGCCACGGTATATTACTATTGGTCAATGTTGATCTGTAATTTGGATTTTTATATCCCCTGTATTCTCTCTCTTACCTATTCTTATTTCTAATCAACAAGTAGCTCCAGGTATGACTAAGAATACCTGTATCCACTTAGTTCTTGCTTATATCTTATGTGTTACAGCCTATGATTGATTGATTGATTGATTTTCTATAATCAATCACTCCTCATATATGTGGTAACACGTTTTCTTACTTGTAGATGTTTTATGATTAATTGATAAATTGTTATTGATTTTTAACAATATTAATAATTATATGCCTAAATACTAACAGAGATGGTGTAATAATTATAAATTAAAGCAGTAATTAGTCAATGTTAATGGCGCCACGCCAGTAACCTCTTACCATCTCACCAGGTCACTAGCGCTGCATTACTATATTATCGACGCGCGGTGTGACTCACTGACTCATTACCGCGTGGGTAATTACCATATAGACCGAGCGCTACTCTTCTTTATCACTTGTTACCAAGTGTTGAACCGACCTATCGATGTGAGATAGTGCATTAACTTACCTCTGCAGAATAGTTACCCGGTCTAGGTAGCAATTACCATAAGACTGATAATAATTAAATAGTATAACTAATTATTCACTTCCATGTATGAAGTATTGCTCATATACAGGGACAATAATGAAAGTTTAAAAATTTAATGTTACCGGAATGTAACAAATCAGCATAATTAAAATGACAGAATTCTCGGAACATTCCCGAGCCACGCGACAATATGGCGGAATCAATTCATTGGCGCGCGTCACCACCAGAGAGAACCGGAATTTATTATCAATTTACTATAGTCAACCTATTCTTTTCTTTGCAAACATAAAAAAATCCACTGATATAGAAGAGAGCACTCGCGAATAAGAGAGAAAAGAAGAGGCAAAGTGGTTCCGGTAGGTGCGATGGACGCTATAAAGCATCAGTGTCAATTCAATAATGATCGGTAGTTTCGGAGCACTTGCCAAAGAAATTTAAGTAAAACAACTTACGCTACCTGTATGACATCTTGGAGTTCCGGTACAAATCTTAGGATAAATTTTCCTTCCATTCCGGGGAGCTCGAAATTACAATCCTATTTTCCTTCGGAAGACAAGGCGTGCCACCTGTTACTCAAAGTCGCAGGACGAGAGTCAAGAAGGGAGACGCGACGCTGATAAAATTCCCGACCTGTCCTACAAATTACATGCGTGACCCAATCGCGGACCCGGAAGCAGGTCACATGTCACACATCCAATTGACGACTAGGAAACTCGTGCCTAGTATAATAATTGCCCTCGGCAAATAATTTCCATCAACACGCGGTTCTATCAGTTACAACGAACGGCGCGTGTGGCACATGGACACCATTGTAATTAGTGTTCATTTACATCAAACTGCATAAATTTAGTATCACAAAATGTCTAAGATACTAAATATCAAGCCCCAGGGTCTATGCGCCCTAGGGTACGTTTTCCGGGTCACGTGGTGGCGTCTGGTCGTCTTGTGCGTCGCTCTCCAACAATCTATAGCGGCGATAATCGAAGCGTCAATCTATCGTGGACGTAAGTCGACATGGCGGCCAGTGTTGACATAAACTCGGTAGCCGGCTGTGCCTCATCTTCGACGCTGCTGTCCTCCGGTGCTGCTGTCCTCTTACTGCTCATGGAACAGACGGGACAGGAAGCGTAAGTGCGTGCAGTGCGTGATTAGTGTATTTCGAGTGCTCTCGGGTAGTGACGAAGCGCGTTCTCTCGTCACACGACTGTTTCCCCGGGACATAACCCCGCCTGTCATACTGGGGAGTTTAACAAATTAAATCTTGCTGAGACTGGGGTTTTCCTAAGCAGGCTTCTCTGGACTCGGATTTTCCTAGTCGAGCTTCTCCGGGAAGTTGGGCTGGGCCTAGCGAGGGCCAAAGTGTGAAATTGAGAGAGGGGATGCGTGCGGGAAATCTATGAAGAGGATGCTTGAGTTTTGTAGAGTGCATGTTAGATAGATTCGTTTTAGATTTTCATAAATCCGAACGTTCTACAAGTTCCCTCGTCGAACTCGTAGAACTTTATATCTTTAAACTGAGACCATTCTCAACGCGTTTGGCTGTTATTGTGTGACAACCCAGACTTAACTTTTACTGATTTCAATAAATTACCAAAAATTTAATTCTATCTGATGTGATTTTCATTAAATTTCCGGATTCGTGCATTCCCGGTTCTTCTTTAAGATTTACACCGAGAGTGTACCAACCAATCACCGAGTTCGCGTAATGATAACGTAGTGGCTCGTAACATATAAAGGGGCCTCGTCCGGGAGCTTGGTGCGGGAAAGCCGGAAACTTTTGAAAAAAAAATACGTTCGGAGATCAAGTGAAAACTTCTTGAAGAAGTGAATCTTCTTAGAATTTCAACACCAAAAGTCTCACCCGAAACTATAACTTAGCGAACGCTTCAGATTGAAGCAGTGATACAGACTAAATTACGCGCAGTGGAAATTTTGAGAACTTTATTTAAAGAAATTTCTAACTTTTCGCGTGTGTTTCGACGAGTGCTGAACTATCCAGCTTTTCAAAAGTATACTTGAAAAGCTTTATTTTGTTGCTGTCTCGCCAAGTTTCCCGATTTCTTCGTTTCGAGGATTCTTTCTGCTGCTGCCTTTTCGTCCCTGAGTTCCTGAGTTCCTGATTTGTTCCTGTGCTGCTGATTACTGATTAGTTCCTGTGTTCCTGACTAGTTCCTGTGCTGCCGACTGATTTATGTGATACTGACTCGACCTGACAAATTCTCGTGAAAAAAAATTTTATCACTTGATCCCAGAATCTCTGAAATTTCAGAAATTCTGAAAAGTAATCAGAAAGTGATTCCTTGGCACAATTTGAGTAAAAGTTTTTATGTGATAGCCTGTGAATTGTCAGTGAATGTTCTCACAGATAGAAAATATTCTTTTACTAATAAAGTGAGATAATCAAAACTACCAGAACAGTCATCATCAAGGGATTTTCATCGTCGAAGGACATTAGCGATCTTCGAGTAACTTCTGGTTTCTGAGATTCAACGGTGGACTTTATCGAGGATCATCGAGGGAAGCTTGGAGGGAAATTTAAAATTGATTGTGATAGTGCGGAAGTGAACCATTGGCCTTTTTCGCTCTTATAGTGTTGTGCAAATAAATTGGATTTATCAGTGGAAATCATCTATTACCCAGGACTAATGGTACATGAACTCTAAAGGTTTGGTTAGATTAAGCATTATTATTATACTATTATTATTGTATTCGCTCGTCTTCTCGAATTTTCTATGCTCTCTGGAAAACATAAATATAAATTATTTCTTTTCTTTTCTCTTTAGATTCTGAAAAGGTCTAAACTTAGAACTAGAAAGACGTAAAAATTGGAAAAATTGTAGTACTCAAAAGGGCTTTAAAAATAAAAATATATATACATAAGGGCGACAACCCACAAGAATTAATTAAATTTCTTTGAAGGATCGAATATAATTATTTTTAGTATTTAGTTTTATTTTTATTATTGCGAATCACATTGGTGAAAACTTATATATATATATATATATATATATATATGCATTTATAAAAAGTTGAAGGATTGAGACTTACATTTAAGGGTCCATGGTATTACTAAATATTCTATTTATTGAATGCTGCTTCCATATATGTAATCAAATAATTATCAGAATCAAGGTAATTCCACAGACCACTTATAAACGAAGAGTATATTTATATATTTCATTTTATTAAATTTACAATTAGCAAAGTTTAATTGCCAAATACAAACCTTTTTATACCTCTCGAGTGAAAAGTCGCATTACGTTGTTCCTTCTTTTCAGGAATTAAATATAACCAACTTGGTATATTTTTTTTTGTATTCTTATTAAAGTAAATCTTGCACAAGTTGGAAAATCCAGAGAGGACTGGCGAATATAATAGCCGAAACCAGCACTTAAGCGATGAAACTGAATCACTGCGAACGATTGACGAGATTCAGGACTTAAACAATGCTGATGAATCTAGTTTACATAATTTCGAATATTTTGATAGGTTAGTTGCGAGTAGAGATAATGTAGAGTCCCAAGGTCTCAATCGAACATCTTTACAAACATCTTTACAAATAAATACATGTAATTTGCATGATCTGTATGAAATTATTCGTCGCCAAATAGAATTGCGCGAATTAGAAAAATCTAAGGAAGTCACAAACCCTTTAGTTAATAATTTGGCAGAATCTAGTAGTTCTTCACGTTCTCCACCAATTGTTTTTAAAGGCAGTGATATAACTGCTCTTAAGGTAATCGTAGACCTTATTCCCATCCTTTCTGGGAATAATATCTCGGTACAGGCCTTTTCTCGCAAATGTAAATTCGCAGAGGAAGGAGTTGCTCCTCATCTCCGACCCTTGTTTGTAAAATTATTACGAACAAAAATCCAAGGAGAAGCCGAATTATATATTAAAAATCTTCGATTCGAAACTCTTTCAGAACTTCTGAATATTCTTGAAACGGCCTTCATGGCCTCAAAAACTCCTTTCCAGATTCACTCCGAAATTGTTTGCATCAAGCAAAATACCGGGGAATCAACACTCTCCTATGCCACGAGAGCTCTAGACCTTTTTACAAAAATGGTCGAGATAACAGAGCGACAATCTCCTGTTTCCATAGCAGCCATCAAAATCCGTGATTACGATTCTGAAATGGCTTCCTGTTTTTTTAGGTCTGCGAAACGAGCTGGAATTTCGAGTCCGTCTTAAAAATCCAACAACCCTGCGTGAGGCCATCAACCTTGCGATTGAAGCGGAGCGCGAGGTTTCGAGTCGAAAAAGATTATACGGCGAAATCGAGAATCCTTTGCCTTCCACATCTAAGCAAAACCTCAATACTTTTTCAATAGGAGAGCCCTCTCAAAAGAGATTTAAATCGGTTTTCAGAATCGAAAATATACCCGTGATCGAAAAAGGATCAAAGTATAACTTCAACTGCTACACTTGTGGTAGAGAGGGGCATACTTCTCGAAATTGCCCGAACAGAAAAACGAGTAACTCGGATAGACGTCCTGATAACAATAGCAGGACATTTTCTACAAAGGGGAGGGTTACGGTAAATTGTAACTATTGTTCTCGAAACGGGCACACTCGTGAAATATGTTTTCAGCGAAGAGCAGAAGAAGCAGAGAAAAGACTTCTGGAACTACAGAGAAAACTAACCTCTTCCAAATCAAGTTCCGAGTCTTTACACTTCTCGAATGCTCATCGTCCAGGCGCACCTGCGGAATTCTGGGAATGGATTTTTTACGCGAGAATCTAGCTTCATTAAAATTCTCTAACGAAAACATCACACTTAATCTCCCCGAGAGTAATAAAGTAAGTCCGCGCGTCATCAACCTGCCTGCTAGAGTAAAGAAATATATCAAACTTCCCATCGAAAACACCGATCTAAAGGAAGGTTATTTTGAATCGATCGAGGCCGGAACAGGTGTCTATTTAGGCAAAAATCTAGTGGGACCTACGGACGGCCACATAAAGGTTTTCGCTATAAACACGACTCACAGCGATATTCAAATAACCATTCCGCCGATAAAACTTCAGGAGTTCGTAATCCTGAAAAGAGCAGAATCAAATAGTCTCAGTAAAAAGAGAGAACCCGAAAACCCTCCTATAAAAATCCCAGTCGACAGAATTTCAAATTTATTAAAGATTTTTAATTTTTCACATTTAAACGAAATAGAAAGAGATAGCCTCCTTGTTCCAATATCTGAGTACTCACACCCTTTTTATCTTGAGGGGGATGTTTTAAGGGCCACAGACGTAATCACCCACGAAATACACACAACTGACGAGACTCCCATTTTTCATAAGCAATACAGGCAGGCAGGAATACACAATGACGAAACATCAAGACAGACGAAAAGTTTATTGACAAATAAAATTATAGAAGACTCTGACTCACCCTACAATTCGCCGGTATGGATAGTTCCGAAAAAACCAGACCTCGACGGAAACAAGCGCTGGCGAATGGTTATCGACTTTCGCCAGCTAAACGAAAGAACAATAAAAGATGCTTACCCCTTACCCAACATTACTCACATCTTGGATCAATTAGGCGGTGCTCAATATTTTTCTACCTTGGACCTAGCTATGGGCTTTCACCAGATTAAAATGCATAAAAATTCCCAGTCTAAAACTGCCTTCTCAACTCCCTATGATCACTACCATTTTAATAGATTGCCATTCGGCCTTAACAATGCCCCTGCCACCTTCCAACGGCTCATGGATAAGATTTTATCTGGTCTTCAAGGCATAGAACTATTCGTATATATGGACGACATAGTTATGTATGCCAATTCCCTAGAAGAGCATGCCAGGAAACTTCGAACTTTTCTCGAACGCCTGGATAAAGCCAACCTAACTCTTCAGCCTGAAAAAATGTTTCTTTTTACGTAAGGAAGTTTGCTACCTCGGCCATACCATTACTCGGGAAGGAGTAAAACCTGATCCGAGGAAAGTGGAAACTGTACGTAAATTCCCACAACCCCGAAATGTGAAAAACATCAAACAATTTCTGAGACTTGCTGGTTATTACCGCAGGTTCATATTCGATTTCTCTACCATTGCTAAGCCGCTCAGTTACCTTATGAAAAAGAATGTTTTATTTAAGTGGACTGAAAGTCAGCGGGAAGCTTTTAATAAATTAAAGGACACACTGTGTACTTACCCTCTTCTACAATATCCCGATTTCAGCCGACCTTTCATCGTCTCCAGTGATGCTTCCAACTATGGTCTCGGAAGGTTGCTGAGCCAAAACCTCGATGGTAAAGTCCTCCCGATTGCTTACGCGTCCAGAACCCTGTCAGATACAGAAGTTAATTATTCAACTATCGAAAAAGAACTTCTCGCAATTTTATTTTTTGTCGAAACATTTCGAACTTATTTATATGGTAGACAATTTACTCTAGAAACCGATCATAGGTCGATCATAGTTTGGCTTCATAATGTGAAGAATCTAAACTCAAAGCTGATTCGATGGCGAATGCGTTTGAACGAGTATGATTATGTTATCTTTTATAAGAAAGGAATCATCAATTCAAACGCAGATGCCTTATCTCGGAATCCACATGAAAGAATGCAGATTCTGTGCGACGTCAAAGACGACATGACATTAGACGAAGAACTTGATCCTCTCGATCCCTCTTTCCACCGGGTACACGAGATGTTGATTTCTAATCAAACACCTGTGACTCAATCTCCACAACACTTGACGAAAGATACAAATTACGACGCCTGTATTGAGAAAGCATTCCTGATAATAGACCACACAACATTTTATGAGAATGATTCTAGTTGTCAATTTACTAGAAAGAAAATATATGAACCCGATTCCAGTGAGGGAGAATTTGAGACGGCCACGGAGGAGAGTGGTGATGAGCAAGATGAGCCCTTTATTGATGCTTGACACAAGGAGGGCTATCCCTCAGGGAGCAATGATTATCTTGATGCCAATATGTCTCTCGGTCCTGGGGCGACCCCTAGTATAGCTAGTCGTGATTGCACATTCCGCACCGAGGGTGAGGCTCAGCTGGATTGTATGTCGAAGTCAGCAGGTCCTGGGGCGATCCCTGGCAATGCCAGCTGGACTGCACTACTCGCACCCGTGTACGATGACGACCGCCTTAAAGATTATGAGTTCTTCACTGAAATCAGGGGAAAATATAACACAATAATCGAATCAGATGATGAAGACACTAAAGACAGCTTTGAAGATAAAGATCATTTACAAACGAATTCCGAACTTAAATTGCAAAAAACATCCATATTTGAACAAAAGGTAAAAAACCTTTCGAGAATAAAAGAAAATGAAATTGCTGAAGATACTTACCCATGCTTTCCTATTTCTCAAGACGAACTTTCTGCTGACAAAGACCTGACTCATGATGACCCAATTCCCTCAATCTTCGAATTTTCTTGTATTCTTGTATGATGATTTACAAAAAGAAAATACCGAAAACCTATAAGTAGGAAACTTAATTGTAATTATGTACGAAAATCATTGCGTTTTCAATGTAATAATAAAACAAACCTTCGATTCCAAACCTTACCTTGAAAGATATTGTAGCCGCTCTACGGGCATTAAAACACGCGATGGACGAACTCAAAATCGAATCAATTAGTGTATCTAGAGTTGGAAACGGACTCAACCAAATTTCCTGGGCATCAATAGAAGATGAGTTTCGCAAACTCTTCAGTCAGGGAAATTATAAAATAACCATCTGTTACGGCGAAATAGAGATTCCACCTGAAACAGATCGAGATAAATTAATTCGCGAATATAATTCTTCAGTTACGGGTGGTCATAAAGGATCAACTAAAATTTATGAAAGGATTCGGGAAAATTTCTACTGGCCTAATATGCGCGTACAAATCAGGAAATTCGTGAGAGAATGCGAAACCTGCAAACTTAACAAAACCGTTAGAGTAAAAACTAAACTGCTGATGAAAATTACAGACACTCCTTCAGAGGCGTTTGAAAAAATAGAAATGGATATAGTATGGCCCTTACATAGAACAGAAAACGGTAATGAATACATTTTGACTATCCAAGATAACTTAACTAAATATTCATAGGCTATCCCTTTACGTAGTACGGAATCCACTGCAATTGCCTCGGCCTTCGCTGAACATTTTATTACTCGCTTTGGATGTCCTCAAGTAATCCACACTGATCAGGGTAGCGATTTCACTAGCCAAGTAATGGCCACCTTTTGTAAAATTTTTAAGATCAAACACCTTAGATCCACAGCATTTCATCTTTAAGTATTAGGGTCCCTGGAAAGAAGTCACCACGTTCATATGATACCTCAAAGCACGAGGGTGCAGGATTCACCCCTCACGAATTAATATTCGGTAAACAAGCGAGAATCCCATCTGAATTTGCAAAATGCCAACTCCCTCTAACTTACAATCTATATTTAAAAACACTGATGGAAAAGTTAGTGAAAACCCAAGAAGAAGCTAGGGAACGACTCCATGCTGCAAGAGAACGCGCTAAGAAATGTTATGATAGGAAATTAAACGGACAAACTTACGCTGTAGGTGACACTGTTTATCTCCAAAATAATACAAAATCCTCTAAGCTAGATCGCGAATATTCTGGTCCCTATAAAATAGTACAAATCTTCAACGACAACAATGTCGAATTGGATTTAGGTAAACAAAAAACCAGAATCGTGCACATGAATCGCCTGAGACCACAAACACTTAAAATTTTTCCGGATTCGCAATAAATGCTTCCAATCATAAATTATCCAGAACTGCATTCAACTTAAACTTAAATAGTAAAATTACCGAGGAGTAGGATAGAAAATTACCTTGTAAACAAAAATTCAGTTACGTTGGGACATATGTGTATATTCATTTATTTTTATTATTTTTATTTCCTAGTTATATTTAGTTAAAATTTCTAAACAAGAGGGGTGTGAGAGTGAAGCGACTAGGCCTCGCTCAAACATGACTTTACTGTAGTTATGAAAATAAACAAAGTAAGATAAAACAAATATTGTAGGTTAGACTTACCGTCGATTACTGCATCCTATTTTATCCTACCATCATTAATCACAATCAGATGCAATACAATTCGCAAATATACATAGATGAGAATTCCTTTTCTGTTCTCAAACGTTAAATTCAGTCACTTATCTTTTTCACTCAGTCACTCTTCTTTTTTTTTCTTCTTCTTCTTATTGTTGATACCTGTCACATGCAACCAGGTTGCGTATCGAATCATATCGAACACGTCAAACTATAGAAGCGATTTTCGAACTTCGATATTCTTTTTGTCCATAGACTCTTCATTTAAATAAAGATCACCAAATCCAAAAAATAAATAAATAACTAGGAATACGATTGGTTATGTAGACTAAGATATTTTCTGACGAAAAATCTTTTTATAGGGGTGGAGGTGTAACGAGCGACTATAGGGTCTCGCTCGAAGTCGATTAATTTGATCGAATGTTCGATATTAGCTCGCGGTATTTTCAATTTCAAAACAAAAACATAGTTTAATTTAGGAAATTCACATCTTGTTTGAAGAAATGAAATTTCCCACAGCACACAGCTGCAAATCATAAAAGACCTTGGGAAAATCGTAGAAATTCTTTAAGTAGAAATATTAGTAATAAATCGTAGTTCAAATATAAGATTCTATTTGTATATTTTTGCAGCCGTAAAACATTTGGTTTGGCTTTAGAAACATCTACAGTAAAACCTATCGTAGCCGACACATATGGGAGACAAGTTCGGCTACGATGGGTACCAATGACATGCGATAATTGCTAGGGACTTATTACTAGCTTGGTTCAGTGCTGTGGCAACAGGTGCCCCTGTGTTTAGTAACACACATGTACCGGCTTGTACATATTTTTTGTGTTTACTTTTGTGCAAAAAGGTGAGTAAAAGTTAGTTTGAAAAATAATCAGTTATTTTTGTTGATAATTTAAAAATTTCATGGATAAATTCAGTCGATAAAAAACTATAAGGAATACTTAGTGCTTTTAGTGGAAAATGTATAGATGACAGGTGAGGTTATGTTGCACGACTGTACATACATATTTATACTGAACCTCCCTCGTGCCCTTCTCGCGGTCACATCACAACCACATGCACGATACCGACACCCACACATACCAGTACGAATGCGTTGCCGAGTGAATGGGCTGCGGCCGGCGCCTGGTGGATATTCCCGATAGACTAGCCAAGGGAGGAGTAGTAGCCTCCCGACCAGGGTAGGACGCGATGTCAGTACCTTACCTCTGTGGAAGTAATATGGGTAAATGTAAGTCCCTCCGGTGTTCGGCTGC
Source organism: Diplolepis rosae (assembly GCA_030998225.1). Taxonomy (NCBI): domain Eukaryota; kingdom Metazoa; phylum Arthropoda; class Insecta; order Hymenoptera; family Diplolepididae; genus Diplolepis; species Diplolepis rosae. The sequence continues at coordinate 1,061,998 of JAPYXD010000750.1, read as the reverse complement.
GAAGGACAAAGATCCCGTGAAACCACATGTTAAACTGGGAAAACCGCTCACGTTTCTACTGTCTGGAGCCAATTTCGGGGTTGAAATCATGGATGCCCGGGCGCAGGAATGAAGGATTACCTGGTCAGTATTTCCTTATACCCGACGCTGCGTAGGATAAATCGCACACCGTCTAGCCTGAAGTCCGGGTCAGGTGTCGGGGCGGAGCCGGCACCGCTCGGTCGATAGGGGTGACGTTAAACCTTTAGCATCATTATGGCGCGGGCCTATCCCGTAACCTTTTTTACTAGCTTCATTTAATGTGCCGATAGGATCGACCATCCGATAAGCCGCTTCTCGGTTTCGGTGCACATATCTAGGGATCTATACAGGCGGGGATAGTAGCCCTACTGCGGTAGGGCTCCCATGATGGGCGAACCGTCTTAAGACACGACGAAATTAATATGAATTTTGCAAATAATAAAAGAGATGAAGCGGTGAAGGCGCCTGATGCGCACTCACACACTCCTCCAGGGGCTGATGGATGGAAAGACGTCCTTCAGCTCCTGAAGGAGCAAAGTAAGAAAATGGAGAGGTTGGCCAGGGCTCTCAGCGTTATCCAGCAGGGTATGCTGAGAAACAACCCTGGCCATGTTAAGGACAGTGTGAGTGAGGCTACGGAGGTGTTGAGCGGAATGCTCAACACCCACAAGTGCTTACTAGAGAGCGGGGTGGAAATTCAGAACAGGATGGAATCCCACCCCGCAGTCAAAAAGATGGGTATCTTCCGGAGACTGCGCTCTGCGTCTCTGGGAGATACCCCAAAAAAGCTGACAAAGGGGGAGAAGAGGGTTGCTCCTTCTCCCCCCGAAGATCGGCTTCCCAAGAAAGGGAAGGGCGGCATATCGCCAACTTATGCTGCGGCCACCAGAAGCCAAACCCCAAAAAAGGATGGGGAATGGCAGCTGGTGGGGAAGAAAAAAAAGAAAAAAATAAAAAAAAAGAAGAAAAAAGAGGTTCCTGTGCCATCTGCGCAGAAACCTAAAACAAAGGTGAAGTTGGCGAGGCGCTCTCTGGCCGCACGTTCGGGCGACGCTATCAGGGTGTCGGCGAAGGATGGAGAGTCCTACGCCGATATCCTGAAGGCTATGAAGGCGAAAGTAAACCCCCAAAACGCAGGGGTGGAGATCCTCTCCATTCGGAGAACCAGGAGGGAGGAGATTCTCCTGATCCTCAGAAAGGGGGGTGACGTCTCGACCTTCGAAAAGGCGCTCGACCAGGCGGTCGGAGAGAAGGCCGAAGTTAAATATTTGGTCTCGAAGAGGTCCCTTGAAGTTAGGTACCTCGACGAGACAGTCACAAGAGAAGAGGTTGTTGCCGCGCTTTGCATCGCACTGGGCAAGCCAGACCTCGGGGACCAGTGCAGGCTGTACAAACGCTTTGGCGGTGTGCAGACTGCAGTGGTCCGTTTTAACCTACCTAAGGGTAGGGTGGGTGAACTGCCGCATCCGAGAGCATGTCGAGGTTTCCCGGTGCTTCAGGTGCCAGGGATACGGCCATGTGTCGCGTGGCTGCACGCTTCCAGGCAGGAAGGATGCCTGCTGGAGGTGTGGGGGCGCGTCACACGTGGCCAAGGAGTGCAAGGCTCCCCCTCGGTGCCTGACTTGTACTGATAGGGGCGAAAAAGATGTCGCCCATGCTTCGGGGAGCGGTTTTTGCCCAATATTCAGGGCGGAGCTCCGGAGGTTGAGAGGTGGAAAGTGAAATTTCTACAGCTCAACCTCGGGAGAGGGAAGGAAGCCCAGAACCTTCTGATGCAGACTGCCAGGGAGAGGAGAGCCGATGTGTTGCTCATTAGTGAGCAACACAAATGGTCCGAAAACTCTGCTTGGTACCAGGATGCATCAAGGAGGGCTGGGATCCTTGTCTGCAGCCCTGATTTGAGCATCGCGGAGTTCCTGGAGACCGACGCGGGGTTCGTTTGGGTGGAGGTGGCGGGGGTACGTGTGTACAGCTGCTACTTCTCCCCCAACGATCCTTTCGAGATCTTAGAGACCCAGATCCTCCTCCTTGAGGAAAGCCTCAAAGAGGCTAGTGGGCGGTCCCTTATTGCGGGTGACTTTAATAGTAAGTCGCCCGAGTGGGGAGAAGCCCGTCTGGACAGGAGGGGAATCTTGGTCGGTGAGATGGTCGCCAGGAATGACCTGATTGTATTGAATCGGGGCAGGGATTTTACGTTCAGACGAGGAGCGGGGGGGTCGATTATCGACCTCACGATTTCCGCGCCCCGTCTTGCCTCCAGGATAGGCGACTGGTGCGTCCTCGATGTAATAACATTGAGTGACCACCAGTGCATTGAGTTTAGCATCCAGGAACGGAGTCACCCAGTGAATACGGGAAGGGGCGGCAAGGTAAGGAGCCCCTCCTGGAACACAAAACGACTCAGCAAAGACAAGCTTCGCGAACATCTTGAAGAAACCAGGCTCATAGATGAGCTTGGTTGGGCAAGGTCTGCTGGGTCGTTGGAGGACACTGTGCGGGCGGCGAGGCGGAAAGTGGTCGCAGCATGCGACCACTCCATGCCTCGCCGCGGGCACAGGCGTACCGGGGACTCGATGTACTGGTGGAGCGACCAGTTGTCCGTCCTGCGTCGAAAGTGCCTTACAGCGCGGCGGAGTTTTACCCGCTCAAAGGGTGAACCTCTGCTGCGCGAGGCATGGAAAAAAGCAAAATCAGCTCTGAGGCAAGGCATAAAAAAAAGCCGACTTCAGTGCTGGAAAGACTTGATCGGGGAAGTCGAGAAGGATCCATGGGGTCTCGCCTTCAAAATAGTCACTAAGAGATTAGTGACTAGAAGAAAGACCCCGGGCCTGGATAGTGCCGATCGTGTCAAGTACATCGTGCGAAGCTTGTTCCCGCATGTAGAGCCGTTCCAAAGACAGGACCGAAGTTCCTGCGTGGTCAGGGGTGAAGAACTCTTCACTCTTGAAGAACTAAAGAGAGCGGGTGGAAGGCTCAAGGCAAACACAGCGCCGGGGATCGACGGGTTGCCGAACGAGATCCTCAAAGAGGTGATCGGGGTTTACCCGGAGATCCTCCTAGAAGTCTTCAACTCCTGTCTTTGGGAGGGGAGGTTCTTCGCAGACTGGAAGAAGCAGAGGTTGGTCCTGCTGAGGAAAGGCAACAAACCTCTAGGGGATGCCTCATCGTATAGGCCAATATGTTTATTGGATACGATGGGGAAACTTCTGGAGGAAATGATCCTACAAAGACTACAGGGTCACATGGTCCGCGAGAATGATCTCTCGGAAAACCAGTTCGGCTTTCGGAAAGGCAGGTCCACAGTTGACGCCATCCAGGCAGTGGTGGACATCGCCACTAAAGCAAGAAGAGGATCTGGTAAGCGTAAGGGATTCTGCGCGTTGATCAGCATTGACATACGCAATGCGTTCAATACCGCGAGATGGAACATCTGCATCGAGGCGATGGTGCGGAAAAGGTTCCAGACTACCTGTTACGAATGATGGATGACTATCTGAGCGACAGGTGGGTGATATACGAGGGCGACAAATGGTCTCTCAAGGAAGAGATGACATGTGGCGCCCCTCAAGGGTCGCGGGTAGGTCCACTCGTCTGGAACGTCATGTACGACGATTTCCTGCGCATGGACCTGCCTGCTGGAACGAGCATCATCGGCTTCGCGGATGACGCACTTGTCGTGTGCGCCGCTGACGACGTCAAAATCCTGGAGCTGATGATCAATGATAGTCTGTGGCGGGTAAAGCGTTGGTTGGATAGCAGATGCCTGAAAATGGCCCCTGAGAAGACCGAGGCTTTGCTGGTCACAGACAGGAGATCCTTCAAATACCCGAGGATCGTTCTCGGGGAACATGAAATCAAGTGGAAAAAGAGCATTAAGTACCTGGGTGTGCAGTTGGATCGAAGGCTTAGCTTCGGCGAACACCTGCAGATCGCGACTGCCAAAGCCATCCAGTGTGGGGCCGCCCTGTCTCGGCTCATGCCCAACATTGGTGGTCCTAGGGAAGCTAAGAGAAGGCTGGTGGCGAGCGTGGTAAATACGAAGCTGCTTTATGCAGCTCCGATCTGGACAAGTGCCCTTAACAACCATGCTATCCTGAAGAAGCTGTTCTCGGCACAGAGAGGTGTGGTGATGAGAATTGTCTCAGCATACCGAACTGTGTCGACGAATGCTGTGCTGGTCCTGGCGAGCGTTATTGGCGGAGGAAAGGCAGGAGACCTTTCAGCTTCGCAAGGAGCTTACCTGCGCCGACCTGCAGGAAATCGCTCGCCCGAAGGAGGCCATCGGCAAGGATGGAAGGCGCAGACTCGTCGAGAAATGGCAGACGAGACGGCATGGTGACCAAACCGGGAGATGGACACACCGTCTGATCCCGGAGCTCGCCACCTGGCTGGATAGAAAGCACGGTCAAGTCGGCTTTTACTTGGCGCAAGCGCTTTCGGGCCATGGTTGCTTTAATGCGTACCTGAAGCGCTTCAAGAAAAGAGACGATGAGTCGTGCCGCTACTGCGGTTCCCTTGTGGATAATGCAGAGCACGCACTCTTCGTCTGCGCAAAGTGGGGCGCGGCAAGGGAGGCCCTCGGTCAGGCAGTGGGTGCCGAGCTCACTCCTGACACGATGGTCTCTCTCATGCTCCAGTCTGAACAGATTTGGATGTTTATCGAGTCATTCGTCACCCTGGTGATGAAGGCGAGGGAGCTCGATGGGCGTGCAGAGCGCGGCAACAATGGGGGCCAGTAGTAATCGCATCGGGGCCTACACCCGCGGTCCTGCGTCTTGGGCGGACTTGGCTGTTCGCGTCGACCGGGGGAGGAATCTTCTTATTCCTTTCCTGGTTGGCGCGGTTGGCCGGTCTGCCAAACGGGCGTATGCCCGCGGATGGGAGTCCCGGGCAAACGGACGACGGAAGAGTCGTACGCGACTTTAAGCTGGAACCAACTGCCCGCGAAGTTTAAAGCCGAAAGGCGGTTCCGCGGGCGGTGCATTGGTTCGTGAGAGGGGGTTTTTTGGTTTTAACGGGTATGCCTAGACCCGTCCTAGGAGAGTCCTGTACAACGTCTATAAAAGATTTCGCCATTTTTCCTCCTCACCAAAAAAAAAAAAAAAAAAAATGTTGAAATATAATTGGTTATGAAAATTCTCCAATTTTTCGAAGTTAAATTGTAATTAAAATTTATAATTCAAATATAATCATTAATTAAATTAATTATTCGTTTTATATATTCATTGAAAAAAAAAAATTACTAAGACGTTTTACAAAAATATGAGGACCCTCCAAAGACGGTGTTTAAGACGGCCCTGACTATGCACATTTCTCGACCAATAATGCGAAGTGTCAGAGTGGGATGTTCGTTAGGAGAGTGTCGGCTACGATAGGTTTTACTGTACATTGTAAAATTAGTTGTAAGATTTCTTTGTAAGTTTATTATGGATACTATGTACAAAGATATTATAAACCTAGATGCTGCGAGTGGCCTCGGAGTGGGAGAACGATATATATAGAACATCACTCTTTCTTGGGTATCGAGGTGCTGCCCTCTTCACAACTTTCAGCCGTTTCCATGGCGACGCGTGTTTCTCGCAGTGTCTTCTGAATTCGAAAACACGGAGATGCTCGAAAATCTTCGGGAGACTTCGGCTCTCTCCCAGTGATCCCAGATCGTGGGAGCTGGCGGCCCCCACCACGCTCCCATGTGGGAGCACACACAATCAAGCGCGCCGTGTCGGTGTGTCCCCCACTTCCTCGCTTCGATTTCACGCTTTCGTCTGTTGAGCCAAGATCGAAAATTATGTTTCTGTCGACTTCGTGTCAAAGTGGCGCGAAGCAGACGACAAATTTAAAATCACCAAATTTATCATTTAGGATATTACCTTTCTTTCTTTGATATTTCCAAAAACATTCACTTAAAATGAATATCTAAACATTTTATTTTAAATTTTAGGATGATTTAAAGACTCAAAAGATGATTTTCTATTAAAATTTAAACTCAATAAATTTTCAAAGTTTCAAAACAAAATAATATCAATTTCAATATTTTTTAGCTGTGCAAATCAAATAGTTCAATTAGAAAATTATGTAGAGAATATTATATATTAAGGAATGGTAAAATATGATATTGTAGTTTAAAAAATAAAATATTAAAATACTTAAATAATACATAAATTATATCTAGTTATACACTCGAAATTACACGATAGAGTTTCTTCTTTGGTATGAGGCAACATTGAAAAAAATTTCATTCAAATAAAATACTCAGAAAACTTTTTAAAATACGTAATATTATTCACATATGAATTTTATTATAAAACTGTGAATAAAAGGTTTCAGTATTCAAAAAACCAAAATCACATCTAAATTTGCATACGAAATTACACTTTACGATTTCTCTTATATAAAATACAAATATTTATTTCAAATAAAATAGTTTTTAAAAAATTTTGTAGTACGTGAATCAACTATATCAATTAAAAAATTAAATGGAAACATTTTATTTAAAAAAAATAAGTAATAAGAAATTAAGGTTAAAAATCTACTTTCTTAATTACATGGTGATAGTAGATAAAAATGTTCTCATTTTACGTTTTAGTGGCTTATATGCATAGACTTTTCAATGAAAAAAAGCAAACACATAAGCAAAATTTTCTAATTGATGCAGTTGATCAAATTTATAAAACCGAAACATGTTTTAATTAATATATTAATTTAAAGCTTCAAAGATTTATTAACTTAAAATTTTACTTGGAATTTTCCAAGAATTTCACATAATCTCAAAAATGTTTATATTAGGCGAATGCTTTTCAGATATATCAATAAAATTCTGTAGTCAATAAATGTTTAAAGTTTCAAGTTAAGGTATTGATTGGAAATTTAGTAGCATTTTAGTTAACTATTTTAATCAGAAAATTCTTCATTTTCGTAGATTTTTTCAACTTTTTAATTAAAAATTTATGCATAGGCCATAAAAACGTGAGGTGAAAATTTAGAATCATCAGCCACAATTTCTAGGCAACAGAAAATTTAATTCGATTGTGGTATGGTCCTAGCTGTTCGATAAAATCGATTAAAAAATTTTTTAGAAGTACAGGGGTTTGAACTCGCATTTGCTGCATATCAGCCAATTACCTTGATCATTCTAATACGATCGTTATTGAATACTATTAATTTACGGACATTATATAATTAGGACGACATGTTTTTCCAAATTTCTGAAAAAAGATTATTTATACATGGCATTCAAAGAAATATTTTTTAGATTTGGCTACAATCTTGCATACAATGTTATATATTATATAATTAGAACTATTTTTTTCGCTTTCGTCTTATTGCATATTTTTGAAAAAATGGATCAGCACGTTTTTGTGGCCTATGCATAAATTTTTAATTAAAAAGTTGAAAAAATCTACGAAAATGAAGAATTTTCTGATTAAAATAGTTAACTAAAATGCTACTAAATTTCCAATCAATACCTTAACTTGAAACTTTAAACATTTATTGACTACAGAATTTTATTGATATATCTGAAAAGCATTCGCCTAATATAAACATTTTTGAGATTATGTGAAATTCTTGGAAAATTCCAAGTAAAATTTTAAGTTAATAAATCTTTGAAGCTTTAAATTAATATATTAATTAAAACATGTTTCGGTTTTATAAATTTGATCAACTGCATCAATTAGAAAATTTTGCTTATGTGTTTGCTTTTTTTCATTGAAAAGTCTATGCATATAAGCCACTAAAACGTAAAATGAGAACATTTTTATCTACTATCACCATGTAATTAAGAAAGTAGATTTTTAACCTTAATTTCTTATTACTTATTTTTTTTAAATAAAATGTTTCCATTTAATTTTTTAATTGATATAGTTGATTCACGTACTACAAAATTTTTTAAAAACTATTTTATTTGAAATAAATATTTGTATTTTATATAAGAGAAATCGTAAAGTGTAATTTCGTATGCAAATTTAGATGTGATTTTGGTTTTTTGAATACTGAAACCTTTTATTCACAGTTTTATAATAAAATTCATATGTGAATAATATTACGTATTTTAAAAAGTTTTCTGAGTATTTTATTTGAATGAAATTTTTTTCAATGTTGCCTCATACCAAAGAAGAAACTCTATCGTGTAATTTCGAGTGTATAACTAGATATAATTTATGTATTATTTAAGTATTTTAATATTTTATTTTTTAAACTACAATATCATATTTTACCATTCCTTAATATATAATATTCTCTACATAATTTTCTAATTGAACTATTTGATTTGCACAGCTAAAAAATATTGAAATTGATATTATTTTGTTTTGAAACTTTGAAAATTTATTGAGTTTAAATTTTAATAGAAAATCATCTTTTGAGTCTTTAAATCATCCTAAAATTTAAAATAAAATGTTTAGATATTCATTTTAAGTGAATGTTTTTGGAAATATCAAAGAAAGAAAGGTAATATCCTAAATGATAAATTTGGTGATTTTAAATTTGTCGTCTGCTTCGCGCCACTTTGACACGAAGTCGACAGAAACATAATTTTCGATCTTGGCTCAACAGACGAAAGCGTGAAATCGAAGCGAGGAAGTGGGGGACACACCGACACGGCGCGCTTGATTGTGTGTGCTCCCACATGGGAGCGTGGTGGAGGTCGCCAGCTCCCACGATCTGGGATCACTGCTCTCTCCTTATTTTGTCTATATATAGCATATACGAAATAAAGTAAAAGCAAGCGTTCCCTAACTTTCTGAGTTTCTGCGATTTCTTCGATTCGATGTCTCATGCATCTCGTCGTCTGCTCGCCCGGTGACTTCTGTTTACAAAATTTGACAGCTGACAAATTTTGTAAAAAGTCTTAAATAATGTTGATGACGTGAAATAAATTTTATGAATTTCATGAAATGTTAAATAATTCTTTCGAGTGTGTGATCTGCAAGGACTATTTATTCGATACTATTTGTTTGTAGAATTTAAATGCAGAATTTGAGGTTGGGTTCATAACCTGTTGTATTCAAGTAGTTTTATTTTTTAACTTTCTTTGATTTCACTCAATTGATTTTGAATATTATAAATTCAGAACGTTAATTAATTGCATTTTTATGTAAATTTTAAAAATAATAATCATTTTTAATTAATAAATACTGTCATAATTACCTTTCTTGTAATTCTATTTTATTAGAATATAAAAACACTCCTTTAAAGATAAAATGTGGAAACAGCTTCAAGTTTGCTTACGTAGGAAAAACTTTGCAGCCGACCCGAAATTTATGAAATTACTAAATAAATAATTACTTACAGGAAATAACTATTTAATATTCATTCTTACGTATACCTTATGGTAATAAAGTACATCTATGAAGGGAAAAATTGTTACTGTCAATATGTTTGGTCGAAATGAGAAATTGAAATTTTGAGTTTAGAATTTAAATCCAATACTCTTACAGTCTTGCAAATGAAAATTAAATTACAGTTATTGAAATTTTA